>JARGCU010000044.1:5087857-5721964 GCA_029227775.1 Morpho helenor
CGTCTCCGTTTTATGACCCTCGTCAGAGGAATGTAGGCGACCGAAATGGGGAAGTATTGGTAAAATATAAATTATTTTTTACGACTCCTTGTGGTGCTAAATCTTAACTAGTATTATAGTTAAGAGTAGCATTTAGAAATTTTTCTTTTAATTCCAGCGTTATACCGAAATTCAATATAATACGATCAGCTGTTTAGACGAAAATCAGACAAGTGCTTTTAAGTATGGTTAATTTTAATTTAAGTGCTGATCAGAACTGTAATTAAAATACTCTACTTCTGCTACTAACAGCTGGCATAGCCCAGCGGTGAAATCGTGAAATTTTTTCCAGGGACCCTGTTTTAAACTCCAGAATCCACCAATTAACCAAAGCACTTTATAACACGCTTTTTGGTGAAGGACAAACTGTGAAAAAACCTCTGCATGTCTCTAGAATTCTGGGAATATGTATACCTCCAACTGTTCTCTCAAAAACGGAGAGTGTAGACCTATGCTCATCAATGCGACAGTAATATACCGTTACTTTACTTCTGCTCCACTGATAACTTGCTGTTAGAAATCGGTATCTGTTTACTATTTTCACAGCATAAGGTGTTAAGTCCTGCGGCTATAACCATTTTGAGATTTTGACCATTAGTATTACTAAATGTGTGCCATCATACCACAAATATACGATCATCTCAATTTCAACTTCTTAATCTTTCTTGTCAACCAACAGACAGTCACTTTTGAACATCGATCTCTACTAAGGTACCTCCACGCCACACCATTTTGTGCCGCCTGAATCTTGAGGCTCCCTGTGACCTTTTTGAGGCCGTTGTCTTTAACTTTGAGACTTATTACTTATGCCAAAATAAAAGTAAAGACCCTCCCACATTAAGATTGTCACATAAAAGGTCGTCATAAAATCGCTTTTAGCGATAAGACCTTCTTTGTTCTTTCTTTTTATTTGAACATAACTACTTAACTGTAATTTAATAATTAAATAATAATTATTTAAGGATTTTACTTATGATGCTTCCCTAATTCACGATATATTACTAAACTTGTAATAGCTTTGTACTTAGGGGCTGATTGTTCGGGAATTATAAGAGGCATATTGAATAAGACCCTAATTTTCCCAAGCAAAACCTATTCTTTAGGTCGAAGTGTATGGGTTCCGGGGATATAGTACTAATGGTAATTACCGCAAAGCCATAAGGGGCTAGGGGATAATGGTGTGATAATGTGTTGTCTTTCATTGTGTTAACAACATACCAATGCGGAAGTTTAATTAAAATAGGGTCCCTGTTCGCCAAGGGTTGCCATACCTTCAAAATATTAGAACAATAACAATAGACAATGTTATTCAAAAGTAATATACTTTTTCTAAGAAGACTATAAATAAGGCTTTGTTCAAAATTCATTACGTACAACTATTTTAAAGTGAATAATCTGTGATGTTGATAACCTATGTGTCCAAAATGAAGTTGCTGACTAACCACGTAATCCAAATAACGATGAAATATTGGTGACCATTGAAAATCGGTGGTAGGATCTCGCAACCTCAACAATAGCCGAGTGGTCCTCCAATTTGTGAAGGCACATTATCTCGCTGGGAGTTGTTTTTGAATTATTGTGATATTTATCGTTAATTTAAGGTAAATATTTATTGCAATTTAAATATTTGTCATTATGTAATTGTAGGTATTCATAACTTTTTAATTTTATTTTTGTTGTTAAGTTTTATAGTTATATACCTACTTTATTTTGTTTTTTATTGTAATATTTTTTTGTCATCTCGTTACTCTTCTATCTGCTTTTAATGTGCCATTCTTATTCTTATATCAGATTTTCATTAAAAAAGAGAACTACGTTAAGAGAATCTCTTAAATCAAATCTCTTTAATCAAATGAAAATTATAAACTAGGAAATCGGAAGAAGCACTAAAATTACTTAATTACTATTAATTAAGTGTTGTGAAGGGTTTGTACTGAGATGGGCGCATAGTTTAGAGAAACGATGACTATTTTAATACTTTTAATGAAGCTAAAAACTTATTACGGATGCAAAATTCACTGGCATAATTTTAAGACCTTGTTCTAGCATAAATTGTGAAATTTCATGTAGTTGGACGCTATGTACGCATCGTATTTCTATTTTTTTTATAAAACACATTTATAAAAATATAGCACTCATCATTACCGTACAATAACCATACTAGATCGTTCTACAGAAAAGTTAAAATTGTACAGAAAGGTTAGGCTTATACGTCAAGCATATTACAAAATTTAGGATTATTTGGATGATACAAATGCGCGGATTTGAGAATCCTTTCAGTTACATACAAGACTGCGATTTAATAATCTAAAATTAAAAATGTTTAAAAGATTGACCGTCGAGTTTCTTGCTGGTTCTTCTCGGTAAGAACAACTGGTTCAGAACCATTTGTATCCTCATTAATCATGTTGATCCATGACGACTTAATAGTGCTTGAAAGGGCAAATTTAATTAAAGATATTTACGTTAGTAAATTACATATATTATTATATTATATTACATTATTAAATACCCATGTGTCGTAAGTGTGACACGAAATCTTAAAAAATAATTTTATAACTTTTAAAGATGTATCATCATCGAGATATCTTGACGGCGGATATAATGTGTAGGTAATGAAAAAACTTTTCTCATTAATGTTTGCTTCAGCCAAAAGTGGCTAAAAAGTTATGGATAATCTCGGTTATATTAATTATTAACTTAAACGTTTTCGTGTAACACATACGTAAAAGAAGCCCTTCTTTGTAAGTCTAATATATTCATTATCATTCTCCTGCCCTTATCCTAGTCTAAAAGAGGTCGGCACAATATGTTTTAAACATGTTGTTACATGTTTTGGCTAGTTATTTAACGACCGGTCGCCTGTCTATGTCAATTTACTTTAGTCGTCTTTTTCTCAGTAAGAAATGAGAATTACTTATATTACTCGCCTTACCTAAGTGTTTTACCTAGAACTTGCCTTATGAAAAAGTGTATTAATAAGTATGTGTAAAATGCTATTGGCTTGTCATAATATTATAAACTATAAAGAAATAAAAAATACAGCGAATTTCCAAAACTTATATAAATATAAGTATATAAATTGTTTAATTATTAAAAATAAATAATAATAAATAAATATATGGGACACTTACACACACGGTCGTCCGTCCCCAAAGTAAGTAACTTAATACTTGTGTTATGGGTGACAGACAACTGGTGAATATATATACTTATATATTTTTTAAATACATACTTAAATACAAATATACACCCAGGCTCAAAGACCAACAAATTCATTTATTGAAAATGTTGGCCCTCGGCGGGAATCGATCCCGCGACCCGTGGTGCCGAAGGCAGGGTCACTACCCACTCAGTCGAAAATTAAACAATTTAAAATTAAAACAATTTTAAACTAGAAGAGGTTTCTACAAAGTGGAGTAAAACAAGTTTCACCAAAGATAGAATTTATAAGCTCGAAGATAAACTTTTGCTGTAAATTTTGTTTCAATGGAATATTTCAGCAGTTTCAATCTGCTTCAACGGGTGTTCAACTACCTAGCTAACGCCTGTTTCGGGCGCAGCCTAATACATAGTTATCATACTATTCATAATATTGTTTGTAACATTTTAGACTTCCGTTAAAATTTTGCATAGAAATCTATACCAATATATACCTAGAATAGACCACCATCATTTCTTACCGAGGTGTCGTAAAAGGCGACTAAGGTAAATTGACCCACCGTGTGGTATCCGGTTTAGTAGAATAGACCACCCTCTTTCTTACCGAGGAATCGTAAAATACGACTAAGGTAAGTTGATGTCAGGCAGGCGGCCGGACGTAAAATACGTAGCCAAATCATATGACAACATGTTTATAACATGTTGTGCCGACCCCACTTAGAGTGGGATAAGGGAAAGAAGATGATGATGATGATAAAATAATTTTATTCTTTAAATTAATTTAATTTTGGCGTCTATTAAATTACTTTATTTATGTTAATAAAGATAAAATTGGTCTAATGCCAATGGTCTATTCTACTTAACCGGATACCACACCTTTACTTTTTATTTTACGACACCTTGGTAAGCCAATGTGTCGTAAAATACGATTAAGGTAAGTTGATGTCAGGCAGGCGGCCGGTCGTAATATACGTTGCCTCCCAGTCGATAAAGGCAGCCAGTCGTAAATAATGTGATAATATGTTTTTAACATGTGGTGCCGACCCCTTAGAATGGGATAAGGGCAGGCAGAAGATTAATAAAAAAATAATATTGGTTTAAGATATTTCCATAATCCACAGACGCTTTTAAAGTTCTTATGGGTTTCGTGACTTCACAAACAAGTGCAGTATTAGTGCCGAGTTTTAATATAATTTAACGGGATCTAAGACGTAATGGCGTCGTCGCGTTTAGAAATTTTATTATACGTTCTTCAAAATAACGTTGAAAAATTAAATATATTTTTTTCAGAAACATATTTTGTATTTATCCGAGCGATGACATCTTTAAATCTATATTTAAGGTAAATATATTTCTTTATTATAGATATTTCAATATCTAGCGATATTTTTGTTTAAGTATATAGACGATTATCATTTGTTTGTAGATTTTGTCTTTGAATAATTTTATTTTTTTGTTTATCTGTGAATATATAAAAAGTTTATCAAATACTAACGGTATGTGGTTTTTGTATTTGTTAGTGCATCGTGTTCTTAAGATGGTTTAAAGTTTATTTATATTATTTTTATTTAGCTTTACTAACAAATTGCTAACACTAATATTTTAAATTCTTAATAGCTAAGTACATAACTTAAGTTTAACAATTTTGCTCGAAAGTAAACTCCTTAACGCATCATATATATAAAAATAGATACGTATCTTCAGCGTAATTTTTTTATACCCATTATTAAAATAATTAGAAAAAATTCTATTAAAATACTTACATAAGATTTCCAAAATATATCAAAACAATTCCTAAGCACTTTATTACTCTTAATTACTTTAATAACAATTATTTTTCGTCAGAACAGAATGCCGCCAAAATAATTTTCCCTTCCTTTTTTTAAAATCCTCTTAAGTTACTACAACACTATTGAGTACAATATTGAGACTAATGCCAATATTTATTTATTTATTTATCAAATACTTAACCCACAAGACATTACAGTTACCCAATTCATCTTGTGGGGCTACAACATTTATACTTCCTAATACACTAAACTTAATACAATAATTATTGTCTTATTATACAAATGTTAAAAATTATTGTCTTATTATACAAATGTTAAAATTGATAAAACAATTTATTAAATTTTTAAAGTTAAAAGCTTAAAGCAGTGTTTACGAACGGTTTTGTAAAATACCATCTGTGTGGCAGAATGTAAATCGATAATGTTATAAACACGCTGTCACATGATTTGGCTGCGTTTTTACGACCGGCCGCCTGCCTGACGAGAACTTACCTCAGTCGTAGTTTACGACACCTCGGTAAGAAAGAGGGTGGTCTATTCTACTCAGCCGGATGCCACACGGCGGGTCGACTTACCTTAGTCGCCTTTTACGACACCTCGGTAAGAAAAGAGGGTGGTACTATTCTATTCAGCCGGATACCACACGGCATAAAAATACCATCTGTGTGTATTAGAATTTAAATCGATATGATCACTGAATTTGTTGATGACTATGCAAAATCTACTAGCTCCCAGAACTGTCCTTCAAAAAGGCAGATAGAGTGGTGCTATCGGGAAACCGAGTATAAGTCAATGATAGTATTTTTTTTCTTTCAAATCATAATAAAAATAAACTAATTATTCATGATCTTTCGCTATCCATAGGTTATAATAAATCCTGCGATAATCGAGGGAGGTCAAGCCAAATTGGATTGTGAGTATGACGAATTGAAAGAGTTTTCATGTATAATTCACAAACGCCGAGTTTGAAATGCGATTTTATTAAAGTTCACTGAAAAATATGTGTAATTTTTGCTGAAAGTTGCTTTACGCGTATCGAAATAAGAGTCATCGACCGTTCCAAATCTAACAGTCGTTATATGTATTTTTAACTTAGCATTTCTCACGTGAAAGATTTCATTGAATAAATGTTTGTTTGCCACGGAATTGTTTGCTAGAAGTTTATGATACCTTCGGACTAAGTTTTCTAAAAGTTTAAACTTAGTTTTGGTATAGAAAATTTATTGCTTGTTTTGAATTCATTGTGATTTCTGTTATCATTTTATACTGTTGTAAAAGTTTGACAGAAATAAATAAATTTTTACAAAAAAAAATAAAATAAACTGTTCCGTGAATAAAATAGGATTTAGATATATATTAGTGACAACGAAAGAAGCTACGTTATTTACCATTTCTACAAATAAAATTTTACCTCATGTTAGCCGACTTAAGACATACATATTTAGCCGTGTGAGTAGAATAGACCATCCTCATTCCTTACCGAGGTGTCGTTAAAGGTGACTAAGGTAAGTTGACGTCAGGCAGGCGGCCGGTCGTAAAATACGAAGCCAAATCATATGACAACATGTTTATAATATGTTGTGCCGACCCCACTTAGAGTGGGGTAAGGGCAGGATAATGATAAATAGGTAAATATTATTAAGAACCTTAAAATATCAGTAAATAATTTAGCTACAAATCTGGGTCATATAAGAACACCACTATAGAAAGCAAATGGCCGAAAGTAAGAAATTATATTTTAGAATTTGGAACGTATAGATAACGCCGTGTGGTATCCGGCTGAGTAGAATAGACAACCCTCTTACTTACTGAGGTATCGTAAAAGGCGGCTAAGTTAAGTTGACCTGCGGTGCGATATCCGTCTAAATAGAAAAGACCACCCTCTTTCTTACTGAGGTGTTATATAGGTGGCTAAGGTAAGTTGACGTCAGGCAAGCGGCCGGTCATAGAATACCTAACCGAAACATATGACAACGTGTTTATAATATGTTGTGCGGACCCCACTTAGAGAGGGATAAGGGCAGGAGAATGATGAATAAAGGTAAGTCTACCCACCGTGTGGTATCCAGCTGAGTAGAATAGAGCAACCTCATTTCTTACCAAGGTGTCGTAAAATACGTAGTCAAATCATGTGATAACATGTTGTACTAATCCCACTTAGCAAATTTACTGCACAAAAAATTGTGCAGTAAATTGGTTTAATTAAATAGGTTTTCGCCTGCAAAACAACTTTATTCGAAAACTAGGTGCCGGTGATGCAAACAAAAGTTTGTTCGAAACAAGTTAGCTCCATGGGAATGACGTAACGGAATAACTTTATTTTTACCTTTTGAAAAAATGGCTTTTGAAAAAACCAGCGAAACAAAAAACTAGGACATTGAAATTGCTTTAATAAAAGGCGTGTAGGTTTTTTGGTTATATTATAACAATGGAGTTCTATACAAATTGAGTGCACATGCGCTCAAATTGAGTTCTCAACTCGCTAACAAAACCAATTTGCGAAAAAGTATAAAATAAGTTTGTATGGGTACCTGCTACTTATCTGTAGTTTTTTTTACTTGTGTTTATATTTTCGTGATAGATATTTAGGCCGAAATTCAAATTCAAATTCAAAATTTTCTTTATTAAAATAACCTTGTAAACAAGTGCTTTTAAATCGGCAACTCTACTGCTGATTCGGAAAGCTGTTCCTACCGAGAAGAGCCAGCAAGAAACTCGGCGGTTGCTCTTTTAAAAATACAATTCGTAATACTAGTCACATTTAATCGTTTCTTTCTCGTACAGGGTCGAACAATATCTATATCCAAGCATTCTTATCGTCTAAATAATCCTCTACAGTATAGTAGGCTTTCTGTATCAGCCTCTCTTTAATAGTGTTTTTAAACTGCTGTAATGGCAAAGCTAAAATTGATTGTGGAATTTTCTTATAGAATCTTATACCCAAACCCACAAACGACTTACGTACTTTTTCAAGGCGCAAAGCAGTTGCCGCATGCTTATGTCGGTTCCTACTTTGTCTATTATATACATCACCTATTGTTTTATAATTTTTTATATTATTATATACAAAAATTAAATTACTTAAAATATACTGTGACGCAAATGTAAGAATATCTATTTCCTTAAACTTCTCTCGCAGGGAATCACGCGAACTTAAATTGTAAATGCCACGTACGATTCTTTTTGTAATACAAAAAAAGTGAGAATTGTTTAACAAACGTAAATAATTTTATCATAACTATAGAATTCTGCAAAGTAACGGCTATTTCTTTTAATCATTACATATTTAGGATATACGTATGTTTTTTAAATACTGAAAATTTTAAACATTAGGTATGCGGCTGAATAGAATAGACCATCCTCTTTCTTACTGAGGCATCGTCAAAAGCGACTAAGGTAAGTTGACGTCAGATAGGAGGCTGCTCGTAAAAATACCTAGCCAAATAATGTGACAACATATTAATAACATGTTGTGCCGACCCCATTTAGAATGGGATAATGGCAGGAGGATAATGATTATATGATGGTACTATATTTTTACCGTTCATCATCATGTATATATTAAGCGTTATTATATTTCATCTTTATTGTTGTAGCCGTCATAAAACATTGTAGGTTTTTATCTTGTACTATAGATTTAAGTCTGTTTAATTGGTTTTGTAGATTAGCTAAGATTTGTTAAATATTGCCAGAAACTTCATTCCTGAAGATCTTATATTTGTTCATTTTGAATTGTCATTAAAGAGTGATTCAGCAAATGTTCCATTAAAAAACAAGTTGCCAAAAGTTTCGCAAACAACACACTCCACGGTATAGAAGGATAACAAAGATAAGCTGACATGACTTAAGTTTGGAACATTTCTGCAACTCTGCTGACACGCTGTTAGTGTAATCTTACTAACAAAACAAAGAATAGCCAACGTAGCGCGCCCGAAAGATGTAAGAATCGACGCGCTTTATGTTTTGACCAAAATTGTGAATGTTCATTTAGAAGTTGTTTATATTTTGTTCCAACTCGGGTGGCCAACTTTTGGGTAGTTACGCGAGGTCTTTTCACCCAAAACATCTTAGTGCCTGAGGATAAAATGCATATTGCAATTGTTGACCAATATATACCAAACATGGCTGTTAATTATATGCTTCATATGAAAGCTTATAATCTAAAGACCAGCTATCTCTAAAATAAATATGTAATATTATCAAATGTTACTGATATATCTAATATCTATCTAATAAGTGTTGTTTTGTACAAATAATTCAATAGAATAAACTAACTTTTTGGATTTTTTTTATCTTTACCAACATATAAAGCTGAAGAGTTTGTTTAAAAGCGTTAATTTTATTAGCTACTAAACTGATTTGAATAATTCTTTTGAATGTAAGATAGTCCATTTATCGAGAAAGGCTATAGACTAGATAGTATAACATCACGCTAAGATGAATAGGAGAGGAGCAGCATAAAAAAATATTAATAAAATGGCAAAATTTAAAGCTTTCCTTGCGGGCGCTAAGTAAACGTTAACGAAACGTTACGAAAGTTATTAAAAAAATCTCGTATAATACTTTTATGTTCAATTTCAATTCGGAAAAAATTGTTACACACCGATTTCGACGTGGGCAAAGCTGCTGGCACAGCTAGTTTTAAATATTAACGGTGTAGCTCCCTATACTCAATATATGCGGTATCAAGCGTACAACTTGCCACATAGTGCACTTAGATTTCTCAAGTTCAGTAGTTTATTGCTGAGTCAAAAGTTATTCTCTTTTATATTTTGAATAAATAATTAATAAATAGTACCTGTATTTTTTGAAAAAAGCAACCGCCGAATTTCTTGCTGGTTCTTCTAAGTAGGAACAGCGTACCGAACATGCAGTAGAGTTGACGATTCAAAACTACTTGTTTACAAGTTTACTTGAATAAAGAATATTTTGAATTTGAATTATAATAACCTCGAACTATTAAAATTCCCATACAGGGGTGATAGTCTCTACAAGAAACCTATAGCCAGCAGTAAAAATAGGACAGATTCTAGTTCAAAATGAACAATAACATTTAAACAAATGATAAACACTAAATAAATTACAAAGTATAAAGTTGTGATGTTTTTAACTTTAGAGTATGTGACAAAAAGTACTAAACAATTACAAAGGTACTGTAAATTTAAGGAATGTAAAGCATACGTAATTCCATCCAGTTCTTGTTACAGCTGTTATATAAATATTCTAAAGCTTTCAAACATGCTCTACTCGCAGACTTACTCATAAAGTTAAGAACTTTATTAAACTTATATCAAAGTAACTTGAAAGATAAATAGTTTTAAATAGAAGTTCTATATGTGCATCAACAACTAGTTTCTAGCTGTTTGTTTGAGTAATTTTAAAAGGAAAATTCAGAGTTCTATATAATATTTACTGAGATAGTTTGGAAATAAAATAAATAATAGAAACAAAAACGATCCATTATTCATGCGAAAGCTTGCCCAATATAAATAATTTATTAATTTTAAATTTAATTTTTTAATATTTTTTATCTACTCTGATACTATAATACAAAGATTATAAAACTGAAACCAAAATTCTCATGACAAACATTACGTACATGCCAAAAATAAAAAATTAAAAAGTTTTATTACGATACAGGTCTTGTATGGACACCTGTGTCATAATATAACTTTTTAATCATAACGTTACATCTATACAACCAGATGGACCAAGGAGGTTGAACCTCTACCTTAAAAAAAAAGGTTTCAATGAACGAGTCCGCGGCGACGCAACACGCATGCGTACTCGATGTTTGCGCCTTGGCGCTAACATTTGACATTTAAAAATTCTTTTCAATATTTAAACAAAGTTTGGTTTTTATTAATATCGTTTTACGTATTATACTATAATCATATCATCGTCATAATAAGAACGAGAATAGAGTAGTAGTAAAGTAGTGTATTACACTGAACATAACTTAGTCTTATAACACTCGTGTGATACTATAAAAAAAACTCACCTGTGGCTCGTTTTTTTAAAACACACCCGTGTTATAAGAACACTTATTATGCAACAGTATCATAATTTACTATTATTCAAGTAAACTCGTAAACAAAAGTGGTTTAGAAAATTGTTCCTATCGAGAAGAGCCAGCAAGTATATCGGAGCTTGCTCTTTTCAAAAAATAATTCTTATAATTTTATATTTCGTCATTGCTATCTACGAAGGTTGAAAAATAGCTGAATTCGCGCATTGATATAAATATCAGTAGGCTTGCTGTAGCAATCAATCTTCCTGCCCTTATCCCACTCTAAGTGGGGTCGGGACAACATGTTATAAACATGCTGTCACATGATTTGGCTGCGTTTTTACGACCGGCCGCCTGCCTGACGTCAACTTACCTCAGTCGTATTTTACGACACCTCGGTAAGAAAGAGGGTGGTCTATTCTACTAAACCGGATACCACACGGTGGGTCAACTTACCTTAGTCGCCTTTTACGATACCTCGGTAAGAAATGAGGTTGGTCTATTCTACTCAGCCGGATACCACACGGCGGGTCGACTTACCTTAGTCACCTTTTACGACACCCCGGTAAGATATGAGGGTGGTCTATTCTACTCAGCCAGATACCACTCAGCACGCATTTATAGTAGGCTTTCTGTAGCGTCAAGATTAAAAAAGTTTAAAATTGCCAAGGTATGATAAAAATATTTCATTTAGCTTCCTAAATAACGCTATAAATGTAGTCCGATACTTTATAGCAAGTAACGTGAAAGGCATCTATTTTTAATCACTTTGCGATCGAAAATTGAAAAGTTAACGAGCCTTTTCCAGCGCCGTTGCTAGCTAACCATCTTTCATTACGTACCGGAAGTATTGGTATTAGAGGAAATTACACAAAGAACGTGCAAGCCGTGGCTTCTGGCAACGTAAATTTATATAGCTTCAGTAAAAGTTCAGACAAAATCCTCTCTTAATTGAAATGGTAACAGTTTAAATAAATGCAGCATTCAAAAAATCCATATACAGATATCTAATAATCAAACCATCAGGCATCTGATAAATTGTAAAATTTATTTAGAAAGTAAGTGAGTTAAGCAAATTTTTAAACTAAGTACGACGAGAGTCAGTAATGAATAAATATTACTTCTTTACTTGTATGATATTGATTGCAATATTTTAAAGACCTTTATACCATGGGACAGCTGAAAACAATTGTCTGATAGAGTATTTTGATATTTCTTTTATTTAGAAATACCTTATCATTAACCCAAAAACGGAAATTTTTTCTCTTATATATTTATTATGACAAGCCAAAGCATTTTACACATTCTTATTACAAACTTATTCGTAAGCAAAAGAGGCAAGTTTCTCTTGAAAAAGAAGAAAAGCGTTCTAGCCCAGAAGTGTACTTAGTGGTCAAACCAGTAATAAAAGAGCAACATAAAGAACAATAAAGATAATAAGAACAATAAAGGTACTATTTTACTATTGTATACATAAAGCTATAATATATTTTTTAAATAAATAAGACAAATCATAGTTAAAAAAAAAAAAAATTCAAACCCCATGCTCAATTGCATTCATAACATAACAGAAAAAACTACTGCTTATTTTTAAATTTAATTATTTTGGCTTGTAACTATGTTCTTTAAATTAGTATTGCAAAACAATTCTGCGAAAAATGTCACACATGTGAAATTGTTACGTCTTCGTTGAAAAATCCAGTGGCATTTGCAAACTAACTCACTGGAAAACTATAAAATTAAATCACAGAACCTTCTCGAAATTCCGTTTTTACGTTGCGGAGGCTTAAAATTAAATCCATCGCTTTTATTAATTCTGACACGGAATATTTGGACTCAGCGTAATTGGTTATGGGATAAATAAATCAATTAAATTATTCCGCAGCGTGCCTCGTCTAATGGCGTCAGATATTGACGTTTGAAGCGGCAGTTATTTTGAGCTTATATTATTTTCATTTTAAATAAACTAACACGCAATGTACGTAATTACATGTTATTTATAAACATCAGCAATGTGCTCTGTTCTTTAATAAACAGAGTTCTTTTAGTTAACAGATACTGACTGTTTTGTGATTTTTGCTTCCGACGGTGTTTCGGTTATGGGGTGAAACGGTCGTTGAGATTGTCGTAGTGAATATGTGTAGTGCTGTTGGTGGTCTCGTCTTGTAAAACGTGCGGTAGTTACCTTATTCTGCATGTATAGGATATGAGAACGGTTTGGTCTCCTACACTTAAATACTTTATGCAATATACATTATATATTATTACATAGCCCACCGTATGGTATCCGGTTAGGTATAATAGACCACCCTCATTTCTTACCGAAGTGTCGTAATAGACGATGAATGTAAGTTGACCCACCGTATTTTATTTGTTTATTTTAGAGGGTATTTTAACGCTAAAAGTCGTTGTGAAGGAAGTAGTCGGTACCACTAGTACATACAGACATCTGTCTACGAGTTTTTTAAATATTAAAATATTCTTTGACATTAACATAATTTACTTTAGTTATATTAATTAATCCATGTGGTATCTGGCCGAGTAGAATAGACCACCCTCTTTCTTACCGAGGTATCCTGAAATACGACTGACGTAAGGTGACATCACACAGGCTGCCGGTCGTAAAATACATAGCTAAATCATGTGAGAACATGTTTATAACATGTTGTGCCAACCCCACTTAGAGTGGGAAAGGGCAGGAGAATGCTGATTAGCATTACATAGATTTTCTTAACAAACACGGCTTATAGCAAAATAATTCTATTATCACACTTGTACGATAAAATTTGATTTTAGAATCGAGAATCTATAGTAGGTATACTAAATAGCCTACTAAAAATCAACTAAGCCTAATCCGATGGCTAATGAAAATGAAGGCCATTGTTAGCAGGTTCAAAACCGTGAACATGTCATGAAGCGAATGCTGGAGAGTCGTTTATCAGAGGACGGTCGAGCAGAGGCGCGTAATTAAACTTTACTTACTTGACATACGTGTTCACAATTTGTCGAACATTTTATTAAAATTTCAATCTCATACTGGTTTGGATATAGGAAGACATAGTGTAACATATTATGCTATAATTCTGAGTATAGTCTATATTATTCGATACATATAATTCTGAGTACGACCCGCTATTCATTCATATTCGAGCGTGTTAGTCTTAATTTAGTGACAACTCCTAAGATATTTATATTTATAAAATTGTAAGGATCATAATATTAAGTACAAAATGCAATAACTAAAGTATTTGAATGATGATGTCTAATATTGTAAATAGTGTTCCAATTACTGCAGTTTACGAGTATGTAAATGCCTTGCTTTTCCCAATTTTAAATAATTATCGTAACCAATTCAAACAAAACTTTATCAAATCATACATCTTAACCATCTTTATGAATCATTTTGTCCATTGGAGACAACTAATAAATATAATTACTCGAAATTAGTCTTAAAATAATATTCACTTTTATGCATTTGGTATTGACAAACAACAGTATGTAGTGACGCTACTGGATATATAATAGTTTTACTTTCTCCTTTGAGGAAAAATGCGAAAGTCTGTCAGTGTATCTGTTAAACTGAACACTGATTGCTGAAGCAAATTGATGAATTTTGGTACGATTGAATCCTACTAATATTATAAATGCGAAAATTTGTCAGTATCTTTGTTTCTTTTTCACGGCGAATCCGCGCACTAATGTTCGATGAAATGACTCAGTTATCTCTTATTAATTCTACAGGAATAGAATGACATTGAAAAGCGCCATCTATTATCAACTAATCACGCGACAACAAATCACGCGAAAGAAGTCGCGGTTAAAAGCTTGTCTTACATAACGGGGCTTATAAACATGAAGAATAAAATATTCCCTTCTTTTGGACCCGAAAAGACTACATAAATAAGACTATTTTAACTTTAAGTTGACATGAACGAAGTCGCGGGTAAAGCTTGTTTATAATATAAATATAGATTTGCTAAATTTAACGCCCGTGTGTATCTAGCAACATTATTCAAGCAACCTGTTTTAGAGCAGTGAATTGAAATGAGAGGAACGTTGACGCGAGATATGTCACTCAAGCGTCGTGACATACAGTATGAGGAGGACTTGGTAATCCACTGGATGTCCTACATCGCACTCTGAGAATAAAAGGCACCTAAATCAAATATAGTACGAACAATTTTTTTCATAAAAACACGTCATAAGTTGTCTATCTAACTATCAAACCACCACTATAATCTATAGAAGGTTTTAATTTGCGAAATTCCATAATAAAAAGTAACGATAAAATTATTTTGCTTTAATTCGCGTTTGTTAAGAAAATTTATGTACTGGTAATAATTGTGTGGAATGCACAATATGTTCTCATACCTTATACATGTAGGATTAGGCACGTACCATAAACACCACCAACACACAAATACACACTACATATATTCACTATGACAATTCAACATGCGTTTGGTTCCATAACCGAAGCATCATCGCGAGGTAAGTTTCAAAATTCAGTGTGTCATAAATTTTTACTTAATTTGATTTTAATTTACTTAATAAAAACTTAATTGAAATTTTGAATATAAAAGTAATCGTAAGTTATAACAAGGTTGTTGAATAAATGACATCGTTTTATCTCTCTTATTCATCTTAGCGTGATGTTATGTAGCATATAGCCTTCCTCGATAAATGAACTATCTTACAATCAAAGAATTTTTCAAATCGGCCCAGTAGTTACTGAGATTAGCGCGTTCAAACAAGTAAATGAACAAATTCTTCAGCTTTATATATTAGTATAAATTATGAGCATGCCGGTATTGGCACTGAAAAGAATGTGTATTTTAATATTTAAGTTAACATATTCTTAGTCTAAAACACCTGTTTTTTGAGTTGTGCTACTATGCAACCCATGAGCGATAAAAGAAGGGGTGACGGAGCTGTGGAATAAATTGAAAGTTTAGTACTTGTAAAAGTTTCAAATGATGATATCTAGGACTGTGTTCTGAATACGAATTGTTTCAGACCCAAATTACTCTAGAAGGAATATAGTGGCGGGCATGTCACTCCAACAGCGTGACGTGAGCGATTGCTTGTCTCCGTAACGTGATCAATGTCCCGATTTGGATGCTAGCATTTTGTAATGCTTTTATAAAAGTCTGTGTCACTAGTTGGAAATTGGTTTTTTGTGCTGTCGTTTGCCTGAGTGGTTATTATTTTAAACGTCATTTTTTATAATATAATTCTTCATTTCAGTTACAAATATTGCCAAACTTAACAGATTTAATTATACATCAAATAAATAAGCGTTTCTTCGACCGCTAAATTAGAATCGTGAGATTCTGTGCTTTGGCTACCGGTTTTTTTACTCGATTGAAGGTTCATGCATTAAATATAGTAAGTTTTAACCTTTCATTTCATTCGTGATTATATCTAGATGTGACGAATTAAATATCGCAGTTTCCGATTTTTTAACGTTTGTAACGGTTATGAAATAAAAGTCAAGCAGAGTAACGATTGAGACACATTTACTGTGTCAAAAGACATCACATAATGTAGTGGTTTATATTTAATGCAACCCCTTTGTTGGTGGTAGGAAGTGACAATATGGCGGCACGGCTGACGTCACCTCCTTTCATTTTTACGGCACGGATGTATCTGAGACGGCATACCCCGGCTGGCTCGACTTGCTTGGCATAGGCTTAGCCGGCTTGGCATAGGCTTAGCTAACTTGACATAGGCTTAGCTGGCTTGGCACAGGCTTAGCTGGCTTGGCATAGGCTTAGCTGGCTTGGCATAGGCTTAGCTGGCTTGGTATACGGTGTCGCATTACAGGTTATTATGATTTATGCATAGCAGCATAAGAGTTGACGATTCAATAGCACTTGTTTACTTGAATAAAGAATTATTTGAATTTGACTTTTAAATAGTGTTTTTAACGATACGACATTATATGGTTAAATTCTGTATACATGAATAGACTAAAAATACCCGTGAAGCGAATTTGCGAGAATGGAACGCCTGTGCAAATATTTCACTACAAAATTTCAAATGAGTGCAAATTTATTAGTCGGAATAATTTAACTGCATTGTTAAAGCTAAGTCTGGGCAAGCCAGATAATAGTATGATGTATTAGCGCCCGTCTGCGGTTCAGCCAGCAAACCAAACGTTACCGCCCATTGGCTTATCTATGATACAACTAGAGAATATCCGCGAACTTCCTTACTATTGCAGGCTTTGTATTACTGGCGCAATTGCATTATAGAAGTAGGGTAACCATTACTTAGTTAAGTATGATGAAGAGAGTGAACACTTTATGCGGAAATATTATTTAAGTAATTACAATGTGTAAGCTGTGGTAGCCCAGCGGTAACACCGTGCGACTCTTTCGAGGAGGTCGAAGGTTCAAACCCGGGCAGACACCAATGAGTTTTTCTGTTAAAACTTATGTGTCTAATTGATGATAATTGCAATTTTTCACACGCTTTTCGGTGAAGGAAAACATCGTGAGGAAACCTGCATATCTCTAGAGAATTCTGGAGGTATGTGTAACCTACCAATGCACACTGGAGCAGCGTGGTAGGTCTTAGCTCCAAACCTTCTCTCCAAAAACGGAGAGAAGAGGCCTATTCTCAGCAGTGGGATAGTAACAGGCCGCTACTTAATTACAATGTAGAAGCTTACGCTGTGTGGTATCCGGTTGAATAGAATAGTACAACCCTCATTTCTTACCGTGGTGTCGTAAAAGGCGACTAAGGTAAGTCGACCCACCGTGTAGTATCCGGTTTAGTAGAATAGCCCACCCTCTTTCTTACCGAGGTGTCGTAAAATACGACAGAGGTAAGTTGACGTCAGGCAAGCGGCCGGTCGTAAAAACGCAGCCAAATCATGTGACAGCATGTTTATAACGTGTTGTGCCGACCCCACTTAGAGTGGGATAAGGGCAGGAAGATGATGAATGTAGGAGCTTTACTAGTGTTCTCTCTTACCCATCTGCTGATATATTTAAGATACTACTCAATATATTTTTACGTAAGTAATGTTATGTATGTTTAAATTTAGGCGCCGATGGGACTGACATATCTTTGTAGGATAAAAGTCCTTAAAATAATAAAGATAATAAAAAAGGCTCTCGTTAGAACGCTCAAGTATTTTATGTATTGAATAACATTTGGCTTTCCTGCTCCTAGCGCTATTTCCCGTCCATCTAACATCCCACAACACCTGTTACAGCGTCGTATGCTTAAAATGACGTTGTTTGAATGGCGATCTTCTTAAGTAGACCCCCTACGATGTGCAGCGCGAGCAGCTAAATACAAGTGGCAACGAGATGTGGCATGTGGAAATTCCGTGAAGAGACCTGCCTATGTTCAGAAGTAGGCGTCCTTCTTCTTCTTCTTCTTTATCAACCGATGGACGTCCACTGCTGGACATAAGTCTCTTCATGCGATATCCACCATACACGATCTTGTGCCGCTTGGACCCAGTGGCTCCCCGCGACCTTTTTGAGATCGTCAGTCCATCTCGTGCGTTTTCCGGTGGGAGGTTCCAGCACCTTGAGACCCCAACCCCAACGCGTCCATCTTTTGAAAAAGATGAAGAAGAAGCATCAATCGGGGTAAATATTAATCTTTTTTCGTGGCGTTGGGACAGAAAACTCAATGAAACGAAATGAAAAAGAATTTTATTCAGCTCGTGTACTAAATTTAACAGAAAAAAACTAATTTTATTATACTGTTATCACTAAACTTAATGTTTATTACCTCCAGTGCATAGGTCTGAATGGGCCTTCATCCCAGTATGAGCTGAATGTCTAAATTAAGTCATTCAGCACTGTTTTCAGATGACGCCTAGCAGATGACGTCACGGACATAAACTATAACTACTCATTTATTTAATTTAATTTAACTTATTTATTCTCATTATTGTCAACAATCTTATTATACTCAACAAGGGTGATAAAAGATTACATGGACTTATTAAATACAAAATAGAAAGTTCTATGGTAAAACCTTTGGAGTTGTTAAGACAATACAGTTGTGTAGCGTCGACTTAGTTACCCAAAATTGACGTAGTAAAAACTTTTATAGGAGACGTTATCTAAGGACTAATTTATTAAAATGTTTGTTAAAGTTAGCCTGCTCGGGCTAGATAAGAATGCGGCAGGCCCGCCATTCAGTATAAGGTAAATAACGTAACGCCCATGGTATGTCTTTTGCAGACGTGCGCTTTTAGGACTGACGATAATGTAGCGATATAAAATTGATTTTTAGCGTGAGAGAGAGAGATAGAGATAAAGATAGAGAGAGAAAGAGAGACAGAGACATAAAGCTTTCAAAATTGCTCTAAAGTAAATGCAAGTCATATTTCATAATAATCAATAAATAAAAATAAATATATGGGACAATAATAATAAGAATATAATGTGAGTATGCATACTTACTGCGAATGCCGAATTGTTAATATTAATTCATAATTCTCCAAGCCATATCCCATTCTAAGTGGTGTTGGCACAACATGTTTTAAATACGTTGTTATGTGATTTGGCTAGTTCTTTTACGACGGGTCGCCAGCCTGACAGCAACTTACCTTAGCCACCTTTTACGTAAGAAATCAAAGTGTTTTATTCTACTCAGTCGAATACCACACGGCGGGTCCACTTACTATATTCGATTTTACGACACCGCGGTAAGAAATGAGAGTGGTCTATTTTAGCTGGATACCACACGGTGGGTCGACTTACCTTAGTCGTATTTTACAACACCTCGGTTTGAAAGAGGGTGGTGTATTCTATTCAGTCAGATACTACAAGGCGGATTGACTCACCGTAGTCGCCTTTTATGACAACTCGGGAAAAAATGATGGTGGTCTACTCTACTCAGCCTGATGCCACACGGCATTCCTATTTAAGGAACTGTTTAACGAGATACATTGTGTCCCAATTTAACGTTCTTTTATTTGAATTGTAGTATTATGATTTTGTCGTGGAGCATATTTCTTGATGATCCTTTGGTAACGGTGCGAAACTATAACTAAATACACGGCGGGTCAACTTACCCTAATCGGCTTTTATGATACCTCGGTAAGAAATGATGAGCTATTCTACGCAGCCGGATACCACACGGATGAAGGATTCTCCAATATTCATTCAAGTAAAATAATAAGGTCTACATTCCTAAGGCTTTTTAAACAGCTATGTGGCAATTGTCGAGGGTATCGTTATTTTCTCGGCATTTTACATTAGCGCGGTGATACTTCGTCTGCGATCCGTCTAGACGGCAGACAACAAAACATTCAGCTACTGTCAATGATCTCGAATGAACGCCTGCATTAAATTAAATATTTATGTCTTCGACAACTAGCACCCTTTCTGTTAGATATTTTAAAATATAAGAATTTTTATGGTAGATTTTAAACGTTCGCGATTCATATTGATTATTATATAAACATACGGGTCACATCACGTTAGAATAACCTTTGTATAAGATAAAGAGTCAGTTCGTGACCACGGTGGATGCAACTCTGCCGAAATGTCGAACCTTATACAAAGGTAATTCAAATTTAATGCGACGCGAATAAGATTTTTTATGATAGTGCCACAATGCAAGTAAATAACTTTTTTGAATGAACTATCGTGAGTGGTATTCGTAATTAATGTATAGAAAAGGCTATACTCACGTCTTATTTTATCGGATGAGCCCGACTAGTTTGTATGTTCTAGTTTGTATACTTAGTATGAACTTGAAACAAGTTGGCCTCATCCGATAAAATAAGACGTGAGTATAGCCGGTTACTTTACATTAAAAATTATGAACTGCATTTAACTGCTTCCGTTGTTGGTTATATTTTGAAAATAAAATTATTAAAAATTTACCGTTGACATCATGCAGTGAGGGAAAATGAAAAAGTATGTAAATTGACAAGTATCGTATTCCTGCCCACAAAAAGACTAAATAAGTCTAAATTATATTATAAAGACAATATTTTAGACAAATATATTAACCCAAAATAGAAGTTTTAAATCAATAACGAAATTGAATCACGATCTACAAACTTTAAGGGCATCTATTCTAAAGTAACAGACAGTTCCTGACATAAAGGCGCGTTTAGAAGTGGAAGTTTATTTCACGGTTTGCACGGAATAGATTTAAGAGGGTTTTAAGGACGAGGTTTGCTTACAAAAAAACATGGTGCTATATACCAAGCCAAACAAAGAGGTTAATTGGAAAATGGCGAATGCATTTTTTGCGTGCATTCAGAATATAAACCAAATTTAGATAAAAAATTTAATTTTTTGATAATTATGGTTATTAAAAAAACAAACTCGACTGCAAGTAGGATAACGCGCTTTATAATCACCTAGTTCATCCCTTGGTAACAATTAACATATGGTATAGTAAAGAGACTTGCATACTGTGAGCGTTATATAATGGAATATATATTCAAGCATGGCGTTATATATTCAAGCAATGATGCAATTGTAATTATTTCTCCATCTCAGTAATTAATATTTGAGCCCAGTATTAGAATGTTTACTATGTCACTTGATTTTATGTCTCATATTTATATAATCATTTTCTCTAAAAATGCAAAGTGAATCTATATACAACCGCTACTTATTTCCAGCGTTTCTATACAATAAAGATCAAAGACAAAGAGTAACAAAATATATTAAAAATAGGAAATTAACGGCCTGTTATTTTCCCACTATTGGGTATCGGCCTCCTCTCTTCGTTTTAGGAGAGAAGGGTTGGAGCTTAGATTTTCCACACTGCTCCAATGCGGATTGGTAAGTTACACTTATCCCCAGAATTCTCTAGAGATATGCAGGTTTCCTCACGATGTTCTCCTTCACCTTCCTTCAAAAGCGTGCAATAAATTACAAATATCAATTAGACACATAAGTTTTAATTGAAAAACTTATTTATGTCTGCCCGGGATTTGAACTCGTGACAATATATAGTCTACCAATATTATAAATGCGAAATTTTGTGACTATATTTGTTAGTCTTTCACGGCAAATCCGCTGACAATTATTCCTTATACACCGGGGTATATATAGCCTATAAAAATCCTGTTAATTCTACAGGAAAAGGATGACATTGAAAAGCACCATCTATTATCAACCTATCACGCGACAACATTCCACGCGAACGAAGTTGCGAGTAAAATCTAGTTTATACTATAATTACGCTTTAACCGCGACTTCGTTTGTGTCAACTTAAATGTTAAAACAGCCTTATTTATGTAGACTTTTTTCTGTGCCAGAAAAAGGGAATTTTTAGCTTTTATTTTTATAGACCCCGTTATATAAGCTTCAATCGTACAATATTTCATCAAATTTGCTTCAGTGGTCAGTGTTCAGTGTTACAGATAGAGAGATATATAAAAGTAACAAAAATACAAAAATAATGTAAAGTAAAGGTATGCAGTCTAAACACAGCCTAACCCTATCCCTTATGCCTGACGATGTCAACCAGAACGTGACACTTCGCCTGAGGCTAACTTGTTTAAGTCAAAGACGGTCGCATCAGCCACAACAAAGTAATCTTTGGCATCGATCATACTAAAGAGGAAAGTCCTGAACCCTTTTAGTTCGTGTGTAAAAAGGATCGGGTGGAAATATATTGACATAACGTTAGTTTGTCTTGTAAAGGTAGTTTGACATCAGTTTTTTAGGTAATAAGTACTTCGATTGGTGGTTAAATTTATTTATTGTAATTTCCATGTTACACTGTCAAAACGTGTTCATTTCTTTGTACCTTTTTCATGAGCGATCAGAGGTTAATTATCGATGTTATCTACAGAGATACTTAAAGGACTGAACAGTATTAAGTTTATATCGAGTTGTACCTTGATCTAAGCGGGTACAACTATATATGTATATTACTCTCCTTACTATAAACTGTGATATCCCAGAGGTGAGACCGTGTGACTCTTTCAAGGGGGTCACGAGTTCAAACCCGGCAGGTACCAATGAGGTTTTCTATTTTAAAGACACATCTCTAATTGATAATTACAATTTATCACAAGCTTTTCGGCGAAGGAAATATCGTGGGGAAGCCTGCATATCTCTAGAGAACTTTGGGGATATGTGCAACCTAACTATTCGCATTGGAGCGTGGTGGGTTTTAGCTCTAACCCTTCACTCCAGAAACGAAGAGCGAAGACTTACGCCCAACGGTGGAAAACACAGTGACGGGCACTATAAAAATAATACATTTTTTGTCGAACGACTTAAATATATGATAATATAAATACGTATAATATACTCTCTATTTATTCCGACAATGATAGTTACTCCGCATCTGATCGACATCATTTAGGTAAGGAATAAGAGGAAAACGTGGTTAGAGAAGGAAGTATATTATATAATGATTCGAACAAATATTGAGGTAACACATGGCTCTGAGAAACTAGCTAAAGGAAATCACGTTAGACGTTTGATGCTGGGAACATTAAAGCGGCGATGCGAGAAACTGTTACATGAAAGATTTGTATTCAGCGAGAATTTCTGTCTTATTTGTAAGCAGATGTTCGAAGTATCACTTATTTAAAAATAAATACATAGTTATTATTTGTATGGTATCAATTTCTCTGCGAAATAGTCAATAGTATTTTACTCATGTAGTTCTTATATAAGAACCACTTATGAATATATAATAATATTAAATATCTCTTTAATATTTGCTCTACAATCATTAGTTATTTAATTCCAAAATTTGAAAGAGACAATATATTTTTGTATATCAAAACTTAGATATCAAACTTCTTAATTAAAAATAACCACTTCAAAAGCAGGTAATTATATCAAAGCCTAGACATAATCAGTTTTTTAACGAAACGATTCGTATTATACCACAACCTAATAAGGATGAAACAGTATGTAATAAATTACTTACTTTACAATAAATCTGTCACTAAAATTGGTAGCTTCTAGTAGCGATTTCTGGAGGCCTTTGCCTAACTAATGAGTGTGTTATTTCGATATGAGATACTAAGGCTACGACAAATTTCATTGAGATTTTTATTTATTAATTTAAAATGATGTTTTCACATAATTATTTTTTTATATTAATAATAATGATAATTTTATTTAATATAAATATTCCTGATATTATAACAAGTGCGTAACTAAACATAGATACAAAAACCTGACTTAGGCTAATAATAAGCTGATAGAAGAGACAACGAGATTGAATAAATAAATCATTTTACAAGCTTTCTGACACACGGTAAACTTTTATCAAGAACTCTACTTGAACGTTCAGAAATAATTACTTTTACTTACAAAGCAAGAACCATCACGTGTTTTTGATCTATAATCTATAAAGAAAATATTTACTGTAACAATAACAAGCCAAAATGAATTTTGCTTCGACATAAAATGAAATTGAAATATTGAAGATGAATGACACTTCATTACGATATAGCAAATATTAATTCAGAGTCATCAAAGAATTTGCTCTCCGCTATTCAATTCGAGTTCACAAAAGACAAAACTTTACCTTTCCCTTTGTTAAAATGAAACGCTTTCGAAGACATTGTGATAAAAATTCGGCAGTCATTCAGAGTGCTGTGAATTCTTTCCTTGTTTGTTTTCTCGTACTTTTTGGTCTGAGATTCTTTTTTATGAAAGGGAAAAATATTTTTGTTAACATTTTTTATTTACTCAAAATACCTACTTGAAATGGCGTGAAAGAAAATTAGAGGCATATTTCATATAAAAAAGGAAAATATTTTGCAGGGAACTGAAAAATAGAGGCTTTTATTTCCACTGTATTAAAAAAATACTGTATGTGGTATAAAGATTTGTTATTTTTATTTTATATATTTATACAGGACACACGATATATAGCACATACATATACAAAAACATAAAAATACTAATACTAGTGTACAAAGGAAACCTCGCAATAGCTTAAAGCGCACCACGTCAGTAACACAAAGCTCGTAGGTGGGAGTGGACGTGTAGTCACATAATGTTAGTGCGTCTTTAAGCCTGTCCTATGTTCAAACAACACAAGGCTCAAACAAAACAAGTGAACACAGATACCACAAACACTAAGACTGTTCTATATACGGATACGAAGTACTAATATATATATAAGCCAACTTTAAAAATCCAAATCCAAACTCCCTCCTTTTCCACCTGAGATGCAAATACAAGAGCGTCTCGATAAATTAGGTTATTATTTTTTACTGTATTTGAAACCAAAAATCAACTTCTAATTTTATTAAGTTGTAATTGTGACAGTATTATTACAAGGTTCAACCGTTCACCTGTATACTATTTACGATTGACAACGTGATTTCTCTAAAAGTAATGTTCTTTTTGTTAAAATATATTTTTTGTTAACTATAAGAATTATAATTTTAAAAGAGCAACCGCCGAGTTTCTTGATGGCTCTTCTCAGTAGGAACTGCTTTCCGAACCAGCAGTCGAGTTGACGATTCAAAAGCACTTGTTGACAAATTTATTTGAATAAAGAATATTTTGAATTGAATTATCAGCTGCTATGTCGTGGAATTACTAAAAAAGCGTACGAGGTATACAAAAAGTCTACATAAGCTATCACGGTGTGAGAGTTGTAAACAGATTTCGACACCAAACCCCGTTCCGGTAATTGTAAGTACAAGACGTCGTCTAATTGCATGCGCTGTCAACGACTTCGTGCCAATGTGACGTGTCCAATATATAAAACCGACCCAACATATAAGAGACTTACGACATGCCTTTACTTTAACAAATACTTAAAATTAATATATTCAGGACCGATAGTACCTACATTACCTTGACGAGGCCTTTTGATCGTCTTTTGTTTATTATATATTACTTATTGATGGCTTTACTAGTGTGTTCTTGTGCGCGTAAAAGTATTTACGCTTGTGTGCAATCTAGTTCGGATTTGGGTGAACGTTTGTAAGTATTATAATATAATTAACTTAGGATCGTGAGTAAAAATAAAATACAGCATCATTAATAATTTTCATGAACTACAAATGAATTTAAATTCGTTCAGAATTTAAATTACTGGAACATACTGTGTTAAATGTATTTGTGAACTATAGATACATATTTTAAGCAGACTATTCCAATTAATGGGCCGGACTACGTCTTTTGGTTTCGGTAGGAAGAATTGATGTTAGTAAAAAGTGCAATTAGATTATATTCTCCGTAAAAGATTATCTTACAAAATCTGATCTATTACTGTCTTATAGTAGTACTTACTACTTTAAGACAGTATTTTACTAGTACTGTCTTACCTAGAATAAATAGATAAATGAGTTTCGTCATTAAAATAACAAAGAAAATGTACTTAGTACTTACCTACCAGAAGATATGACAAAATCTGTTATAAAGACCCTAATTACTAAAATATAAATATGATCGAACCAAAGTTCTTTTGTCTATCAGGAAACCAAGCATCAGAGTCAGCATTCATAACGCTGAACTATACTTATTATAAAACAAAGTCCCCAAAAGCTTTCTGTCTGTATGTGATCAATTCTCAAAATCTTCTGAACATATTTATGTATAGTTTTTACTTACAAATAGTGTAATTTTTCCGGAAGATTAAAGTTATAGTACATAACGCTTTTATGTTAATTGTGTTAAAGAGTGTTCGTAAATATTTAATAATTCTATTTATTTCGTATTATCTTTTTGTCTTTGGGCAATTGTCATTTTTTATTCACCGATGTGGGTAGCTATGAAAACGCCACTCCCCGATCGGTTCGTCTGTCGCCGTGCGAGTGTCTACGTGAGCGCGGAACCTTCGCTAATGGCCGCTCCATCGCTATAAATAATTCGTATCAAATTTATTGTAAAACATTAACAATTCATCTGGAATTTGCAATATAAAGTGCAGTGTCTAACTTTATAGTGTCGTGTCGAGTTTCGGACTCGTAATAGTGTTAATGTTCGTTCGAGTATCCATCCCCTGGTGACATAAGAAACGGCCGGCAGCCGGCGCATCGAGGACTTCGATCCTTCCAGTGCATTTCAGTACAACATCGAAAGGTGGGTGGTGGTATCCTCTATACAGTCCATTTAAACCACTAACCAGCGAACTAGGGTCCAGGGACCAGGTTCTTTTTAATTAGGGAACATTTCGCTCCAAAGTGATCACGCGATCAGTCTAGCCTGCTGTGAGTTTTAATAGCGTGCGCCGCGTAAACAAGCAGACATACACTAAAACTATGTACTAGAGAATTGTAGTTCTATAAAAATACTAAAAAAAAGTCCATAACAGTATGTCTCTATCTCTTATGGCTAACTGACAATCACCATTATTACGTTTTAAAAAAAAAATTAAAACGTGGGAAACATTTATGACACGCTGAATTGCACGCGAGTAGATCTGCAAGTACAGCTAGTTATATTAGTCTTGCTAAGAGGGATTTAGTCTTGCTAAGAGGGAATTATAAAATCATAAGCTTGTAACTTACGACCAACGTTCCAGCTTTTACGCTTAAGTTTAGTGACATTATGAAACAACGTCCCGGCGGGACAATGTAACAAGGCCATTCCGTGCAAAGTTTTGACACTTTGATATTTTGTTATAACCTGGTCTGTGCACCTTCCCATGTATACGGATATCGTTTATACAAAAGTCGATGTTTCACGAAAATTTCTCGTACATTCTTGCACGGATTATTCTAGATATTTATTTCCTTACCTTTACAAGTTTTAAGTTATACGATGTATTTTTAATTATTAAGATAGGTCGACCCGCCGTGTGGTATCCGGCTGAGTAGAATAGACCAACCTCATTTCTTACCAAGGTGTCGTAAAATACGACTAAGGTAAGTTGACGTTAGGCAGGTGGCCGGTCGTAAAATACGTATCGAATCATGTGAGAACATGTTTGTAACATGTTGTGCCGACCCCAAGAGTGGGATAAGGGCAGGAGGATGATTACTATTTAATAAAGTAGTACCTGGGTGACCGAGCCATGCTCGGTATTTTTTTAAATTATAAAAAACTAGCGGTCTGCCCCTGCTTCGCACGGGCTATATAAAATTTACAGTTTGTCATTCAGTGAAAAAAATGATTAAAATCGATACAGTAGTTTTGATTTATTGATTACTGCCCGTGGCCCGCACGCGTAAAATTTGGAGAAAAACAATTCCCCTCTCCTTATACCAAGAAGATTTCCTGCTATATGTAATATCTAAATTTATATACTACATATTTATTTTACATTTTTCCCTATGTATTTTATTTTTAAAATTAATTACATAATGTCTGTATATACGGTATTTTATATCTGTGATATCTCCGAAAATGTTCATTTAAATTACATGCTGTAAAAGGACATATTGATCTATATAAAATCAACAATTTATTTAAGGTATTTAATTGGATAAGGATTAATGCTGATTAATAGAATTGCTTAAGCGGAAAAAAATGTAATTATTTACGATATTTATTAGAAACCTCAAAAATTGCAGTATGTCTCTACTCCGTATTGAATGTTATTATACATACAAACCTTTCTTTTGAATCACTCTATCTATTAAAAAAAACCACATCAATATCTGTTGCGTAGTTTTAAAGATTTAAGCATACATCTGGATATAGGGACAAACAAAGAATGTGACTTTGTTTTATACTATGTAGTGAAAAAGTTATCTTTCTTCATTCTAATTTCTTCTTAAAAAATAATTTAGTAACTATGTGATCCAATAAATTATATAAGATTAAACAAAAGATTGTGTGTCCGTACGAGTATTAAAATTGAAAAGAATAAATTCTAAGAAAGGAGATAAAATTTACGACGAAATATTGCCCGATATTTCGTTTAAAGAAAGCTAACACGCTAAGAGACTGTGCCAAGTCGTACAATTAACTGCATACTACGTCAGCTTACTTGCTAGTAATCTATTTGAATGTTCCGGCTAGCTGTTAGCTAGAAAATCGCGATTAGATTTAACGTAGTACAGTTTAAGATTTATGGTTTTTGATGGCTAAATAAATAAATATATGGGACAATTGCACAAACAGTCATCCGTGTGCAAAGTAAAATTGTATCTTAATACTTCTATTATGGGTGACAGATAACTGGTAAATATACAATTTTAAATACATATATACACCCAGACTTAATAAATCAACAAATTGGGAGAAAATGGGACTCGAACCCGAGGCCTGCGGCGTTAAAGGCTGGGTCACCGCCACCAGTGCCAATTTTATTAGTTTTTCGTTGAATGGCGGAAATTGGACATAACTTTATGTAGGGAATTTCTACGTTGTAACTGTTAAACATCCTGTATTTTAGTGCTAAAATAATTATTTATTTATTTATTTATTTATGTACCATAAAAAATGTTGGAAAAAAAACATTATTGGTAAAAAAAAGTGTACAAAGGTCAACTTATCCCTATGATAGAGATCTCTGCCAGCTAACCTACGAAGTGAGACAATTTATATTAACGAAAAAGGTACGCAAATATCAAACATTATGAACTAGAATTACCTACTAATAATTTCCTAATTTAACAATAAAAATAATCTTATTCGTGTAGACTTAAGTTGTTAGATATAGAAAATATATTAATATTATTAAATAATAGCAGTAAAGGAGTTAGTGTTATTTATAGTAAAAAAAATAGGTTCGAAAACAGTGCAACTTAGGCAATCAATACCTATCAAACAAACAATCACAAACAAAAACTGCACTTCTCACCGAGAAAAACAAACACCCGTTTTCAATAGGGTTTATTTAAGGTAGGTTTACATTATGGCATTCAAATATTGCAATATAATGGTAGAATAATAATATATATTAAATACTAAATTTATTACAGCATTAGCATAACCACTACCAAAGTAAATATATTCAAGAACAAATTTAAATAGAAGCAAAGTCACGACTTTTGAATTCAAAAGTTGGTCACTTCTTATGGCTTTAACTAAAATTACAATTAATAAATAAATTAAAATTACGGGTTATCACCCGTTATATCGAACAAGCATTTTTGAAATATCATTATCATCTTCCTGCCCTTAACCCACTCTAAGTAGGGTCGGCACTACATGTTATAAACATGCTGTCACATGATTTGGCTGCGTTTTTACGACCGGTCGCCTGCCTGACGTCAACTTACCTCTGTCGTATACTACACCTTGGTAAGAAATGAGGTTGGTCTATTCTACTCAACCGGATACCACACAGCGTCATTTTTGAAATATATTTATTTAATTAAATTAATAATTAAGAGATTACAGAAAGAGAGAGATACCTTGGAAATAAAAATGGTGATAGCTCTTCGGAAGATGTATTAATAGATCCGCCCTGGGTAGAAAAAAGGGGTCTGTGACCTCTTTTTTTCCCCTCTGGTCTCTAGCAATTCGAAATGATATCTAAATGCACAATCATAATTGAAAACTTGATACGTGATCTTTCAAAAATTATCAAATATTTAGAAAACAATTTTCGTCCCACCTTACTGGTGTGCAGAATTTTATTTAAAAATTCCAATAAACAATAAAATAATTTATTGTTTATACTATATAGTGTAACCTTACCTTAAGTTTCAAAGGAGAGAAAGCTACAAGAGGCTGTGTACACAGCAAAGCTGCATTTATTGAAACGGAAAATTGAGCTAGTGCCAATTTTATTTTCAATTCGTGCAAAAGAATCAGTACCACTTGTACATAAAGAGGTGATGCATCATGCAATTAAATTTTATTGTTATTCAGAACCGAGGTTATTTATTTATTTCTTTTTATACATATATTTAGAATAGAGAAAGAAACATTAAAAAAGCACTTGTATAAAGCCAGACTTATCCCTAAAAGAGATCTCTTACAGTCAACCTTTGAGTAATAGAAGGAAAAGGACAGGAATTGAAGAAGAAAGAGAGTACGGGTCATATAGAGAAAAAGAAAAAGTTATACAAATATATTGTATAAATGGACAAATTTGATTGCACAGTACTTTAGATACATTTATGTGAAGAAATAAAACGTATTTTATTAGGAAAATAAAATAGAACAGTGATATTCAATACGTTAATTAAATTGCTAACCATTTACAAAAATGAGCGCACAAAAATTACATTTATTAATCGTATGTTTTACAAAATATCTAAAATCAAGTAAAATATTGATTGTTTACTTTATGAAAAACAAAATTTGCTCGTCCTTATTAACGCTTAAGAAAAGCAAATGTGGTTCCTGAAATATACTAAATGATAAAATCATGTTGGGTCGTTATAATTTTACTATTTTTTAAATATTTCATTAGTTTTGTATAATGGACCTCCGCAAAGTAACGTCTTATTCTAAAAATTACATACTTAGTCATTTTATGAAAAATGTGCATCCACTAGACCTTACTAATAATACTTTCTAATCTGTGAATATCTACGAATTAATGTTTTTCATAAAAGGTGACTGTCCCAAAAGAGATAATTGACCCTTTATTCATTAGGGAATGCCAAAATTCTTACTAAATTAATTTTTCTTGTAAGTTAACCATTTTGGCTTCACTTTCTTTCTTCAGTTAATAATTCGCCTTATCAGCAGTCTTTAGTAATAAATCATGTGCCGGATGACAACCAGGAAACTGTTTTTGCGTCCCCCACGCCTGTCGCACGCAGATGAGCTCTTAGCTGATCGCTAGACAAATGATGGACGAGACAAATTGCTTCAAGTGATAAAATATGGGCCACCTCATTTAATATGCATTATATTGATTGCTGACAGCAATGGACAGTGAGCATTTTAGCAGTTACTGCTTTGTTATTTTAATTCTGTGAGAAGGCAGCTGTGAAAGCGCAGCGGTGAGACCATGCGGCTCTTTCGTTGGGATCACAAGTTCACACCCCGGGTAGGTACCAATGAGTTTTCTGTTAAAATTTATGTGTCTAATAGATTGATATTTGCAATTTGTCACACGTTTTTTGATAAAGGAAAACAGCGTGAGGAAACCTGAAAACAAAAAAAAACTTCCGAACCATAGTGTAATCCCATATGACATAATGCTATAAAATGAGCAAAAAAAGAAGTTTTATAAGGAAGTTAAGTAAAATAAGGAAGTTATTCCACTATCGCCTGATTGCCAAATCTTTCTAAATTTAGACTATAACATACTGTTCTCTCGTCATAAGTAGACGTAAACTAAATCGTAGTTTCACCTAGTAATATTATATAAAACCTAAGTAGGTACCTGGGTGATTGGGCCTTGCTCTGTAATTTTTTACAAAATAAAAAAAGAAATTTCAAAAAATAGAACAAAATTATTGGGTAGGTGGGGCTCGATTGTAGGTATTTCCATTCTCTAGACCGCCCGTTCCCCGAATAAGCTACGCTGACTTGACAATTTACGGCAAAAATAGTGTTTTATATTAAATTTAAATGTTAGTATTTTTTAATGCCCAAAAACAGGGATATACCGATCTTTTTTTAAATAAAACCTAGCTAGATCGATTTTTCTCCCCTAAAACCCCCTACATGCTGAATTACAGGAAAATTTTTGGAGTCGTTTCCGAGATTCCGAAAAAATAATATATATATAAGGCCAGTAGTGCTATGTCAGTTAATTATAGTGCAAAATATTACACGGTAATTAATGTTAAGTTATATCTTGCTGTTTTTGGCACGAATAATAAGGTACAAAATGTTGGGTTAGATAAAGTCGTAATACCTTTGTCCTGGTGTTGTTAACCACCTTAGCACGAACTTGGCTAACCGAGACTAATTAACTGCTTTGAGCTAAGATAAGTGAATTGTAACAAAGCTCTGCAGTACATTTGACAATAGCTAAAGTCCGCATTTATTTCTGGAAGAGACTAGAAAGTTCTGAAATTTTATTTTCATACACATTATTGTATTGTATTATGTTAAATATTGTAAAGTACCATTTTCCTGTGCTGGGCAACTTTTTATTTTATCTAACTTTCTATTTTGAATAGAGGGGAAACCAATCTGCTCTATGTATTACATATTAGCAGGTGAAGCTTGTCCTAATTATTAAGAGGATATATTATGCTCTATAGTATATTCTAGGATAGGTGTCGGCAACCTTGGAGTACTTAAGAGCCTAGAAAATTGTGAATGATAATTAACAGATTTAAAAGCGCCACTAAAAATTTATTTGTAAATACAGTTTACTTTTAGGCTTTATAATATATTTCATTTATTTAAATTAAAAAATATTTTTTTCAATATATTTATATCAATGCAATCTGTCGATCACTGCACTAGGATGGTTTTTTTAAAGGTTACTAGCAATTCACGTTAAATCCAATGATGAATAACAAACATCGGTTGAGCACATAAAAGTTTTGGAACAATACACAGCTTTGGTAGCGATTGAATCAGTTTACCTTCATTTAGAGTCACGCCCTCTAATCATTTATCTGCCATGGTTTTTATGTAAAAAAAACTAGAGAATATATTAGTTCAAAGAACCGCCGTGTAGTATCCGGCTGAATAGAATAGTACCACCCTCAATTCTTACTGAGGTGTCGTAAAAGGCGACTAAGGTAAGTCGACCCGCCGTGTGGTATCCTGCAGAGTAGAATAGACCAACCTCATTTCTTACCGAGGTGTCGTAAAAGGCGACTAAGGTAAGTTGACCCACCGTGTGGTATCCGGTTTAGTAAAATCGACCACCCTCTTTCTTACCGAGGTGTCGTTAAATACGACTACGGTAAGTTGACGTCAGGCAGGCGGCCGGTCGTAAAAACGCAGCACAATCATGTGACAGCATGTTTATAACATGTTGTGCCGACCCCACTTAGAGTGGGACAAGGGCAGGAGGATGATGATTAGTTCAAAGAAGTATAGACTTGTTTGTTTTGCATAATAATATCTTAATAGAGCTATAACGCTCCTGAAATACTTAAACATTATAATGATCGCCAACAAAGCGACGACGAGAGGTATGGCCTCGAAACGAGAAACGGCACGAAAATTCAGTGAGAGTACTTGTAATGCCTTGTTTACATTTCTTGTTAGCATATTTAATAAGCAGCCCCTTAGACTTCATCACTAACTGCTGTTCTTGAGAGCGAACCTGTAAAATTAATGTAAACGACTTAAATTCTCGTTGAAGACCTCAGATTCAGAACCAAGGAAAATATATAATTTATTTGTCAAATAATATGTCGGTTCTGTTTGAAAAATATTAAAAACGCACACATTGACATGCATAAATAAACCGACGCCATCTTAAATTCATACACACGTTTAAAAGTTGAACATTAAAAATAATTCGAAATATTACAATAATTAAAAAGCCCTTAAAAAAATAACTTACATTGACAATATAAACTTTATATATATATTTATTTATTTATTTATATACAGTATATTCGGAATTTCGGAAACGGCTCCAACAATATTCCTGACATTCAGTATGTAGGGGATTTTGGGGGAAAATATTGATCAAGCTAAGTTTTATTTAATAAAAACTCGTTTTATCACTATTTTCGGGAAAATGCTAAAATTTAAGTTGAATTTAATTTTCGCTTTGATTATTTGATTATTTTCGCTGTCAAATGTCAAGTCATAACAGCTTATTTGGGAAACGGGCGGTTTAGAGAGGTGAAAATACTTAGATTCAAGCCCCACCTCTTCAACTTTTTTTTAAATCTTTTAAAAAAATTACATAAATTTGAAATATCTTATTGAAAATAAATTACTACTTAAAAAATGGTACAAAGTCTAAATCCGTTGTATTAGATTGACATTCATAAGCGTCTTTCAATAAGTTTTGCGTTTACGTATTTTTACGATGAAGACCTTTACGGGATAAGGGAAAAGGAATGTGGGGTCGGCTTAGTGGGCCCTCGTCAAACGTGTGCAACGTCCGTATAAGTACGTCGGATTCGATTTTCAATAGTAAGGCAATACGGGAAAAATATGAATATTGGAAAACGATGTTTGTAGGGACAGAAGCTTTCAAGCATGGAAAAAAATAAACATTTGATACTTTATTTTTCCTATTGTGTTTACTAGCGTTGGATTGCGAATATACATATCTTCTGTATAAAAATGTATTCATCTGTAAGTCCTTTATAGATTCGGAAACGGCTGGATCGATATTAGTGAAATTTTCAGATAATCTTTAGAATGATCCAGCGGATGATTCTGTAGAGTTTGGTGGCGATCGCAGCATGTTGCCGTGATCGCCGTGTCATTTCTTACCGAGATGTCGTAAGAGACGACTAAGGTAGGTTGATGTCAGGCAGGTGGCCAGTCGTAAAATAACTTATGCCGACTCAACTTTGAACAGAATTAGGGGCAGGATAATGATGATGACGACGAACAGGGTTAAAAGGATACCAAATCGATAGTCAAGTGTCTAGAGATCTCTATAAAACGATATTAAGAAAACAAGAACATAACATAAAATCTTTAATATTTAAATGAGTTAATCTCGGAAACGGCTTTAACGATTTTCCTGAAATTCAGCATATAGGGGTTTTGGAGATTGATAAATCGGTCTAGCTAGGTTTTATTTAAAAAAATCGTTTTATCCCTGTTATTGGGCATAAATTTTTTAACAATAAAACACTGTTTTTGCCGTAAATTGTCAAATCAGCGTAGTTTATTCGGGGAACGAGCGGTCTCGAGAAATGAAAATACCTAGGATCGAGCCCCACCTACCTAATAATTTTCCTTTTTTTGTAGTTTCTTTTTTTATTTTGTAAAAATTATTAACCAGCTCCTATAAATTACGCAAGGGCCGTATCATAAGCGATTTTGCGTATAAAATTAGGACGATGAGTGTTAATTAATCGTCACAGAGGGTAAGCTCGTTTGTTAATTTGGTTAAAAAGTCCGGGATAATTTGTAAAAGTTAATTTTTGTAACGACAAAATTTTTGTAAAAATTTGGGAAGAGGTGAAATTAAATTTTAAAAAAGGAAACTTCGTTCATACTTAAACATGTTTCTTTATAATATACTTATATTCAAGTGTGATTTTTTAAATGTTTTAGAAAAGAAGTGTTTGAATAATGTATAATACTCGTAGACAGTTTGTGATAGTGCACGTGTGTAGTGCTTGTGTATTGTGATAACGGTGGTGGAGGTTTGTGTATGTGTTTTTACAAATCCTGCATGTATCGGGTATAAAAACGGATAATCCACTCTACATTTAGCATACGCCGTGTGGTATCCGGCTGAATAGAATAGTAACACTCATTTCTTTCCGAGGTGTCGTAAAAGGCGACTAAGGTAAGTTGACCCACAGTGTGGTATCTGGTTAAGTAGAATAGACCACCCTCTTTCTTACTGAAGTATCGTAAAATACGACTAAGGAAAGTTGATGTCAGGCAGGCCGGTCGTAAAATACGTTGCCAAATCATGTGACAACATGTTGTGCCGACCCCACTTAGAGTGGAATAATTAGCATCCTATATATTTTCTGTGTACTTTATCGCGGATTATATCAAAATAATTATATTACTTTTGTTCGTTTAAAAGTCCGTTTGAATAAAGAATACTTCACACTAAATAAAGTTATTACAACTGTCTAAAGATTTAATGTGAATATGGCTTATAGTCCCTCGTGTGTATACATAGAATTTAGGAACAACGTTAGTCGCATATTGTAGTATAAGTTATAGTAGTTAGTTAATGAAGTTTAAGCAACTGGAAGGTAACGTATTCATTGCCATATGTTCGTCAATAGCGACTTACCGTCGTCCCTCCGGAATGGCAATAGAATTACAGACTAATCGGCATAAAGTTCACGAATTTGAGAACGGTTGTTACTCTCAGGAATTTAATCAACCGACTAAGAATTGCCAAGGGACGGAATAAATCAATTTGTTACTCCGTTCAGGCCTTGTAACACGTTTCAAAGTCGTTTTATTGATACCATATTGAGAATATTGGAAGTCTTTTACAGCACATGTGCCAAATTTATATAATACTAGTAATATCCCACGGTTTCACCCGCGTACATACTGATCTCATGGCAGTGGAAAGACAACTAAGTTGGACAAAAGATTAATCTTTGTTAAATATATCATCAATAGTTTCGCAGCGCATGCGATGATAGATTTTTATGGCTAATTTTTTTACACCTTATTACTTTTTTACTACGGATCCCTAATTTTTTGAAAATGCTATATATTACAATATAATGTAATAGCCTATGTTGCTCAGTAAAGATGCAGCTTTCCAATGGTGAAAGAATTTTTGAAATCGGTCGGGTAGTTTTTGTGTGAAAACATTACAAATATACATAAAAAAATTCCTCTTTTGAATATTAGTATAGACTAGCAATCGCCAGCGGCTCCGCCCGCGTAGAAGGATTAAAACCGTAATATAATATTTTGATAACCATAAAAAAGGTTAGAGTGGGTTAAAATTATAAGCTAGAGATATTTTGTCGCAGACTTTTATTTAGGACTTTTAGAGGGGACCAATTTTGTAATACATGATTTTTGATAACTATTACCGTTTACTCAGCGCACGCAAGAAAAGCTTTAAATTTTGTCGTTTACATGCTATTTTTTATTGCTCCTCTGCTATTCATCTGAGCATGTTACAAAGCCTATAGCCTTCCTCAATAAATATACTATCTTACACTGAAATAATTTTTCAAATCGGTCTAGTAGTTCCTGAGATTAGCTCGTTCAAATAATCAAACAAACAAACTCTTCAGCTTTATATATAAGTAAAGAATTTATTTTACCCGCGTTGTTGTCTGCCTAGTCTTCAGTACCAATATTAAGAGTAGCCAAACTTTTTAGCTTTTTAACTATCTAACTATAACTCCTTTCGATTGTGAAAGAAAGATAAACAAATACACTATCATTTTTGTTACTAATCCTTCTGTTTAATATACTTATAGCAACAATCGTAAATATGATAGTCTGTCTTTCTTTCTGTTACCCTTTTTACAGATAATCCTATAAAAGGAAAATAACGGCCTGTGACTATCCCATTATTGGGCATAGGCCTCCTCTGTTCGTTTTTGAAGAAAAGGTTAGCTTAGGCCTATCACGCTGTTCAATCCGGATTGATAGGATACACATATCCTTTGAATTCTCCACAGGTTTCCTCACGGTGTTCTCCTTCACCGATAATAATAAATTGCAAATATAATTAGACACATAAATTTTTAATAGAAAAAACTCATTGCTGTCTTTTTGAGGTTAGAACTCGTTATAATATATAGTCATATCCTACTAATATTATAAATGGGACCGTTTATGAGTATGGATGTATGTTTGTTACTCTTTCACGCAGAATCCGCTGATCCAATATCTATGAAATTTAGCACAATTATTCCTTACTCATAGGGTTAACATATAGGCTAGAAGTCCTCTTAATTCAACAGGAATAGGATGATATAGAAAAGCGCCATTTATTATCAACCTAACAACAACAACAGTGACACGAACAAATTTACGGGTAGAAGCTAGTATTAAATAATCCGAAAAAATATCCTATATAGTCTCAAATTAATTATGTAGTACCAATTACAGGAGATCACACCTATAAAAAAATCTCTTCATATTTGTATAACGCAAATCCATTATGCAGCGGATTTATAATGTTGGAAAGTTCTAGGTCAGTGGTACAGTAAGCGCGTATTTCTTTCACAGCTTCACTTTTGCAAGCAGCCGTGCGTTAACGCCGACCGAGGGGAAATAAGGAAATGGGACTTGTACAATGCGAGCGTGGGTGCTTGAAAAAAATCCGTGCTTCTTTATAAAAAGTGTTTCGTTGGATAAATATGATTAAAGCGAAAGATAAGGATGTCATAAATTTAAATTAAAAATATTCTTTAAAATATTTTAATATATTTCATAATAATTTATCAGTTTAGGTTAAAATTGTTGCTAAGGCTAGATTGTGACTACAATAAAGTACATCCATTATGATGTATTGGCAAAGTTGCCTTTGCCAAGTAACATTCAGACACTATAATCGTTCGAGGTGAGGTAAGCGATGTATCCATCGCTTGCACTCTTAATGGTCAAGTCAGCCTTTCCAAAGATCGGCACGATCTTGCATGTTGAACCATTATACGAGAGCGGGCCTTAGATATGTATATATTATCAATTTTTAAAAATAGTCGAGTTAAAACTCAACTAATATCAAGTATCGCCCCAGTACACATCTACAATATCATTATAACAACATTTCATAAGCGACCAAACAGATCACTTATGCGCTCCGTATTCCGCCCGCTCTTTCCATATTATAATAATACGGCGCCTGTTGAGACGTTCGGTCAACTTGATGAAAATTTGACTTTTCTGAATTTGATGTTTTTTGAATAGAGCATCAATTATAGATACGAAAAAACATTACTGCGTGACAAACAAACATTTATTTTTATATTTATATATTTTTCTGAAATATTGAAATTTTAATAATTATTTATTTTTAGAACACGAATGTGACTGTAACACCTTCATCCCATTTTAAGTGGGGTAGGCACAACATGTTATAAACATAAAGTAAAAAAAACGGTAGGTCAACTTACCTTAGTCGCCTTTTACGACACCTCGGTTAGAAATGATATTGTTTCAGAGAATTTGAAAACGTAACAGACATTTACCGTATTAGTAAAGATACTTATAACATTATTTTTAGTTAGAACAAATTAAAAATGATTTCTCTATTGATCCAGTACAGTCCATCTTAATTGTTTTTAATCTGAGATGTCCACTAATTTGATTGTTTTACAGAAATAAATATAGAACGTCTTCAATGCAAAGCCATTTTGGTAGTCAAAGATTTTCCAACAACAAATCTTTTTAAGGGTTTCATTCAGTGAAAGTACTCCACGTACAAGGGGACCCTGACAATGTGAAAGGTACGATGACAGTGGAATTCGAAGGGGCGTTTCGGTATAATTAATTTCTTTATTCAGGTTCCTTGAGAAGGTATCCTCAATTTATTCTAATAAAATACACCTTGACTGAGTACTTTTTACTAATTGACAAAAGGCCAGCAATCGTAGTATATATATATATATATACAGTGTAAACTCCATGTAACGTCACTCGATTTAACGACCAACTCCCTAAAGCGTCGATATCACTTGGCTTTGGTTGGTTTAGCTTGTTTCCCATACAAAGATACAGTCTATATAGCATTACACCCATTCTCAATAACGACAGCAATTTAATAATATAAAGTATTTTTTAAGTTGTCAAAATTAGTAAAAACTGCGCAGCTGGGTACGTTCTTTTGTCGCTTTATTATCCTAGTCCGAAATAAACTCGACTGTCGGCATTACACATACCGAACTCTCTAAGAAATCCGTTCTTTTGTTTATGTACTTTACAAACAAAGTACTACTTTCTTTATCACAAAGATGCCTTAATATCGCAAGACATACATAAAATATTTAAAAAAACAACAAAATTACTGGTGCAGCAAAAAAATTCCGACAAAAATAACAGACAATACGCAATAGCGATCAAATAAGAATTGTTTTTATGTTATTACTAACACTAGTCTGGAATAAACTTCCTTTTTTTTCTAATACAGATTTTTCTTCTCTCCATTTAACGACAACTCTCTATAACGTCAAAATATGCACAGTCCCTTGAGGATAGTTATATAGAGTTTGCACTGTATATATATAAAATTAAAAAATGGCTAACTCGAAGTGAGATATGCACTCGTAGGATGCTGTTTTATGCGATCGTAATTTTTCTCAAAATAAATACTTCTGTGCTTGATCAACTTGTAAAAAACGTATCGCTAAAAACATAACTGGAAAAAACTAGACTTTCAGTGGTTGCTGTTTAAGTAAGGACGTCCTTTTTTTTTAGTTTAAAGTGGTTAGTTCACATTTCGAAATTTAATGGCTATGCTCCATTATCCCAAATATAAGTGCATCATCAAGTGCACTGCGGCGTAGGTTCATTACACGCGTTATTTAATAAAGCCTGCTGCTGTTAATTCAATTTGTCTGTTATGATTTTACAGGGAAGCTATTTTTTGGTATTTATTCTATAATTGCAACAAAAATTAGTGCATTTCAATTTTATAATAATTTGCACACTAAGGGCCTGTTTCACAAGTTACTGATAAAGTGTCGGATATTTAACCGTCAAATAAACTAAGTAACAGATAAATGTCTCTAAAAATAAAAAAAATCGCGGCCATTTTGAAATAGGTACTTGCTATCCAGCAGATAAACAAAATAACAGCCACATGATGTACCTTTTAACTTATTAGGTACTTTAAGTGCTGAATAAGACTATCAGAAATCTGAGAAACCCAAAATTTCGAGATATGTGTCAGATATGTTCCAAATAAGCTGACAGTTTATTGGTAACTTGTGAATCAGGAAAATTAAGTGTATTATTCATTTATTTATTTCGTTTCCTTATGAAAGCAGAGTGCGCCATGTTTAGTTCTCTTAGCATGCTCATTGCTGTCCAAAGAGAAAGAATATGTAACCTTCTATGGTATAATTTATTTTGAATATTGTAGTAGTATTAGTATAGTTAGTATTTTATTTGATTGTGTTTTGCTCTGCAATTTCCAGTTTCGCACTAAAATAATATTAAGTAAGACAATTAACTTTATAATTGTATAGTTTAAATTGTGATGTTACGATAAAACTACAAAAATAGAGACAAAGAGACAGAGAAAGTAAGAAAGCGGGGAAAGGAAAGGTTTAGCTATCATAGTTTTAAAAAAAGTGTTTAAAATTTGAGATTTTATAAGTTACTATTTTTTTTAGAAAAATATATAAAAGTTTCCGCAGCGCATGCGATGACATATTTTTATGACAAATTTTTTACACCTTATTACATTTTCATTACGGATCCCTATTTTTTTAATGTCATATAGCCTATGTTGCTCAGTAAAGACGTAGCTTTCCAATGGTGAAAGAATTTTTAAAATCAGTGCTGTATTTTTTGTGTGAAAACATTTTGTATGATGCAAACATACATACAAATTTTCCTCTATATAATATTAGTATAGACCTACAATTTAATTGATTGGACTGTATTTTTTGTTCACGACAACACTGTTTTAGTGATAAAAACAAATGATCCAATGTAGTTTTTTTTCGATGTTACTTTATTCTAATAGATAAGTGAAAATAAATATACGAGGTGTTACATTTCATGTATTTTATTTTGTTACAATTTGCAAACCCATTGATTCATACAGGAAATGTGTAAATAACCCTGGGAAATTCGGACGAGTGTTTTGTGTGAAATGCGGCATAAAGTCCGCCCGGTGTGGCGGAAACTGGACATTTCCTATCAAAGTTATATCGACCAAGGCCCGACCTTTCTTTTAGAGTAATCTTTGTTAAAAAAATAATGGACTGATATATTAAAAATTATTCTCAAAAATGACTTTTGTTGCAAGTATTAGTAATAGAAAATGGATGAAAGTTGCAGCAACCAAACTACATTTTTGAAATAAACCAAAGTTATATAATTTTATTTAAGCTGAATATAATACATGAATTGAATATTATAAAAAAAATTATTTTAGTAATGTTTACAGCAAATACGTATGAATAAAGAGTTTTCAAGATAATAAAGTAGAGTGCCTCTATTGTAAAAGAAAGACATCGCGTGGGGTCACCCGTCGCACATCGCAAGAGACATAGTAACTCTCAGTGATGGATTGACGCTTTTCCGGCTTTTCAACAGACCCTAACGGACCGCACCGTACAGACGGACTTCCGATGTTTTAGCCGCATTACTGTAATTGAAGTAAGGGAAACTACAAAGCAACAAAGCTATCTTTATCAGGACAATCTATAAAATGGATATGAGCCGGCTATGTATGAAATACTGTTGGAATACAGATATAAACAAATATATTCTAGAAACTGTAAAATTAAAGTATCATATAGTACTTTTTTAGCCATTTCAATATTTGTAATCAAATTTTTTAATTGAAATCAAATTTATATTTAACGCAATATTGCGTTTGAATCTGTTAAAGCAATGTAAAGCGGTTTCACATAAGGAAACTTAAAAAACACGAATAGAAAATGCAGAATTGTAAAGTGTTGAAATGTAGTGTGTACTATCCGTTCTCATACCTGATACATGCAGAATTTGTCGCAAGCACTACACACATTCACCGCCACAATATTAACAATCGTTTCGATCCGTAACCTAAGCATCGTCAAGAGATAGACTCAGCAACAAAATCGCAAAGTTTTGCGATTTGTATTGTTGTGTTATTGGCGAGTAGTGCATGAGTTTTAACAAATTATGCATGTATCAAATATGAGAACGGATAGTAAAAGTACAGTCTACATTTGGATTATAGTATAATATTTTCATTATTTTGGACGTTTTCTAAAAAGTCTTCTTATTAAAATAAAAGCTTTATAACGTTTCTGGAAAATGTATCCATATTTACGTATAATAAAAACGTTCATTTCATATCTCAATCATTTGCAAAAACAATTAAAAACATTCGCAAGCAGATAATGATGGGGAGGAAAATGAACTTCATTAATCTTTTCTTTCCCTATTCAGAATGATAATGATCTGTATGGACTAAGCTTTAATTTTATTGTATCAAAACTTACTATATATACAGTAATATAAATACATATCACGTCAACTTCGAGTCACTTTGCAAGCGGTATTGAAAAGAACATATAATATTAGGATATTATCTAAGTGTTTAAGGAAACAGAACAGTGATCGTCACACCTCAATTAAAATTTCATTGTTCTCCTTTTTTTATGTCAGGAAAACCCATTATGGGTCGTCACCGTCCGACGGGGACGAGCCGGGTATGACTCTCACCGACTAAAAACCAGATAGTGTTCCACCACGCTGCTGGTAGCGAGGATAGGGTACAGTTTTACACATTGTCCCCATCCCCGCCAGCAGCAACTCTGAACCCCAGAGTGCGCCACCTCTGGGTCGGGGCCTCTCTAAACAGTGGCCCCTCTGTACGCTAATCAATGCATCGGGAGCACCAGATGCATCGAGATGTATATGTTACGACCGGCCGTCTGTTGACGTCCGCTTACCTTAGTTCCCTTTTATAAACACCTTGGTAAAAATCAGGGTGGTTTAAATTGATACAAATATCATCAGATTCTGTAAGTTTTCGGGATTTTATACTGAAAAAGGCCTATTGTTACGGTGTGGACCGAAAATGAAATTTAAAGATATTGTTAAATATTTTAAGGACTTTATATTCAAACGAGCCTATTGTTTCGAATTTATCAGGTCTAAATAACCTCAAATACACATATAGGAACTGTTATAAAAAAAACTTATTACTTGATCATCATTGCTTTATTGGTAAACGTTTTGCCTTATAAGTTGTTACTGCACCTCTCCTATTCATCTAAGCGTGATATAGCCTATAGTCTTCCACAATAAATGGACTATGTTACACTGAAAGAATTTTTCAAATCGGTCCGGTAGTTCCTGCGATTAGCGCGTTCAAACAATCAAAGAAACAAACAAACTCTTCAGCTTTATATATTAGTATAGATAGATACCTACATAATGTTACAATAATATAGAATGGGAAGGAGTTTTTGTAACAATGTAACATGAATGTAACAAACGAGCGCGGTCGCACGAGTCCGGCACGGGGGTTACACGCAATTTATCCCGAAGGGAGTTGTTTTTGCCATTACCCTAATGTGTAAATAAATGAAAGCAATAATTAAACTCGGTACTGGATGGAGCGAAACAAATTATTTAAGCCCTATATACACTTAGAATTAAAGAGTAATCTAATTTTCTTCACGCGTAATGTTGCGATTTAAACATTGTGTTGACTAATAAGCTTAAAATGGCTGTTTTTAATGAGGAATTCTGTTCAATACTTAAAAGATTAAGCTGTGATAGCCGAAAGGTGCGACTGTGTCCCTCTTTCAAAGAAGTTATTACAGACAGACTGACAGACTGACGGGCTGACAGACTGACAGGCTGACAGACTGACAGACTGGCAGACTGACATACTGACAAACTGGTAGACAGATAGACTGTCATACTGACAGACTGGCGGACTGACAGACTACCACACTGACATACAGACTCAAAAATACTAGTTTATGCTCAACGATATTCTTATTAAATCACAATCTTGCATTTTTAATTTAGTTTCAGTCAGTAGAGGCGTAGCATTAGTGAAAACCAAACTATTTAGTCCTTTAAACGCTAGGATTACAAATAAAACCTGCAAGAAATGTTTGTCCAGAAGTCATTTAAAGGAATGGCTACCATTTCAAGTGAAACGTTGCCAAGTCGCACAATTAACTGCATACAAAGTCGAGTGGCTTGTATGCAATATATTTTAATGTTACGGCCATGTTAGCTTCTGACTCGGAACTTGCGATTAGAGTCAAGCATTGTATTCTAAAATTTACTACTTTTTGAAAAATACACTTCTGACGAGAAATGAATATTTATCATAAAATTTGCTATATATTTATAGGCTTTATAAATTTGATTTGAATATGGCTAAATGCTAGTCCGTTGGCGAAGGTAGCAGTGACCCTTCCTTCGGTTCAGAAAGTTGCGGGTTCGATTCCCACTGAGAGCTAATATTTTCTAGCTAAAAAACGATTTGTTGGTTCTTCGAGGCTGAGTGTACTTATAGAATATAAATAAATATATGGGACAATCACTCACGATCGCCCCTCCCAAAGTAAGTAATATTATATTTGGGTTATTGGTGATAGAAAAATGGTAAATATACTATTTAAATAATTCTCAAAACATACTTAAATATACCCAAAAAAGAACGAACAATTTATTTGGTGGCACCCGGCGGGAATAGAATCCACGACATGCGAAGACAGGGTCACCGCAACCTGCACCATTTATGAATTTCAAATGTCAACCATGAGTACAACTATTTTTGGCGTAATAGAGAAATAAGTTGCCTTACAATTTATAAATTATCTCGGAAACGGCTCCAACGATTTTCCTGAAATTCAGCATTAAGGGGGTTTTGGGGGAGAAAAATCGATTTAGATAAGTTTTATTTTAAAAAAATATCGTTTTATCCCTGTTTTCGGACTCTAAATTTTTAAAAAAATTTACGTTGAATACTATCACAATTTTTCGCTGTCAAACGTAAAGTCATGGTAGTTCATTTGGGGAAAGGGTGGTCTAGAGAGATGTAAATACGTAGTGTCGAGCCCCACCTGCCCTATTGTTTTTCATCTTTCTTTTCAATTTAAAAAAAAAATAATTTTACATCATTTTAAATCTTACTGAGAAAGGCTCGGTCACCCAGGCAATATAAATTCTTAATTATAAATATGAGATTAAGATACAAGTTTGTGACATGAGACTGTGAAATGTGTTCAATAGTTTTAAGTTATCGCGAATTTACATATAAATTCTATGGGCTTTGTTTTATAATGGAGGTAAATAAGAACTAAAAAAACTGACATTTTCATATCATATACTTCGTTCTTGTTTTGCTTCTACTTTGAATTATAAAACATATTAAGCTTAAAAAGAGATCATTACTGGTAGGTAGAAGGATAAGAGCTCTCTATAAAGCAGGCTATAGAAACATTGCGTGCCCTAGTTTTTACTTTATTCATGACAACGGCGTTATTTAGTACACCACTGTATAATGACGTCACGGAATACGCAGAAACGTAACATTTTTTCTGCTGCAATCCCTGTTTTTCTCAGCTTAGTAACTATGTTAGCTACTCGTCTTAGATTTGAAATTAGAACAATTATAAAGTTCATATGCTGCTCCATTTCTGCCGTGTTGTATCCGGCTGAGTAGAATAGACCAACCTCATTTCTTACCGAGGTGTCGTAAAAGGCGACTACGGTAAGTTGACCCACCGTGTGATATCCGGTTTAGTAGAATAGACCACCCTCTTTTTTACCGAGGTGTCGTAAAATACGACTGAGGTAAGTTGATGTCAGGCAGGCGGCCTGTCGTAAAAACGCAGCCAAATCATGTGACAGCATGTTTATAACATGTTGTGCCGAGCTGCTCCATTTTTTTGTTCTTTCTTTAAGCGCTGGGTAAATTTAAACTTTAATTGCTTAAATAAGATTTTTACTATAATAATACCTTGAGGTAGGTATTCTGTTCTGGGTTTAAACATGTGAAGTGTTGGTAACAAACACGCGCTCTCTCCGTTCATTAAATATGTTATTACGTGCGTAATTTTATTTATAGGTCTGTGAATATCCCACTATTAGAATAGACCACCCTTATATCTTACAGAGGAGTCGGAAAAGGCGACTAAGGCAAGAAGACCCACCGTGTGTTATCTGGCTGAGTAGAATATACCACTCTTATTTTTTACCAATGTCTAAGTGATTTTTGAATTTAAACTATCGTGAGTAGTATTTATAGTTAATGTATAGAACCGGCTATACTCACGTCTTATTTTATCGGGTTAGCCCGACTAGTTTCGAACCCAACCGGGGTTCTTATTCATGAGCTCTTTATACGACGTTATCGCGGCGGGAACTGCGTCCCGCAGCTCGCTGGGTGCGACTCGTGGGTGGCGGGGGTGCGGGGGGACACGGTGGCGGCGGTGACCGCACCTCTTCCAAGTGTTCCCTGTCGCTCTGGTCTTCGTCATCGCATGCACGGATGAAGTTTGTGCACGCGACGCTTACGGTGTCGGGTTCAAAGCGGTCTTTATATGAACCAGTAGTGTCAAAAATCGGTTTCCACGCCGGAGGTAGTGTCCATCCACCGTCTCTGTTAAAATTCGGGTATTCGATTTTTGACACTACTGGTTCATATAAAGACCGCTTTGAACCCGACACCGTAAGCGTCGCGTGCACAAACTTCATCCGTGCATGCGATGACGAAGACCAGAGCGACAGGGAACACTTGGAAGAGGTGCGGTCACCGCCGCCACCGTGTCCCCCCGCACCCCCGCCACCCACGAGTCGCGCCCAGCGAGCTGCGGGACGCAGTTCCCGCCGCGATAACGTCGTGTAAAGAGCTCATGAATAAGAACCCCGGTTGGGTTCGAAACTAGTCGGGCTAACCCGATAAAATAAGACGTGAGTATAGCCGGTTCTATACATTAACAATGTCTAAGTGGGTTATATTTAACTTGAAAATTTAAAGATTCCACCTTTACATATATACAACGCAAATTAAATAAAAGCTTTGAATAAATAAATATTGTTAAGGACAGAATTAGGATTAGGATATACGAGGTGTGTTCAAAAAGTATCGCGAATTTTGTGTATTTTCAAAAACTATTTATTTATTCGTGAATATTTATTTTGTCCCCTTCAAAGTAGTCCCCCAGGGATATTATACACTTGTGCCAACGTTTTTTCCAATCTTCGAAGCACTTCAAAAAATCATTTTTTTGTATCTTGTTCAGCTCCTCCTTCGATGCCGTCTTTATCTCGTCAGTCGTGGCGTAGCGTCGTCCTTTCATGGGCCTTTTCGATTTCGGGAACAAGAAAAAGTCACAGGGGGCCAGATCTAGGGAATAAGGTGGCTGCGGTATCATTAGTGTGTTGTTTTTGGCCAAGAAGTCGCGTACAAGCAGCGATGTGTGAGCAGGGGCGTTATCGTGGTCCATTTTTTTGAATAAGTAAAAATCGAAGACGAACCAAAACACGTGCAAGCAAAGCAGCTGTCAACAATTAACTGAAAATTCAAATAGGCCAAACTTGTCAGCATAAGTGAGGGACAAATGTACCAACATAACGCTACAAAAAAAAACAAAATTCGAATATACGTAACCCGAGAAAATTCAAAATTCGCGATACTTTTTGAACACACCTCGTATATTTATAATTTAAATTTAATATTTGATGTTCCAAATTCAAAAATCTTGTAGTTCAAAAATCTTATATCATCCAACGGCAACTTTGTCTTTGGATGATATAACCGTAGATGGTTTTTTTTAAATATATTCCACATACTAAAGACAGATAAAGGATAAACGAAAAACGTATAAACTGAACCTCTTGTCTCATTAAATGCTACGTCTGAAACGTTGGTAGCTTATCGCAATAAAATGCTGAATACCAGAATTTATTTCTTGGCACTTTTACAGTAAATGCAGCTTGTAGACTTGTATTATTTTATTTTCAGAGATAACTTACACTGCATGGGGTTATATGCTATAATTTTTTTATTATCAATTTTCCTATGGAGGCATAGGTTTTAACATTTTTATAAATGTTAACACATTCATTGATACATTTATGTGTTATCATTAATCACAATTTTTATTTTTTATTCATTTCTTTTTATACATATATTTAGAAGAGACAAAGAAAAATTAAAAAAGCACGTGTATAAAAGCGGACTTATCCCTAACAGGGGTGTCTTCCAGTCAATATTTGAGTAATAGAAGGAAAAGGACAAGAATAGAAGAAGAAAGTGAGTACGGGTCATATAGAGAAAAAGAAAAAGTTCATTTAAATTTAACAATTTAATCTATTAATTAATTTTGGTAAAATAAATAGATGAAAAGATGCTACAAATATATAATTACTTAATATAAATATTTTAATGGACATATTAAATCCGGTCTTAAATAAATGAACGCATTAAGTTAGATAAGGATTCCTACTGAAAAGAAGAAAACAATTTTGAAAATAACATAATATTTTTTAATTCAAATTTGAAACATTAAAGTTGGTATTGTGATTCAACCATAAAAGATAGAGACGTCCTATTATGAAATTTTATGAAATACAATTTTTTAGTATATTATTTTAGTGTATTTCTGCTGTTTTAAGCGCGTACATGATAAAGCTCCCAGCACGTGAGTTTTTTTATAACCCCACGATCTCAAAACAATTTACATAAAACCATAAAGTACTTTTAAGCTTAAATCTAGTCTTTTCTTTTTTTTCTTTACAAAAACTCTTTAAGTATATTTTGAGAAAATTTATCACATACAGCGTTAAGGGACTTTGTTATATAATAGACTAGCAATCACCAGCGGCTCCACCCGGGTGGCTAGATTAAAACCGTAATATACTATTTTGATAACCATAAAAATGGTTAACGTGGGTTGCCCTTAAAAGCTAGATATATGCTTTCGCGGACTTTTATTTGGACAATTTTGTATAATACATAATTTTTAATACATTCACAGTTCACTTAGCACACGCAAGGAAAGATTTGAATTTTGCCGTTTTCGTACTATTTTTATTGCTGTTCCTCTCCTGTTCATCTTAGCGTGATGTTATGTAGCCTATAGCAGTCCTCGATAAATGGACTATCTTACACTGAAAGAATTTTTCAAATCGGTCCAGTAGTGTATATTATAATGACTGTAACACTAGGTACAAACCTTTGTGGTTTTTTATAGTGTTAAGTAACATTTGTTAAAAAATTGTTTAAATTGTTAAATAAATGGAAAAAAAAAAGTTATCGAGATTAGCGCGTTTAGACAATCAAACAAACAAACTCTTTAGCTTTATATATTAGTATAGATATATAGTAAATGCGCGGATAGTGAAAAAATTTTTGTTTTACAAAAAAGAGCTATACGTGGCATTTATAATTTAAGACCGCGTGATTCCCTGCGAGAGAAGTTTAAGGAAACAGGTATTCTTACATTTGCTTCACAGTATATTTTAAGCAATTTAATTTATGTACATAAAAATATAAAGAATTATAAAACGATTGGTGATGTATACAATAGACAAAGCAGGAACCGACATAAGCTTGCGGTTCCTGCTTTGCGCCTTGCAAAAGTGCGTAACTCGTTTGTGGGTTTTGGTATAAGATTCTATAATAAAATTCCGCAATCAATTTCAGCACTGCCATTACAGCAGTTTAAAAACACTGTTAAAAAGAGGCTGATACTGAAAGCCTACTATACTCTTGAGGATTATTTGGAAGATAAGAATGTGTGGATATAGCTCTCTTTGAACCTGTACAAGACAGTAACGACTTTATGTAAATAATATTAAGAATTATATTTTTTTAAAAGAGCAACCGCCGAGTTTCTTGCTGGCTCTTCTCGGTAGGAACAGCTTTCCGAACCAGCAGTAGAGTTGACGATTCAAAAGCACTTGTTTACAAGTTTATTTGAATAAAGAATATTTTGAATTTGAATTTGAATTTGATATAGATTTACGAATTACTTTCAGGTGTGATAGCAACTCACCTTTTGCCGTTCATAAAAAAGTTGGACGTATAAAGTTGGCAAAGGTCGGTTGCACGGCTGCAAATTGGTTTTGTGTTGCGTCCATCGCAAAATTTGAATTGGTTTCAACCTCAACACGAAATAACTTTTCGTGCATACACCTTCTGCACAGCTTTTTGCCTATTTTTTATTTTTTTAGTACGCTGTATCTATATTATTACGCCGTGTGGTATCCGGCTGAATAGAATAATACCACCCTCATTTCTTACCGAGGTGGCGAAAAAGGCGAGTAAGGTAAGTCGACCCGCCGTGTGGTATCCGGCTGAGTAAAATAGACCAACCTCATTTCTTACCGAGGTGTCGTAAAAGGCGACTAAGGTAAGTTGACCTACCGTGTGGTATCCAGTTTAGTAGAATATACCACCCTCTTTCTTACCGAGGTGTCGTAAAATACGACTGAGGTAAGTTGACGTCAGGCAGTCGGCTGGTCGTAAAAACGCAGCCAAATCATGTGATAGCATGTTGTGCCAACCCCACTTAGAGGCTAGGCTAAGGGCAGGAAGATGACAAAGATGATGCTGTATCTACATTATTATATAAAGTTAAAGAGTTTATTTGATTGTTTGAATGCGCTAATATCAGAAACTTCTAGACCGATTTGAAAAATTCTTTCAATATATGATAGTCCATTTATCGAGGAAGGCTATTATATAGGATGTTATATAGTCTATTGACTATATTCCTCAATAAATGGACTATCTTACACTGAAATAATATTTCAAATTGGTTTAGTAGTTTCTGAGATTAGCGCGTTCAAACAATTAAACAAACTAACACTTCAGCTTTATATATTAGCATAGATTTGAAAACCCCGTTTCTAGTATATTCAATGCGAACCCAATATGAAATAAACAAATATGAGTTAACTATTTTCTATTCCGATATATCATGTTTTAGATAAATATTTTAAAAGCAAAATAATAAAATAACGTGATTTCTGGAACAGAACAGTGTGCAATTTCTATTTCTACATTTCCCCTCGGTCGCCACGTTAACGCACGGCTGCCTTCAAAAGTGAAGTCATGAATGGAATACACGTTGGCCGGGATACTAAAACGTTGATCCAGATATCTGAAATTATATAAAGCTATTTAACTTATCTCATATTAAAGACAAAAGTAAAATAAAATTATTTTGTTTTGTAATTATTAAAATTATTTTTAATTTGGTGGGTAGTGCTTGTGTATTGTGGTGGCGGTGGTGGAGGCTTGTGCATGTGTTTTTCACGAATCCTGCATGTATCAGGTATGATAACCGATTGTCCACTCTACATTTAGCATTATATATATTTGCTATTTTACTTCATCGCGGATTTTATTTCTATCTGTGAAAACTTTTAATTGGCTTTATTTTGTAATTTATTTTTTGTATCTATTCTAATGTAATAGCTGTAAGTTTTCCTTATAAAATAAAATAAAATAAAATAAATAAAATTATAGCAAAATAATTTTATTTTACTTTTGTATTATGGATCTCCGCAAAGTAACGCCTAATTCTATAAATTATTCATATTAAAGACTTTATATTTTTTTATTCACATTTTTATGGTTATTTCCACCAAATTTAGGAGCACCACCGCAGATAAGACTATTGTATTATGTTAGGCAATTTTTGTACTTAGTGAGAAAAAAATTACCGTGTGGTATCCGGCTGAGTAGAGTAGACCGTCCTCATTTCTTACTGAGGAGTCGTAAAGGCGACTAAGGAAAGTTGACTAACCGTGTGGTTTCCGGTTGAGTAGAATATACCACCCTCTTTCATACCGAAGTGTCGTAAAATACGACTAAGATAAGTTTACGTTAGGCTGGCGGTCAGTCGTAATACTTAGCCAAATCACGTAAACACATGCTTATAACATGTTGTGCCACCTAGAGTGGGATAAGGGCATGAGGATGATGATAAAAAACTAAAGGGATTTCGTACTATTAACTATTAATTACTAAATACTATTAATTAGTAACCACTGCGAGACAATGGCCTCGCTTTTGAAAAGAAAACAAAGTGATTTAAAAGTAATAATAAAATTATTTTGCTATAATCCGCGATGATTTATAAATTATTTAAAGTGATTTAACTCATCACGTTGCTTCAATACTAAATGCACAAATCTCACATATTATTTTGAAATTAACACCATTTCCTTAGAATGTTTCCCCTTACTAAATTCCTATGATTAATAGCAAATATCTATTATTTGCAATTTCCTAATAAAACTCCCAGATGCCTTTCTACCCCTGGTTTTGAACTCGCGACCCACTAGTAAGCTACAATATAGCTATACTATACTAGTATAGCTATATTAGTATATAGCTATACTATATATATAGTAGTATATGTATATATTGTAGTATGATAGCTATACTAGTAGCTTATAAAAGTTAAGTTTAACAAAAAAGAGAACAATGTTTAAAATTTATTAAATGGATCATCCATTATTCTTTCAACAACAGATTGCACGGTGTACGTCAAATATGACGACTCAGACTTTCTATGAAAATTAAAACTTCTATTCTTACTCTATATGCTGTATTTAATCTAAAAAATATATAAGCTGTGAACTATTCTTAAATACAACTGTAGGGGTCTCTCACGGTAATATTTGAATAAATAAAAAGGACAATGAAAAAACTTGTTAGGTGTTCACACGACGTGTAATGACAGAGAGAGAATCAGTTAGTTGTAGCATGGTCATCAGAATCAGTTAGTTGTATATGTGCTTGCGGCTTCGCCTGTTTGTAAATCAATGTATTTAATTGAAATTTTGAACTTAAAGGTAGTTACGACTAGCTGTGTTTGCAGCTTCGCCTGCGTGGCAATTAGTGTGTTACAAAAGACACATAAGTAGTTATTGTGAGGTAACCATAAGAGATAGATTCAAATTGTAATTCAAATAATTCTTTAGTCAAATTAGCTTTTACAAGCACTTTCGAACCGTCAAATTACAATGAAGCTACGACTGGTTCGGAAAGGTGCTCTAACCGAGAAGAACCAGCAAGAAACTCGGCGGTCATGTCGCCGACTTTCTTGCAGAATTTTTGTAGATCTATAATTCCTTAGTACATTACTTTAGTGAATCTCTGTTGGTATATGCGACGCAAGCGACTATAGCTCCAGCAGTCAAGATTTTTTAAAACTGACTTTTTCCACATAATTTATATAAGAACGTAATATACTTTAATCTCAGCCTCCCAGAATAATCGCATTCCATTTTAGTAAAAATTAAATTTTAGTAATCCGCCTAGTAGATTTTGAGTAAATCGATCACATATAGACAGACAGCTTTTAGGAATTTAATTTTACAATAAGTATAGACGAGAAGCACACAAAAGCAATAATAAAATATATATGGGACACTTACACACACGGTCGTCCGTCTCCAAAGTAAGTAACTTAATACTTGTGTTATGGTAGGCAACTGGTGAAAATATACTTATATTATTTTAAATACATACTTAAAGACAAATAGACACCCAGACTCGAAGACCAACAAATTCATTTATAGAAAATTTTGGCCCTCGGCGGGAATCGAACCCGCGACCCGTGGAGAGACAGGGTCACTACCCACTGCACTAACAGGCCAGTCAATAATAATATCCCGCTAATGCTATTGTATGATTCTAATCTCATTGTTAGGTCTATATACATAGACTTGGTCATATTATGTAATTAACGGATTAAATGGTATAATAAGCACATACGCAATATAAGTGATAAGCCGGTGGTATCCGGCTGAGTAGAACAGACCACCCTCATTTCTTAACGAGGTGTCGTAAAAGGTGACCAAGGTAAGTCGCCCCGCCGTGTGGTATCTGGCTGAGTAGAACAGACCACCCTCGTTTTTTACTATGGTGTCATAAAATACGACTAAAGTAAGTTAACGTCAGATAGGCCGTTCGTAAAATACGTACCCAAATCATGTGACAACATGTTTGTAACATGTTATCACTTAGAGTGGGATAGGGGAAGGAGGATGATGATGATGATGTCATTTAAGTGATCATTTTAAAACTTTATGCAGTTGTTGATATCTTATTTGATATATCAACATAACATATCCTACTAATATTATAAATGCGAAAGTTTGTGAGTATGGATGTATGTTTGTTAACCTTTCACGGCGAATCCGCTAACAAATATCGATGAAATTTGGCACAATTATTCCTTATACACCGAAGTAACATATAGGCTATAGAAATTCTGTTGATTCTACAGAAATACGGTGAAATTGAACAGCGCCATCTATTATCAACCTATCACGCGTCCACCTATAACCACGCGAACGAAGTTGCGGGTAAAAGCTGATAATTATAAAGAGAGCACGTGTTCTATTTAAAATAAAATGGCGAATATATTTTCGGTTTATAGTTGTAGGAAAAACAATATATTTTTTACTCGCAATACTATGCAATGACACTACATTTTGTTCGTGACATAAACGATATCAGAGCTTCCGTGTCAGCGAGTGCGAAGTCTGTTTATCTTCTGTATATAACAACCTGATGGTTATTTTATCTATAATATTTCATACAATCATCAGAAAATAGGCACAACATGTTATAAGCATGTTGCATGCAAGCAGCAACTCCACTTCTATTCATCTTAGCGCGATATCATATTCATTCCCACTCCAGAATTGAAATTTTGAACATAAAAGTTGTTATCGTGAGTTAATTATAAGAGATTTTGAAATAACTTTTACCGTTTACTTAGCGCAAGCAAGGATATCTTTAAATTTTGCCGTTTTCACAATATTATTTATTGTAGCTCCTCTCCTATTTAACTAAGTATGATTTTATATAGTATATAACCTTCCTCGATAATTAAGATAGTCATCTTACACTCAAAGAATTTTCAAATTTGTCCAGTATTTTCAGAGATAAGCGCCTTCAAACAAACAAACAAACAAACAAACAAACAAACTCTCCAGCTTTATATATATATTGGTATAGATTAAAATCTATTGTTCTATCTAGATATAATCTACAAAATGTTTATGATGTTGATTATAATTCTCAAAGATTACGCCGTGTGGTATCCGGCTGAATAGAATAGCACCACCCTCATTTCTAACCGAGGTGTCGTAAAAGGCAACTAAGGTAAAACGACCCGCCGTGTGGTATCCGGCTGAGTAGAATAGACCAACCTCATTTCTTACCGAGGTGTCGTAAAAGGCGACTAAGGTAAGTTGACCCACCGTGTGGTATCCGGTTTAGTAGAATAGACCACCCTCTTTCTCACCGAGGTGTCGTAAAATACGACTAAGGTAAGTTGACGTCAGGCAGGCGGCCGGGCGTAAAAACGCAGCCAAATCATTGTAACAACATGTTTATAACATTTTGTGCCGATCCCACTTATAGTGGGATAAGAGCAGGAGGATGGTGATGATATAATTCTCAAAGATGATAGATATTGACTTAGCAAAATTACGAACAGCGTTCGTACATTTAACGTTGCGGTGACTTCTTAACAGTATGTTATAAAATAAATCCAATAAAATCTTCACCAATAAAACCAATTGCAATAAACATTAATTGGATCGCCCCGTAATGTAGCACCGATCCTACTGAGGGAATTGAAAATAAAATTGGCACTAGCTCAATTTTCCGCTTCAATGGACCCAGTTTTGTGCAGTTTTGCAGTGTACACAGCCTTCCAGTAGTTTTCTCTTCTTCTAAACTAAATTTGTATTGCCAATGTGACTTGACACAGAAAATTAATATATACACATAGAAAACTATTAATTCACTAGTAAGTAAGTAACGGCCTGTTACTATTCCACTGCTAGGCATAGGCCTCTCTCTCCGTTTTTGGAGAGAAGGATTGGAGCTAAGACCTACCACGCTGCTCCAATGCGGATTGGTAGGTTTCACATATCCCTAGGATTCTCTAAAGATATGCAGGATTCCTCACGATGTTTTCCTTCACCGAAAAGCGTGTGATAAATTGTAATTATCAATTAGACACATAAGTTTTAATAGAAAAACTCATTGGTGTCTGCCCGGGTTTGAATCCATGATCGTCTCTAGAGATTCACACGGTCGCACCGCTGGGCTATCTATCACAAGCAATTCACTAGTGGTACTTGCTAATTCGTTTGCGATATCATAAATGAAATACCCTCAATAATGAAATATGTTTTCTTATGTCTTTGTGAAAGAAAAACTCTTTTTAATCCCTTTTAATTACAGTGTATAAGTTTCAATTGTACCATATTCCATCAATATTGGTCCAAAGCTTAAAACATGAAAGCATAATAGGACAAAGTTATAGAGAGACTTTTGTATGTATGTAGCGACCTGTAACTATCCCACTGCTGGGCTTTACTACTTTTTCTTCCTTGATCCTACTAATCCCTTTTTTTAAAAGAATGCCTTTTTTCTGTACATTTAAATTTTATTACCTACATTTGTTGAAAACGACTTATATACGGACAAAATAATCGGCTAAGAAATCAATTTCCCAATGTATAATTTCAGCGATAACGCAGATATTTTAAACTCACTATATGCTGTTTTATTTTATGGGTATTTCACAGCGTCAGGTGGGGCAATGCTAACATATAAAGATCGCATAAGTATTATCGAGGAAGCTTAATGTAGAGAGTAGAGTGGAGAAATTCTAGTGGGGTCAGAGCAATAGAATTGGAATGTGCGGCGTGAAGGAATAAATAAATCGTAAAATTGAGAGAAACTAAAATAGGTATAATGTCAACTCTTATTGATGACATTCTCATTTTATTAGGTTACCTTAAGATATATTTTATATTGTTCTGGGTTCAGTGAATCAAATTCGATATTCATTTATTTAAATATTCAAATCTACCTTACACATAATGGGACTAATGGGCAAAACTTATACCATTCCGCACCACGAATCTAATTAAGTTAGTTTTCCCTTTGTGGGGCGGACGGATAATTTCAACTCTATTACAGACATTATAAAGAGTGACATGGAAAGGGCGAGGTTGGTTTAAAGCTGTCTTTACAATTGTGTCGATTCAAAATGATTTACGAGGGTAAGTTTCAATTTCAATTTCTCTCTTATCAATTATTTTTTAATTCTCCTTAAAGTAAACTTTCGTCATCCCTCAAATTCAAATTAACTATTTGTACTGTACAAGTACGAAATAGTCTATTTCTTTGTACCAAAATTGTTTAAAGACAACAATAAAAATTGTTAAACAACCTTAGAATAATATTATACAAAGAAGTTGCTTTTTACTTGATACGTAATTCTGTGAGTAAAAAGTATGCAGCATTTTTTTTAAATCCATATTGTCAGGGATGATGACCATCATTAAAACATAGTGTTTTTATTGTAAACTGTATTAGACTGAACTCAAAATCAAACGCTAACTTAACACTTTGAGCGGCGCATATATATGGGTTTTAAAATTTTGTTGTACGGCACTACATTTTCTCATACAAAATAAGTTACGATTAATCATGGTCTACTTTTGATAAAGCTGTGGTAGCCCAGCAGTATAGTAGCAGTGCGCCCCTTTCGAGAAGGTCTAGGGTTCAAACCCCAGGCAGTCACCAATGAGTTTTCTAGTGTCTAATTGATAATTGCAATTTATCACACGCTTTTCGGTGAAGGAAAACATGTGAGGAAACCTGCATATCTCTAGAGAAGTCTGGGGATATGTGTAACCTTCCAACCCGCATTGGAGTAGCGTGGTAGGTCTTAGCTCCAATCCTTCTCTCCAAAAAAAAAACGGAGAGAAGAGGTATATGCCCAGCAGTGGGATAGTAACAGGCCGTTACTTACTTTACTTACTTTTGATACTCGTGTAAAATTAACGTGGAGCGGCGTTATCAATCCAAAAATTAAAGTAATTGACGCAATGAAGCAGCTTGACAGGATTTTTACAAGCTTAAGAAAGATGTATTTTTTGCCTACGTATATAAACGTTGTGTTAATAAGCGTTTAACAAATTTCACGTGTATTACGTTGTTCCACCCAAAGTGATAATACTGGTAAAAAATCAAGACTAGAAGTGATTGTCAATTTCAAATTACGCATACACTCATTTTTTGCAAATTTGACTCATTCTATATTTGTAGTAGTTTTTCTAAGGTTTAGATCAAAGAGAAACAACTTCTAAGTCACAGAAACAAGGTGGTGCGACTGTCATACATAAGTGACAGGTGGACTGACAGTCGTTAACCCCCAAAAGGCTGAGTGCTTTAACTTCTAACATACGCTAAATTATTCAAGTGAGCGTGTATGATATATTTTTTCTCCTATACTTTCATTACTCGAAGAAATTCGTTACTATTAAGAAAATGTGAAAGGACAATAAGAAACTTTGTTTTAACAACCATTTAAATATATTTTTGTTTCTTTCTGACCTTACATATTTGCAATATGTATTCAATTCCGGGGGTCATAGGTTCAATTCCCGCAATATTTTCTTTAAATATTTTTTTGTTTTTGCGTATTGTATTTAGGTATTTAATAAAATTATATCATCATCTTCCTGCCCTTATCCTGCTCTAAGTAGGTTCGGCACAACATGTTATAAACATGTTGTCACATGATTTGGCTATGTATTTTACGACCGGCCGCTTGCCTACGTCAACTTATCTTAGTCGCCTTTTACGACACCTCGGTAAGAAAAGTGGGTGGTACCAAATATTTATTTATTTATCGCTATATTTTCTGACATCGTAAAGCGTACTATAAATTATAAATAAGCGCTTAGTTTCATGTTCCGAATTCCTCTCAAATTCTTACTTCTTATTCGTATGAATTTAAATTCAAACTAAAAGTATTAGTACGGAAAATAAAAATTATATTTACTAAAAAAACAATATATCAATATTCGTGTACAATACCGATTCACTGTATACTCTGCCAGCTTCAACAAACAAAGGAATGTTTCAAAAACTTTTAATGGTAATCAAACAATCGTTTCATTCGACGTTTATCTGCGGCCGAATAAAACCCTTTAGACAACACGATCAAACATGAGTTTTCAAAAATTTATCTAAAATTTAATTAATGTAAAATAAGTCCATACCCGAGTTTGTTAAACAAAGTATATTTGTGTTTTGAATTAATCTGGTGTGTTATATAATTAAAATAATATTTATTTTATAATTTAATCTGGATAATGTTTAACCTATTTAACATTATTTTATACACAAGATTTTTACATGACTAAGTGTAAGTTCATATTATAATTTAGATGATTATATTCATATTATATAGTATACGAATTAACTTTTTAGATTTTCTATTTACGGATTGAGAGCATTGAGCGATCAATCAAGCACCAGTTAAATAAATACTACACAAAGACACCCTTCATATTACTCGTATTTATAAAACTAGATGAATCCGGATATTAAATGTAAAAATGATAAATAATTTATTAATCTTGGAAATATTGCAATACTTTGTTTTTTTATAATATTTTCACGCAACCTCAAGTCAGAAATGAACTTAGGATCCTTCCCGGTTTTTATCCAGGGACTGCATATCATAACTCGTATTTGGCAAACTACCAATTTTTAGAATGGCATGTGTAATCTTTGCAAACAATTAAAGAATGACGAAAATATCAAAACATAATTATTGGGTTAGTTATAATGATCGGGGGCGACTGTTTAATCTCTTTATCGAAGTACGCAGAAAAGAAACAAAAATGTCATAATAATTGTAATTATTTTGTAACTGAACAGAATTTTCAAACGCCAGTCAAACATGAAAATTATCGCCTTGGATCAGTGTTTAAAGAAAGCAAATAAGTGATAATCGCTATTGTAAACAGTCCATATCTCATAAGTAATTTATCAAAAGTTGACTATTGATGTCGTAGAACTGAAATTCCGTTGTCGTAGTCGTATCGTTAACGTTACGAAAGAAAGAGCTGAACGGGTTGATTTTATTTAAATTTTGATGAAACAAGGATGAATCGCTCCATTTACTAAATGCCGTCTGTTGACGCAACTCATTTTTGGTCCATTAAAGATATTCGCAGTATAAAATACGTGCCATTTGTTTTATTGGTTTCGTAATCAATCACTTTTTTTCTTAATGAAATATTCGTATTTCTTAACACATTATCTCGCCTCTCCATTGGAAACTTCTTTGTGTTCTAAAAAATGATTAAATTATGTTGAATAATACATTCCATGTCCATGGCGTGTGGTATCCGGCTGATTATAATAGATCGCCCCCTTTCTTACCGAGATGTCGTAAAAGTCGACTAAGTTAAGTCAACCCGCCGTGTGTTATCCGGCTGAGGTGAATTGATTAGGTTATATTGAAGAATTAATCTCATGTACAAAATATTGTGAAGAAGAAGCTGTGGTAGCCCAGCGGTAACACCGTGCGACTCTTTCGAGGAGGTCACGGGTTCAAACCCGGGCAGACACCAATGAGTTTTTCTGTTAAAACTTATGAGTCTAATTGATAATTGCAATTTATCACACGCTTTTCGGTGAAGAAAAACATCGTGAGGAAACCTGCATATCTTTAGAGAATTCTGGAGATATGTGTAACCTACCAATCCGCATTGGAGCAGCGTGGTAGGTCTTAGCTCCAATCCTTCTATCCAAAAAACAGAGAGAAGAGGCCTATTCCCAGCAGTGGGATAGTAACAGGCCGCTACTTACTTTACAAAATATTGAAACATGGGTTACATTTATTTCATATTTTATCAGTTTATGATCACTACACACTACACACAATTAACACAATCAAAAAAGTATTACTTTGGCATCTGGTAAGGTATTTCGACGTTAGCGTCTACCCACCCATGCGGTGAGATCTCGAGTTGAAATCCTATGTAGTTCTCTGAGTAGATGCTTAACTGCATATATTAATCAAGTAACCTAAGCATCGTGAGAAGCATCGTGGTAACTAAGCCTGCATATATAAGGTATGAGACGGTTTTACTTCTTACACTTAGCATTACATAGATTTTATTAACAAACGCGGATAATATTTCATCACTTGCAACATTACTTTTGTACTATGGAATTTTGCAAAGTAACGCTTACTTCTATATTATAGAATGCATTATTCGTTTCTTAGTTTAAGATAATATATAGTGTACTACATATGTTTAGAGTATTCCTAGGTTTGTGTAATCTTCCTATCTTATTAAATAAATAAATATATGGGACAGTTACACACACGGTCGACCGTCCCCAAAGTAAGTAACTTAATACTAGTGTTATGGTAAACAGACAACTGGTGAATATATACTTATATATTTTTTAAATACAAATATACACCCAGGCTCAAAGACCAACAAATTCATTTATAGAAAATATTGGCTCTTGGCGGGAATCGAACCCGCGACCCGCGGAGCTGAAGGCAGGGTCACTACCCACTGCACCAACGGGCCAGTCAGTATTTGTGAAAGCGATGTAAGGCTCAGTTTTCTTTTGAAAACAGAAGGAATGCCTTTGCTCTGTAATGGATTAACAGAATTTTATTTTTTTAGGCGCTTTATATAAATTTAATCAAATGTGAACCTATAATCTTTTGTCCGCGAAGTAAGTTATTACGCCTTAATGCCACATAGGTCTATCTGCAGAAGTTGTTGAGGAATATTCTTAATAAAAATACTCTTTTATTCCTTTCCCCGAAACGGCGCGTCTTCCTCGCGATATGATTGAAAAGTTTCTTTTCCTTACGTTGCGATTGAAAACGTCTCCAATTCAAACTTTTAATGAGTAAATAACGAGAATTCTGATTCAGAATGGAAATGCTTTATTTACGTATTATAAATATACTTTTCATTTAATAAAATCATTTAATAAATTACTGTCAATACTTTTTTGGATATCGAGAAAATTTCAGGTTCAATTTCAGTACATAAAACAAAAATAATAATAACATTGCTATAATTTGCCATCTTTAAAAAAAAAAAATGCTGCTTCTAAAATCAGCTGTTGAACATATAGGAAGTTCATAAACTCACTTTTTCAAAATATTTTATAACTCTGCTTTATGATTGAAAAAATATGCCATATTTTGAGTAATAGTTAATAAATAAAAAAGCTATTAATTGGCTCCATTTTCATATTTTTACATGTTGGGCCCAAAATTGTATGGAAGTGTAATAGTTTCATTTTGCCGTATTCATATTGATTGTTATTTTGCATCTGGCAATATGGTTAATCGAATTCTCTGGATATTACAATACAAGAATTAAACAGACAAAACGGTTTAAGAATATCATGTACGGTGATATCTATCGACGTCGATATGTGAGCATAAATTATATTATTAATACATATAATAGCAATATATAATAATAAGTAAAAAAGTAAGTAGCGGCCTGTTACTATCCCACTGCTGCTGCGTTTTTGGACAGAAGGATTGGAGCTAAGACCTACCAAGCTGCTCCAATGCGGATTGGTAGGTTACACATATCTCCAGAATTCTCTAGAGATATGCAGGTTTCCTCACGATATTTTCCTTCACCGAAAAGATAAATTGCAATTATCAATTAGACACATAAGTTTTAACAGAAAAACCTCATTGTTGTCTGCCCGGGTTTGAACCCGTGACCTCTTCGAAAGAGTCGCACGGTGTTACCGCTGTGCTACCACAGCTTCATAACAGCTTAGTAATAAGTGCCTGTAACTAATAGCTTTTATTAAATAAGCTCGTTACCTAAGTTTGTAATTCGCTTAAATGCTCTTTTGTTTCAGGTAGGGGAAATACGAGGTGCTTTATAACTGGAATTATAAACCCTGACATGGAAGAGGCGGGTAGGTGGTTTACGGATGACGTAATTTGTCGGTTTAGAATGATTTAAGCGTTTCATTAGACTTTTACACTTTTAGGTGTGATGATGTTGCTGCAACAAAATCTTTTAGAAAAATCCTTGCCTGGCTTTGAACTATTTCAAATTAAAGTTACTTCATGAATACTTTAATGAACAAAAATAAAACTTAATTTACTTAGTAAAGTAAAGTAGTAAAATATATAAATCAAATAAAGTTTCATTAAAAAAAAATCATTCTATCTCTGTTTTAAAAAAACTGCTACAATATTATTAGAAAACAAAGTCTAGTTATGCTATCACTTGCTAAGTTGAAATAGCTAAGTAGGGAACCGACGTACTTAAAAACTGAAAATACCTTGGATCAAGTCCCATATACGACCATTCCTTGTTTTCTTTTTCATTTTTATTTTTCTCCTGCCCTTATTCCACTGTAAGTGGGGTCGGCACAACATGTTATAAACATGTCACATGATTTGGCTACGTATTTTACGACACCTCAGTAAGAAAGAGGGTGATCTATTCTACTCAATCGGATACCACACGGTGGGTCAACTTACCTTAGTCGCCTTTTACGACACCTTGGTAAGCAAGAAGGGTGATCTATTCTACTCAGCCGGGCAGCTACGGCAGTTTTTTCTTTTTTTTATTGCATTTTCTAAAAAAAAATCCACCAGGGCTGATCACTTAGGTACTATCTCTTTTAAATGTCCAGAATCGAATCAAAACTTTTGGTTTCAAAGCGACTCCTGACTTCATTATGCAATACAAGCTGCCCAAACTCTTGATATGAAGAAGACCTGTTAATATACATTAATATAATTCAGTTTTATGCGCTAATAAAATTATTATGAACTTTTTACGGCTTGTCCGGCACTTGGTGTCTGCGTTTCTGTCTTATTAATTTTTAGGAGAGCATTTTATGGTGGTCTTACGATCCAACGGAAATATTTATGAAGAAACTCTTCCTTGTGATTATTTTTCCCAATATCAGCAATTAGGTTGAAGGACTACCTTAAGCGACTAAATAACTTAGAAAAAAAGTAAAGGCCTCGAGTTATCGCACTGTTCTCCTTTTCCTCTACCCGTTTATTGGATATAGGGATTGGAGTTAAGATCCACCACGCTGCTCCAATGCGGATTGGTAGGTTACACATATCCCAAAAATTCTCTGGACATATGCATTTTTCCGCACCATATTGTCCTTCACTTAAAACAGTGTGATACATTACAATTATCAATTAGACACATAAGTTTTTAACAGTAAAACTCCTTTGTGAACCCGTGAAATTCTCAAAAGAATCGTATAGTCTCACCGCTGGGCTATCAAATCTATATTCGCTTTACTTGACTGCATTCCAAACGTAAATTTATTTATTCAAAATTATGATAGAATTATTTTGCATATATATAATCAGCATTTGTTAAGAAAATCATACAATGCTAAGTATAGTTTACTATGCACTAGACCCGATCTCATAGTATCCTCTTTTCACCAAAGGTTGTCGGTGAGAGATCCCTTTATATAAGACCGCATTTGCAAGCTTGTCTTAATTTAATTACGTTTAAACAAAAATGTACTTTTGTATAAGACAATAAGAATAAATAAAATAAATATAGGAAGCGAAACTGTTCTCATATCTTATACATGTAGGATTAGTTGACACACGTATCACAACAGCGTGAGTCTTTCAGTTAAAACTAATGTGTCTAATTGATAATAGCAATTTATCACACGCCTTTCGGTGAAAGAAGGCATTACTAGTTGTGCCAGCAGCTTCGCCCTTATGAAAATCAGTGTGTGACGAATTTTTTCCCGAATTGAAATTTTGAACATAAAAGTAGTTATCGTGAGTTAATCATAAGAGACTTAAATAACTTTCACTGTTTAATTAGCGCACGCAAGGATATCTTAAAATTTTGCAGTTTTCACAATATTATTTATTGTGGGTCCTCTCCTATTCATCTTAGCATGATGTTATATAGTTTATAGCTTTTCCAATAAATGGACTATCTTACACTGAAAGAATTGTTCGAATCAGTACAGTAATTCCTGAGATTAGCGCGTAGCCAACAAACAAACTCTTCAGCTCTATATATTTGTAGAAAAGACTTTTGAATAACTTTCACCGTTTACTTATCGCTTGCAGGGAAATCTTTAAATTTTGCCGTTTTCACAATATTATTTACTGTAGCTCCTCTCCTATTTAACTTAGCGTGATGTTATATAGTGTATAGCTTCCCCGATAGCTGGACTATCTTACACTGAAATTATTTTTCAAATCGGTTCAGTAGTTCCTGAAATTAGCGCGTTCAAACAAACAAACTCTTCAGCTCTATATATTAGTACAAGAGATTTTTAAATGACTTTAACCGTTTACTTAGCGCACGCAAGGAAATCTTTAAATTTTGCAGTTTTAACAATATCATTTGTACCTCCTCTCCTACTCAACTTAGCGTGATTTTATGTAGTGTATAGCTTCCCCGAAAAATAGACTATCTTACACTGAGAGAGTTTTTCAAATCGGTCCAGTAGTTCCTGAGATTAGCGCGTTCAAACAATCAAACTCTTCAGCTTTATATATTAGTATAGATGTGGTTAGGTGTTTTGTGTGTAGTGTTGTGCCAAATTTATTGGGGTGTGTTGTCCACCCGTAACAGGGTCTATAATTTCACAGTGGAAACACATCGATCAAGGTAAAAGACGAGCACCTTAGCGCAAAATACGGTGTAGCTCGACTATTTACGATGGACCTTCGAAACTTTCGAACCGAGTTGCGGAAACTTTCCATTTTACTCGCTACATGATAATGTTTACGATTGTTATTTATAGAATTTGGCGTTACATAACAGAGTTCCATAATACAAAAATAATGGTACTTGGTTGACCGAGTCTAGCTCGGTAATTTTTTACAAAATAATAACAAAACTTCAAAAAAAAAGAAAAAAATAATGAAAAATAAAAATTATAGTTGGGGCCGACCGCCCGTTCGTGGAATAAGCTACGCTGAATTGACATTTCACGGCAAAAATAGTGTTTTATATTCAATGTAAATTTTAGTATTTTTTAATTGCCCAAAAACAGGAAAAAAACGATTTTTTAAAAATAAAACCTAGCTAGATCAATTTTTCTCCCCCAAAACCGCCTGCATGCTGAATTTCAGGAAAATTGTTGGAGCCGTTTCAGAGATTCCGTAAAAATAAATATAGTATATGTATATACATGCAATTAACTCATTTAAATATTATATTTAAGATAATATTATGCTGAAATCCGCGGTTAGAGAAAATATAAAGGTAAAAAGTAAATAACGACTTGTTTCTATCCCACGGCTGGGCATAGTCATCTTCTATCCATTTTTGTAGAAGAGGGTTGGAACTAAGATCTAACACGCTGCTCCCATTCGGATTGATAGGTTATTCATATCCGCAGAATTCTCAAGAGATATGCAGGTTTTCTTTGGATGTTCTTCTTTGCCGAAAAGCGTGTGATAAATTGCAATTATCAATTAGAAACATTAGTTTTGTTTGCGTTTGAACTAGTATTACCCTTAAAAGTGTCGGCCTTACCGCTGGGCCATAACAGCTTAAGATAAAGAATTTCACCATCCTCCTGTCCTTATTCCACTCTAAGTGGGATCGATTACATGATTTGGCTACATATTTTACGACCGCCACCTGCCTGACGTCAACTTACCTTAGTCGCCTTTTACGACACCTCGTTAAGTTATTAAGGTGCTCTATTCTCTTTAACCGGATCTCACACGGCTGGTCAACTTACCTTAGTCGCCTTTTACGACACCTCGGTAAGATATGAGAATGGTCTTTTCTACTCAGCCGGATATCACACAGCTTTTAAGATTAGAGAAAATATAAAATATAAAACGGAGAGAGGTCTGTGCCCAGCAGTGGGATAATAAAAGGCCGTTACTTTGGATGTTATCGGGCAAAGCGTATCATAATTGGAAATCAGAGGCACTAACTAATATGCTTTAGTATGCAAATGCAGATGCAGGCATGTTTAATTCATATGCGTTGATTGAATCATATTTAATGGTTTCAGTAGAGCATAATCATAGCTCTAGTGGTTTAGAAATACTAATCAGTCTTGTTTAAGTACAATGTATGCATAAAGCCTTAAAATCTTCTAGGAGAAGACAGCCAAGTCTGAAAGGATAATAGGTTACTACGAAAAGAGCATACACTATCTGCTTCAAAAATTTTCTAAACAACCTGGTTATTTCGAGCCTCAAAACTACCTAGCCTATATACGATCTATGAAGCTTATTTTTACAAGAACAGGGAGATATATAAAGCCTATTTTTACAACATAATGTTTAAATTATAATGATTCATAATTCGTAAGAAACAAGTCAATTATCACATACTCATATTTTAAATGTCTTGTCCTATTTTTTTTCTCTACAAACAATTTACAAAAATTAATTGATATATCGTTACAAACTAGTATTCATTTATTCATCACATCGCTACATATTCAATAAAACTCACTAGTTGGGAGCTTATTTATTTCTTTATTTTTATACATATGGTTAGAAAAGAGAAAGAAAAGGTAAAAAAGCGCATGTATAAAGGCGGACTTATCCCTAAAAGGGATCTCTTCCAGTCAACCTTTGAGTAACAGAAGGAAAAGGACAAGAAGTGAAGAAGAAAGAGAATACGGGTAATATAGAGCAAAAGAAAAAGTTTATATAAATTGAACTATTTAATCTATTAATTAGTTTTGGCAAAATAAATAAATAAAAATGCTACTAATGTATAATTATTTAGGAAGAAATATAGCTTTAGTCGCGCGTCTCGTAAACCAACAGTGATACACTTAAGTAATCATCATCTTCCTGCCCTTATCCCACTCTAAGTGGTTTCGGCACAACATGTTATAAACATGTTGTCACATGATTTGGCTACGTATTTTACGACCGGCCGCCTTACGTTAACTTACCTTATTCGTATTTTACGACTCCTCGGCAGAAAGAGGGTGGTCTGTTTTACTCAACCGGGTACCACACGGTGAATCAAATTACCTTAGTCGCCTTTTACGACACCTCTGTAAGAAATGAGGGTGGTACTATTCTATTCCGCCGGATACCACACGGCGTAGTGATACACTTAAGTAATGTACTAGAGAATTGTAGAACTACAAAAATACTATACAAAATTTTGGGAGAGCATGTCTCCATCTCTTATGGCTAACTTACAATAACTTTTATGTTCATAGTTTCAATTAAATAAGTATGTATGGTAAAAATGCCAACAGTATTATATCCGTCACAGACATTACCGACAAGACAATACCAAATATGAGCTATGGTAGCCATAACTATTTGGCTCCGTCCATCCATCTTGTGGTGTCATTATGGGCCGGTAATTAATTAGCCTCTGAACTTCAACGTCCCCGCCTTCTTGTATTGTCGGGGACAGGAAATTTGCTGAGATTACCCCTTGTGGACGAATAATACTGGTCGTTAGCTATATAGTGTTATGTATATACTCAATAGTAGAGCAATGTTCGTTATCTTTAAGGTAGATTATATATGGAGTAAAGCTGTGGTAGCTCAGTGGTAAAACCGTGCCACTCCCTCGAGAGTTCAAACCACGGGCACCAATGAGTTTATTTGTCGACTTATGTGTCTAATTTTAAAGAATCACCTAAGCGATTAAACGCGGATACGCTTCCAGCATTCTTGGAGACATTCCACGTGGGCATAATCATAGCGTGTAAGTAATTTAAGATAGATATAACTTGTACATTTTTGTTGTAATTAAAAAAATTAAAATAATAATTTATTTAAAAATGCTTTTTAATAATTTATTTAAAAATGCTTTTTGGTGAATAAAACATCATGAGGAAACTTTCATGTCTCTAGAGAATTATGGGGATATGTGTAACCTACCAATAAGCATTGGAGCAGCGTGGTAGGTTTCGACCTTTCTCTTCAATAACAGCTCCAACCCTAATCTCTGATAATGAAGAGAGGAAGCTTTTGCCTAGTAGTAGGATAGTAATAGCCCGTTAATTTTAACATGGAGTCATTTTTTGAAATTTAAAATAATTTGATCCCGTGCTATGTTTTATAAAGCAAAACCGATCATAATCCCGTGCTTAATAAAAAACTTTATGAAGTTGGAATATTGACTTTCCCCTTAAGATAATTTATAAAATTAGGCGTTACATTGCGGAGATCCATAATACATAATGTAATAAATATAGTCTTGCTATAATCCGCAATAAAATAATAATGATATAATCTTGCGCAATAAAAAAAATATATATTCTTACTTTTGCATAAGATAAATAATAATCTTTTATACTCTGTAGTTTTAGTACTCAATTATTTTAATGTTGCCATTTCTTATCTGGAACGCTTACCAATAAAATAAATCCTACGTCGTAAGGTTTACTTTGAATATTGGTTAGTTTTGGCAGAGTTTATGCTTTGGGCTTAAAATAGTTTCAATTTTTGCACTATGCAATGACTAGAAATTATATTTCCATACCAGTAGAACCCTAGTAGACAGTTCGTGACTACGATGGATGCAACTCTACCAAAACATCGAACCTTATACAAAGATTTTATCGCGATATGACCCGTATGTTTTTAAATTTAACAGTGGAATACCTTTCAGAATGCTACTTACGTACCATAGTTTTTAAATAATTAATAGAATTAGGCGATACTTTGCGGAGGTCCATAATATTATCTATAGTTTAACTCCCCACCATTAACTAAATGGTGGGGAGTTAAACTCGATACTATATAACTCAGCTTGCTTGGGTAATGCTTCGCTTTGCGATTTTGTCGTGGAGTCTATCTCCTGACGATGCTTCGGTTACGGGGCGAAACAATTGTTGAGATTGTGGTGGTGAATGTGTGCAGTGCTTGTGTATTGTTGTGTCATCGGTGTCGGGTAGTGCATGAGTTCTTACAAATTCTGCATGTATCAGGTATGAGAACGAAAAGTACACTCTACATTTAGCATTACATATATTTTCTTTTATCGCGGATTATAGCAAAATAATATTCTCATTACTTTTGTACCATAGTTTTCGTATTAATCACCTATTTATTCTAAGACCTATATAACATCTTGAAAATATCCAAAAAGGTTATTCTCAACTGAAATTTATTTTAAAGCAAAAACTTACTCTAGCGTTTCAAATCATTCTTGCACAGAGACCCGCTAAATCAAGATGCTTGTTATTTACTCATTAAAAGTTGGAATTGAAGGAATCGGAATGGAAAAGTAAAATAAACTTTTCACTGATATTCAGGGAAAGATGCCGCTTCGAAAAATCTTTCATTTTATCAGTGAAACTAAAAATTGACTTTATATTAATGTCTAATAGTGTTGAGGAATATTAGAAATTATCTTTAGTAAGTAAAGTAAGTAACGGCCTGTTACTATCCCACTGCTGGGCATAGGCCTCCTCTCTCCATTTTTGGAGAGAAGGGTTGGAGCTAAGACCTACCACGCTGCTCCAATGCGGATTGGTAGGTTACACATATCCCTAGGATTCTCTAGAGATATGCAGGTTTCCTCACGATGTTTTCCTTCACCGAAAAGCGTGTGATAAATTGCAATTATCAATTAGACACATAAGTTTTTAATAGAAAAACTCATTGGTGTCTGCCCGGGTTTGAACCCATGATCGTCTCTAGAGATTCACACGGTCGCACCGCTAGGCCATCACAGCTTACACGGTCGCACCGCTAGGCCATCACAGCTTCTAATTATCTTTACTATGATATATTTATTTAATTCTTATAATTTGAATGGAAATAATTATTTTCTAAACAATATTAATTAACAATGAACTCTAAGCTGCACATTATATAAATGACTAATTCACATTGATTTTAAACAATTCAAGTTGTGACTATATTTATAGTAACTTAACATGTGTTAGTAATTTTTATACAGTAAAAACAAATAAATATCTAATTTGATCACACATTCGCGTTTTATAATAAATAAATTAATATGTAGGACACTTACAAATAAGGCTGTCCGTCCCCAAAGTAGGTAATTTAATACTTGTGTTATGGGTGACAGGCAACTGGTAAATATATACTTATATAATTTTAAATACATGCTTAAATATAAATATACACCCAGACGTGAATAACCAACAAATTGTTTATAGAAAATGATTGTTCTCGGCGGTAACCGAACCCGCGACCCTCGAAGCTGAAGGCAGTATCACTACCCACTGCGCCAACGGGCCTAAATTACATATAAATATAATTATTTTCCATTACCTACTATAAATACCTTAAATAGCCAATTTTAAATAATCCCTTTACAGTCAATAATAAAGTGGAATGCAATTATGTTACACGTCACGAATCACAGTCATGAAAATCTTACGGCCTTAGAATTACGATCCGCCGTTAGTGAATTCGGGCCCAAGGGTGGCCCCTAGGGTGCTTTATATATTAAAAGAGGGTCCCGCACTTATTAAAAGTAAAAGCGCAGCCGCGCGGCAGGGATTGCTCAAACACCTTCAGGCTGTGAAATGTCCCCTGTCCCTTTTGTTAATCAACATCTGGGATTTAATGCCTTTGATATACGAAATACAACTTGTACACATACCCGAAGATTCCCTAAAGATCATCGAACTTTCAAAGCGAAAGCTTAGTACATTTAGAATTTCTTACAAAGAATCGAGAATAAGTTATATGGTTTATTTTGTTGCCGTGTGGTATCCGGCTGAGTAGAATAGACCACCCTCATTTCTTACCGAGTTATAAAGGGCGACTAAGGTAAGTCGACCCGCCGTGTGGTATCCGTCTGAGTAGAATTGACCACCCTCATTCCTTACCGAGGTGTCGTAATAGGTGACTGAAGTAAGTTGACCCACCGTGTGGTATCCGTTTGAGTAGAATAGACCACCCTCTTTCTAACCGAGGTGGTGTAACATATGACTAAAGCAAGTTGACGGCAGGCAGGCGGCCGGTCGTAAAATACGAATTCCAATAATGTATCAACATGTTTATAACACGTTGTGCCGACCCCACTTAGGATAAAGACCTTTATCCTACGGTTAGGGGAAGGGGGGTGATGCCATGGATTATTTCGTTACAGGCCTAGAAGCGATTTTGATTTTGCAGGCTTATCTTCTCTAATTCTTTTAGCCCTGGAGCAGTATTTAGGTTCGATTAGTATATATCTGTACTTTCATGTTTATTTACACATATTGTAAATATTTTTTACAATAAGTGTAATTAAACATGTAAGAAATATAAGTGTAATAGATAAAATATTAAAGAGAAAAATAAAGCCCAAAGATTTCTAACCACGTTATTAGAGTTTTTATACAGATATCGTCGTGTTGCTTATTTAAACTTCACCCCTGAGTGTTTTAAAAGCCCTAATTCTAGATTAAATTTAACAGTTTCTTGTGTTTCGTTTGTTTTTATTCGTTTATATACCTAACCTTTATATAACTCTGGAGATTTGTTGTAGAAATCATGTTAAAATGAATTGAAGTTATGATTGAACTATTTTGCTATAATCTGTGTTTTGTTCAGAAAATCTACGTGATACTAAATGTAGAAAGCCGGTAAGATAAGGAATGTGAACGTTTATGAACTAGATTTTTTTTAAAAACGCGGATTATAGTAAAATAATTCTATCATAACTTCTGTACTATGGAATTCCGCAAAGTAATTGAGTTTCTATTATATAATAATACTAAATAGAATTTAACAGGTTCGCGTATTTCGTAAGAAGGGGTACCTGAATTGAATGTATTTTTTTATGAAATTTTTTTTATGAAAAAATATGTATTGTGAGGAAACTTTTACATCTCTGTAGAATTATAGAAATTCTTCTGCCATGTTTAGTCTTCGATTCAAACTACTAGATTTTCCCAGCAATTGTGTAGTGATAGTCGCCTACAAATTTCCTTCAACTTAGAAATTGCCCTATCGATGAACTTTACTGTAATAACATTGGAATTAAAAGCCTAACAATCGGTACAAGGAAAGTTTTATTGCGCTAGCATTAGAAAGTTTCGAGGAATTTGTTCACGCACCCTCTTTTAAATGAATTATTCAAGGCATTGTAAAACGAAGGGAAGTTTATGAGACAGTTGTCTGTCAAACGGCCAATAAATTGTACCCCCTCACAGGCTTAATATATTTTAAACTGTCTAATGACGTCTTAATTACTTAAATTTAATTTTAAAATATTGTTATGAACTTCTTTTGAATTATCGTCATTCTATTGATAAGTCAACTAAGCAGGTAGATATTTATGTAACGGAACGAAAAGGAGGAGAGTGGAAGTTGTAGCATAGAGATGTGAAGATAGCAATGACGAGGTGTGTTGACGGGCATAGAGGTGCGATGCGGTGCGGTGCGGCGTGGAGAGGAGAGTGGTATTCGACATAGTCATTATTTGTGCGTTTCGTTGGAGCTGACGAAATGTTAAAAAAGAATAAATTGATTGACTTTTTAGGAAATAGTTTCTTATTTATTGAATTAATATCGTTGTTATATTAATTTATAGATATTTTCATTGGATTTCTAGAAATTTCGATTATCCACTTTAGTCACCGTTAGATGAATTTCCTATATATTTCCTATATTGGTTTTTAATTTGGCACACACAATTACTTCTGATATAAATTCAATTCTTATAATTTGATTGTAAAATGTTTGTCGCTATAAAATGCGGAATCAAATTTTTCTTTACACAAATATAAATATAAATAATGAAACAGCATTTTACTTTTTTCAATTTATTATTTTAATTTTTTTTAAATATTTTATTGTATTTATTTTGAGCACTAGTTAAGACTTCAAATCTTTATTGTTAGTAAATATATGCAGTATTAGTAAATCTATTATCGACGTATGTATGTACGTTTAATAATCGGATTAGTACGAAGCTTTGAGAATTTGTGCATCTGTTGACAATTACATTCTAGTTTCTGTTCTGACTTGGTTTCCATAAGTGTATGTAATTCGAACTGTTCAGAAATTTCATTCATTTCCTTGTTTATTCCATGAATCAATATACGAGACAGTGGTTCTAGGAACCTATTTAATTTTTTATTTACAATGAAAAGTTTTAATTTTAACAATCTTATGAAAAATTCGCAAGTTTGCGTGTTGCCTATCTCTTAACAAAAAATTTTACATTATATATTTTTTCACAATACCAAATTTTAATAGAATTATTTATTTATCCCATACTTAATCCCGCGTGGTATACGGCTAAGTAGGATAGACCACCCTTATTTCTTACCGAGGTGTCGTAAAAGGCGAGAAAAGTAAGTAGATCCACCGTTTGGTATCTGGTTTATATATAACCCTCTTTCTTACCAAGGTGGCTTAAAAGGCGACTAAGATGAGTTGACGTCAGGCAGGCGGCTGGTCGCAAAATACATAGCTAAATCATGTGACAAAATGTTTGTGCCATGTTGTGCCGCCTCTTAGATTAGGTTAAGAAGAAGAATGATGATATATGTTGACGATATATATAGACTATATGATGATATATGTATATTGACTGGCCCGTTGGCGTAGTTGGTACTTCAGCTCCACGGGTCGTGGGTTCGATTCCCACCGAGGGTCAATATTTTCTAACTAAAAATTAGTTGCTTTTTCGAGCCTATATGTATTTAAGTATGTATTTAAAATCATATATGTATATATTTACCAGTTGTCAGTCACACATAACACAAGTATTAAGTTACTTAATTTTGGGACGGACGACCGTGTGTGTCTCATATATTTATTATTATTATTATTATTATTAAATGTATGTATATAAATTATGTTATTGACTAACTGCATGTACAGACACTACTGAGAATAATACTGTTTTTGTCAAATATCGTCTCAACAAATCAAAAATCGACATATACCGTGGAAATCATCATCTTTTAAAATTCATATATTTTTAGAATAAAATATTTGAAACGAGACTTCTACGGAAATCTAATATTACTCGATTCCGATTCCAGTCTAGACAGCATCTAGACTGAAGTAGCTGCTAAAGAATGCAGTCAAACGCATTGAATTACCATCTTTTTTATTGAAAAACTCGATAATATGATATTTTCAGGCTTCAAACGGAGCAAATGCCGATCTTCTATAAAATATTACTTTATAGTCGGATAAAGTATACTTGTATCGTTTATTTCAAGTCTGTCCCCTATAATGCGCTATGTTAATTACTTTTGCATGACATTCAGTTCTTAAAGCGTTATCTATTTTTTATATACCACACTACGGCACTGTTTCTTTCTTTCGACTAACTTCGGTTAGTAAACCCTAACTTTTAAAATTAAAAGGCTACAAGTGCACTGCATACAAATTGGCAAGTGGCTCATATCCCAACAATTTTTCAAAGATATGGACGCTTCCTCATCTTTTCCTCAAATTTAAATGTTAGTTAAACACATATGTTATAAATACTAATAATATCCCGCGGTTTCACCCGCGTACATACCGATCTCATGGCAGTGGAAAGTTTACTAAATTGGACTACAGATTTATTTTTGTTAAACATATCATCAATAGTTTCTGGAACTCAAGCGACGAAGATTGTTATGACTAATTTTTTACACCTTTTTACATTTTTATTACGGATCCCAATTTTTTAAATGTATTATAGCTGTTGCTCAGTAAAGATGCAGCTTTCCGATGGTGAAATAATTTTTGATATCGGTCCAGTAGTTTTTGTGTAAAAACATTATAAACACACATACAAATTTTTCCTCTTTATAATATTAGTATAGAAATTGTGTACGTTTAGGGGTTCAATTCTATAACCTTAGGACTTTCAAACCAAAGCAAATATTGCAAATTATTCGAAACTATTCATTATTTTCGTGGATGTACTAATATAAAACATACGCCGTGTGGTATCTGGCTGAATAGAATAGTACCACCCTCATTTCTTACCGAGGTGTCATGAAAGGCAACTAAGGTAAGTCGACCCGCTGTGTGGTATCCGGCTGAGTAGAATAGACCAACCTCATTTCTTACCGAGGTGTCGTAAAAGGCGACTAAGGTAAGTTAAGCCACCGTGTGGTATCCGGTTGAGTAAAATAGACCACCCTCTTCCTTACCAAGGAGTCGTAAAATACGACTAAGGTAAGTTGATGTCAGGCAGGCGGCCGGTTGTAAAATACGTAGCCAAATCATATGACAACATGTTTGTAACATGTTGTGCCGACCCCACTTATAGTGGGATAAGGGCACGAGGATGATGATGATGTACTAATATAAAACATATTGCACCTAGAAACCCTAATTTACTTAACATTAAAATTGGATAAGATTGTATCAAGACGTGGCCATTGTTTGTCTTCAATAGATCTCGTTAGGGTCGACCAGTGGACCAGTTTACCCGCCGTCCCTTTTGTTGGTATACGAACAGATCGATCTAATACAATGGACCGATTTCTAAGCTTTTGATTTAAACCAACTTAGTATAGCAGCCAAATTTACAACATTCTCATATTGTTACAACATGTTTTTAATACAACCTCCTTCATAGAGTTGGTCATTAATATGAAAAAGCATTGTGACTGTCATATTTTTATGTGGCCTTCATTGAGTTGTTGCAAAAGGGTAAATGAGTTGACTTTGGGAAAATTGCTTTTTATTTATTGTATAAGAATAAAAAAGAAAAATCATCGTTTATTATAATATATTTACATGTGACGCCTCCTTTGGTATTTCTTTTCTGTTTTAATTGGCTGTTCTAAAAGGATTTTTAAATTTGATTACAGATTCGCGTTGGCATTGTCTATTAGAGATACGGTTTGGAACAATTATCACATATTCCAAGTAAATAAAAAGTTTAGAAAATTACTTACAAAAATCTTTTTGTATTTATGTCTTTTTTTACTGTTGGCATCCGCTGGAGCAATATTGATAAAATTTATTACAATTAAAGATTATACACCGGGCTGTTATATCGGCATGAGTTTTTATTCGTTTAAGCTATCATTTTGTTACTCGTAAATATGAAATGTTTAATTACACGTATGAATATACGAGCAAGTCGGTGATGAGTATGTTTGAGTTAATAAATTATGTCACAATATCTTTAATTAAATAAGTTAATCTTCTATGTATCAAGCTGTGGTAGTCCAGCGGTAACACCGTGCGACTCTTTCGAGGAGGTCACGAGTTCAAACCCGGGCAGACACCAATGAGTTTTTCTGTAAAACTTATGTGTCTAAATGATAATTGTAATTTATCACACGCTTTTCGGTGAAGGAAAACATCGTGAGGAAACCTGCATATCTCTAGAGAATTCTGGAGATATGTGTAACCTACCAATCCGCATTGGAGCAGCATGGTAGGTCTTAGCTCCAAACCTTCTCTCTAAAAAAAACGGAGAAAAGAGGCCTATTCTCAGCAGTGGGTAACAGGCCGCTACTCTATGTATCGGAAACGTCTCCAACGATTTTCTTGACATTCAGCGTGTAGGTAAAAATCAGGTTTTATTTTTAAAAAAAAATCGTTTTATCCCTGTTTTTGGGCATTAAAAAATGTAGAATTAAAAGCAAAGGATAATTTTATCTATAATTTTTTTTATATTTAACAAAAAATTACAGATCAAGGTTCGGTCACCCAGGTCACTTTAAGCTTATTAGCACCACATTATTAATTTACACATTCTAAAATGTATGAATTTAATTTTGTAACATTACATAACAACTTTTTTAAAACTAAAGAAGGTCTTGTATTATGTTATAGTAAAATGAATCACCTAATAGATTTATGCTGTATCCGACTAATTATTTATTTGAGGAATTGTACTTGACATATCCTGAATAGATAGACGCTGGAGAACTTTTATTAAATATGGGCAGTTATTATTGATTCTATGATGCCTTAGTCTATAAACTGAACAAGATAACCTCAATATCAAAAACAAGCAAACCGTGACCAGCGAATAAAACGGATCAAGAAATTTAACGACACAATCAATAAGGGGCATGACGATGGCAAAACAATTCCTTTGTATTCAAGGCTTTTAACGTTACACGGAAGATAGGCCAGGGTTTGAATGCTTTTTTTGTTGATGTACATATTGTCATTGTTCTTTACAATAACCGAATATATATGATTTACTATGGTAAAGCGATGCAAGTTTGAATATCTATTGTTTAATTTCTTTGAACTTTATCCACAAATAACGCTTGATAGCAACACGGTGATACAATATGACTTTTTACAGTGTTACCAGTTCAAATTCTGGATATGGATATGCCTAATTGATATACAATTTACTAGACGCTATTTGGGGAAGAGTTTCTAAGTAATGTGTTACTTATCAATCAGCATTAGATGAGGATCTTAATCTTATTCTAGAATAAATAGAACAACTATTTGCCCAACCGTGAAAATTATTTCACGGTTAACAAATAAAGTTAAGAAGTAATGGGCCATTATTTGTTAACTTTGTTATCTATATTTTATAATATTTGACTATTATTATTATATTATTATTTTGACAACTTTTAGACAGAACGGATTGTGTTAATTACGTAATCTGAAAATTATTTTTTGACATGGCAATTAAGCACAGCACACCATCTACAATCTAATATATATATGAGATTGGATGTTGTATTGAATTTTTATACATAACAAAAAATAATAAGGTTTCAAATCTGACCACTATAATACAAAGGTTCTTACCGCTAGATCCTAATCTATAGGCTTTTGTAATTCTAACCAAAGATCCATTTATTATGCGCACTGTTGTATTCGGAATAGTGTTTTTGCATAATTTTAAATTTAAAAAAGTCGGTTCCAGTAGAAAATTTCAAAATTAATCGGTTCATCTTAAACGTGTTTAAGATACTTCTAAAACTGCAGTAAAATTATAGACTATAAAAATGACAATGATTCCATGTTTAGGAATATTGATGGCTTGATGAATTTATTGGCTTTAACGTAATGAAACATCAATCAAAGCAAGCCCTGTAATTAAGGTTTGGTCTGGTTTGCATCACAAACAGGCACGTATGAATATTAAATAATTAACAAAAGTGAGAGATTTTTGATACTTATTTTTAAATCTGCGTCAATGTCTCCTATTATGAAAACATCAAAGCCTTGTGTATTATAAATTAATTTCGTCTCAAAAGCACGCCTTACAAACACTTTCCGAACTTGCCAGGGGGTTGTGAGGGGGGTAATTATCCCATTAGAATCACGTGAGCAGAGAGCGACCTGTGTTTTAATATGGAAATTATTCAATTAACTCGCGTAATTATAAGTGAAATAGAGGCCTTAAAACTATCCAACATATATCAAATTTTGATAACATTGTGTATTATAATAGTCCCAAATGTGTCTCTAAGTGAGGTCGGCATAACATATTACAACATATTCAAATTCAATTTTTTTTATTCAAATAAACTTGTAAACAAGTTCTTTGGTTGGAATCGTCAATTCTACTGCTGTTTCGACTGTTCCTACCGAGAAGAGCCAGTAAGAAACTCGATGGTTGCTCTTTTCAACATAATACTTATAACTAGTTACATAAATATATTGATATATGTTTTGACTAGTTAATTTACGATGACGTCAACTTACCTTAGTCGCCTTTTACGACGTCTCGATAAGAGATGAAGGTGATCTGTTCGACTGAGTTGGATACCATAAGGTGAATATTGAAGGTCAATAATAAAAAAAGAATAAACTTTCATTTTGTAACAAAGTAAAGTAAAAATAGTTTTTTAACATATATTCATATCACCCTATCCGACGAGTAAAATTATATGTTCCATGTATAAGAATACAAATTGTGACTTTATTCTTCAGATAGGGCGAAACGTCGGTTAAGCATATTAGATTTTTAATTTAAAAATCATAAGTCCAGGGTACCCTTGAACCCTAGTTAATGTGCTTTAACTGTCCGGCAATGACAGCAAAATCAATTATCCTTTGATTTTACCACCAATAATTTTTATTATTTTTAACTTTTATTTTGATAACCTGTTTTTCAGGTTTATTTAACTCCATTAGTAAAAAAATGACATATATGTATGTATGACATATATGTATGTACAAAAATGATATATATGTTCATTAAACAATTGTTACCTGTGAATTCATAACTATTAGTTTTAACATTTTTATTATTTTTATATACGATCGCGGTTCTACACATCAGTGTGTCTCAAATATACCTCTGTTGAACATCAATGAAAATCAAATAAAAAGCTTGGCTTATTGTATCGTGATTAATTGTTCATTCTGTTACTAACCATGGATACTCGATTTGCATTGCTTTACATCATTACCGACTGACATGAAATAAGCTCTCTAGCTGGCACCTGCGACTTTATTTGTTAATAAGTTATTTTCAGCTCCTTATGTTCAATCTATCTATATAAACTTATTAAATTTACAGATCAATTTTTTCTTCGAAAATAGAAAATAAATAAACATACTTTTAACACTTAAATTAACGTGAATGTTGTCGCGGACAATGCTAGTCACAAATTAAAATAGGAGAAAGTAAATATTTAGTTTACTTACTTATTTTTGTTAACCATTCAACTGGTGTTAATAAATAGAATTAAAGAAAGAAAAATATTTATTTCAACACAAAAGGGCTGGCTCCTTTTTCGCGCAAAGAATTAGCTTAGCGATTCAGCGCGGAAACGCTGCCAGCATTCTTGGGACCATTCTACGTGGGCATTATTTGTATAGTCCTAGCGTGTAAGTAATTTAAGATAGATATAACTTGTACATTTTTGGTGTAAATAAATACTCAGAAAATTTAAACACTACCTAAATCATAGATACATGCACTATTACACTTATAAAAAAAATACAATACATGATTACAAATAATTAATCTAAATTTTATGTAATTTGAAAGAGGCCATACAGCTCGGTGTGAACCGAGTGACATTAGCAACATTTGTTTGCCTTTCTTGTAAATTGAAAGAAGAATCCATTTATCCATTTTTTTCTAAGCTCATGTTCAATTTTAATATCTCGGTGAGGCTATTAATAGGAACAATGGGTACGACGGTGGTAGATATCTTCCTATATCCTTTGTTCTCTAATAACTTTATCCAGAACAACGTAGAAAAGGTAATTAAAGGTCCCATACTACCTACCTAGTACCCAAGGCAAGAGGTTTTGTTACAAAGGAATGTTCATGACGTCTAGACTGTGGTTCGAAATTGATTCTCTAATTATTTAGGATTGGAAATTTCAGACGAGGTTGAAGGACTTACACGTTGAAGGTTTCCATTAAATTTAAAGGCAAAAAGGGTTCAATAAATATACCTCTATATATGAGTAAGGGAATTGTAATATGAAAATTAATATAAGCTATATTAATTTGCTGAAGCTGTGTGGTATCCAGCTGAGTAGAAGAGACCACCCTCAGTTCTTTCCGAGTTGTTGTGAAAAGCGACTAAGCTAACTTGACCCAGCATGTGGTATCCGGTTGAGTAAAATAGACTACCATCTTTCGTACCGAGGCCTCGTAAAATACGACTCAGATAAGTTGGCGTCAATCAGCCGGTCGTAAAATACCTAGCGAAATCATGTGACGACATGCTTATAACATGTTGTGCTGACCCCACTTAGAGAGGGATACGGGTAAGGGGATGATGAGCATTGGAAAATACTAAACCATAACCGAATACATCGATATGCATTACTAAGACCTTCATAGAAGCGTACACAAGGATTGTTCAGAAAACAATTTATTTTTAATCTGTTACAGAATTCTTTGGAATGTATTATTTTTGTTACGAATCTTGTGAATATCTTATTAATTTCATCGTTCGAAATATGAAAATGTATTAGCAATCCGAGCTATTCAGATGGCTGAACATTATATTTCTATGGAACAATTCGCCGTCAGTTGCTTTAATTGGCGGTATCGCAAACCTTGAATATTATTCTGTGAAATTTAATAAACAAAGATTATATTCTATTCTTTTATTTTACATCGCATCTTCTCAATTGATAGAAGCAGGCGTTACTTTGCGGCATTCCATAGTTCAAAAATTACAATAGAATTACTTTGCCGTAATCCACGTTTGAATCTATGAAATTATTAACTACTACTATATAATTATGTATATTATATGTAAGTATTTATATATATATATATATATATATATATATATACATATATATATATATATATATATATATATATATATATATATATATATATATATACATATATATATATATATATATATATATATATATATATATACATATATATATATATATATATATATATATATATATATATATATATATATATATATATATGCTACATTTATATAATAGGTACAGTATGTATAATATTATGTAATTATTACTAGCAACTTTCTATATATTACATAGATTCACAACAATTAATAAACGCGGATTACAACAAAATAATTCTATTGTAACTAATGATAAATACTAGCAATCTCCAGCAGCTCCGCCCACGTGGAGAAATTAAAACCGTAATATAGTCTTTTGATAACCATAAAAATGATTAAAGTGGGTTAACCTTAAAAGCTCGAGATATTCTGTCTCGAACTCGTATTTAGAACTTTTAGAGGGGAACAATTTTGTTAGACATGATTTTTGAATAACTATTACCGTTTTCTCAGGGCACGCAAGGACAGTTTTAAATTTTGTCGTTTTCGTGCTATTTTTTATTGCTGTTCCTCTTCTATTCACCTTAGCGTGATGTTATATAGTCTGTAGTCTTCCTCGATAAATGGACTATCTTACACTGAAAGATTTTTTTTAATCGGTCCAGTAATTTCTGAGAGTAGCGCGTTCAACCAATCAAATAAACTCTTCAGCTTTATATATCAGTATAGATAAAATCAATTCTTATTTAGTCCAGTTTGATATCAAATAAAAAACGTAAATGGTTGTATAATCTAGTTATTTATTAATATTACTCAATAAAGTAGAATTGCCTGGAAATAATAGGTAAAAGTTTAGTTGGTAGCCGCTCTATAATTATGCAAATGGCTTCTATAAGCCCGAATTCAATTTATGAAAATTATGACTTACGGTTGTTTAATAGTTGGCGAGTGTTACACTATAATTGTATGGTAGACGATATTTTGTAATATTATAGCTACTTTTTATAAGTTTCTGACTTCAATATGGGGACCAATAGAAGGCTATGTCACTTTCCGATAATGACCATAAATTTAAAAATCACTTATCAACATATAGAATATAAAAATTACAGTTTCTTTTCCAATTGAGGTGTTTTCGAAAACTAGAGTTGACGCGAAATAAGTTGGTGGTAAGAAATATATAAAATAATAAGTTCATCACGTATTGTTGAATATATAACATAGTTTTAAACTAAAGATGTCCTTTCCAACTGACACTTCAGTAAACACTTTCTTTCATATTTATTATTTGCGACGTGATTTGCTCTGAAAGAAAATAAACACCACGTTGTTTCCTGCGTATCCCAGGACAATTTCTGTTATTTATTACACAAGTGACGGCTTAAGTTATAAATCAGAAAATATTTTCGGTTTCTCGATATCGGAGAAAATAATCCATCGCTGTAGTTTAAAGAACATGGTTTTATTCAGGAATATGATATATACTATATCGCAATGTAAAATATCTTTAATATAAATCTAGTAAAACTAATTTTGCCAACAAATTTTAGAAAATTGTAATATGTTGCGGGCAAAATGAGTTACCTTACATTTCTTTATTATAACAGTTTGTTTTATCATTCCAAATACAGTACTCTTATAAATGCAAAGGGTATTTTTGTGAAGTGACAATTGAATAAAGATTTGAAAGCATAACTGCAAACAATGTCTCGACTTGGAAGGAGGTTTATTTAGATAAAACTGAAAGGTTTTCTCGCTAAAAAAAGGGTGTAATCTTTTGATGTCAGTACTTTGCGACTATCTTGGTATCGTTCTTTTGGACCAGTCACAATATTGTACTGCATTATTTGCATTTTGGCTCCTTCTTTTGGCGCATGTGTACAATTTGTAGAAGTAATTTCTGTCTGAAGTTTCTTTTATGTTTCGTAGATTAAGTCTGTGTTTTCTTTAGATATTAAACGGTTGTTGATCCCTTGGGTTTCATGGATTATGAAATAGAAAAGAAATTTGGGAGTATGGCTATGCTATCCAATAACTTTATACATCTACAGATCAAAGCTGTTATCAAATTATTTGTTATATAAGTGGATAAGTAATAATTTTCCAACATACTAAGTCAGATCCTTTTACATAGTAATTTAAAATTAAGCATAAAGTAAGTAGTGGCTATCTAAGTAAGTAGTAGTGGCTGTGCTTGCGGCTTCGCATGCATAGAAATCAGTGTATTTTATTTAAATTTGGAACTTAAAAGTAGTTATTGTGAGTTAACTATAAGAGATAGAGACATGTAGTAGCGGACTTTTTAGTAGTGTTTTTCTAAATCTACAATTCTTTAAAACATTACTTTATTGTATATCTGTTGTTTTCCGCGGCCCACGTGACGATTCCAGTAGGCGAATTTTTTTACAACTTTGCCGTAATGTATTGTTGACTTAAACATTCCGGAAGAATTGCACTACCTTCTAGTTAAAACAGTTCATCGGATTTAAAGAAATTAGATCACATACAAATATACAGTTTTTGGGGACTTTGATTTATAATAAGTATATAATTATTGTTTTAACAAAACTTTGTGATTACTTTTAAATCATTCTTTCAACAAAAAAAAGCAAAGAAGCAAAACGCTTTGCGATTTTGTCGATGAGTCTATCTCTTGACGATGCGTCTGTTACCCGGCGAAACGATTTTTAAAATTGTTGTGCTGAATATGTGCAGTGCTTGTGTATTGTTGTGTTATTGGTGACAAGTAGTGAATGAGTTTTTACAAATTCTGCTTGTATCAGGTATGAGAAAGAATAGTACACTCTACATTTATCATAACAATATTTTCTTTTATCGCGGATTAAACAAAATAATACTTTCATTTCTTTTGAACTGCTGTAATGGCAAAGGTAAAATTGATTGCGGAATCTTATTATAGATTCTTATACCCAAACTCACAAGCGACTTACGTACACAGGACCAAAGCAGGAGCCGCAAGCTTATGTCGGTTCCTACTTTGTCTATTATATACATCACCAATCATACTATAATTATGTATATTCTATGAAACATTAAATCCTTTAGAATCAGTTCTAACTAGTGTTCAGTTTACCCACCAACGTAAATCGTGCATTGTTTTCGAGGACAATCGCGAGCGTATTTAGCAAGCTTGATTGTTGGTTGGCCCTGCGGGGCAATTGTGATTCTGAATTCTGAACATGTAAAGCTTAGATCAGGGATGGCGAACCCATGGCACACGACAATATTTTGGGGCACTTCGCCGAACACTAAACTCAATATATTAAGCGACTAAAATGAAATAGGTATTTTCTTTAAAGAGATTTTTTAATTTTACCATTGGGTATTAAATAGAAAGGTTCATTGATATTGTTTATTACTTTAATTTTTTTCCAATAATCAAAAATTCACCATTTTGATGGCACGCCTTATTAAATATATGTATGTTTAGAAAAAATTACACGTTGATAAAGGTTCGCCTACTCTACCTCAGTCTATATATGCAAATTATCATTCTCCAGCCCTTATCTCTCTACGTGCGGCCGGAACAACATGTTATAAACATGTTCCACAACATGTTATAAACATGTTGTCACATGATTTTGCTACGACCAGTCGCCTTCCTGACGTCAACTTACCTTAGACGCCTTTTGTGACACCACGGTACGAAAGAGGATGGTCTATTCTATTCAGCTGAATACCAAACGGCATAATTGTATATTCATATTAATGAATCATAAATGAAAATTCAACTACGCAACAAGAATATAACTCACGCCTCCTAGGTATTTCAGTCATTTACACTAACCCTTGTAGTTACTACATCTTGACACACTACGATGTACTAAATATAATTACGATAAATACGACAAAGGTATTTTTGTTTTGAAAATATCCAATTATTTTCGAGAAACAATCAAAAACCAGTCATAATTTGTATCCGATCCCGATCAACAAATTAAAATCGCAGGTTGAATCGTAAAGCAAACTCAATGGAACTAATTTTCTACGCCCCATCAAACAAAGTGAATGGTAATGACCCAAATGTGTTTTACAAATTTAGCTGTTAAATAATTTGGGGAAAGGGAATACGAATTTTGTTAAATATTAGCAATTAATTACTTTAGATATTAGATATTTTGTTTATTTATTATGACGAGCCAATAGCATTATACACGTACTTATTAATACACTTTTTCATAAGGCAAGAACTAGGTAAAACACTTTTTAAGGCGAGTACAGCGTTATCGTAAGATGTTACTATTTACTCGACTTTTTAATATCTTAAGCTCTGAGGAAGGGCCTTAGCAAGCTTCTCTAAGCAAGGGTGTTAGTTAGGAGTCAGTTATTGTCCCACTGCCATGGCCAAATTATAAATTATTTTCCATGGATCTTGTAAAAATGAATGACGCAAATATATATTAATATATAATACATATAAGCAAATAAGTAAACAAATGTATTTACTTATATGCCTCTTGATGTAATGGTTTACATAAAGAAGTATTATTACATTTAACCGCCGTGTGGTATCAGGCTGTGTATCCAGAATAGACCACTCTTATTTCTTACCGAGGTGTCGTAAAAGGCGAGTAAGGTAAGTTGACCTGTCGTGGTATTCGGCTGAGTAGAATAAACCACCCTATTTCTTATCGAGTCGTAAAAGGCAGTAAAGTAAGCTAAAGTAAGCTGACAGGCAGGCGCCTGGTATTTAAATACGTAGCCAAATCATGAAGAACATGTTCGTAAGATGTTGTGGCGACCCGACTTAGAGTGGGATGAGGGTAGGAAAATGATGATGATGATAATGTATTATTTTATATTTAAATTTTTGGTATTACTTTCAAAACAAGCTTTGTGGTAATAACAATAAGTATAAGAGAAGGAAGGAAATTAATAAAGTCGTTCAGCTTTCTTGAAATGTTGACATATGCTTTCTCGAGAGTCATCGATGTAATTATGGAAACATCAAACGTGAAAACTCACAAAGACCTCATAATACTTCTCTGCGTTGTTGGAAACATCTGGCCCCGCTTTTTAATGAAATAGAGGGAGTAAAAATCACAATGTCGTGCGTATCTCATATTTTCGCAACAGATGCGCTCGACGGGTTTTTTTTCAAAGATATTGTCCTATACAGTGTTGGGTAAAAGGGGAAACATATTTCAAGTAGGCCATTAGCACGTTCCTTCTCTAAGTAAAGAAATAATGGATGCGACTTTTGTTGAAATGGTTTTTACTCGGCGGGTGTAATAGAGCCTAAAAGGCTAGCAAAAAATGTAGGCCGTGTACCAGAGAAGTCATTTTTATAAAAAAAATGTTTCACGTAACATAATTCCAGACACCGGTCGCTGACATTTTAATCCACTTCTTTGTAAAAAATTGTTCAAATTATAGTAAAAAATTCTTCTTTAATCTAGTTTATTACATAAAGTGAACCAAGGTCAGTGTGCTTAATGCGAGTTTTATAAGATTATATAATATAAAAATATATATAAGACCAGTTTTGTCCACATGGATATCAGTGTGTTCTAAATTTTTTCCCGAAATTTTGAATATAAAAGTACTTAATCATGAGTTAATTATAAGAGATTTTTGAATAACTTTCAACGTTTACTTAGCACACGCGAGGAAAACTAAATTTTGCCGTATAGCCGTTTAGTCGTATAGCCTTTCTCGATAAACGGACTATCTTATTCTTAAAGAATTTTTCCTAGAGTTTTCCTAGTAGTTCCTAAGATTAGCGCGTTCAAACAAACAAACTCTGCAGCTTTATATATTACTATAGATTTTTCTATTTAAAAAATATATATACAATCAAACAAACAAACTCTTCAGCTTTATATATTTGGATAGATTTATCTATTTGAAAAAAATATAAGCTGTTACTAATCAAATCATATTTTAACTGAATCGCTAAACTTATTCTTTGTGCAAAAAAAGTTGAATATTTATGAAAAAAAAGTAGTAAATCAGGAACAGCAGAACTTTTCATTTACTATTCAACTATAGGAAAATACTAGAAGAGGCGCATAATTGTTTTTAGCACTATATGTTAACGAAAATAATCAAATAATTGCCATTTTTCTCCGTTTTTCCTGATCACTAAACTATAAGGAAATTGTTGCAAAAAACTGGCTTCGCTGATGGTTATGGATATCATATAAACTTTTTTTAGTTTCTTCTCTTATGTCAATTTTGTCAAAATATATTTTGATGGTATTTTATGTCTTTCATAGTTGATGATCGGTCGCGACCGACTGTCTTGCAAGGGTCAGTGATTGATGATGCGTGACAGGACATTGTTATATTACTTGCTTTTCACATATTTACATTTACTATAAAAGCGATTCCTAACATATTATATATTCAAGACTTAGTATATTATAAAATCTACTGAACAATGATATTAGTAGGTTCCATAACCTATTTTATTATATCAATAATTGACTGAATTTTACCGACCCGTTGGCGCAGTGGATAGTGACCCTGCCTTCAGCTCCGCGGGTCGTGAGTTCAATTCCTGCCAAGGGCCAAAAGATTCTATAAATGAATTTGTTGGTCTTTGAACCTGGGTGTATATTTGTATTTAAATTTATATACGTATATATTCACCAGTTGCCTGTCTACCATAACACAAATATTAATTTACTTACTTTGGGGACGAACGACCGTGTGTGTAAGTGTCCCATATATTTATATTTATATCATAATAAACCTATGATATAATGTAGTCGTTTGAGTGTAAACTTCTGAGATAATGAGATTTGTTGTGAGGAGTAAACCAATTACTAAATGACGATATTTTAGATATTAGTTCTAATTTAGATATTTAAGCCATATTTATTAGTTTTATAAAAACATAATTTTTTATTAATGTTAAAACATCTTTGCTGCATAACGAAGAAAAACAATATGATAAAACATGGTTTGTTCACACTGTATTATTCACTTTTAGAATTAAGGAGGTATTTAACAACGGATTCATAACAGATTATTATTTTAAAAGAATTTAATAAATCTTCTGTCCTTGCTTTAATGTGCTGAAAAAAGAGCATATGTTTTCAGCGATTTATAAGTTTCTGTACAAATTCACGTAGATCTATATCTAGATAGCTATTAAAAAAAACCGTTTAATCCATATTTTCAGGCACTGAAAAACTGCTATAACATTATTAGAAAACATTGAGGTTAATTACGCTGTCACTTCAATTGATATAATAGCCCCATTGAAAACTGGCTAATGAAGTGAAAATATTTTTTTGTCATTTTACATATATTTGTCTTCAAACTTTTTATTTCTTAACTACTTTATAATATTTTACATTTGTACTTATTATATTAAGTACAAACCCACTTTAGAGTTGCGAACAAAATTAATTACCATAATAACAGTTCCTGTAAAGACAAGTTCCGCATAGAAAGTTGGTTTGAAAGGGTAAAAGATTTACAAAATTGTGCCGACATTAAATCGACTCATCCAAGAAATTACAAATTGTAAAGGGAGTTTGACGAATTACGCCTCATAGCCCGCCTTTATACTTCAAAGTTGTTTTAATAACCAAATTTTTATACAATAAAACTTTGTGGTGATTTTTGTTTATGTTGTGTTAATTAATGTTTACGATAGAACAATTCTGTAACTAAATCAAAAGCAATGTCATATCGTGTTGTTTAGATATCATTGTTATTATATTAATATATTATAGCACTCTTAGGATAAGATAAGAAATTCTTTATTACACACAATATTACATAGAAATAAAACAAATAATTAAAAAAAAATGTGTAAGGGTGGCTTTATCACTGTAAGTGATCTCTAACAGGCAACCCATGTACCTAAGGACATCCTTATAATGGAGTGTACATTGTTGGTGGTTGAGTGAAGTTAAAAGGAAGACAGAATAAGTTAACGTACACAAATACGTAATAAATAAAGTTACGTAAATTTACACTATCTTTTACATCCTAAAATACATAAATATATGGTAAGCATACATATAAGTTTGTGTAGATTAAATAAAATATATACATACTTTATTTTTACAAAATAAATATTTATATAAATAAAATACATAATAAACAACTAATTAAACAAATGATGGTTTTTCAAACGACGTTTAAAAATATGTATCGATTCAGAATGACGAATGACACTGGAAAGAGCGTTCCAGAGCTTCACAGCCGTAACTGTAAAAGATTCACTATAACGTTGTGACTGAGTAGCCGGCATCATCAGCTTCTTAAGATGCTGAGATCGTAGGTTGGAAGAATCTCTCTTAGTAAAGACCCTCTCTTTTTTGTGAACAACATTAAGGTTTAAATCCAACACTCATCAGCATTCTCCTGCCCTTATTGCACTATAAGTAGGGGTCACAACATATTTCTCTCTTCCATTATCATACGTCAACTCTGGCGCTACACCTTGTATATACAATAAACCTCACACAATCATATCAATCCATTCACATACATATTTAACAAGCATTTGGTTTTATAATATTCATCCCCCCTCATTACCATACCAATTAAATGAACTTTAACTTTCTTAATTCGTTGGAATAAACAGTAGCCTCTGTCACTCACGAACCCTGCAAATATCTCCATCACAAAAATTAGATCATTCCGGGTAGACTGAGGGAAATTTATAGTTTTCTCGACTACATAGTTTAATAATTTATAATAACTCCCATGAATTAGATGAAATATATGTTAAAATTGCTCAGCTAAATTTATTCAATAAACAAAAACCGAAATATATAAAAACTTTCTTAAAATATTTTTTTCGATGTGACGCAAAAAGCGCGTAATATTTCTTGAATTTACAGACTTTTCTTTGACCCGTCCTAATAATAAAAAAGCGAAAGTTTGTGAGTTTGGATGTATGTTTGTTACTCTTTCACGGCGAAACTGCTCAACCAATTTAGATGAAATTTGCCACAATTATTCTTATACACTGGAATAACATATACAATATAGGAATCCTGTCAATTCTACAGGAATAGGAATACACTAAGAAGCGCGATCTATTATCAACCTATCACGCGAAAAAAGTCCACGCAAACGAAGTTTCAATTAAATCAAATAGGCTTATTACAATTAATGAAGCATTTTTTTCTAATCTCATAGATGTATTATTATTGTGGATTTGAATATACTCAGTGGGTAGTAACATAGAAAAGCGATTAGTTCATACTACGTCCATTTTGCAAAACAAATCAATTTAAATTTTGCGCAACGTGTTGCAGATTAACGTTGCCTGTTAGTTCTGCGATCAACAGCCATCCGACGACAGTCAACACGTGATAGGAGTTTTAATCCCTGAAACTCTATTTTTATATGCACTTTCTAGTTTATATGGAACATCCGTTTCAATTGAGCTAAGCTTTATCGAGTAGGGTACGTGCTCTCACATATTGTTTAAAAGTTTTGATGGATTTTGTTGGGATTTGCAATATTTTATATTCGCGCAGGAAAGGTGGATCTGCCGGGGCATTATTGGGTATTAAAATTAACTTATTAATTTTTATTATGAATTATATTGTTATGTCTGTTATCTTGATGGCGAAAAGATTTCCGCTTAGATATATTCCATAACTGAGGGTGAATTTCCACATAGATCTATTCCATAAATTAATGGATTTCTCCATTACTATATTCAATGATGTAGGTTGGATTTCCACATAAGTCTAATCTATTATTGAGGATGGATTTCACATAGATATATTCAATGATAGAGGGTGAATTTCCACATTTGTCAATTCCATGTTTGTGACTCAAACATCTTCCGGATTATCGTATTATACGTCGACTAGTAATATCCCGCGCTTTCCCCCGCGTACATACCGATCTCATGGCATTGGGAAGTTTACTAAGTCGGACTATTGATTTATTTTTGTTAAATATATCATCAATAGTTAACGTAGCGTGTTGACACATTTTTATGACTAATTTTTCATACCTTATTAAATTTTTTAAATCCCCTATTTTTTAAATATAATATAGCCTATGTTGCGCAGTAGAAATGCAGCTTTCCAATGGTGACAGAATTTTTGATATCGGTCAAATTTTTGCTCTTTATAATATTAGTATAGAAAAAACACGATTTCGCAGTTTTACCAAAATTATAAAAATATAACTAATAATAGTCGAAGTATAATGATATTTCGGTTTTATAATGCCTTTTGCCCTTATGCCCTTTTGTTATCTACCAGTCAACAATAGAAATAATGATTCCGAAATTCAACCAAATGAAATAGCATTCGAAAATCACTAAACGAATTTTGATCCACCGCAACTTGAACTCCTCTATGCCGAGGACAATACTGCTCACCATACATGAAATAGCTGCCAGTGTTATTGGACAGGTCTTATTGAATTGGGCCCGACGGACAGCGTATAGTGAATAAACCATGAGTTGTTTTCAATTTAGCGTAAAAGCGTTTCGTCATAAAAGCTGACCCGGTCATAATTGTTTATGTGTTTATCGCGTTCGTTGATTACGAATTTTGATTGCAGCTTTATTGTAGTTTATACATTTCAATGAAAAGATAACGCGAGCTATATCTCGTTTTTGCGGTAGTGTATTTTTATCATTGAGTTATTATACTAGAGTAGGGAAAGGTGACTATATCTATCTGTCTTTGTGTGTGCTTTATGTGTGATTGACAAAGATGAGTATACGAGTTTCATCTTCCGTCTCGTTATTAATAGCTTATTTGTGTAACAGCGACATCTAGTAACCGCTGTTCCAGCACCATACAAATTAGCGTGACGCTAACACGGTCAAGTAGGTTAAAGAAACTTGCACTAGGCACACTGATATTTATACTGAAAGGATACATAGTGCTCATGTATCTTCCTCTTGCCCTTATCCCACTCTAGGTGGGGTCGGCACAACATATTACAAACATGTTGTCGCTTGATTTGGCTACGTATTCACGACCGGCCGCCTGCCTGATGTCAACTTACTTTAGTCGTATTTTACGACACCTCGGTAAGAAAGAGGGTGGTGTATTTTACTCAACCGGATACCACACGGTGGGTCGACTTACCTTAGTCGCCCTTTACGACATCTCGGTAAGAAATAAGGGTACTTACTATTCTATTCAGCCGGATACCTCGCGGCTGTAATCGGTAATTAAAGTCAATAACCATTTCTTATATATATAGAAGTTTGTTTTTATAATATTAATATAGAAGATAGACATAGATATATTAATATTGAAGTTTATTGTCCGTATATTACCTTAATCGATCCGAGCTGACTATTTGGGTATCGAGAAATCGGCTTCAACCACTAACTCCGGTCTTAAAGTTTCGTCCGATGTTTCCTAAACGACAGTTGAAGCAACTTGGTGTAAAACCAACATGCCTAAAAAGACCGGCGACAGTTCTTCACCACAGCTCAAAGTTTATTATTAACTTTTGTTTTAGAAAATCACATTGAGATTATTTTACATTGAGAGATCAGTAAGCTGTGATTGCCCAGCGGTGCGACGGTGCGAATCTCTGCGCAGACACCAATGAGTTTTTCTATTAAAACTTATGTGTCTAATTGATAATTGCAATTTATCACATGCTTTTCGGTGAGGAAAACATCGTGAAGAAACCTGCATATCTTTAGAGAATACTGGGGATATATGAAGCCTACCAATCCGTATTAGAGCAGCGTGGTAGGGCTTAGTTCCAATCCTTCTCTGCAAGAAAAAAGGCCTATGCCCATCAGTGGGATTGCAACAGGCCGTTACTTACTTAGAGATTAGTATTAGTGCAGAAGTTTCTTGCTGGCTCTTCTCGGTAGGAATAGCTTTTCTAAACAGCAATAGAGTTGACGATCCAAAAACACTTCTTTCCAAATTTACTTTAATGAATAATATTTTGAATTTAAATTTAAATTGGTCCTCTTTAGTTAAAAGGTTTCAGACAAGCTATCAGCATATTCATTCAGATCCTTGACACTCGTTTCAGCCCACGCAGAATTTTATAAACGAGAAAGGATAAGTACAAAAATGCTTGATATAACTTGAAAGGAATATTCAGTCTATTCAAATTCAAAAGAAATGTATCATTTTTATACAAAATATATTCAAGAACCGTGAGATGGCCTCTTAGGTTTTCAGCAATCAATTACGGCCTATGTCAAAGGTCTAACCCAGGTTGGGGGTCATTTTTCTATACAAAAAATTTATACAGATAGTTTTACAGATAGGTAATCGGTAAACTCTTGAAATTTCATCTCTAAACTCAATACGTCAATTATACCTATTTTATCTTTGAATCATTTTTTTATGATTAAAGGCTAAGATTTTTTTCTGTTGATTCGTTTCAGGATCTAAAAATTACTAAGAGATTTTATAAACCACATTTATATCAGCTCCAAAGCTCACGAACAACTGTTAATTTTTCGCATAATTCGCAGGCAAATTCTTCCAGTCTTACGCGTTTCTATTCATCATCCTCTTATCCCACTCTAAGTGGGGTCGGCACAACATGTTATAAACATGCTGTCACATGATTTGGCTGCGTTTTTACGACCAGCCGCCTGCCTGACGTCAACTTACCTAAGTCTTATTTTACGACACCTCGGTAAGAAAGAGGGTGGTATATTCTACTAAGCCGGATACCACACGATGGGTCAACTTACCTTTGTCGTCTTACGCGTTTCTATTATGTAAAAAAAATAAAGTAAAGGCCTGTAACTTTACTTTCCGCTTTTGAAGAGAAGGGTTGGAGATTAAACCAACCACTCTGCTCCAATGTCTATCTAATTGATCGGTAGATTATACATATTCAGAATTCTGTAGAGATATGCAGGTTTCCGCACGATGTTTTCCTTCACCGCAAAGTATGTGATAAATTGCAATTATTAATTAGATACATAAGTTCAAAAAGAGTAACTCATTGGTGCCTGCCCTGCCTTAGAACGAAAAGTCGAAAATGTTGCACAGTCTTACCGCTGGGTTAACACAATTTTATTCTATTATGTATTGTACTGAAAGTCTATTGCATGGAACTTAAAGTAACCGAGCAGGTGGATTCAATAGTGGTCTCTTTGACCCTCAGTATTGGCACTTTGTCCCCGAATAATGGACGCGAAACCGCACGCTTATGAAGTTAGTCTAGTTGTAGTAGAACTAGTGATAGAAAAGATTGTTTCAAGAATATTATGGTGCCTTTGGTAATCTTAAGTTTATATGCTGGCTTATTATTTGAGGTTCGAGACCTGGCATGAAATATCTATATATATTATAAAACAAAGTCATCAAATGCTGTCTGTCTGTATGTGGTCGATTTTCTCAAAATCTACAGATCGGATTTTTGTACGGTTTTTGGTTGTTTTTGTACGGCAATGCTTCCGAAAGGTTGGTATCCGGCTGAGTAGAATAGACCACCCTCATTTTTTACCGAAGTTACGTAAAAGGCGACTAAGGTAAGTTAACGTCAGGCAGGCGGCTGGTCGTAAAATAGCTAGCCACATCATATGACAACATGTTTATAGCATGTTGTGCCGACCCCACTTATAAGAGGATAAGGGCGGGAGAATAATGATCACGATGTTAGCTAGGTATATAATACATAATATATAATACTTTTGCATTTATCTTATATATGTATATTTTTTTTCGGAATCTCGGAATCTTGGAAACGGCCCCAACGATTTTCCTCAAATTCAGCATTCATAATAAGTATATTTAAGTTTTTTTAGTAAGATTTTGTAATAAAATTTTAGATAGTAAGTAATTTGTGTCTGTTATTGCCCTAAAAAAAAGTTCAAGTCGTGTTTGCCTTAATACGATTGTACATAGTCATAGTATTATATATTAATCTTGTATCTTGGTATTATATATGTAACAATCACTGGCAAACCTTAATAAATAAAATAAAAAATAAAAATAAAATAATTCAAATTCAAAAATTTCATTTTATCCCTGTTTTTGGGCATTAAAAGATGCTAAAATTCATCACCTACCCTAGGTCTCGGCTCGGTCACCCAGATATAAATATTATTATGACTTACATCAAAAGGCAAACATAACTTTAGGAATGGTACCTATAACGCTAGACGTGGTCTTATTAATATTTTCTCACAAGTGCGTCATGCATCAGCCCCCAGACAGCCACTTCGGTTAATGGAAACTACCATTATAAATTTCTGCCCGTAAAAGGTTGTCAGTGAGGAGACACGGGAGCATTGATATTTTTCCTTCGAGAAAATCTATATAACTTTATTGGATTTTCCAAAGGACTACCACCAAATAAAACTTTCAACTGAGTTTAAAAGCTTTGTTAATAATTTTCAATTTACACAGTCATTTACAATTTGTATAGTCCTAGCGTGTAAGTAATTTAAGATATATATAACTTGTACATTTTTGCTGTAAATAAATAATTTACACATAAAAATCAAATATGATATTCACGCATACGAGATTTACTTTCGCCGTGTGGTAACCGGCAGAGTAGAATAGACCACCCTCATTTCTTACTGAGGTGTCGTAAAAGGCGACTAAGGTAAGTTCACCCACCGTGTGGTATCCGGATGAGTAGAATAGACCACCCTTTTTTCTTATCGAGGTGTCCTAAAAGGCGACTAAGGTAAGTTAACCTAACGTGTGTTAGCGCACACTATATACAATAACACGATATAATAGGAATACCACAATTCCCGTTCCGAGATGCACTTCTCTTGAATGACGAACAAAGACTGAATGTCACTAAAACGTTTTATCAATAGGAAGACTCAACCGGAAACAACACGTCACAGTGTTGGTACCATTTTAATCAAAAAGGGCGCGATACTCTTGTTTCATGACTGTGTTGTTATAAAATACAAAGCGGAAGTCAATGGCGACAACACGTGTGGTGTACGGATGAGTAGAATATACGACCCTCATTTCTTACCGAGATGCCGTAAAAGGCGACTAAAGTGACGTCAGAGAGGCGGCCGGTCGTAAAATACCTAGCCAAATCATGTTACAAAATGTTTATAACATGTTGTGCCGACCCCACTTGGAGTGGGATACGGGTAGGAGAATGATGATGACGAGATTTATTTAACAATACTTTGTTTAAAAACCTATTATATTAACAAGAAACAATTCTTATCGTCAATTCTGCGAAACTATTTCTCGGCAGCCTAAAAAGGCTGAAAATGATAAAAATCATTTGGCTTATGCTGCAAATAGCTTAACAACAACCACAGTAAAAGTGCAGGAGGCCTTGTTGATAGACTCAGCAGATATTCCATTAAATACTTAACGAACCTATTGTCCTTTGCATACTAAAGAATTCTTAACTTATCAAATCTTTATAAAGATTATAGCAAAAATATGACTTTAACGAACATATGTGACTATTGTAGACTACAGCTATAATGCTCGTGTAGGCCTGCTAATTACATTAGGGAACCATAAACCGCTCTAACGAGGTATCAAATAACCTGACTCAAGTAATGTAAGAAAGCCCTCCCAATAAAGATGTAATATTCATCATTTAACGCTTGAAGTAACGTGATATTAATTTCACAAAGCGCCAGTAATAGTACCCGTAAATAATGAGTGAAAAATTTTATTTAAACGTTAATATAATAAATAAATTGTTCTTAGATATAATTAAATCCTTTACTACATTTATTTACATAAGCCCATAGCCCAGTGGCTAATAACTACTTTTTGGTGAAGGAAAATATCATGAGAAAACCTGTCAAGAGAATTTAGAGGATATCTTTAACCTACCAATCGCATCCGGCTTAATAAAATAGTATCACCCTCATTTCTTACCTAGGTGCCATAAAAGGCGACTAGGGTAAGTTATGTCAGGCAGGCGGCCGGTCGTAAAAAACGTAGCCAAATCATGTGACAACATGTTGTGCCAACCCCGCTTAGAGTGGGAAAAGGACAGGAAGATGATGATCTGTAACCCACCATTCCTCATTGGAGCAGCGTGCCTAGTCTTAACTCTAAATCTTCTCTTCGAAAGTGGAAGGAGGACACCAATGCCCAGCAGTGAGAGAGTAACAGGCAGTTACTTTACTATTTACTTTACTATCAGTCTACCGCAAGAATCGATACATGGTGATTCACAAATTTGGAGATGGCCCTTTGAGTTTACTGGAAATTGTATGAACTTCGTTAATTTATTTTCGTGAAAATTAGAGTAAATCGGATTACTGCTGTAATTATTCTGTTATTCACTCAATATTGGCCACAAAAAAACACAAGTTACTAATAAAGTGTCCGATAGTTAACCGTCAAATAAACTAAGTAGCAGATAAATGTCTCTAAAAAGAGTCTCTAAAAAGTGAAAAAAAATAGCGGCCATTTTGAAATAGGTATTTGCTATCCAGCAGATAAACAAAATAACAGTCACATGATCTACCTGTTAACTTATTAGGGACTTTAAGTGCTGAATAAGCCTATCAAAAACTGATAAACGCAAAATTCTGAGATATGTGTCAGATATAACTTGTGAAACAGACCCTTAGAAGAATAGATGAAAACAATAGTCTACAATTTACGTTTAGGTATAATTGTATAAGCTTCACCATTCGAATAAATTGAAACACAGTCGAATGTTATCGAACCGAAACTTGTAGAGGGTAAACCGAATATTTATTAAAATCTTGATTACGCCTATCTTCATTATGCTTTTCGCTTGCGTCAGCAAATACCATCGTGAGGTGAAAATACTTTTGTTCTTTTTACATTGAGGTGTTTCATACTAGTCAATAATATAGTAGCGGATAAATGTAAAAACGCCTATAGATGTAATGATCTGACAACGTAAAAAAAACCTACGTGTTAACTATTTATATATTTTTGTATTTTTTTGTTGTATCTTAAATTATCATATATAATGCAGGTGAAGCAACCCTATTAAGTCGAAAGGATACTAGTGGTTGGCATCGCATCTTTCCTTAGTTACAATATAACAATGTAGTGACTATTATAAAAAAGTAACAAACTCAACTCATATATACAACACAATTTTCGCCGTGAAAGGTTAAGTCAGCGTAGCTTATTCGAGAAACGGGTGGTCGCGCGAAATGAAAATACCTACGATCGAGCCCCACCTACCCTACTATTTTTTTTTTTAAGTATTTTTTTTTATCTTGTAACAACAACTTGTAACAACAACTAGTAAGTAACATCGGCGTAATAACCGCCGTTTGTGTGACAGCGTCTTTATTCGTGAAATTTTGGAATCGCAAAGCAAGACTTGCCTCGAATTATAATGGCCTGATTAAGAAAGGTCACGTTTTATATTATGGCCTGTTGTATACATTTACAAAAAGAATCGTGGAAGCCTTTCTTAGTTTTTTTATTGGAAAGGTAAACATTATCAAATTTTGTTTCTTTCTCTTGAACTTGTATTACAAGTCATTACGTGACTAGGTTTCAAAAATGTACGAAGATCTAATTTCTTTTTACTCATGCTCAGTTTCAATTTCTTTGGTTCATTTATTTTGAACTCGGTGGTCATAATAAACGAATATGACGTGTATAAACTCATTTCAGCCAAATTTAATTTTTTATTTTTGGCCTGTACGTAATGTTTGTCATAAGAACTTTGGTTTCTCTTTTATAATCTTTGTATTATAGTATCAGAGTCGATAAAAATATCTTGAATATTTATACTTATTATATAACAAAGTCCCGAAAATATTTTTTGCTTTAAATTCAATCAATCAAATTAATTTGGGCGGAAAAGGAACCCTCTCGGTACCTGTAGAGACAATTAACCGAGGTAATAAAAAGAATAAGTTTATTTTATTTTAACGTTCAATTTCCATAAAGACAGTACCTACTAATAAAGTTTTTTAAAACTCCTTTAAGGTATTAAGGATAGCAAATTACATACATTTAATTTGCTTTATAAGAGGTACAAAGTTTTAGTTTCATGTATTATATACCCATATATATGTAGAAGGGTTGGGTCGTACTAGGCAAAAACAAATACTTAGTATCAATGTGACTGTGACTTGAAAATACCCGCGAGAAATACTTGTTTCAAAATACTAGGTAATATAAGAACAACAGTATATATAGGGATGTGACATTGAGTAAAAAATCGATTAATAAATAATTTAATTTTCCTTTTTCAAACAATCGATTTTATTACAAAATACTAGATGAGTATTTTGTAACAGGGAGTATTTCTATACTCTCTTGTATTTTTACAAGATGAGTATTTTGTCACAGGAAGTATAAAATACTCATCGCCTAGTATTTGAGTATTTGCGTACCTGTTCCAGGCTGTTACATTTTAGTACTTAGTTTTTATACCTGTTACGATAAATTCGCCCCACCTCTACTATATAATTTTCTTTTTCATTAGGAATTGACTTCATACGTGGTTCAAAGAATACGACGCATTACGTTAATCTAAAGCAAATATCTCCCTTTCAATTCAGCCAGTTCGAATCTGAATAAGACATTTCGGTATGTGAATAAAGTTTCCGCTGACATAAAACTTTATGTTAGTTGGTACTGTCTCAAAGGTTTATAACGAAAGTTAGATAATTTTACTTATGATAGTGCAGTCAATTGTTATTATAGACATAAAACTAAGTTAATAAAAGCAGTAACATTACAGAAGACGGTTACGAAACTTTTGATGGTATACCATGGTAATTTTAATTTATTATGTGGAGAATATAGCCTTGTGGTATCCGGCATAGTAGAATAGATCACCCTCATTTCTTACCGAGGTGTAGTAAGAGGCGACTAAGGTAAGTCGACCCGCCGTGAGGTATCCGGCTGAGTAGAATAGACCATCCGAATTCCTTACCGAGATGTCGTAAAAGGCGACTAAAGTAAGTTGATTCACCGTGTGGTATCCGGTTGAATAGAAAAGACTACCCTCTTTCTTACTGACTAAGGTAAGTTGACGCCAGCCAGGCGGCCAGTCGTAAAATACGAAGCCAAATCATGTGACGACATGTTTATAACATGTTGTGCCGAACCCACTTAGAGCGGGATAAGGGCAGGAAAATGATGATATGTGGAGAATATAGCTGTAATAGCTCAGTGGTGAGAGCGTGCGACTCTATAGAGACGATCATGGGTTTAAACCCCGGGCCTGCACCAATGAGTTTTTTTATTAAAACTTATGTGTCTAATTGACAAATGCAATTTATCATACGCTTACGATAAAGGAAAACATCGTAAAGAAACCTGCATATCTCTAGATAATTTCTGGGGATATGTGTAATCTACCAATCCGCATTGGAGCAGTGTGGTAGGTCTTAGCTCTAATCTTTCTCTTCAGGAACGGAAAAAGGAGGCCTATACCCAGCAGTGGGAGACGTAACAGGCTGTTACTTTACTTCTTACTTTATTTCTAGAATATAATGCTAAACAAAACCAACATAAGAAATCTCGTAATGATGTGTTTATTGAAAGAAAAAACAATTAAACTCTCGAACGTCCAATAATTAATATATGAAAATATTTTATTTGACATCACTCTATTCAAGCTCCGTGTCATAATTAAAATTACTGCCACCATTAATTTTACAAAGTACCCTCATGGCTCAATTAATATACCAAATGTTCAATACGTTGCATTATTTTAATTTGAATACAAATTTTAACCGCATCAAAATACCAGCCACTCCTTCGGTTTCAATGGAAATTGCGTTTCATTTTAACCTACGAGACGGCTAGGTAACGTAAAATAATAATCGCATCGCGTTGGCCTTAAAACTTTCCTCTCAGGCTTAAACAGTAACTGTCATAAGTATGAAGAAAGCTTTCCGTCAAAAGGGTAATGATTTGATACCTAATTTGCAATAAGCAAAATATTTACTTATCTACGTAAACTTTATTGCAATCAACTTTTACATGTTCTTTTTTAATACTGTTATTTGTTTGGAAAATTGTTCATTTCGGGGGTTACTCTTTTCAGAATATAATCCTTATATCTGCTTGCATTTTACATTGCTAGCTTTCTGTATAAGTAAGGTAGCCTTTTGATTTAAATTGGTGTAATGGTATCAACATAGATCAGCCTACACCAGATCAAAGGATACTCACCGCCAAAATCGATCAGTATTTCCAAAAGTAGAAGTAACATTCAAAAGTTGCCAATTTTTTTAGGTATAAGAGCTTGTACTTCGCAAGCAAGCACTCACGACACTATGGTGCTAGCTTCCGGACATCAGAATATTAACTCATGACTTCTTCTCGACGCCCTTAGTAACCGTAGCTTTCGTAAATCACTGATGTTCCTGATTATTACAACCCAGTTCTAATATGCATATCACATATGTTACCTATTAGAATTAAGTTGATACAACTTTTTTTTCTTATTTACAACAAAAATGCACAAGTTATATCTATCTTAAATTAATATACAAATCATGCCCACGTTGAATGGTTCCTAGAATGCTGACAGCGTTTCCGTGCTGAATCGCTAAACTGATTCTTTGTGCGAAAAAGGAGCCAACCCTCTTGTCACCTGATGAGGCAATTAACTGAGGTGTTTTTAACGGAATAAGCGGATTAAAATTAACGGATAAAAAGGGTCTTAAATAAAATATATCACTCAAACTTCACATCAGCTGATTTCTCATAATTAGTATCAAGTAAAGTTTCTTAAATCGTATCCGTATCGTGATAGTATAAAAAGGACATCGTAATTACACGCCGCGACGTTGTGCATTGTCACGTCATGGTGTTTTCATTAGTCTTGTAAACACTTTTAATCGCCGCCCAAATATAAACACACCTTAAAACAAAGCTTTTGCTCTGCCGTTGATTTAATTAACTTGGGTAAATATATTTGTATATGTATATCAGCTGCTAGACCAAGAAGCCGCTCAACAACTAGCAGTCAGTGGTGGCCACTAGCAATTAGAAATGGTGGCCACTAATAGAAGCCGATAGAAACAATTTATCCACTTGAGGATAGAGTCTAGCCAGGACTACGATCTTCAGTAATGAATGAACGATCGGAGAGAGATACCAGCTGCGTTGATCCAATAGTAACAAGAGCTTCCCAGGGGTTCGTGGGTCCAAAACCAAAATCTATGGGATTTTTTTTATAAATTTATATGAATTCTTTAAAAATACAATTTTTTATATTAAATCCATAGATACATGCTCAGAGTTTGAAGGCGCGTTAGTCTAACTATAGACATGCAGTTACGTCGGTCGGCCATTATTTTTTATTACCATGTATTACAAGCGTTGATACTAATCTATTAGAACTGAGAAAACGGGAAACCATCCTCCTGCCCTTATCCCACTCTAAGTGGGGTCGGCACAACATGTTATAAACATGTTGTCACCAGACTTGGCTATGTATTTTACGATGCCTGCCTGACGTCAACTTACCTTAGTCGTATTTTACGTAACTTCGGTATGAAAGAGTGTGGTCTATTCTACTAAGCCGTATACCACACTGGGAAGACGGGAAATGTATTGATTAAATCTTACAAAGCTACTATAAATATATGAAGGCTTATTGTTAGAATTAACAAATGTTAATTAAGATGTAGGAAGTTGGCCCGCGAGGTGTTTGCATTAGTTTGATTTATTTAAGATTGCAGTACTAGAGGTAGGGTTCCTGACCAGTCAAATCCATTCCTTTTTGTTCTTTACTTTGTATAAACACGGCCGTGTGGTATCCGGCTGAATAGAATAGTACCACCCTCATTTCTTACCGAGGTGTCGTAAAAGGCGACTAAGGTAAGACGACCCGCCGTATGGTATCCGGCTGAGTAGAATAGACCAACTTCATTTCTTACCGAGGTGTCGTAAAAGGCGACTAAGGTAAGTTGACCCATCTTGTGGTATCCGGTTTAGTTCAATAGACCACCCTCTCTCTTACCGAGGTGTCGTAAAATACGACTAAGGTAAGTTGATGTCAGGCAGGCGGCCGGTCGTAAAAACGCAGCCAAATCATGTAACAACATGCTTATAACATGTTGTGCCGACTCCACTTAGAGTGGGATAAGCGCAGGAAGATGATGACTTTATATAAACAACGAATATATATAAATAAGAATTTGTAATAAGAAGAATTTGTAATAAGAATAAGAAGTTGTAAGATGTATATAACAGACAAAGTAGGAACCGACATAAACTAGCGCCTCCTGCTTTTCGCCTTGCAAAGGTACAAAATTCGTTTGTGGGTTTGGGTATAAGATTCTATAATCAAATTCCGCAATCAATTTTAGCTTTGCAATTACAGCAGTTTAAAAACACTATTAAAGCGAGGCTGGTACGAAAAGCCTACTATACTGTTGAGGATTATTTGGACGATAAGAATGCGTGGATGTAGCTACTCTCCGACCCTGTACAAGATAGTAATGACTTAATGTAACCAGTTATAAGTAATATGTTTAAAAGAGCAACCGCCGAGTTTCTTGCTGGCTCTTCTCGGTAAGAGCAGCTTTCCGAATCAGCCGTAGAATTGACGATTCAAGGGTACTTGTTTACAAGTTTATTTGAATAAAGAAAATTTTGAATTTGAATTTGAATTAACATTTATACTGTTTGTAAAGAATTCATGAGTTAAAATAACAAGATTATGTCTTGTTGAAATAAAAATATACCTTTATATTTTACGAGCATGTCTTTTTTAAATTTATATTCACAAAAACATAAGCACCAGATCATATTTGCATATAACATATTCCTCCCACACTTGCATATTAATGGAGTAATATACCACAAAGAGGTATACCGAGTAGGATTACCATTTCTTTTGTTTAACAAAAGACCTTTAAGAAGACAAAGTCTAAGGTAAAAAGTGATTTGACAGTACCTGAATCAAACGGAATAATTGCATCGATATATTAAGTTCTATAATTTTTTACTTACCAATATTGTACTATTTAAAAAATCCTATCACATACAAAAAATTTAAATATTGCTTCACACTGTGAGATCACAATCTAATGACTAACACCAGTTAACTATTTCCTTCTTCAGGCACGATTTACGAAAACTAATTAATTACTATATATTATTTAGTGTTATATATTACTTATATTATTTCCTATCTGAAGGCCCGTGTTTACAATGTTGAAATTAGATATTGCTTTTCTTAAAAAATATTATGAACCAATTTATATTTGGCCATTTTTCAATAAAATTACATTGACAATTAAAAATGGACTGGCCCGTTGGCGCTGTGGGTAGTGACCTTGCCTTCAGCTCTGCGGGTTTCGGGTTCAATTCCCACCGAGGTCCAACATTTTCTATACACAATTAGTTGGTTCCTCGAACCTGGGTGTATCATTGTAATTAAGTATGTTTATATGTATATATTCACCAGTTCTCTCACACCCAAAACACAAGTATTAAGTTACTTAGTTTGTGGCCGGACGACCGTATGTGTGTCAAAAAAAATTTTTGTACTTAATAGCACGATAACGAACTAATTTTTTTACTAACCGAATATGCTTAAACATAAATGTTTGATGAAATGGTTTATGGTGTATGGACTATTTATTGTATTCCTTATTTCTAATGGTCGTTAGTGAGAACTCCTAAATACTCGTAGAAATGTGGCATTTCATTAGTAAAACTTATGTTGTTTTCATTATTATAATATAATTGTGTCACCTTGAATTGTGGTAACCCTAGTCTGTATTTGTAAATTGCAAACATTTTGCAAATCATGTTGAATAAATCAATGGAATACTACAAAAGGAAAGTAAATGTTAATATAATTAAAGCCTAAGGCGAGATGGGAAGCGATTGAATAAATTAAGCAAACAAATGTACCGAATAGCTAGAAAATTGAACTATTATGGCAGTATTCTAATTTTGATATACAACCATAATAGTTCAATTCATTAATGTTATATATAAGATCAGTTTTGTTTTGCACTCAGTCGTATAGCGACTAGATTTACTCGTTTATTTAGTCTGACTTGTGATAACTAAATTAACTTTCTAGCTTACATTTTACAAGGTTATTAAAGCAACATCTTCTTTCTGCCCTTATCCTACTCTAAGCAGGGTCGTCATTGTAATAAATATGTTGAAACATGATTCGGTTGGGTATTTTTCGATCGGCCATCTGCCTGACGTTAACTTACCTTAGTAGCCTACTACGTCACCTCGTCACTTACCTTGGTCAAAGAAAACAAGACAAAAATATTAAAACGCTTTTAATGCTAAAAATAATGAATAATACAGGTTTTTTACTGTTTCTGTTCCGTTTAAAATAGACTTGCATATGTTTGATATTTATACGTGCTCAATACACAATGAAACCAAATATTTAACTCTTAGTAAATGGAAAGGATAATTCTATGAATTAATTAATCCATTCCAACGCAGGACTAAAGGACTTTTGTTGTGATTCGGTTAAAGCCTATATTTTATACGCAGACCTCACATAAACAGAGATCCAGATACACATTTTACATGATTGAGGGTATTTTAAAAATATGGTGCTGCGAACTAATCGTGGTTAGAACTAGATCTTTAATAAATTTTAAAAATATGTAGCAGAAATAAAAAATGTTTCCTAAAAATCGTGCACAATATATTATTACCATATAATTAATAAGCTATTATTTCTCAGTAAATTAAAAACGTGCTTGCGATACCAATTTCTTGCAAAGAAGAAATTGCAGTTTGTCACGACAAGTCAGGAAATGCCGCAGTCCTTTGACATGCATAAGTATAGGTATCTCAAATCAAATCAAAATAATCTTTATTCAAATTATTTTTTATTATCAATGAATTCAAATTATTAATTAGGTATTATTTTTTATTAATTTATGCTCTTTCAAGCACTCGTCAAGGATCAATATGATTAATGAATCTACAACTAGTTCGAAATGTTGCTCTTACCGAGAAGAACCAGAAAGAAACTCAACCGTCAATCTTTTTAACATTTTCAATTTGGAGGGAGGCGCTGGATCCATGATCATGAGAGATCATAGTGTGGTGATCCCTTAAAGAGACAAACGCAGTGGACGTCTATTGGTTGAAAAAAGATGAGGAGTGATTATCTTTATGTCCTTTATAGACTTTGGAATGGTTGGACTGATTTTAATGAAATTTCAGACATCTTTAGAATGACCTAGCAGATGATTTTGTAAAGTTTGGCAGCGATCGGAACATTTCTAAACTGTCTATCACAGTTTTTTACTACAAAATAAGGTAAGCCCAGCAAAGCGGGCTGCGTACGCTAGTTTATATTTTAAATGTGTAAGTCTGTCTGTTGATAGCAGTAATTATGGGATGAAGATATTTTTAGGGCTGAAAAATGATATATATTATTTTTAACTCGATACTGAAGTACTATGACGAAATTGCGGGGAGAAGCAGCCATGTGTTTCGTATAAAAATTGAAATAATATTCAGAAAATAAATAAAAATTTAATTGACTTTGGAAATAAATAAAGGACTGAAAAGCAATCAATATTATAAGTAGATTCCTATGTTAGTAGTGGTATAATATTAGTATTAGTAAACCACAAAGGAAATCACATATTTATGTATGTAATGATTTATGAATCGCATTAGAAGCCGTTCAGGCGTAGCGTTGAATGTACGTAGTATATAGGATGCAATTTAAACGTAACGTTACTACAAAGTAAATAAATTTCTACCCTCAAACTCTTAAGATCATTGTAATAAAGACGATATTGCAACGTTAATAGCCTATTTCGTTGTACTCGATCTACAGTACCACAAACTGACCACACGCCAGCGCGGAGATAGTCGTTATTACTCAAAGTCATGTATTGAAAGTAAACAATGGGGAAAACGAGATGGTCCATATAGTTCCGAAAAGGCATTAGTCATCGGAGAAATCCCCTTTACAAGTATACATTTTTCATGAATGACTGTTTTGAAAATGACCATTCGAATGGACTTTTGTGAAGTGGATATTATCAGAATTTCGTAAGGAAATAGACTCACTCTCTTCAATGACCTATCGAAGTCCGTTAACGTAACTTATATAGATATATTCAAAAATTTATCGGACCGTACGATTAGGTTAAGTTTCAATATAATTTCTATATTTTTTTGTTTTTTTCACTTAGTAAGAGAAATACTACGCCTTTCAGTTCTTTTCAGCCTTTCAGCCTACGAGTTCAGGATAGGTACTCCTATCCTAAGCTCTTTAAATTTCATTTCAACTTTCTAAAGTATATTATAAAAGATGACATTTTCTTCTTTACTTATGTAAAAATAAAAATCAATTTTCCCAAAGTCAACCCATTTACTCTTTCTCAACAACTCAATGACAGCGACAATGTTTTTATACTGTCCCCCAACTACACGAAGGAGGTTGTATTTGAAACATGTTGTAACAATATTCTTCACCTATACCCATATTAGATTTTTAATTTAGCCGTGTGTAAATCTCTAGTTCTTCTGTAGATTGGTGATCCAATTACATGTACCATAATTTGAAAAACTATGGAACGTAAGATTAAGGTAAAATTTTTACGGTAAAAAGACTCTGGAAAGATCCTTTGCTAAAAACCACGATTATTATAACTATAAAATAATTATCTACGTGCCACAAGTCTCTAGGCTAAAGACTTATAAAGCCAACTCTGTGATGCATAAAGGTGGTATAGATCTTTCTGCTCTGTTGTTCACAAAGCTGCAGTTGCACCCATCTTACTTAGTTTGAGCTAAGCTGAGATTAGATAGCTCGTAACTGTACGCTCTTATGGTTATTAGCAGTATAACGTTTCTAAAGCTCTTAGGTGCATAGTAAATGATCTTCACATCATACTCTAGTTAGTTAATACGATTTTCTGTAAAATATGTTTAATGTTTTAAATAACTGATATAGAGTTCATTTGTTCACTGTACAAATTATTTTTCCAGTACCTTTATCTGAGCAAGCAAATTTTTTGTATGGAAGTCTGTATGTATGTGTAAAAGTCATATAGTTATTATACTGAGAGAAAGAAAGCCAGAGTAAAATGTACTATATTAAGTAACATTTATAATAAATTGTTTAAATTGTTAAATCAATTTAAAAAAAAATTACAATAAAGAGACAGCTAATGATAAAAAAGAGATAGATAGATATTATTAAAAAAAAGGTTTTTAAAAAAAGTTAGTTATGTTAAATTTATTTGATACATTATTTATTACATTATTTTTATTATATAAGTATATGTAAGTGTGAATGTATGTAATGATTATTTATTTGTTTATATGCCATACCGTTACCTATGGTGCGCCCCATGTACATATATTAGGTACAATTAAGCTACAAAAAACCCGATAAAAATTAAATAAAAAAACTGATATGGTGTGTAATTAATTACTTCACAATGGCTACAACTATTTGAAAAGTTCTAAAACATTGCCAGTTAAGCTAATTAGAAGTTTGCTCGCATTGTTACCACCTAGTTAGAGTTCGTTAGTTAGTTTTAACTATTTTAGATAAACTTACATTCGCTCAATGTAATTGAACATGTTATTTCTTTACGATTTTACCTGTTTGCTTGAACATTATTTAACTTGGCAACGTAATTTTTGTGTCTTTGTTGTTATACCTTTAACATACACAAAAGACACAAAGTTGTCAAATATTGTCGTTGGTGATTTTCACTTATTTCATCATGATTAAAAAATCTGTTATTCCAATTATACTAAATTTTTCTACATTAAATTTGAACCCCTCATAGAGTGGGAAAGAAGAATTAAAAGAAGTTAAAACTATTTAGTAAAAACCTTTTGTTCTCAATGTGTTCTGACGAAAGCGAAATACATTCATTGCTAAAGTTTGCAGCAAAATTAATCATAAATGCTGCAGTCTTGCTTAAAGTTTTATGACAATCGTCGGTTGGCCTAATTAAGAAGTTGTGTCGCATCTTCAACTACTTAGTAATTAATTAAAAAGTTCGATAGTGAAACTCCAAAGCAGTAGTTGCTGATCGTTGCTAGTATATAATTCATGAGCGTTATTTTATTCATAATTCTCCTTAGACATTTCAAAAAAAGTCTACGTCTGTGTGTTCGTGATAAACCCAAAGACTATCAAACGGATTTTTTTTAGAGGTTATTTTCTATAGACAAACAAGTAAAAGGTGTTAATTTTTCTCTATTTTGTGTATAGTATTTAAAATGTGATAAAAAAAATCCATAAATCTACCATCTGGTAACTTTAACAATTGCTTTAACATTTTCCAATGTGGCTTGGAATCAATTGTCAAAATTACTTCTAAATCAAAAATACTTGGATAAACATATTATGTAATTATATTTTTAAAATACACTTTTAAATTCACAATTAACACAGACAGACCGATTTGGATAAAAACCATCAGATTCAGTGTAATTAGATAGTATTTATACATTCATTCTCCTTCCCTTATCCCACTCCAAGTAGGGTTGGTAAAACATGTTATAAACATGATTTGGAGAAATTTTTACGACCGGCCGCCACTATCCGAATACCATAAGGCAGGCCAACTTATCTTAGTCGCCTTTTATGACACCTCGGTAAGAAAAAGGGTGGTCTATTCTACTCAGCCGGATAGCACACGGTAGGTCAACTTACGGTTACTCGCCTTTTGCGACACCTCGGTAAGAAATAAGGGTGGTCTATTCTACTCAGCCATACAAGATTTTTTTTATTATTATCAGCCCACTCTCGTCCACTGCTGGACATAGGCCTCCCCAATTATACGCCACTTAGCCCGATCCTGGGCTTTCTGCCTCCACCCACTGCCCGCCGTCGTACGTATTAAGCCTACATACAAGACTACAAAATAACAATTTACCATTCAGTAATTACAATGGATAGTAAGAAAGTGGTGGGGTATGGGACGGTAATTTTGCAACCGAGAATTACTGTATATAAATGGATCCAATTCAGGCTGCGGTTGATATCAGTGGAAAGTCGTTAAGCGGAAATAACCTCTTTAAAGAGAATCATCTATATTTTATATTGACCAGATAAAGGATTCTGTGCTTTTAACGATTATGGTTGAACAATGTTTTTATTGTCATTGTTGATATTTTCATGGGGATTTTACTTTTGTTTTACTTTTAACGGTCAATTTCTTATGTAACTTTTGTATAATTGAGGTTATAAATTGATTGATGACAATGAACCAGGGTTATTCGTTCAATATTTTTTCTTATATTTAAAAATAAATGTTTGTCTATATATGCTTTATAGACTCCGTAACGGCTAAACCGATTTTAATTAAATTTTCAGTCAATTTTAGAATGACCCAGCGGACGATCCTTTAAAGTTTTGACGATCGGAGTATATCCTATGCTACTAATATTATAAATGCGAAAGTTTGTGAGTATGGATGTATGTTTGTTACTCTGTCACGGCGAATTCGCTGAGCCAATATTAATGAAATTTAGCACAATTATTCCTTATACACCGAGGTAACATATAGGCTATAGAAATCCTGCTAATTCTATACGAATAGGATGACATTGAAAAGCGCCATCTAATATCAATCTATCACGCAACAACAGTCTACGCGAACGAAGTTGCGGACTAAAGCTAGTATTATATATAAACGATATTCAATAAAAAAGAAGAAATTTTCTCAAAAGTCAACCCATTTGTTGTTTCTTAACAACTTGTCACATATATTGACGACGACAATCTCCTTCTATATTATTGACTCAACTATACGAAGGAGATCGTATTTGAAACATGTTGTAACAATTATATAAATATAAAGTACCTGAATGACCGATCCTTGCTCGGTAATTTTTAAAATAATGTGAAAAAATTAAAGTAAAAAAAATGGGTAAAAAAAATTAAAAAAATAATAGGGCAGGTGGGGCTTGATCCTCGAATTTTTTCACCACTCTAGACTAAATTTCAAAAAAATTTTAGAGCCCGAAAACAGGGATAAAACGATTTTTTTTAAATAAAACTTATCTAGATCAATTTTTCTTCTCCAAACGATTTTCCTGAAATTCAGCTGCTGAATTTCAGGAAAATCGTTGGAGCCGTTTCCGAGATGCTGAATATATATATATATACAAGATTAACTCATTTAAATATTAAAGATAAGTATCAGAAATGGACTAAGATATTAAAACGAGAACCGCAAAATAACGTTGCTTCGATAATGTATGATACATTCTCTCATTATCTCTGTAGTGTGTGTTATTGGCAATTTTGTAATGAGATCGAGATATAAATGAAGTTGAACCTGCGGTTGAAATTGGCACGATATAATTAATACGATTCAACGCTGTAAAGCGAACTATCTTTAGTACTAAAAGTATTATACCTACCATCGATCCCCAACTTTTGTATTTTGAGTCGTTACTGTCTTGTACAGGGGTCTAAGCGAGCTATATCCACACATTCTTATCTTCTAAGTAATCCTCAACAGTATATTAAGCTTTCTGTATCAGCTTCTTTTTAACAGTGTTTTTAAACTGATGGCAAAATGGCAAAGCTAAAATTGATAGCGGAATTTTATTATAGAATCTTATACCCAGATAGGTTAGCTAGTTAGGTTTAAAGCTCATTAGATTGGAATTGATATAGATCAGAAATCTGCTAGAGAAGATTTGATGATTCCTTAGAACTACACATTTTTCGAGAATTCCAAACAGTTTTTTGTGACTATGCTTTCCAATATTGCGAAGATCATTCTGCTACACTTATCCCACTCTAAGTAGGGTCGCCACACCATATTATAAACATGAAGTTCATGATTTATTTATTTACATGGCTAGGTATTTTGCGACCGTAGACTGACGTTAACTTATGTTAGTCGCCTTTTACGACACCTCGTTAAGAAATGAGGGTGGTCTATTTTACTCAGCCGGATACTACCTACACAAGGATTCCAATATTGCAAAGAATGGTAGAAGAAGGTGATATTGTGAACGAAGTAAAAGGAGCCTGAAAGAGTTTATAGAGATATTTGAATTTCCCCATACTCTTGTATTATTGGCGAGAATGCCACACTGAAAAAGGAAATAATTGGAGCAAAGGCTGATATCAGAGCCGTATCGTTAAACAGATACAACCCTTTTATTGGGAATTAACTCCATTTTATGCTGAAAGGATAAAAGTATTACGAGATTTTAATGGAAATGTCGATGGAAAACTTTAATGTCTTTTAATTTTTGTGATATTCGAGAAAATGTCTTTGTTGTTGTGAAGATTCTTTTAATTATCATCTTTTGTAAGGTAAAATGTAAATAAACTAATGTACGAAGTTTTCCATTTGGAACTTATGGATCACTAATTTATCTTGGAAAATAAACACTTAATATATTAAGAATAAAATTTCAGCTGAAATTTTCTTTCCAAACTTAGTCTGTTATTGAACCGCCTATCGGTTCAATAACAGAGTAAGTTTGGAAAGATTTAATGTCACATTGCATATATACAAAGGAAAATCAAATAAAATAAAATATATTTAACACTTTGAGCGGCTCATATGGGTTTACGAATGTTTGTTAGACGGCACTCTTATTTTCTTATACAAGATAAATTACGATTAATAATAAATAATTCTTTATTTTTGAACACCTTACTGTACAATCATCAATTTATTATAAATATATAAAATTATAGCAGTTTTTTTAGTGCTTCTGAACAAGGATAAACGACATTTTTTTAATAAAACCTAGCTAGATCGACTCGAGCGACTCCGCTCCTCAAAATGCTGAATTTCCGTTTCCGAATACAAGAAATGATCAACTCATTTAAATATTAAATATATTACAGAAAATTATGGACGCTATGCGTTTGCATTATCAATAGGGGGCAAGAGCTTACAATAATCCAGCGTCGTTCCAATAGAAAAAGCAAAATCAGAATTCATTTCAGGGATCCGGGGTTCGATAGCAATTCCCTCAGGGCCGAAACTATTTTCATTCAGAGGGGATTCAACCCTAAGTTACCTCGCCTTCTCATTTGTAAACGTCCTCGAATTTGCTCTGGACACGCACAATTTAAATCTGAAATAAGGTTATATGAATAGAAAACGATCGTTATTTGACCTTCTTGTGATATCAATCTATACTAATAGGTAAAGCTGAAGAGTTTGTTTGATTGTTTGAATGCGCTTATCTCAGAAACTACTGAACCGATTTCATAAATTCTTTCAGTATAATATAGTCCATTTATCGAGGAAGACTACAGGCTACGTAAGATCACGGTAAGATGAACAGGAGCTAAGCTATAAGCTTTCGTTGCTTTTTAATGGTCTAGTATACAAATAATTTTCTTATTGAGAGCCATACGTAGTAGCTTTATACATACGATCTTATTTGTCGAGAATATGACCAGCCCTAAATTTGCCAAAACATAACTAAGAAAACAAAAGCCACGGGCGTATTTTCTGATCATTCGTTATAAAGGCTGTAACAGGATGTTGACTTGCTAGCTTTACTAAATAAATGGCTTTTGAACTACAGTTCTGATTCTTTTTATTCAATTAAACATGATTAATTAATTATTTACACAGAAAATATAAAAGTTATATCTATCTTAAATTACTTACACGCAACGCCGTATGGTATCCGGCTGAATAGAATAGTACCACACACATTTCTTACCCAGGTGTCGTAAAAGGCGATTAAGGTAAGTTGACCCACCGTATGGTATCCGATTGAGTAAAATAGACCACCCTCATTTCTTACCCAGGTGTCGTAAAAGGCGAGTAAGGTAAGTTGACCCACCATGTGGTATCCGGTTGAGTAAATATACCACCCTCTTTACCGCTTGTCCGAAGTGTAGTAAAATACGACAAAGGTAAGTTGACGTCAGATACGCGGCCGGTCGTAAAAGACGTAGCCGAATCATGTGAAAACATGTTTGTAACATGTTGTGCCGACCCCACTTAGAGTGGGATAAGGGCAAGAGGATGTTGAAATTACGTTATCTAAAATATCGTGTCGCATCCAACAATTTGATTTACGTATAGAAAAAGTTGTCGAGTGTTATCAGGATAGTCACCATATTAAAAGGACGTGTTTACTGTTTTGTTTATGGTTAAATAAAAAAGCTCTATCGCATTTATAGACGTGGCAATCGTAACGCTTTAAGGTTCTGCGTTAAAATTATGGAGATTTATTCATTCATGTTATAAAGTGCTTGTCTGTTCTTTTTTACGTCTATAGAAGGTGACAAACCTATATGTCTTAGCGCAATGATAAAACGTTCCACATATCGCCAAAGTATCCATTCCATTTTAAGCCATTTGCAGATCACCTGTTACTTTACAACTTAAGTTCAACGCTCAAATCAAATTAATCAAATGGCTCTACTTTACAATACGGATTATTAAAAAAATCCATTAATTTATAACTTTATTAAAAAAAACCGTGCATTTTGTGGTGAAGGAAAACATCATGATTAACTGTGTATATCTTAAAAAAATTGTCTAATTTGTGCCTGGGATAACTGGTGCAAGTTTACATTAGAAGAAGAAATTTACATTAGAGCACCGCCGGTGTTATAAATTCTTGTCTTACTATGATAAGAGGACTAGAATAGACCACACTCATTTCTTACCGAGGTGTCGTAAAAGGTGACTAAGGTTGACCCGCCGTGTGGAATCCGGTTGGGTAGAATAGACAATTCTCTTACTTACCGAGGTATCGTAAAATGCGAATAAGAAAAGTTGACATGACATAATAGAATTAGCCAAATCATGTGATATGTTTATAACATGTTGTCCCGACCCGACTTAGATTGGGCTAAAGGCAGGAGGATGATGTCTTTAAGACCTCTTTAAGGCTTTTGCTAATATGTGGGACAACAAGTCTACAACAAGCTGTCTAACAAGTCTAACAAGCTGTTTGTCTACTACTTTTACTTTAACAGAATAGAAGGTAAAAATAAAGACATTAAGAAGCTATTACTTTACTTTATATTTGATCAAATGTATACAACTGGAGATAAAATTAAGGTCACAATGGAACACAATTGAAATTCCGCAATCAAAGTACACTAAAGCTTTTCTAGAGTCGAGTTTACTGTTACCCGTGATAAAGCCGTCCGCACCCTCCACTTTGATATACGGCATGTTTATTGCTTGTTTACGAGCCAACTCTTTACCAAACATAGACAATGTTCGTGTTTTTATTCGAGCTCATGTCCCGTCGCTCAAAAATGTAATATAACGGATGAGTGCCAACGTAAATGTTACGCATGAGCTCTGTTACACAACAAATTGAAAAGAATCATGGAGCTACTAAAGTGGATAGGTTATTTTATATAATCAAGATACAAATGATAAATTTTATAAGTAATGTGGTTATGTTATATGTGTGGTTGTGTTATATGCCTTAATTTGTCCATTTTGTCGTGGAGCCTATCTTCCTGACGATGCTTCTGTTACGGGGCTGTAACAGATATTGTCATAGTGAGTGTGTGTAGTGCTTGTGTGGCGATGTTGGTGGCGGTGTTTTGTGATACGTGTGGTATTGGGTTCTGTATCATTACTTAGTAACAACGCATAAATTTAACAGTACCTGGGTGACCGAGCCTTGATTGGTAATTTTTTTAATATTTAAAAAAATGCAATTAAAAAATTAAAAACAAAAAATTATAGTAACAGGAATCGAACCAGGTATTCTGAATTCAAGACCAGCCATAACCGAAATAGGATATCGTGATTTAGAAATTGACAGCATACTTAACGTTTGGTTTCTCATAAAATTGTAGCATTTTTGCAGTGCATGAAAACAGGGATAAAACATTTTTTTTCAAATAAGACAAAATACTCATAAGTAACTACTTAGGTTTTATATAGAGCTATAAATTTATTACCATCAAATAACTATTTGATAGTAATAAATTTATAGCTCTATATAAAACCTCAAAGGTCGCCTAAGTACAGACCGGTAATGACGTTGAGATAACATCAAAAAGTATCGCTCAGACAATAGCAGCCAGATTAAACGTCCATAGAGACCAACAATACCAATGAATGGCCACAGATTAAAAAATAACAAGAGCTAATTTAGTTATTCAGGTATTTGTTTATTTCTCATTGGGAAACCTGTGTACTTTATTTCCTTTTTTACTCTAAATTAAATACCGCAAGAAGAATTTTCTAGGTCAATTTTTTTTAAGCAGACAACCGTTCCTCGAGAAAATTATTAGATGTTTTTTCGTTCAACATTTCGCAATCGCGACGATGCTTTTGCGCTCGCCTATCCAGTCTGGTGACGCTGTTCAAGGGCTAGCACACACACACACACATACAAACACACACACACACACACACACACACACACACACACACACAGTCACACAGTCAGTTCGAAAAAAAACACATTGCTTCGTATAATTGAAGCGAGAATGAGCCTGGTATCCTTGGCATAGTTCGAAGAATTGATGACAGAATAAAAGAGGATACGGACTTATACACACGGCCGTCCGTCTCCAGAGTAAGTAACTTAATACTTGTGTTATGGGTGGCAGACAACTGGTGATTATATACACATATAATTTTAAATACATACTTAAATACAAATATACACCCAGACTCGAAGACCAACAAATTCATTCAACAACCAAAAATATGTCAAGTTGTGGGCTTACATCGCTGGAAGAATAAGAGTTAGAAAAATTAAGTTAAGTTAGAACAAAAGAAGTTGTTTTTGTTATTGTCAAAAGTACAATTAAATAGACGATCTAAAAATATATATATTTTTTTAATAATTTAATCTTCTTTATTTACCATCTTTTTCCTAATAACTTTTTAATATTCACAAATTTAATATCTAAAGAAATAATCAGTTATGATTAATTAATATGAAAATGTTATTACATTTAGAAATGTCTATGTAGGGTTTTATCATACCATCCCTCGTCAAATCTACATTGTGAAAATTTTACTACAACGTTTATATCATTATAATAAAAATCCTGAAATTCATCTTAATTCTTTTCTAATCTAATTATTATTAACAAACCGTACATTTAAAGTAAAAAAATATCTGTCATCGGTCAGACATAAAAATTTATTATGCTGTGCCCACCGATAAAAACGCGCCACTCTCTCCAGAGGGTTGTGGGTTCAATTCAAGGGCAGGCATCTACAAGTTTTTCTGTTTAAACTTATGTATCTAATTGCAATTTATCATACGTGACACACAAGCACTACGCAAAGCTTGCGATTTTGTCGTGGAGTCTAACTCCTGATGATGCTTCGGTTGCGAGGCGAAACAATTCTTGAGTTTGTGATAGTGAACGTATGTAGTGATTGTGTATTATGGTGGCGGTGGTGGAGGTTTGTGCATGTGATTTTACGAATCCTGCAAGTATCAGGTATGAAAACGGATTGTCCACTTTACATTTAGCATTATATATAGAATTTCAATTTTACTTTATCGAGGATTATAGAAAAATAATTTTATTGTTACTGTTGTAGTTCATTGGAATTTAGTGTCAAGATTATAGTTTTTAAATATATCATATTTTATAACTAATATTATAAATGGGAAAGTTTATGAGTACGGATGTATGTTTGTTACTCTTTTACGGCGAATCCGGTTACCCAATACCGATAAATTTGGCTCAATTATTCCTTACAGCGGGATAACATATAGGTAATAAAAATCTATTTAATCACAGGAATAGTGTGACATTAAAAAGCTTTATATCTATTATCAACCTATCAACAAGGCGACAACATTCCACGCAAACGAAGTTGGGATTAAAAACTAGTCATTTATAACATTTACATTTTACATTTAATTTCTCTTTACAGTGGAGCTTCCTTTGAACGCCGTGTGGTATCCGGCTGAATAGAATAGTACCACCCTCATTTCTTACCGAAGTGTCGTAAAAGGCGACTAATGTAAGTCGACCCACCGTGTAGTATCCGACTGAGTAGAATAGACCACCCCCTTTCTTACCGTAGAGTCGTAAAATACGACTTAGGTAAGTTGGCTTCGGGCAGGCGGCCGGTCGTAAAATACGTAGCCAAATCATATGACAACATGTTTGTACCATGTTGTGCCGACCCCACTTAGAGTGGGATAAGAGCAGGAGGATGATGAGTCGAGCTTCCTTTGACGAGTGAAGCGGTTCAACAAATGAAACATTTGTACTGAATCCATTGTATAAAATAAATATATAACATCCGATCAGTTTGTATCCGAACCGAGCTATCTGAACAGTTTCTATAGCAATATTATAATTTGTATCACGCTGTGTCGTTTACACAGGTCTTGAGATTGAAATATGTATATTTTATTGTATACGTGAGAGGGTTCTTTATGGCCTATCGAGGGTTAACGGTCATATCAGTCCCATAGCGGAAACGTGTTGCCGTGTAATATATTTACAGAGGGCAACCCCCAGTAAAATCGTATATTTTAATGAATAGTAAAATTTAGTTGATGCTATAAGAACCAAGTAGTTCAAACAGTGATATTTTAAAATTATAAAAGGTAATCCAGGGAACGCCGTGTGGTATCCGGCTGAATAGAATAGTACCACCCTCATTTCTTACCGAGGTGTCATAAAAGGCGACTAAGGTAAGTCGACCCGCCGTGTGGTATCCGGCTGAGTAGAATAGACCAATCTCATTTCTTACCGAGGTGTCGTAAAAGGGGACTAAGGTAAGTTGATCCACCGTGTGGTATCCGGTTTAGTAGATAGACCACACTCTTTCTTAACGAGGTGTCGTAAAATACGACAGAGGTAAGCTGAAGTCAGGCAGGCAGCCGGTCGTAAAAACGCAGCCAAATTATGTGACAGCATATTTATTAAATGTTCAGGGACGTAAAACAAACCAAATAATAAATACAATTATTGAGGTGATTTATAATCAGGCGTTATTTTGTGGAATTTTGTAGTACAGATGTAACGATATAATTATTTTGTTATAATCCGTGTTTGTTAAGAGAATGTATATAATGCTAAGTGTATAAAGCAGGCAATGTTTTCAAAATCGTAATATTAGCATTACGATTTTGTCCTCGAGCCTCATGATGATGTTGAAGAGATGATGGTAGTTATTGTGTAGTGCTTGTGTGGGTTGTTGCTGTGCCGGAGTTTTGTGATATGTGCGATGACTTGTCCTGCATGTATAAGGTATGTGAACGTTGTCTGTTTCATACACTTATCATTACATAGAGTCTATTAACAAGCGCGGATTATAGGAAAATAATTATTCACTTCCGAATTATTGAGGTCTAATTTTTGGTGCGATAAATCTCTCCGAAAAATCCTCATTTGCTCTGCGTAAGATTATACAGGTTGCTTCTTTACTTTGATTTGATACTGAAGTTAGGATAAACTTATATACTTTGTGTATATAAGCAAAATTTTTACGATAAAATAAACATAATCCTAAAGTCTGTCCTAAGACCTCGCAAAAATTTTTGTAAATATTTAACGTGTATTGGATTTTTATGTAAAATGTGCGTAGTGAAGTAAAGAAAGTAAATAATTTGAGAAGAGAATACACGATTCATTCTTTCAACGAAAAGAGGAGACGATTTTTTGCGTGCTTTAAAGAAAATCCAAAAATGAAAAAAGATAGTAACATAGTTTAAATTTATAATTGTACAAATGAGATTAAAGCTGGACCTGGAGTTATGTGAATTAATTATACGTTCAACATTGAACGGATAATGGACTTTTGTTGTGATTCGGTAGCTCGTGTCGAGTGGTGTTAATTATATATCAATAACGTTAATGCAATGAAAGGAAATAGTTCGAAATAAGCTTGCTATTCAACTTATCCCTATGATAGAGATATCTGCCAGCTAACCTACGAAGTGAGACAATTTATATTAAGGAAAAAGGTACGCAAATATCAAACATTATGAACTAGAATTACCTACTAATAATTTCCTAATTTAACAATAAAAATAAAATAAATATATAATATATTTACATATAAATAAATATATATACATACACACCATATATAATACAAAGTTATCATAGTATATTCTCATCATATTATTAAGCAAGTATTATTATTCCCTAAGAGTTATTTTTGCAATCATTTACAACAAGAGTTGTCACGAATTACACATAAAAAGTTAAAGAAATTAAAATAAATTCTCAAATTGAAATTTAATTACGTTTATACACAAAAGGCTACATATCATATACTTATCGTGTTTCCTTACTTTTCGTGACAATTTGCAATTTCGACTATGTAAGGTCTTCGTGTTGCGGGCATATTTTTAATATTCATAGAAATTATTACGAACTAATTGTTTTATAATAAGTACTCCACATGCACGTCGTTTTCTTTTTCACTGAACTGACCTCATATAAAAGATCAACTTATACTTTTTCTAGAATATCTTTAAAGATTCTTTTTAGTTTTGAAATCAATCGTACATTAAAAAATGTACATGCTAAATTATTACCACTATTATAATTTATTTGAATGGATACATTATTATACATGATTCTTTTAAGTACTACTAATTTATAAAATTATTTTGCGGAGGTCCATAATACAAAAGAAATAAAGTATTGTTTTGCTATATTCCGCGATAAAAAATATATATATGTACTGTTAGTAGTAGTAGTAGTAGTAGTAGTAGTAGTAGTAGTAGTAGTAGTAGTTAGTAGTAGTAATATGTATAGTGTACTATCCGTTCGCATACCTGATATATGCAGAATTTTTAAATACTCATGCACTACCCGCCACCAAACACAACAATACACAAGCACGTTTTCCCCATGGCGATTTGAATGCAAATGATATTTTTAGCTTTCGAACGTATTGTTGTGATAGCCTAATGGTAAAAACCTGAGATCGTTTCCCACATGTCATCCGGCGCGTTCTTTATTTTTTTAATTATTTTATTGCATTTTTTTATAACTTAAAAAAATTAAGAGCAAGGCTCAGGCACAGGTACTTACAAATAACGTGCAAAAGTACATGATGTCTAAAAATCCTACAACCGTTCCTCGTACGTATGTATTATAAACATATTTAACAATACAGCAATATTTGTTTGTGAAAGAAAATTTAAATCACAATCCAGTTTATAATCTGCATCAGAATATCCAAACAGAAGCAACGAACCTGTGTATTTGCTTATTTACATAAATTTTGTCACAATATCTCTGCATTCAATGCTACGCGCTTACTTCGAATTTTATTTTCCACTGCCAACCAACCGTAGTAAATCCGATTCTTACGGGTATAAACCAATAAGACAAAGGTATAAGCCGATTTCAGTTTGTACACCCGATATTCCAAATATTCTCCTATTTTGTTGGCCGACAGTTTAATTAAAGGCAAGTTACGATTGTTTCTGTAACTAACACGTTAACATGTGCAATTTGATAATTTGCAGCTTACTTAAAAGTTAGAGAACGTTATATTCAAAACCCCCGAGTTTTAAGTATTTCAAGAGTTACGCCCTCTGTCTTTTCTGTAAAAATCTGTACTTTTTTGGACATATGTGTACTTACTGACTAAAGTCTTGGCGAGTTTTAAATTCATAGACAATAATTGCAGCTATGAGTTTTATTTTTAGAATTATGCGTTACTTTGAGGAATTCAATAATATAATAATCATATTATTTTCCGCAATTATAGCAAAATCATATTTTTATTACTTTTTTTTTAAACTTACTATAATAGGCTAACCGTTTAACTGAGTCCTCGCCTACGTACAAAGGCGCGGAGGTAAGACGAGAACGGAGACAGGTTCATCGGATGTTTACCTCTAATACTCGTATATCACGTTGCGAGCGCTTGTCTTGTTCTCGTACTACCTCCACGCTTTTGTCGACAGACGAGGACTCAGTTAAACGTTTGACCTATATAAGTTGTATTTTAGACTGTGTTTTATACTGAAGTAAAATTTCGTAAAGTAATCTCAAGAGAAATTCTGGAAATTAAATAATCTTAAAAGTTGTAAGGGACTTGATCACTATATTGCAAAGGCTATTACTTACTACTAGTTACTTTTTATTTACTATATGTACTCAACTATAAGTTAACACTAAAATTCTACACAAAATTCGCTCGACAGCTATATAAGCACCGGTTAACAGCTCGACCAATTCCGTTTAAACTTCCTAATCCACCCCTTTGCAAGACCGGCTTTATTTCGCATTAGCCGCTTCCCTCTATTCTACGTAAAATAATTCCTCATTTTGTCACTTGCGATTTTATTTATGAAGACCGTATAGGAAAGAAGTTAAATACTTTTTTTTACACACAGCAGACCTATAAAAAAATCATTCAAAGTTCAACCAGTACCTACTTTTAAATTGTCAAGTCTACTTCTTGTTCGGAAAATAGCCTAAAGCTTTAAATTTTAAATACGAGTATATGACCTGTAGTTATTTTTTGTCATTGCTTTTTGTGCAAGGTTGGACAAGAATTGAATTCGGGAATTGAATTCATCTTTTTAATTGTTATTTTAAACACCTGCAATGGAAAGATTCAAATTAAAAAAAATAACGCTTATCATATTGCAAATAAAACTTAATGGCTATAAAAGAATGTTTGTCAGTTATAAAGGATATTTATGATATTTATTGTGAGTAAAAGAAAACAAATTAAAGTCAATGTAATGTCTAAGTACAGTAAAGACAGTAATATTAAATATTTTGTAATAAATTGTATATTTTTTTGTCAATATACGAAAAATGTACACAGTCTCAATTAATTTCCGGTATAAATATTGTGGAAAGAAAATTGAAATAAGATTGGAAAGGCCAAGAATGTAATAAATATTTTTGTATTCCTTTAATAACAAAGTAACAACATGATCTTTTTAATATTATTCAATGATTCTACAGATATAATTTTTAAAAGAAAATTGCATTTGATATTTTTTAAATGTTGTTGTTTTAATTTGAAAAAATTTCAAAATGTAAATTTCAACCTCTAGATAAGTTAAAAAATTAAAATAGCAAAAGCTTGAAATATAAATAACATGATAGAAAAGACACAAAATACACAAAATAATTAATTCAAAAATATCAATTGTTTTCAAGAAATATTTATTTAAATATTAATACAGAATTATATATTTCCTAATCATGGAATGGTAGGAAAATAATAGAATCGTTTATTATTTAGAGACTTGTAGTAAAATTAAACCCAATTGTTGTTAAATATTTTAATAATTAATATCTTCATGCGAAAAATAGGTACATTGTAAAATATACTTTACAAAGCGATTAAAAGGATGAATAAAATTAAATTTTATCGATATAAGATCAACTCCCAAATTCCCCAAATTAAAACAATATCGTGGATTAAAAGAAGCCACAGAGCGTAATTCATCGAATTTTCTTTACATTTCGTAATTTCTTTGATAAGCCGATTTAATGTCAGCAGTGATTCGTAAAACCTTTCACCCTCTTCAACTAACTTTTCATTGAAAGTCTCGGCTTTTAAACAAAAGTGATTATTAAAAGAGAAAATTCCCTTTGTTGTCGACTTTCCTGAACCGTAGCGTTTTAAGGCTACCTAATGATTTTAAACTTTTTATGCAATATTTATTTTTACATATAATAATAGTTTACATGGGATGACGTTCATTTAGCTCTTTGATTTGCTTAACACGTTCAGTGTCACGCCGTTTTATAACGATTTCCCTGTCAAGCCGCGTGCACAGATATCTTGGTACAGTAATGCGAAGCGTAATACTGGCAAAATAGAATTTACTTGATCGTAAAACAAACAAACAGGTACATTTTGTGATACTTGCGAAGGGACAACTATTTTTATATCTACATTGTTTTAATAAAATACATTAAAGTTTTCTGAAAAAATGTTATGTTTTTACCTTTATTATATTTTATACTGTCAGTCACCGATGACTCTGTCGCATGAACGGAAAGGTCGGTGTCAGTCACTGGTGACTGATGTGGCACTCAACGTGTTAACATTTTTTATGTAATCCGGTGATTACCAACATTTTCTTTACTGGGCATTTTCTACAATTTGTATTAGCGAATATATGCTAGCCATTTTTATAACTTTTTTTTATAATTTTTTTACTGAAAAAAATAGATCACCGTAACCAAATTAGCTTTCCAGGCGATTAAAGTCAAGTCAAGATTCAAAGTGACACTTCCAAATAATTTTTATTTCCAATTTATTTCTCTGGTACAGGTATTTTTCTTAAAAGAGGGCCCCAGCACGGATTTAAGAAACATTGTGATGGATACGAAATAAAAAAATGTTTTTTTAGACTAGCTGTGCGGCTTCAACCGCGTGGAAATCAGTGTATGGTATTCAGTATATGTAAAGGAAATTATTGAAAATAAAAGTAGTTATTATGAGTTGATCACAAGAGACAGACATCTTTTCCCGGGCTGTTTTGTAGAGTTTTTGTCATAAGTACATTACTTTAGTGTATCTCTATTAGTTTACGCGGCGCATGCGCACCTCAGCAGGCGAGGTATTTTACAACTTACATAAAACAGTAATTAACTCAATTTACATAAAACAGTAATGTACTATTAACCTAATCCTTCCAGAAAATTATACTATCTTTTTGCATAAATCGTACATAATTCCATTCAGTAGATTTTGAGAAAACCGATTACATACAGACAGATTTTGGGAACTTTGTTTTTTAATAAGTGTAGATTTAGCCACTACGATATAAAGCAATCCATTTAATTGCAACATAAAATATTCAATATATAACGTCTATTTTATTCAATTTCATAACTAAGAAGATAATATTCCTGATTGCGTTAACGAGTTAAATCCCAGAACGAATTCTTAGTTCAAAGCTCTTTTGTATTGTTGTTATTCACGATAGGAATAGTATTATTGTATATATACGACGTTATTAATTAAGTGCAGAAGCATCGTCTAGACTACGAGCTTTCAATGAATAAATACATCTTGTCCTGGCACTAGGTGTCCGGGACTTTTAATTACCGTTCCTACAATGCAATGGATCCAGCCATTTAACAACAAAGGGATTAATTATTTGCACGGCAGTGAGCTCATTGTTTCTGTTAATAGGATCCTAATATTATAATAGATATTGTTTTGCATCCCATTATTTAAGAAATAAAATAATTAAAGTGTATTTTTCACACAGAAGATTGAGATTTCAAAAGATATTTTTACCACGTTTATTTGAAGGAAATCATCTTGATTTCAAATCAAATCAAATCATAATCCTTTTGTTTACTGTTATCACACTTAACTACGAACAAAAATTGAGTAAGCAAACAGAACAGAATAGAAAAAAAACCTAACAAATGTTTATGTATAAAAATGTGACCAAGTATAAAGGAGCAAAGGAGCAAAAATTTCCTTCACCAAAAAGAGTATCATATTTTCAGCCTATGTTTTATTTATTACATATCATATTATGCCTTAAGGTATAAGGCTTATATAAGACTAATTATATATGTGAATATAAGGTATGTGAATGGTGCATATACTTAGCATTACATAAATTCTCTTAACAAACGCGGATTTCAGCAAAATAATTCTATAGCAACTTCTGTGCCCTGTCGGTCGCAAAGTTTAAATAGCTTAGTTGACTAGTTAGACTAAAGAAGTGTAAATACCCCAGATCAAGTTAGATATCCGGATCTTTTTTTTCATCTTGCATCTTTCATACATCTTCAAATAAAGGGGGTTCTCGACCTCCTATAAAGCTCGACCCCCTACAAGGACGAATAGAATTTAAGAATTAAGTTCATCGAGAACAAGAGCAGATTTCATAACCCCATTCATATTCCCCACTTGGAGTGGGATATGAGCAAGAGAAATAATGATGATGATAATACTAATAATATAGTTCTTTAACCGTGATATCGCTAAAGCAATGAAACATTTGCAGGCGTTATTGCAAATATTTCTCAATAATAATCTTTCTTCCGCCGTATGGTATCCGGTATGAGTAGAATAGACCACATTCCCAGAAAGCGCAAATTTGACTTCGTAAAACAATATCATAACAAACAGTGATAATAAGTGATATTTGTTTTTTATATTTACAATAATTTAAATAACCTTGCCTCTACTAATAACAAAATGTTTCATTAAATAAATTTAAGCTAAATAAAAACGCGTATTCATTTTTGCCTTAATATTTTCCCTCAGCAGAGCGGCTTGGCAAGCGGAAACATAGAAATGAAAAATTGCTCATTTAAATAAACATGCACTCATATATTTCTAGAATATTCGGTTTACAAATTTTATCGCAAAATATAACAATGGTAATATACTACGAGAGCGCAGAGGCAGAATGTGAAATAAAATCTGATTTCCGACAAGGAAAAGTTGCGAAACAGAATATAAATTATTAATTAAATTTAACGTTTATAAATAGGAGGTTTATTTTTATTTAATTTTATAACTCTCACTTCTTTAAGCAGGTTTAACGATCTACGCAAACGCAAATTAGAGTGAAAAAATCGTCGATTACAAAAAAACTTATATTAATAACTTGGGTACTAAATAAAATTGGGGCGAAAATTTATTTTTTTAATATAGTTTGAACCGTGGATAGTACATTTACTATCAGGTCACGGTAATGGGAAATCTTGTATATCATGATATATCATGATTTTTGTTCAGAGAAACTAGTTAATAGTAGTCAGTTTCCATAAAACTTTTTCAAGGAAAAAGGCCTAATATTTTAAAGAATTATAAGCAACATAACTGACACATTAAAGAAATTTATCATATTTAATATTTATCACTAATAAAAGTAATGTTCAAAACTTTTTAATTAATTAGAATTTAGACTTTGACGAATGAAAAATATCAATATCAGAATTTTCTTATAAGCTAATGTTTTACTTTACTTTTTACTTTAACTTTACTTTTGAAGCACGGAACCATAAAAACCAATTAAGTCAGAATTGTCTAAAACGATGCCATATATCTTTCTTCGACACCCCAATTTGTAAATCGTTAACACCCAAATACATCAAGCCACGTTTAAATTAATAGCTTAAACTCTAATAAATTTTATTCAAGATAAATTATAACAGGATAAAAATAAAAACAGTGGACACTAGAATAACATTACTTAGAAATACAGTTTATATCATTTTAATTTATAGAATTAGGCGTTACTTTGCGGAGATCCATAATACAAAAGTAATAATAAAATTATTTTGCTGTAATCCGCGAAGAATTCTTCGCAGATTATAGTAAAATAATTTTATTATTACTTTTGTGCAGTTTATATCATTAATATTTAAATGAGTGGATCTTGTATATATATTTTTTCGGAATCTCGGAAACGGCTCTCAAGATTTTCCTGAAATTCAGCATGAAGGGAGTTTTGGGAGAGAAAAATGGATCTAGCGAGGATTTATTTTTAAAATAATTCGTTTTTACCCCTGTTTTTAGGAATCAAAAAATTTACATTGAATATAAACACTATTTTTGCCATAAATTGTCAAGTCGGCGTAACTTATTCGGGAAACGGGCGGTCTAGAGAAATGAAATTACCTAGGATCGAGCCCCACCAACCCTTATTATTTTTTCTTTTTTTTGAAGTTTGTTTTTTTATATTTTGTTGAAAATTAACGAGCAAGGCTCGGTCACCCAGGTACTTTAGCTGATGAGACTAATTGTTATATATGAGCGAAGGCTCTGCCTTGATCTTATACCTTAAAAAACGGCAAGTTATTATCCCACTTCTGGTTTAGGTCTTCTATCTCCATTTTTAGAGAGAGAAGTTGGAGCTTAGACCCATGCAAGCTGCCACCAATGCAAATTGGTAAAATACACGTATTCCCAGAATTATAGGTAGATATATAGGTTTCCTGACGAGGTTTTTCTCTACCAAAAAGCGTGTGTTGTTAAGATCAAATATGCATCATTACTTTTAATAGAAAAACTAATTGATGTAACTCGGGGTTTGAACCCGTAATCCCATACGGTCCTACTATTTGGCAATCAATTACCCTTTATTTTCGTTATTACACACTAACCAATATATATACTGATTCTGTGAGAAATTCTCTCTTTATTACAAGTAAAGTCAAAACATAAAATTATTTCTTATCTATGTTTTGCATCTCGTCAGCAACAATAATCTTATTTGAAAAATAAGTTGTTATAAATATGGTAATGGTACACATTAACTCAATTTAGAAACTAAATAAATTAATGTATAAAACAAAATATTATTGCTCTCTGAAAATCACGTTCCTTTTCATTCATAACTTTATACTGGGAACACACATTCTCAACCTCCCTAAAACCTTGGCTTATAAACCAGCCATTGCTTTATATGCTTTACGATTTTGTCATGGAGTCTATCTCCTGACGATGCTTCGGTTACGGGGCGAAACAATTGTTGAGATTGGTGGTAAATGTATGCAGTGCTTGTGTATTAGTGTGTTATCGGTGTCGGGTAGTGCATGAGTTCTTACAAGTTCTGCATGTATCAGGTATGAGAACGAATAATACACTCTACATTTAGCATCACATATATTTTCTTTTATTGCGGATTATAGCAAAATAATATTCTCATTACTTTTGTTTATAAGCCACTAGCCAAGTGACTAACACTATCCGCAGTCAACTATAACTACATACAAAAAATTCCAATGTGTTAAATATAATACTCTATTTTAAACCAATCTTATTAGAATGGTCCAAAAATAGCATGTGTATCATAGAGAAAGTATATTAAGTTTAAGATAGATCATGCATATGCAAAACGAAATAAGTAACAATGTCGCATTAATCTTGATCGTAATTGTCGAGTAGCGAGATTATCCTGTCATATTTTAACGAACTTATAAGACCTGTTAACCAGCATACCGCGCCAGACAGACTATTCCCTTTATCTTTTATCGTCTCTCTTTATCGTCTTTGAGCTTGGGTGTTTATTTGTATTTAAGTACGTATTTAAAAAATATATAAGTATATATTCACCAGTTGTCTGTCTACCATAACACAAGTATTAAGTTACTTACTTTACGGACGGACGACCGTGTGACTGTGTAAGAATCCCATATATTTATTTATTATTATTTATTTATGAATTGCTTATATAAAGATAATTTTCATCCGCTAATTTTTTTCTTTAAGAGATTATTAAATTTAGAAGATGTAATAAATAATCGTTTAGTACATTGTTTAATGAAAAATTTCTTTAGAGAAAAGTGAAGAAATTTTGAATTTATTTTACACTGACTGATCATAAGAGGCGAATGAAATAGAGTACAGATATACCATTTTGTATTATTTTAAAATTTCTAACGTAAAATTTGTGCCAACATGTTTTATAATACATAATAGCCGCCGCCATGGAATTGGGTAGATTTCAGTAATGAGATACGTTTATTTTTTTTTTATTTGGGTCTCAAACAGTGTTAAATATTAAATAGTCCAACAAACATTCTATATACATTATTAATTATAGGAGATTACATCATTCTTATTAACAATGTTACAATCATAAGTAACTAGCTGTGGTTGCTGATTCGCCCGAGTGTATATAGAGTCTTCTTTCTTATTGCGCACAGCAAGGGAATGGAATTCTCTCTCGGCATCTATCTTTCCCAGTTCATTTGATATGGTTATCTTTAAAGTTAATGTGAATAGGCATCTTCTAGGCAAGCGCTCCATCTTAGGCTGCATTGCTTACCATCAGGCATGATTGCAGTCAAGCGCTCACCTATTACGCAATAAAAATAAAAAAAATAAAAAAATCAGCGTATTTAATTGAAATTCGAGTATAAAAATAATTATTGAGTTTAACGTCACAGATACAGATATACTATAGCGGACTTTTTTGTAACTGTAAACTAAACCTTTCGGAATTTTCCTTTCGGAATTGCACCAACTACGTTTTAGTAAAAACCGTACAACAATCTGTTTAGTAGATTTTACAGATAATCGATCACATACAGACAGACAATTTTAAACCTTAAAAATATATGTTGATATCCTTTGTTATCCGTTGGTAGCCTTTTACCTACCACGTTCCCAACTATGTATTTTCAAATAATTTATAGAATTAGGCGTTACTTTGCGGAGATCCATTATACAAAAGTAATAATAAAATTATTTTGCTATAATCTGTGATGAAGTAAAATATAAAAAATATAGTGCTAAATGTAGAGTGGACAATCCGTTTTCATACCTGATACATGCAGGATTAGGATTTTGGTCCTGGAGTCTATCTCCTGATGATGCTTCGGTTGCGGGGCGAAACGATTGTTGAGTTTGTGATAGTGAACGTATGTAGTGCTTGTGTATTGTGGTGGCGGTGGTAGAGTTTTGTGCATGTGTTTTTTTACGAATCCTGCACGTATCAGGTATGAAAACGGATTGTCCACTCTACATTTAGCAATATACATATTTTCTATTTTACTTCATCGCGGATTATAGCAAAATAATTATATTATTACTTTTGTATGAATATTCAATCGCAAATGAAGGTTTAGTAGTAAAGTTTTTTCGAAATATATTCTTAAGAAAACTTTTATTTTAACCGCCATATTACAGCTAGGAAGATTGCTTGTGCAGGGTACAAGTGGCTCATGCAAATTCTACATTACATATACATGCAAGCCTGTCTTGTAAGGCTACTTAATAACCCACACCTGTTTGCGATGCAAACTAGATCAAAGCTTAATTAGAGACCATCTTGGCTTAACTGATGCTGCGTTGCATTAATTGTAGACCAATTTATAATTTAATATCTGTAATCTGTGACAACTGATTTGATCGTGTACCCTTACCAGAGTCACAGGTTCGAATTCGAAGAAGGCATTTATTTGTTTTTAAACTTAAGCACCTTATTTATATTATATATTATTATCTTATTTTTTTCCTCCTGCCCTTATCCCACTTTAAGTGGGGTTGGCACAACATGTTATAAACATGCTGTAACATGATTTGGCTGCTTTTTACGACCAGCCGCCTGCCTGACGTCAACTTACCTTTATCGCCTTTTACGACACCTCGGTAAGAATTGAGGGTGCTCTATTCTACTCAGCCGGATGCCACACGGCGGGTCGACTTACCTTAGTCGCCTTTTACGATACCTCGGTAAGAAATGAGGGTGGTACTATTCTACTTAGCCGGATACCACACGGCTATTATATTATTATCTTATTATTATATTATATTATTATCTATTAACCAAAACCTTCCGGAAGAATGGCACTACCTTTTAGTAAAAACCGCACAAAAATCCATTCTGCAGATTTTGAGTAAATCGATAAAATACAGAAGACAGCTTTTGGGGATTTTGTTATATAATAAGTAATATCTGGGTGACCGAGCTTCGCTCGGTAATTTTTTACAAAAAAAACTCAAAAAAAAGAAAAAACAATTATTTAGTTGGGATCGATCCTTGGCATTCACATTTCCCGAGGCTGCCCGCTAACCGAATAAGCTACGTCGACTTGACAGTTAATGGCGAAAATTCAATTCAATATAAATATTAGTGTTTTTTAATGCCCAAAAATAGGGATAAAACAATATTTTTTTTACATAAAACCTAGCTAGATCAATTTTTCTCCCCCAAAACCTCCTACATGCTGAATTTCGGGAAAATCGTTGGAGCCGTTTCCGAGATTCAGAAAATATATATATATACAAGATTAACTCATTTAAATATAAAGATAGATATAAGTAGTTAGGTTTACATTTACCATAGTATTCAATCTGCTTATAGTATTTGATTCCTTACTACTACAGAATTTTCCTATTCCACCGTAGGTCGGTACTTCAACAAACGTGACCAGTCAATTGCCACTTCAACTCGTTAACTTTTAGAGTTAAGTCGATAACTTAAGCATCTTCAGACGTTGAAGCTTACGTAAAGACTCTACAAAGTTTTCTAAGTGGTTATCTTAGTGTGCTCGAGATGTTAACAATGTTATTAATACCTTTTCGAAGTTTCCAAGAAACAATTATTGCTAAGAGATTTACAATATCGCTTAGTATTAAAGTGACCTAATTAAAAAATTCAGTGTTATTTTGTAGCGTACACGAGCAAAACTCGAGAGTGTTAAAGAGACTCAAAAGAGTAAAAAAACTGAATATATATAGCTTAGTATTAAATTGACCTTATTCAAAAAGTTATTTTGTGGCAAATTGTAATAAAGTGTAGCGTACACGAGCAAAACTCGAGAGTGTTAAAGACACTCATAACTTGGAAGAGTAAGAAAACTCTAGCTTTTTAATACTTCGTGGCGTAATGTCATAGATGCCTTTGAAATAAGGATTACAATGTATCTAACTCAAAAAGCCTAATTTTAAATTAGTTCGCTTTAATACTAAGCGTGCGATATATTCATTTTCGAAACAGCACATATATGTATATGGACACTTACACACACGTCCCCAAAGTAACTTTATACTTGTGTTATGATAGACAGATAACTGGTGAATATATACATATATAATTTTTAAATACATACTTAAATACAAATAAACACCCACATAAGTTCTCACTTAAGATTCTAAGAAAATTATTTTGAAATAATCCATAGACATTTTACAATACAATACAATATTCTTTATTGCACCACATAAAAATTAATTAATACCGTCGTGTGATATCCGGCTGAGTAGAATAAACCACTCATATTTCTTACCGAGACATCGTAAAAGGCGACTAAGGTAAGTTAACGTCAAGCATCCGGCCGGTCATAAAATAACTAGCCAAATCAATTAACAACATGTTTAAGACATGTGCTGACCCTACTTAGAGTGGGATAAGGGCAGGAGAATGATTAACTAAAGCAATAAATACTATCCAAAATCCCTACAGAAATAATTTGTTTGTTGATTGCAAACAACCCACTGCAAGTCACCAAGTTGAGAGATTTGGATAGTTTTAAACTATAATAGAATATAAGAGTAAACACGCAATTGCTGCAAATATGAACAGTATATTTACGATATACTGTTTACGGTAAAACCCAGTAGTAAACAAACAAAAGAACAAAATTTAACCATTAAACCCATGTATACATTTCTAAAATAATTAAAACAATGGACGGACGGGGGATTTAAGGGTGCGTCTACATTTGGGGCGCGATTAAACTTGTTTACATGGCTAATGAAAATAAGGTGACGATTCGTGATATAACAAAGAGGTGCGTAATAAAGAGGTTACATTTAATATTTTATAGAACGAATGGAAAGGTTTATCTGAACTTTAATGTTAGTTAGCGATAAGCTGTATTAGTTATGTTCTAATTACTTTTGTTTTTTTTTTTAAATTTAAATGAATTCCAGATATGAAATAAATTATAAATACTTTTATTATTAGTTATTTAGTGTTCTAAAATGAGGCGATACTTTGCGCAGTGCTATAATACAAAAATAATTAAAATAAAGTGAGCATTCGTAAAATGTGTTGACTACAAATCATCATCGAACACATTAGCACTGCATACATTCACTACCACAATCTCAACAATTTTTCACAATTATTTGATGTCACTGAAGTATACTTTGCTTGTTATCCATTGAAATGAACAAAGTGCTATATAAAATTGAAAATTGAAATGAAAAAAGTAAAATAGTACATTACATTTATCAATACATAAAATTTTCTGTTCGCGGATTATACCAAAAGAAGTACTAGTACAATGCAAATGTCTTCTCTTTATTTCAGTTATATTTCACTCAGTTATTATTGCACATTTTATACTAATAGTAATTATGTATAAATAACTAGGATATATACATATATCGAAGCTTCGAAATGTTGGCCAATAGAAAACAATAAGTTGGTCTCGTTTGGGTGTCTTTAAATTGAGGTACCAAACTCCATCAAATTAAACTTTTTAAATCTAAACTCATTCAAAAATATGTCAATGAAAAAAAATATATCAATCAACCGAATAGGAAATCAGGTCAAGTAAAAAAAAAATAGTGGATTTTCGATATGACGGGGACGGAAACGTCCCATCCATCACCTACTAACCCTTTTGGGTATTTATTATTTACCCGCTGACCCGAAATACCACGCAACATGCCTTTGTAGTGAATTTTATTTAAGACTATAGAAGAATATATTAAAAAGCCGTGTGGTATCCGGGTGAGTAGAATAGACCACCCTCATTTCTTATAGAAGGTATCTTAAAGAGCGCATAATCCGTATGTCAAAGGAGATGGGCAAATAGGTCATACAATTTTGGCCTCAATGGACAGAAATAAAATAATATTTAATACAAAGACTGAAAGTTACTCTTCAAGTATGTATAAGTCTTTTTTAGATAGAACTTGGGAATAAGAAGAAATAAATTAATGACCATGACAGATTGACATAGAGTATAGTATTGGAATTTGTTACTACATATTTTTTAATAGAATCTATTTCCATCTAAGAAAAAATACGAATCCAAAATAATGAGATTTTCCACTGGAAAGATAATATGTGAGCAGTCTAGAAATACAGCAATGGTCGTTATAAAATAGCACACGAATACAAGAAATCCACAAATGTAACGTTCACGATGCTAAAAGGAACACGAATATGCATGTTAAGAAAAATAACAGACAAAGCATTGACAGATAATTAATCTAACTATGAATAAATATAGTTATCCATTTTTTTATGGTAGGTAGGTAACAAAAAAATAATTTATCAACAACAGTTATGAAAGTTACAGTAAATAATTTAGAATATTAAATTCTTTAATTGATATAATATCTATATCGACTTTCTTACCGATTCGATAGAAACTGTGACTTGAGTTTTTTATTTTTACTTCACTAATGATATGTAACTGAACTGGATCAAATAAATAACTTTTTTATTCAATACCAGTTTTCCCTAGTTTTACAGAAATAGTGTTTATTTATTATGGCGTTATTTAATATTTTTTATGTACTTCATTATTTAGTCCGCACAGGCCAGATTTTGCCCATCTCCTTTCAGCTCAATCGGTCCCCGGGAAATGCATCAAATTTAACTTGAAAAAGTCCACCTTCACATACAAACATACATACAAGTCTACTTAAATAAAATTGTTTAAAAATAGCATCCGATGAGAGATACACATAATAATAACACATTAATTGAGGGTATTAAAAGATAAAGACGCGGGCTAATTTAAAGAAAGAAAGAAGCTAAGTCTGCCTGACGTCAATTTACCTTAGTCGTATTTTACGACACCTCAGTAAGAAATGAGGTTGGTCTTTTCTACTCAGCCGGATACCACACGGCGGGTCGACTTACATTAGTCACCTTTTACGACACCTCGACAAGAAATGGGGATAGTTTATTCTACTAAGCCGGATACCACACGGCTGATTTAGCTACCTAAAATTTAACGAATATATTTAACTTAGAATAACATGTGCATGTATTTTACAGGAACGTAGAGTTAAACGTCCCAATTTGAATTTAACCCGTTCGGAAAACGTTATTAAACATGCATCCGCTCTGTTTGTTTGCTCAATGCTATTTGAAAGGCTATTTGATGTGGTGTCGAGGTAAAACTTTATTAATTAAGCATGTTAAGCTTATAGGAATAAACGTTCAGATGCAAATAATAAAGAAAACTCGAATAAATATTACTCAATAATTCAATGCTACAATAATATATAAAAATAGGACATATAGTGTGAAAATATTAAAGTCAACACAGAATTCCGTGTTTTATCTGGCTGAGTTGAAGAGACCACCCTCATTTCTTACCGAGGTGTCGTAAAAGGCGATTAAAGAATTTGACCCACCGTGTGGTATTAGGTTGAGTAGAATAGACCACCCTCTTTCTTACCGAGGTGTCGTAAAATATCACTAACTTAAGTTGACGTCAGGAAGACGGCCGGTTGTAAAATACGTAGTCAAATCATGTGACATGTTTATAACATGTGCCGACCCCACTTAGAGTGGATAAGGGCAGAAGGATGATGATGAGAAATATAGACAAACTAGCTACTGCCCAACCCCGTACAAGATACTAATGACTTAATGTAACTAGTAAAGTATTATGTTGACAAGATCAACCGCCGAGTTTCTTGATGGCTCCTCTCGGTAGGAACAGCTTTCCGAATCAGCACTAGAATTGACGATTCAAAAGCACTTGTTACAAGTTTAAGTGAATAAAAAATATGAATTTGAATTTAAATTTGATAGTAGTTTATTCTAAAACGAGCTTTCGTGTAAAATCAAATGAAGAGAACAATGAAACATTGATTCAAAAGCACTTATTTACAAGTTTTCTTGAACAAATAATATTTTGAATCAACATTACGAATCATAGATGAAAAATAATAGCTGTCACAGTGATAGTGAAATGCTTTCACGCTAAATTGAAAACAGCTCATGGTTTATTCACGGCAGCTATCTGTCGCATCAAGTTCAAAGAGATTCTTGTGATATCAATATCCGATAACTTTATGAGGGCAATATCAATCTGAGGGCACTAAAGACCCGTTTACTCTGAATTGACGAACGCTCGTAATTATGATGCATTAATATTTTGAGATTGAAATTTTAATTTTGCCTTTTGCACTTGAAACCCTAGAACGTTAAGACAACGTGTAAAAAACCCCTATCTGTTCTAAAACTATGGTTTTCCACCAGTATTAGAATTAATAGAAACAAAAAACTACACTTGTACATTAAAGCTTATAACTGCGTGGTATTTTAACTATATTAACATAAAATTTAAATCAGGGTGTATTGTATTTTATATTGTCAATAAATAAAAATAATAATAGGGTATAGAAAAGTTATTAAATTAAAAATAGAAAATATTACAGGTATCTGATATTGAAGATATGCTTACAGAAATTAAAAGCGTATACAATTCTTGAAATATGTAATCCTATCATAAAACAAAAAGGAAAGTAGCAATCTGCAAATAACAATTACTGCTGATACTGTGACTTTTTTTTGTAATCTCTTTTGAAAAACTCGGCTCCTACTCTTTGAAATGTGGGAAAAAGAGGAAAAAACATTTACCTAACTTAAATTTTAATTAAAATTGAACACGCAAAACATTGTTAGCATACCGATAAAATTTCACCTAATACTGAGATTTTTTTCTTGTATATTATATAGTTCTATAGAATAACACCTATAATTAGAAAATTTTCCTTATATAGAAAATATAATTCTACGACATTATTATGGAAAAATAAAATTACCTTTATTAATGAACTACCTCATTGCCAATGCTTTTCACAATATTAACGAATAAGGAACCATCTACACTTGATCAATAAACGTCGTTCTTAGTAACCATATTAGCACGTAACAGCAAAATGTTAAGTCATTTAGCGGCACATACTCTTGATATTCATGCAATAACCAAGGGGTGTTGCTAATTTCGAAATTACTCTATTATAAAGGCGAGTATACTCAATTTACCGTCAAATCTCAATATTGACGTGAGTGATTATATATTAAGATTGCTCTTATAAAATAATCATCTATTTAGGTTATTAACTCAAACGCAAATATAATCAATCAAAATATAATATTAAAAACATAAAATATACTTTTACGAGTTCTTATAATCTTCAACGCTATTGATGTTTCAGAATTTTGCTTCATACGAATAAGAAAGAGTTAGAAGTTGCTCTTCTAAAGGTAGTGTCCCCGCGCATTAAGTGGCCAGACCGCGTGGCCACGTCGCTGCGGGCAACAAATTCTTCTGTATCATACGAGTGCGCTTACTAGGCGGGTAGCGGCCAACGACCACGCATTGGTCGCGCGGTTACGGTTCAGAGAGAGAATAAGGCAGCTAAGACTACAAATATGTCCTTTATATCTTTGACTCTTTTAATGCAAACATTAGCCTCACGGCCAGTTGGAATAGCGCAGCTAATACGCGGCCAGTTATCCGCCGCGTCCAACGAGATTCATTAGGAAATAGATCAGTGTGCTTGTTAGAGATGGGCAAAATGTAGCGCCGGCAAGAGAAGAGTGATTTATATCTTTTCAATCTTGGGATGTATATAACTCTTTTATATATTTGGCTCATTACGGCTCAGGGTGAGAATAAGGCAGCTAAGACTTCAAATATATCCTTTATATCTTCGGCTCTTTTAATACAATCATGCAATAGATACCCGTCTCTCTCTTATACTTATAAATTGCTATATAGACCCATTTCTTATTCTGTAACTCTGAACGAGCCGTAACTCATCATAAAAATTGACTCTTAAGTATAAAGATATAGATATATACTTGAAACACATGTGAGCTAGAGTGTGATTATATCTTTTGCAAAGTTATATATCTTTCTTTTAGCTCGCGAGCTACTTCTGCTCGCACTTGTCGAAGTGGCCATGTATTTTGTGCGTATAGGATGACGTTTGGTCGCTACGTGATCGCAGATGAATTGAGCTGAGCCTGGCCACTTAATACGCGGGGGAACTTACAGTTATTTAGTTAAATTTTAGTAGTATCTCTATCCCCTCCTCAACTCCGATTTCATTCGGAAATATTCGTTAGTTAAGTATGTATATAACTTTTAAAGATTTATTTTTATGAAATGCACCATACAAGGGTCAAAAGTGCGAGTGAGAGTGAACAATGCGAGGATCGGAGTTAATCCAGTGAAATGTTCACAGTCCACTGCTATACATAGTTCAGTTGCCTGTATAGAAAATTTATCACTTAGTAACAATGGAACGCTTAATCCAATTTTGCTGGGCTCTTGTGATTTAATTGTGTTTTCCCACATGAGTTTCAAAATGGACAATAGTCTGCGTGATTCTATTAAGCTGGCGGCTTAAAAATATTGTCATAACTTTGGTTATGTTTAATTAAAAGGGTTGTTTTGTACAATACTTTGTACATAATATTTTAAGGTTTCTAACGGTCCGTAGACGCCTTTAGGGACGCTTTAGGTGGATAGAGGGTTTTTTTAAATTAAGTTTAACATACTTTATTATATTATTTTAATCTTTTTTGTTATAGTAGTGTTTGTTTGTGTAAAGAAGGAACCGACATAAACTTGCGCCTCCTACTTTGCGCAAAAAGTACGTAAGTAAGTAAAGTCGTTTGTGGGTTTGGGTGTAAGATTCTATAATAAAATTCCGCAATCAATTTTAGCTTTGACATTACAACAGTTTAAAAACACTATTTAAAAAAAAAGGCTAATACAGAAAGCCTACTATACTATTGAGGATTACTTAGATGATAAGAATGCACTGACATAGCCATCTTCGACCCTGTACAAGACAGTAATGAGTAAATATAACTAGTAATAAGAATTACATTTTGAAAAGAGCAACTGCCGAGTTGCTTGCCGGCTCTTCTCAGTTGGAACAGCTTTTCGAACCAAAGCAGTAGAGTTGGCGATTCAAAGCACTTGATCAGAAGTTTACTTGAATAAAGATAATTTTGAATTTGAATTTGAGAAAAATTTGTACCAGAAACATAACATAACCTCTATTTATAAATATGTTTGTATTAAATAACAAAATTAAAAACATGAAAGCTTCTATTTTAGATTTAGAAAAGTAAAATTTGTGTATTTGTGTTTCTTATTACAATAATCTTCAAAGGAGCAAAGAAAACTTTCAAAAGATTTTCTAAATAAAGCTTTATTACATGCATTATACATCTGTTCCCAGAAGACCACTTTGGTTAATGGAAACTATTACCAAATTTCAAGAAACGTTGTCAGTAAAAAAGCCCTATTTTACGGAATAAATACAAAATATTTATTGAATTTACCCACGTCACGGGAACAATATAACAGATTAAATAATGTAGCCATAAGGAAGTTCCGAATTTCTTTTTTTTCCGGCGGTATATTTAAGAATTAATATTTAAGGTGTTATAGCTTAGTGGTGAGTAATAATAAGTTTTTCTGTTAAAATGTGTCTAATTGATGATTACATTTTATCAAACACAAAATATCGTGAAGAAATCTGCATGTTCAGAACTGGAGATAGACTTATTACCAGAAGTGGGATAAATAGAGGCCTCTACTTTTATGATTTTTAATATTGCTAAATTTATAATATTGATGATAAATAAATAAAATAATATATAATCATCCGCTGGGTCATTCTAAAGATTGTCTGAAAATTTTATTAAAATCGGTCTAGCTGTTTTGGAGTCTATAAGGGACATACAGACAAACATTAATTTTTATATTTAAGATAGATTACAAAGATAAAATACATTTGTAGAAAAAAGAATAAATAACAATTAAACAAAATACTTATGTGTCGATATAGGTATTCTGATCATAGAAAATACCACACCATATAGAGTAAAAGATTAATAGTATAGTATAGGCCTGTTCTAATCCATTGAAAGGCGAGTATTGTATGTTCTGAAAATCATATCAACCAAACCACAAGAGCCTAGCGGTAAACGGATCAAGCTTTCTATTGTAGTCTACCGATAAATCCTAGCTAGATTCTAGCGGACTATAACGCTTCGATAGCTCAACTGTGCTTATTGTAACATGATATCCTTTTTTTAATTTAAAGTATCGTGAGTAGTATTCATAGTTAATGTTAAAAAATATAAAGAATTATAAAACGATAGGTGATGTATACAATAGACAAAGCAGGAACCGACATAAGCTTGCGGTTCCTGCTTTGCGCCTTGCAAAAGTGCGTAACTCGTTTGTGGGTTTTGGTATAAGATTCTATAATAAAATTCCGCAATCAATTTCAGCACTGCCATTACAGCAGTTTAAAAACACTGTTAAAAAGAGGCTGATACAGAAAGCCTACTATACTCTTGAAGATTATTTAGAAGATAAGAATGTGTGGATATAGCTCTCTTTGAATCTGTACAAGACAGTAACGACTTTGTGTAAATAATATTAAGAATTATATTTTTAAAAGAGCAACCGCCGAGTTTCTTGCTGGCTCTTCTCGGTAGGAACAGCTTTCCGAACCAGCAGTAGAGTTGACGATTCAAAAGCACTTGTTTACAAGTTTATTTGAATAAAGAATATTTTAAATTTGAATTTGAATTTGAATGTATAGAACCGGCTATACTCACGTCTTATTCTATCGGGCTCTTTACACGACGTTATCGCGGCGGGAACTGTGAGTAAAACCGGTTCTATACATTAACTATGATCTTAATAACTATGAACTATGATAAAAGAGTCGCACGGTGTTACCGCTGAGCTATCACAGCTTACTTTTTTTACTCTATATTATACCTCCCTCTCTCTAAAAAAAGAGAGACAAAGCCTCTGCCGAATATAGTAAGAACACGCTACTTTATTTTATTTTGCGTAACTATTACTGTCGACGAACTTTAAATTGCTTTAAAATGGAAACATTAATTTTCATTGCATTAAAAAAAATACGTTTAAAATTAAGGTTAAGAATATAACAAACAACATATATATTACGAGTAAATAAATTTTCTTTCTTTTTCTTTACATAGAGTAAAGTTTAAACAGAAAAGCTTTTGAGCTGCGCCGAAACAGTGAATTTATCGCTTCCCTACAATAGAACGGTTTAATCCAGTTTCGCTGGGCCCTCGTGATTTAATTGTGTTGGTTCACGTGAGTTTCAAAACGTACAACGGTTTAACTCAAAGCAATACAAAGAGGAATTACTACCTTTGCGATTAAAAATACTTTGGAACCATTCAATAGAATCTCTTTTGAAATTGACTAGAGCGTCAAGATTTTCTGAAAATTGTGGATTGTCCATTACGATGTTTTGAATTTTGTTATAACAAGTTTTTTCAGAATACTGGATCCGAGTGTAATAAAATTTTGAAAAGATGTTTTGCGGAGGAATGTTTCAGACAAAAAAAACTTTTTGTTTGTAAGCAAGAAATGTTTTATATTCGTTTTATTTCGTAGTTCTTATAAAAACGAGAAACAAACTATGCCACTATAAACAATCATTAAGTTAAAATAGTGATAATAAATATGGTGACAGTGCCTTGCTCGGTAATTTTCCTTCCCTCCGGAACTCTGAACCATTCAGTCGTGTCGTGTGTTTAAAAAAGTTTAATTAATTAATTCATTTGTTTTTCGCTAATTTAATAATATCAAAAATTACTCAAAACAGTTTGTAAATCGTGCTAAATAAATAGGACAACATAATACAAGCGAAGTGTAGCGGTTCATGTTTACGTTTGTCTATAGTCATCAATAAAGAACGTGACAAAAGTCATCTCACCTGCTCCCTCATTAACAAATTTGTCAGTGAGTACAGTATAATATATCTTATGGAAATTTCTTGAGTGAAAAAGAGCCATCAATGTTTTAACATTCATTTATGAGGGAGCTCAACTTATATTAGACGGAAAGCCGAATTGTATCGTTTTGCTCGATCGACCGTTCAAGTTGAAGACCCCTACAATACTTTACACTTATCCTTACAAATCTATGCTCGCCTGGTACTGGGTCGAGTTAAATTGTACATATTAAAATGCCGCTTAATCGTACGCCTCCCCAAACGCTGCCAACGGTTGTGACGTCGTCACCTCATTTTATACGAACCTCTTCCGAACCCAATCTAAGCGTTGAAGGTACTCATGAACGCGATGCTTTAAACTATAGTACTCCGAAACGTACGTTTCGTAACGTCAAAAGAAAACGTTCAGAATCTGATGGAGACTATAATAATTTTATGGCCGAAATGAGAAAAATGTTTCAAGAATTGCAGGCGCAGCAGTCTGCGAAAATTGACAAACTATTCTCTGTGGTTGAGGATATACGGTCATCTGTTTCTTTCTTGGCTGAAAAGTATGATTCACTTTTAGTAAAGTGCGAGACACTCGAATCAAACCGCAAAGAAGACCTAAAATATATTAAATCATTGGAGGACTCTTTAGAAAAAATGGAGCGGAATTCTCGGTCTACGTGCTTAGAAATTAGAAACATTCCCACACGCAATATGGAGACAAAAGATCACCTTATAAATACAGTTGTAAACATTGGCAGGGCTCTCAATATTGATATTTTATCCAATGAAATAAAAGATGTTTTTCGTATTAACACAAAAATTCCCGAAAATAAAACCATTATTGTGGACTTAACTACTGTCATCAAGAAAGAAAAATTAATTAGTGCTTATAGGAAATTCAATAAAGGACAAAACAAATTATTTACAGCTAACTTGAGGATCGAAGGCCCATCAAGACCCGTTTTCATATCTGAAAATTTAACTTCCAAAATGAAGCGAATCTTTTTTCTAGCAAGAGACTTTGCTAAGTCGAAAGACTTTCGATTCTGCTGGGTATCGCATGGCAAAATATATCTTCGAAAGAAGGAAGGAGATTCACTAACCAAAATATCAAGCGAATCTGATTTAATTAAGCTAGATTCAAATCCAAGTAAAATATGACTGATGGCATCTATCGTTCATTTAGCATATATTTACGTTAGTCTTAAGCTAGATTATCAATCCTTCTTATTAATCTACCATAATATTTATTTTATATTACACACTTTTTTATTTTTACTCATAATATTTCTTACTCATTACATTACATACAAATTCTAATACAAATTCTAAAATACACAGAAGTTTTCCAGTTATCATAAGTATATAAAACTAGATGAAGCCTTATTACATAATAGCTACTCATTTTATCAAATGTTTTTCCCCCGGATTTCGGAATCCATTGTACCAATAGATATTCCACTGTTTAATCTTTATTTTGCTTTATGTGTGACATAAATGAAATAGTTAATGATATAGAATTTGTGTCTTTGTCTAAATCTCTCATCTGTTCTCCAGAAGATTCCGTAAAATTCTTGCCGGATGGAAATGAGAATCTAAAAATTATGCATGTCAATATACGGAGTATAAACTGCAACTTTGAAAATCTTTTGGTCTTATTACATAGAATCAAATTTCAAATAGATGTGATAGTTTTATCAGAATGCTGGCTAAGTAAATGTCCTGTTGTTCCATCTCTTGAAGGTTTTTATGCTCACCAATCTGTATACAATAGCCAGAATAGTGGAGTTGTAATTTATGTGCGGGCTGAGATAACGTGTGCTGTAGAGTCTATTAGCATTACTGAAGCAGACAGTCTTATTTTAAAATTTTCAAAAAATGCAGCTTTAATCGCTATATACCGTTCTCCATCTTATAAAAACGTAAATCCATTTCTAAATAGTCTCGATCGAACACTTAAAACTTTAAATGATTTAAAAAATGTAATAATTACTGGAGATATAAATATCAATATTATTCCGGGTAATTGTGATTCCTGTACTGACGAATACTTAAATATGCTCGCATCGCACGGCATGCTTCCCGCGCATGTTCTCCCTACAAGAGGAAACAACTGTCTTGATCACATAATTCTCAGATCTGTAAACCAAGCTACCACACTAGTACTTGATTCTTATATAACTGATCATGCGCCTATTTTAATGTTCCATGACATGAAAATTATTTCTCAAGTATCTAACTCTACTCATCATAGGATAAATATACCGGGGATTGTGACCTATTTAGAAAAACTTGATTTTTTGCATGTTTTGACTTCTCTTGATCCTGAAAATGCTGCGAATGACCTTGTAAATACAATTTCGAATGCTGTCAAGGCAAATAGCTTTTCACATTTTCTTCCCAGTAAATCTCGCATTATCAAACCTTGGATAACTCCAGGCTTACTGAGATGCATTCGTCATAGAGATCGTTTACATCGAAGATTTAAAAAGTATCCAGACAACGTATCCTTCAAAACTATTTTTATTCGCTACCGTAACTTTTGCAATAATTTGCTCAAAAGGGTAAAACGTGAATACGAACGTAGTGAGTTTGAGAAGGCCAGAAATAGCCCCAAAAAAACTTGGAATCTTGTTAAAAAAGTCGCCAATCTTAAACAAAAAGTTTCTGGTCCAAATATATTGCTAAATTTACACAGTAACCCTTATGATTCCGTAGATGCTTTAAATAAATTTTTTGCTAATGTTGGTAAAAATCTGGCAAATAATATTATCCAAGAGCCCAATAACATTAATTACACTTCCAGTTGTTCTAAAACTATGGCTTTATTTTCTATAGATAGGGATGAAATAGAATCTACCATCTTCAAACTTAAAGATAAATGTGCTGTGGGTTGGAATGGTATCTCTCCTACTATTATTAAAGCAGCTGCTCATGTTCTTATACCTATATTACAATATCTCTTTAATCTGTGCATATCTACAGGAATATTTCCAAGAGCCTTTAAAAAAGCTATCGTGCATCCAGTCCATAAAAGTGGTGATAAAGATTGTGTAACTAATTATAGGCCAATTTCTGTTCTCTCCACCTTGTCTAAGATCTTTGAAAAGATTCTTAACAAGAGACTTCTCGATTACCTTGGCCAAATTGATGTTTTAGCTAAAAATCAGTTTGGTTTTCAGTGTCGGAAATCTACTGAAGATGCTGTTTTGACGCTTTCTGAGCATATTATTAAAAATATTGACAGCAATTTAAAATCAGTTGCTCTATTTCTAGATCTTTCGAAGGCGTTTGACACTGTATGTATTCGCATTCTGCTCGATAAGCTTGAACGGATTGGTGTGAGGGGTTTGGCTTACAATATTTTTAAGAGTTATCTAACTGATCGAAGTCAGTACGTACGTGTAGACGGCTTTAGTAGTAGAGAGGAACTTGTTACTTTTGGTGTTCCTCAGGGTAGTGTGCTTGGACCAACTCTGTTCCTCATTTATATAAATCAGCTTTGCACGTTACCCCTTCATAACTGCAAAATAGTGACCTACGCCGATGATACTGTGTTACTTATCCAAGGCAAAAATTGGGATGAAGTCAAAAGTTTCGCTGAGTCATCCTTAAGATCAGTCCTGATGTGGCTGAACCAAAACCTGTTGACTCTTAATGTAATCAAAACTAGGTACGTTACTTTTGCCCCTTCTATAAACACTCAAGCTCCGTCATCGTTCTCGATACTGGCTCATAAGTGTCCCACAGACAACTCAAACTGTTCCTGCACACCTCTAGAGCGTTCGAGTTTCGTCAAGTATTTAGGCGTCATACTGGATGGTTCAATGACCTGGAAACACCATATTGATTCCATAGTAGCACGCCTTCGAAAGCTTATATTCATTTTTCGACGCCTGAGGAGTGTAACTGATTTCTGCTGCTTAAAAATGGTTTATTATGCTCTAGCTCAATCTGTTTTGACTTATTGCATTACATCTTGGGGCGGTTCAACTAAAACAGCTATGCTACGACTCGAACGGGCACAAAGAGCCGTATTGAAGGTCATGTGTAGCAAACCTATTTATTTTCCGACATTCAATCTCTACTCAATAAGTGAGGTCTTAACTGTTAGACAGCTATTTGTCCTGCAAACTATTCTACGCAAACATTCGGAGTTGTCTTACGACCGTAATGTAATGCTTGTGAAGCGTAGTTGTCGCGCAGTATGCAGTACAAAACGGGCCCGGACTGCAATCGCCGCACGTCACTATTCTCGACTGAGTTGCTTACTGTACAATAGAGTAAATACTATTTTAAATATTTACTCATTAAATTACTACTCATGTAAAGTAAAATGTTTATCTTGGCTTCATTCGCTCACTTATGAAGAAACTGAAAATCTTCTTAAAGTCGTTTGTTAATTTACTTATTTCATATATTCTATCCTTAAGCAGTACATTGCTCTTTTTCTCCTACATATACACACACACACACACAGACACACACACACACACAAATACACACTCTCACACAAATATTCATCCACACAGTCTCTTACACTCTCGCGACAAATTATATTAGGATATTTAAGCATAGTTTATTCTATTTGTATTTAGTAGTTTCTTTTGTCTGGAACTTTGTAATTAAATATCGGAGGCGGGCGTTGATATCTGCAACGCAGTTTTAACTTTTGCAGTATCATCGCTACCATTGTTCAAGTACTATCTGTAATTGTTCCATGAATAAATAAATTTCATTTCATTTCATTTCATTTCATTTCAAAAAAAAATTCAAATAAAAAAAAGAAACAAAAAAAATTGGTTGGTTCTTGGTTCAAAAACCAAGCACACGACCTCTAAGTTTTATAAAGTTTTATAAAACATTATGTGCCTAACTGATATTTATAATTATTCACGCGTTTTAAGTAAAAAAGCAATCATGTATATCTTTGGAAAATTCCTGGTATATGTGTAACCTATCAATCCATATTGTACTTGTAACAACATGGCAGGTTTAAAGCAAAGCAAATAACAATACACTTCTCCACTCAAAAAATGTAAACTTAAATCCATTAAGCCATCTTAATAGTATTTAATCTATATCTCCTTTCTACGCATAAAGTACTTTTTACTAAAAATCGCACACAATAATATATGGTTTTATATTTATTTTTGCGATGTAAGCCAAATCGTAATATGTTAACTCGTTTTCCACTTGAAACTATAAAAAAATCATCCTTATTTTGATCTTAAACTGCACTTCTTTAATTTCCGGTAACATCATGACGAGATAAAAAATGTATTTTAATTGGTTCAAAGAAATGTTCAAATCAGCTTGCACAAAAATATTGTTTTTGCAAGTAAACAGATTTCGCAAATGGCGATTGGAAAAGGCTTTCGTTCGGCTAGTTGAGAGCTGGCCGATTCGTCAATTTCCACTTTTACTGTGACATCGTATTTACTCCGGAAATTAAATGGCTGTATTCCTCTCATTTCTATTTCAATCCGGTGCGATCTTTTCTTTCATTTGAAAAACGATATTGGCAGCAAAGATATTATTTGTTAGTATTAATAAAATAAAAGGTTATTTACAAATTATCACAATTTTAAATAACAAAAGATATTAGATAATATAATATAAATTGCTTTATTTTATAGAATTAGGCTTTACATTATATTAACATAATTTGCAAAAAGATATTTTATGTAATACTAAATGTAGAGTACACTATCCGTTCTCATACCTTATACACGCAGAATTCGAAAAAACTCATGCACCACAACCATACACAAGCATTCTATTGGTAATTCAAATTATCATTAAGGGCGTCATTTTTCAGAGAATTTCAAAATTGTTCTGTAATAAATTTTTCTATAAGAGCATATCCATATTCTGTTGCTGGTTTATTCTTAAATTATTGAATGCGTTTTTAACCCAGTACCGTTTCAGAGGTTTATTTATTTATTTTTATACATATAGTTAGAAAAGAGAAAGAAAAAGTAAAAAAGCACATGTATAAAGGCGGACTCATACTTAAAAAGGGATCTATTCCAGTCAACCTTTGAGTAACACAAGGAAAAGGACAAGAAGAGATTTGCAAGTTATCCTTTATGCCCAAAAAAGAATAAATTAATATTTAATTTTTTTTATTTATTTATTTTACGACGTATTTTTGACGTTGAGTTGAAGATGAGTATGATGATGATGCTGATGGTGGTGATGATGATGATGATGATGGGTATTATAGCGCGAAGTTTTGAACTAACAGTAAAGCTACGTTCACATGTATTCTAGAGTGAGAGTTGATATAGTAGATTGGCTCTTGGGACGCCACGCTCTATGCCGGAATATGTGTTCAGCAAAAAATACTCACCCACGTTAATCAATATCTGAATGTACACACCGCCGCGATAACACTCAGCAATTCAACTGAGTGCACTGTAGGCTAAATGCACTTGAATATCTGACATAAAAATTGGGGATTGAGTGATTAAAACCAACATCAAATCCTATGTAGATTGTTGAAATATTGGAAGCTGAATTCTCCATTTCTAACGTATTTACGAGAAATATTTCGCAACTTCGTTTGTGTGGACTGTTATCGCGTGATAGATTGATAATAGATGACGCTTTTCAATGTCATCCTATTCCCGTAGAATTAACAGGATTTCTATGGCCCATATGTTATACTGGTATATAAGATATAATTATGCCAAATTTAATTTATATTTCAGTGGATTCGCGTGAAAGAGTAACAAACATACATCCATACTCACATACTGTCACAGTCATAATATTAGTAGGATTTACCTGCGACTTTGTTTGCGTCAATTCTAGTGTTTAAATGCCCTTAATCTATGTATACACAGGAGACAAACATTCATTTTTATATATGAAGATGTCCTGAAACGGAATTAAGAGATAGCTTCAGACCTAAATATATTTTTCCAAATATAAAAAGTTATCTCTAAAAGTAACATTTATATTTAAGTATCTATTTAAAAATTATATAAGTATATATTCACCAGTGGTCTGTCTACGATAAGATAAGAATTAAGTTACTTACTTTGGGTGAGGACAACCGCGTGTGTAAGTGTCCCCTATATTTATTTATTATTATTATTATATAACTCTATATCTAAAAAGATATGTAGGTATCTATAATATATTTAGGTATGATATGGTAGAGCCTTAAAAACAGGTAATATTTGCTTAATGAAAGCTTCTCACAATAAATTTAAAATATTGTAAAGATGTAACAATATTATCGCAATGATTGGTTACTATTTTCCAAGAAACACTTCATTAAGTTTCCAATAAAGAACCAAACCGTTTTCGCGTAGCGCTATCGACCCATTTCCTATCTTCGGAGTATCATTAGTTAATGTTATGGGCAGCCGGCAGTTCCTACCGAGATTTAATCTGGCGGTCTGAGATCAGTCAACCCCCTCGATTTTATCTCGATGTCATTACCGGTCTGAGATTTCGCGCTCTTTGACGTACTGATTAATCCTATAACTGTAGCTACAAGGTCCTCACTTTGTTTAGAACTTTCTTTACCCTGCTAGCAGTCATTTCTATTTTATTTTCTTTAATGATATTATATTACTTATTACATATTTTACATTATAAGAATTTTTATTAAGAAATTTTTGCAACTTGGTCTTATTATTACAAAATTGTATTTAAGTTGCCTTGTATATTTGATACAATTGTCCGTGACAAATTAAGCCGTGGAAGGGGTCACGACCCCCAACATTGACCACATCGCAAGGACTCCTCCTTGTATATTTGATTATATTTGAAGGTGAAATCTTGCAAGTTAAATTTGACCCACTTCGGTATCCGATTGAGTTGAAATTGAGCTGAAAATTTATATACTGGTTCAGTCCCGATGACAATGCATCTTTATGATAAGCGTGACCTGATGCTAATGCCAGGATTGGCTCCGGAGGGAACTCCTCAACGGTTAACATTAGGGAAATAAAATTATACTAAAAGCTGTTTTTAAAAGCTATTTTCAACTTTACTTTGTTATAGTATGTAAGTCACGTGCAGAAAGCTAGTGGACTTTTACAAATCGTACGATCTTCGTTATTATCTACATATATACCAAGTTTTCTGACGCTTATCTATCTATTAAATTTCTAAATTTATTAAAAGCATAAACATTTTAATAAAATTATATAGTGAATGTCTTTCCTTCCGTTTCACATCCTCAAAACGTAATTTGTTAATGTTGCTCTTCTTGACCTCATTTAAGTCTTTGAAAAGTTGTCCCTCGATCAAGATAAGCTCGAAGTTACCGGATTGAGATATTATCACACTGATTATGATAAACAACTTTAGTACAAATTTTACGAAGTTTATTAAACTTGCCCAGTAATGAAGCACCAAAATTTAAATTTTGTTTAGTCAATAATTTTATCGTCAATTACGATACAAGTATCCCAAAATGGTAGTTGTATTAATAAGTCATAAATGTGATATTCCAGCGTAAGAATATGCGGCTCTTTTAAAGGGGTAATGGGTTCAAACTCTGGGGAGATACCAATAAGTTTTGCCGTTAAAGCTTAAAACAAAAATTGGTAAAGAATGAATCGTTTAAATGACGTAATTGGTAATTTTTATGTTACAAAATCCACGAAAGTGAAACCATAGGGGGAAGCTTGTTAATCTTTTATATTTAAATGAGATAATCTTGTATGTATATATATATGTCGTTTTATCTCTGTTTTCAGGCTCTACATTTTTTTTAAAGTTTACGTTCAATACTATCACAATTTTTCGCTGTCAAACGTAAAGTCATGGTAGTTCATTTAGGGAACGGCCGGTCTAAAGAGGTGAAAATAGCTAGGATCAAGCCCCACCTGACCTATTATTTTTTAATTTTTCTTTTCAATTTCTTCTTATTTTTTTTTACATTATTTTAAATATTATTTTTTAATTTTTATTTTCAATTTTTAAATAATTTTTTTTTACATCATTTTAAAAATTACGGAGCAAGGCTCGGTTACTCAGGTACTGATAAATTATGATAAATTAATTTGCAAATGATATTAATTTACACGTCAACTATTATAACATTCGTTTTTGTGTTGGACATGAGAAATGTCGATATGCAAGAATGGAAAATGGCACATCGTTTCTATAATTTGACAACAACGACTGTATTCATAAAATGCAAAAACCAAATAAATTCATTTTATGTTTCCGTAAAATTCACAAAGCCTTCAAAAACAACACCGATGAATGGAAAAACTTTTAATACGGAAAACTGCGCCCGCATTCCTCATTCGCATAAATGTAGCTCGACCACTACAAATTAACACACATAAAAGCTCTAAAATCTTTATTTCTAGTAAAGATGAAAATTTCGTGCAATCTAAACACAATACCTCTCTATCTAATATCATTTAGTGAAATTTTCTACAAAAATAATGATATAATTCTTTTTTTCCTCCTGCCGACCTGACCGGCCGCCTGCCTGACGTCAACTTACCTTAGTCGTAATTTACGACATCTCGATAAGAAATAAAAATATAATTATAATAAAAATAATAATATAATTATTTTGCTATAATACGCGATTAAGTAAATAGAAAATATATATAAAACTAATTGTAGAGTGGACTATCCGTTTCCATACCTGATACAAGCTGGATTCGTAAAAACATATGCACAAACCTATATCACCGCCACCACAATACACAAGCATTATACACGTTCACTACCACAAACTCAACAATCGTTTTACCCCGCAACCAAATAGACTCAAATACAAAATGGCTTTCAAAGCAAAAAAAATTGGCTTTTATTTATTATATTTTCCATTTATTTAATCGCGGATTGTAGCAATATAATTTCGTTATTAATTATTGCATTATGGATCTCCGCAAAGTACTACCTACTTCTAAATGTTATTAATAATACATTATACATTAAATTATAAAAACCCTTTACTTAATAGAAAATATGTACACTGCAAAATACAGATAGCGATGTCAAGTCAAAAAGAGCAGTAAACAGTAAAAATTACAGTACAAATAAGAAATAAATCAAATTTCTCCATGCTATCAATAAATATATCTTAAAATTTAAATACTTCCATTTTTAACCATTTTTACTGTGTTCGCTTTTCTATTATAGCCTCTCATATTAAGCGTATAGGAAGCGTTTAAGGTAAACATAATATGCAAATAAAAAATATACCTACCCATATAAATTTTCCGTCTGAGTTCCTTTATTGTTTCCGCTTAATTGTGAAATTCGTACACTTGACGCAGAAATATGAGCCGAAATAAAAACTCGAATATCATGATCTGTGTTTAGGTAAAGAGTTCGCTCGTAAACAAGCAATAAATTTTCTCTTATTTTATTGCGGAAGGGCGGCGACGTTTGTATTGTGAGATACAAGAGATGTTCGTACATTTTTTGCTGAGCTTGTTTATTGTTTTAGAATAATGATATCATGTATTCCTTTATATACCTATATTTATTTAATTGTATATTTTACAAGAATGTAGAAGTTACTTAAATTACTTACATCGTAACACTATACAAATCATTCAGACGTGGAATGGTCCCAAGAATGCTGGCAGCGTTTCCGCGTTGAATTGCTAAACTGAATCTTTGTGCGAAAAAGGAGCCAGCCCTCCTGTTACCTGAAGAGAGAATTAACCGAGGTGTTAAATAATGCACTTTGACTCGATGGCGTTAGAGTCTCAAAAGCAAACGGCACAAATATATAACTCTCGATAAGGGATGCAGACTTTCACCGCTTGCTGGATTCGGCCATTTCCGCTGCAGGTCCTGGTCTTGACGCCGTTTTCTTGATATGAGACGAAGCTAACGTATCATCGCATGTTACACACATAGGACCCGTTCCCGTTCCCAAGGAACAAGCGTCAAATAGTCTGGTCTCTTGCCATCATCCCGAATTATCCTCGAAGGTTCAAGAAGAGCAGGAATGTTGATGGTGGCCAAAGCTCTTATGATGGTATCATTAAGAGAGCATCATCTCCCTGCCCTTATCCCACTCTAAGTTGGGTCAGCACATGTTATAAACATGTTGTCACATGATTTGGCTACGTATTTTACGACCGGCCGCCGGTATCATTAAGAGAGCAATTTATTTATTTCTGTGTATCAAACCTTGCTTGGAAAATGTACAACAATGGACATTGCATTTTTTCTGTCTGGCGTATTACGACGTTTAAGCACCAAAACGGTACAAGTTAGAATTCCATCAAAGATAAAATAAAATTGACAATTTATTTATTTATTAATAGATCGCCAACAAAATACACACTTCACATTAAAATTATACATTGACCAACTTAAAATAAGTAGTGTTAAAATTCAGTAATTATATTATGAAAATTCGCTCAGGTTTCAAAGTAAATAATCCGATTTTGAGGCATTCAAATAAATTAGTGTTGCACTAAAATTTTAAACATAAATATGCAAAAACAACACGATTCATGCACAAACTTTTATATGAAAACTCTGTCCACATTCCTATCGCTCACATACGAATGCAGTGGCCTCTATTAATTAGTGCATACACTGTACAAGCGCTGAATTTTTAATTTAGAAAGCATTTGAAGTTATTTTTGTACTTTGCTAGCGAAGCTGATAAGAGTAATATTTTTATTTATTTCACACAAAATAATTTTACATGTAAAATACAAATACAAAAAGGTTGAAACCATTAATGGCTATATAATAAAATTTAATTTGATTGAAATCAATCGTAATCAAAGCATCCTTGGCTAAATCACAAAGCTTAGTGAATGTGTAGTGTCCTATTTGTGGTGGTGTCTCGTGATACGTATGGTAAATAATTCTGAATGTATAAGGTATGAGAACGGTTTTGCTTCCTACACTTAGCATTACATAGATTTCTAAACTATTTCTAACTATAAATATAATAAATTAATAATAAATATATGGGAAACTTACACACACGGTGGTCCGTCCCCAAAGTAAGTAACTCAATACTTGTGTTATGGTAGTAAAGTATTGTGTATGGTATATATTTATATAATTTTGAAATAAATACTTACATACAAATATACACCCAGACTCGAAGACCAACAAATTCATTTATAAAAAATGTTTACCCTCGGCGGGAATCGAACCCGCGTCCTGCGGACCTGAAGGCAGGGTCACTACCCACTACACCAACGGGCCAGTCGAATTCTATCATAACTTTTATAAACTCCTAATCACCTAAAATGGACGTAAAGAAGTTATAAGATCTCTATCGCTCGCTACGCAAACCAAAATACTCGTTCGAAAGCCATTTATCTAGTAAGGCCGGAAAGTAAACATCCTGATATCTCTCACGCCCTTCTTGCGAATGCTTTGAGAATACACCCCATATAGTTTTTATGTTTCCTCAAGCAGTTATCGCTTGACTGCAGGGTTAGTCATATTTTTATTACGCAACGCGTATGAATCAAGACTATGGGGTTGAAATCATTTGGAACTAGAAACAATTTTTTTTTAAATAAATAAATATATGGGCCACTTACACGGTCGTCCGTACCCAAAGTAAGTAATTTAATACTTGTGTTATGGTAGACAGACAACTGGTGAATATATACTTATATATTTTTTAAATACATACATAAATACAAATATACACCCAGGCTCAAAGGCCAACATATTCATTTATAGAAAATATTGGCCCTCGGTGGGAATCGACCGCGACCCGCTGAGCTGAAGGAAGGATCATTACCCACTGCGCCAACGGGCCAGTCTATTTTTAGTAATTTATCGTACTTTAACCTTTAGGTATCAAATTTATTTGAAGCTAGCTGTGTTAACACGCTACACTACAGGTACGGGTGGAAATCAGTGTGTCAAAAATTTTCGCAATATTCATTACTGCTCCTGTCCTGTGCATCTTAGCGTGATGTTATATAGTCTATAGCCTTCCTCGATAAATAGACTATGTTACATTGAAAGAATTTTTCAAATCGGTCTGTTAGTTCCTGAGATAAGCGCGTTCAAACAAACTCTTCAACTTAATATATATTAGTATAGATGTTACTAATTAATATTGCATTGAAGTGAGACAGAGTAGAAAAAAATTCGGAGTTTAGTGTTAAAATCTCCTGAATAATACTACTAGATGTGCCGGCGGCTTCGCACGCGTGGAAATCACTGTCACAAATTTTCCCGAATTAAAATTTTGAAGATAAAAGTTATTGTGAGTTAACCCTAAGAGATAGAAACAGGCTGTCGCGGACTTTTTTGTAGTATTCTTGTATATCTACAAATCTCTAGAACAATACTTTGATGTTTCTCTACTGATTTAAAGCTCCCAGTAGTCGTGGGTTTTTTACAACCGTGCGACCTCTTTAACACTATTTACATAAAACAGTAATGTTTAATTAACCTAAACCTTATTACAGTATTAGTAAATACCTTATTAGTAGATTATGAGAAAATCGATCAGACAGACGGATTTGTGGACTTTGTTTAGTTTTTTTTTTTTCGGAAACTAACTAAGGCTGTTAGCCCTGAAGGCTTTTACAGCGTCACCGAGAATGGGCGAGCGCAGAAGCATCGCCGGGGGTTGAGGTACTGGGAGAGCGGGTCTCAAATAAGGCCCGCAGCATCCTGGGAGCGTCGCATTAAGGGTGCCTCCTGTGAGGCCGGACCACGGCTTAAAGCGACGCGCTGTAGAGGACTGTATCGGACTGTGGATTGTTTAGTAATATTTATAAATATACAGTGCAAACTCTATATAACGACCCTCAAGGTTCTGTGCATATTGTGACGTTATAGAGAGTTGTCGTTAAATACAGAGAAAAAAATCTGAATTAGAAAAAAAGTTTATTTCAGACTAGTGTTAGTATTGCGCTATTGCGTATAGTCTATTATTTTTGTGTGACGTCTTTCGCTGCACTAGTAATTTAGTTGTATTTTTTTAAATATTTTATTCATACCTTGCGTTATTGAGGCATCTTGGTGACAAAGATAGTACTTTTCCATTAATTTACCTGCATTTAGATGCAATCCCAAATTGTAAACAATAGCACGGATTTCTTAGAAAGTTCAGTATGTGTTATGCCGACAGTCGAGTTTATTACGGGCTAGGATGATAAAACGACCAAAGAACGTACACAGCTGCGCAGTTTTTACTTATTTTGGCTTAACTTAAAAAGTACTAGCAAGTAGCAATGCTATATAGAGTGTATCGTTGTATGGGAAACAAGCTAAACCAACCAAAGCCAAGTGATATCGACGCTTTAGGGAGTTTGTCGTTAAATCGAGTGACGTTACATGGAGTTTACACTGTATATGTTTATGGTTTTTTTGATAAAGGAAAAATTATGGGCACAGTTTACTAACATAATTACTATCGAGTTCTCTCTCTCTGGCCTATTTTACTTTTGACTGACCAAAGTGCTACTATGTCTTTAGGGAATTAGCAAACTTTAACTTCAAGCTATTACGTTAAGTGCCTTTTTTACTTTACGAACAAAAGTCCGAAACTTTACTCCCTGGCGACCGAACGCCACTCCTAAAACTTCGATTATTATTAAATAGCAAATTAATTTATGCTTTTATAATTATCAAAATTACAACCTAAAAATATTTCTCAATTTATTAATGATGGAGAATCAGAATAAACATTGATAAATATATACATATATAATTTAAAAATACATACTTAAATACACATATATAGCCAGAAGAGAAGAACAAATAACTGGTTTTTTTTTATAGAAAATGATGGCCCTCGGTAAGAATCGAACCCACGACCCGTGGAGCTGAAGGCAGGGTCAATTATGCCAACGGGTCGGTCTATTTATTTAATTAAACTATGTATTATATTAGTCAATGTTTATTTTTATTTTATATTATATTTATTGTATAATTTGAATAGAAACGTTTTCCAGTATGCGTTCTTAAAAAGTCAAAAAGTCTAGAACATAAAGTAAAATAAACAGTTATACATCCTCCTGCCCTTATCCCAGTCTAAGTGGGGTCGGCACAACATGTTATAAACATGCTATCACATGATTTGGCTTCTACGACACTTGGTAAGAAATGAGGTTGGTCTATTCTACTCAGCCGGATACCACACGGAGGGTCAACTTACCTTAGTCACCTTTTACGACACCTCGGTAAGAAATGAGGGTGGTCTATTCTATTCAGCTGGATACCACACGGCTAAAATTAAATAGTTATCTTGTATAATATATAACTTAAATAATAAATAAATATTATAATTATCTAAAATTTACCATATACTACTTCTTATTTCATCAAATAATTTGTTTTCGTCTGCTGTAAAGAAAATGATGATATGTAAATATGAATTAAACAAAATATTCTTATATCTAAATATCAAACTTTCTTAACAAACATATGCTCTAACCGTTAAATTATCAAGCCATGATGGGTTATAAAAATAAGTGAAATAAGAACAGTTCTAACGTGAGCAGATTTTATATGGCTAAAAAGACGCGAATACAAACAACAGTTACAAACAACTTCACGCATCACAGCAAATTGTCACGCTTTAGAACAAGTGTCGCCACTAAAGAACAACTTTTAATTACCAAACTTATTCGAGGAACACCATAGCAAAATATGGCCGCTAAAAATAGCTGCTAAAGGTTTCACGCCCGTACGCTTTTTATTATGATAATAAAACCGCTCCGAACTGCACTTTACAGAGTAAAACTTGGTCGGAATCTTGCGGTGTAATTTTAGATACGCCGCAAAGTAATTTCAATTAGATTTTTGTTAAAAAATACAGGCAAACTTCCAAAGAAGTTTCATTATGGTCGAAGCTATCTCGTTTTAATTTAGCGACGTTTGAACTATACCATTGGAAGAAAATAGTATTCCCTCTAATGTATTTAATTCCAAAGATGCGTTTACAATTAATAATTGGATTCAATGGATGACCGTCATCCAGTATATAGAATAAATTTTAATTTAGGTTCATCATCATTCTTCAGTCCTTATCCCTCTCTAAGTGGGGTCGGGACAACATGTTTTAACCATGTTGTAATGTGATTTGGCTAGCTATTTTATGACCGACCGCCTGCTTGACGTCAACTTACCTTAGTCGCCTTTTAGAACACCTCGGTAAGAAAAGAGGGTGGTCTATTCTACTCAGCTCGATACCACACGGTTTTCTATACATTAACTATGAATACTACTCACGATAGTTTAAATTTAAAATAAATAATTCTTAACTCAAATTGGCTTTTACAAGCACTTTTGAATCATCGAATAGCAAAAAAGCTACGATTGATCCGGAAAGCTACTCTCACCGAGAAGAACCAGCAAAAACTGGCGGTTACACTTTTAAAAAGTAAATATTTCAATAATATACAATTGTTTGTCTTTGATAATGCACAAGGACGTAAGAACTTAAGTCAACAATTAAGGAGTACAAAAGACAAACATTCACACATTCTTAACGAAATTGTTCCCCAAAGTTATTAAAAAGTCGTGACCCTCACTTTGGCCCTCACTTGTTTGACTTTCGACTGACAAAAGCATTAAGACGTCTCTTGGGAATTAATGGCCTTTTACATTACCGTTAAGTGCCATTAAAGCTTATGTGCTTGCCAACAACGTGGAACTCTATTTTTTGTAATTTGTATTGTTTTAGCCTGTGCCATCTATCCTAAATTTAAGTAGCTGTATTTGCATCCATAATTAATATTCGTCTTCTTCTTTGTTAATCGATGGACGTCCACTCTTGGACATAGATCTCTTCATGGGATTTCTAAACCACACAATCTTGTGCCGCTTGGACCCAGCGGCTCCCCGCGACCTTTTCAAGTTCTCCAGTCCATCTCGTGGGAGGTCTACTGACACTGCGTTTTTCGGTGAGGGGTCACCATTCCATCACCTTGAGACCCCAACGCCCATCGGTTCTCCGCACTATATGCCCCGCCCAAGGCCACTTCAGCTTCTTGAGTCGCTGAGCTATATGGGTGTTTCTGGTTCTTCTATGGATCTTCTCATTTCTAATTTGATCACGTAGATATACTCGCAGCATAGCACGCTCTATCGCCCGCTAAGCGATTCTGGGCCTACTTATGAGGGTCATAATTAATATTACAAACTTGAAAAATATAAAAGAATGTCAGTTACTTCGTTAACATTTCAACGGAGTAATGGATCGATGTGATTTTATTATACAGACAATTTTAAAGCTGGAGAATAGAGACAACACAGGCTACCTCTTATTTAGGTGCTGAAGTCCTCGCAGATGAGTATATAATATACTAGCTACTACCCGCGACTTCTTTCGCGTATTGTCCTGTGATAGGTCGATAATAGATGGCGATATTCAATGTCATACTATTCCTGAAGGACTAACAGGATTTCTATAGCCTATATGTTAGTTCGGTGTATAAGGAATATTGTGCCAAATTTCACCGATATTGGTTCAGCAGATTCACCGTGAAAGAGTAGCAAACATACATTCATACGCACGAACTTTCGCATTTATAATATTAGTAAGATAAGATGATATAAATAATAATAAAATATAAGCTGAATCTGATGTTGTTGTTAATCCAAATAAAACAACAAATCAGCCATTCAAATACTTTAGAAATTTTAATCATTAATACAATCTAGATTTAATAGAATCTTTAATACTATTAATAATGTTACCTGGCGGACTGCTGAAGGCAAAAAGCATTAAGTAACAAATATAAAATTAGAACGATTTTCCTAAATAAAGGAGTCAATTGCTAAAACCATAGGCAGTGAGTTTTTCAGGGAAAACTATGTATCTAATTATTAATAATTGCAATTTACAATGCGCTTTTCGTTGAAGGAAAATATCGTGAGGAAACCTGCAGCGTAGTAGGTCTTAGCCCCAATCTTTCTCTCCAAAAACGGAGAGAGGAGGCCTATGCCCAGCAGGGGGATACTAACTGGCCGTTACTTTAATATTTTTACTTTACTAAATAATGAAATCAACAGTGAAAATAATAAAAAGGATAATTATTTTACCTTATTGTACGGTTTAATAGAAATTGCATCCTTTATTTTGCGCAACGCTCGAACGGCACCTAATGCGAGCCATAAATCATCTCTTCAACAAATACGCGGATTTCTCATGAAATAGCGCCTGGCGTAATAATGGGACGCTTTGATGGGGGTAATTTAGAATATTGTGCTGAAAAGCACAATATTCACGCCATGGAGTTGTGGTTTTATTTATTTATTTTTTGTTGTTGTGAGACTTAACGGTTTAATAGCGTATTAAAAAGTACAGTCAAGCGCACAAAACACAGTGTGAAATGTCTAGAGTAAAGAACAAAACGTCTACTGATAACAAAAAACATCGTCCTAAGGTAACCTTATATGAAATTGGATTTCAGTGTGATTTTTTTCAAATTGTCTGTATGTTTACACCATGAAAGTAGTCAAGGCCAATCAATAGGCCTTGACTACTTTCATGGTGTAAACTGACTTCATCTGTGCTATACTCTTATTTTATTATTTTGAGTTTTCAAAATAAGAAGATTATAGCACAGATGCTCTACTAACTGTTTAAAAAAGTAAAAAAATATTCTTTATTTAAGTAAACTTGTAAACAAGTGCTTTTGAAACTCTACTGCATGTTTGGAAAGCTGTTCCTACTGCGAAGAGCCACCAAACAAATCGGCGGTTGCTCTTTTCAAAATACAATTTTTATTACTAGTTACATTTAGTCATTACTGTCTTGTACAGAGTCGTAGCAATATCCACGCATTCTTATCATCGAAGTAATCTTCAACAGTAATGTAGACTTTTTGAATTAGCTAAAATTGATTGCGGAATTTTATTATAGAATCCTATACCCAAATTTACTGTTGTTAAATTAATTAACAAATCAGCCATTCTAATAGAAATTCAAAGTCTTTTAATACATTGTTTAATGTTCCTTGACGGATTGAAGAAGACCAAGTAGTTTGTACACGTTACAAATATAAACTATAACTATAACTAGATTCTAACGGAATCTGGAATGAATACCTGAAACATAACTTTAACTGAATCCCTTTTGATTTAATTATCTCACTATCTCAATCAGGCTTATAGTTTATCTAATAGGTATAAATTTTGTCTACTTGTCATTATTACCAACTCGTCGACAGGTTTAGGTCCCTAATTAAATTAGTTTGGGCAGTTTTCAAACGAGGATTATTGAACCTAATATTCAGGACTTCAATAAGTAATAATGATCACTTGATATGATATTGTAAAAAAATTTATTAAATTCGTTACTCTATATAGATATACAAATCATTATCATCCTCTTGCTTTTATCCCACTCTAAGTGGGGTCGGCACAACATGTTACAAACATGTTGTCATATGATTTGGCTACGTATTTTACGACCGGCCGCCTACCTGACGTCAACTTACTTTAGCCGTATTTTACGACTCCTCGGTAAGAAAGAAAGTGGTCTATCTTACTCAACCGGATACCACACGGTGGGTCACCTTACCTTAGTTGCCTTTTACGACACCTCGGTGACAAATGAGGTTGGTCTATTCTACTCTACCGGATACCACACGGCGGGTCGACTTACCTTAGTCGCCTTTTACGACACCTCGGTAAGATATGAGGGTGGTACTATTTTATTCAGTCGGATACCAATCGGCATCTATATAGATATACAAGTATGTGTTGAATAACATGACGGTACATTCTGAATTATGTCGGATTATAAACTGCAAGTAAGATAAATACACGGGACACGCTATATAAAACACTAGCTGCGCCAACAACTTCGCCTGCATGGTAATCAATGTGTCACAATTATTTTCCCGAATTGAAATTTTGAACATATAAGTAGTTATCGTGAGTTAATTATAAGGGATCTTTAAATAATTCTCAGTCTACTTAGTGCAAGCAAGGAAAGCTTTAGATTTTGCCATTTTCGCAATATGTTTTAATGCTGCTCTTCTATTCATCTTAGCGTGATGTTATATAGCCTTCCTCAATAAATGGACTATGGTTTAGTAGTTCCTGAATTTAGCGTGTTCAAACAAACAAACAAACAAACAAACAAACAAACAAACAAACTCTTCAGAAACGATTCCATCAATTCGAAATGCTATCATACATTTAGAAAAACATTGGGCAAGTAAAGAAACTGTAACTTGACGACAGAGCATCTTATAATAGTATCAAGTCCACATACACTGACTAACTAACGGACTTACTTATATTCTCACAAATCCACCATTAAAAGCAACTGTTATTTTAAACAAACCCTCTTTTACTACTAAACAACTAAAAAGACCTCAAATGTCATTTGACCATTCCGGTTTCGATGTATACTTTGCTTTCATAGTTAGCATTTTTTTATCAGTCCACTAGATAAAACTTTTTTATTTGCCAGCCAGCAAACAGCAATTTACATGCTTCCATCATTTTCACACTTTATTACCTTCATATTCATGCCGGTACACAAAAATACAACAATAAATCTAAACGCTGTTTCACGTCTCCACTTCAGATACAAGCAAGTTAATCATTTAGAGAGGGTGTAAAAGCAAATATTTTTATTGTGATAGGAGTGTTCACGAGGTATCTTTGGGTATTCATCAATCATAATTTATTACCCCATTATTATTGTTCCCCTGAATAATCGTTCATATCCGAAACACCTAGATAGGCTATGTTCATATTGGATATGTAATAAGACATCCATTCCAAAGGAAATCTACTAATATTGTTAAAATGAAATTTTACATGTGTACGCCGTGTGGTATCCGGCTGAATAAAATAGTGCCATTCTAATTTCTCACCGAGGTGTCGTAAAAGGCGACTAAGATAAGTCGACCCGCCGTGTGGTATCCAGCTGAGTAGAATAGACCACCCTCATTTCTTACCGAGGCGACTAAGGTAAGTTAAAACGTAAAATACGTAGCCAAATCATGTGACAACATGTGTATAACATGTTGTGCCAAACCCACTTAGATTGGGATAAGGGCAGGAAGAAGAAAAATTTTACATGTGTACGTGCAATTTGCGAGGTATGTAAGAAGATCTAAGCCTTAAATGAAACAGGTTACTTTTCTAATAAAAAATCAAAGGAAATCAATAGATTTCACCTATAACTAGATATTAATTAATTTTTATATAACACCGTTGTAGTATATTTATCGATTGTATTTAAATTGATTGGGAAGAAGTTGTTATTAAGCCTAACACAGCATTTTCTACAAAAAAGCTGAATTTTTCAATATAATTGGTAGCACAAGACAAAAATTATGTGTTTGTGTAAATTACATCTTAATCCGTATAGCCTTTTTTGGGATAATAAAGTCCACGCAAATATAATTTACTATCGGTAGCATTTACAAATATAAATTTATTCAACAGTTCTTTTAAAAATACACTTCAATGAAATTTACATTTGAGTAAAACAAGCAACTGATTTTGACATTAAAATTTTAAGCCGTGCCAGACTAAAGCTATTAATACCTTTATAAGCTACGCTTTAGTGACAGGAGCTTTTAAGTTAATTAACTTAATTATAGACGATTATAGGTCTATCCTGAGATAATGTTATATTAAACACTTTGAAAGTGCTATTAACTTTAGCAGCGTACTGAGGGAGAGTACATTTTGCAAAAACTAAAAATGTGTAAAAAGTAATTTAAGAAGTAAATTTATTTAAAATACATTTGCTGTATTTGAGTGAGTATGTCTGTGTCATGTCATGTTAATTGATGATTGATTAATGTCATGATAATTTTATTTTCGACTTTGTATATTTAACTTCAAACAAGATCTTAAGGAAAAACGAGTATTTGTTATCAAATTACTGACAATTATTAGAGTAATTGCTGTTAATTTGCTTTTGATTATTATTATTGAATTGGTTTTAATTTGCTGTTAAATTGGTAATAAATAGCAAGCCAAAATGTGTAAAAAGAGTCCAGATTTCTATCCCGTTATCCATCAGCCTATCACAGTCCACTGCTGGACATAGCCCCCCCCCCCATGTCTGCGCCAGACATCCCGGTTCTCCGCAATGCGCATTCATCAGGCCTCAACTACCTTTCTGATGTCGTCGGTCCAGCGAGACGGTGGACGCCCTACACTGCGTTTGACAAGACGCGGTCTCCACTCCAGAAACACTCTTTTGCTCCAACTGCCATCAGTCCTGCGACAGACGTGACCAGCCCACTACCACTTTAGTTTGCTTATTCTACTAGCTACGTCGGTTACTTTGGTTCTCTCGCGGATAATCTCATTTCTGATTCTATCCTTGAGAGACATTCCGAGCATAGTTCGCTCCGTAGCACAACTGTGCTTACTGTCCCGTTAAGTAAGCGGTAATTGTTTCGATTATGATCATAGATTCGTTGGTGTGTAACCGAGGATTGGTAAAATTGGTAACCGGTACTAAACTTTTGCCCATCACGCGTCAATAATCCCGGATGATAAATCGATGTGAATTCGAATCTGAAATCGATCTATACTCGCTTTGGATATTCCCACTCTCAAAAGAAGTCATTTTCATACTGCCCTAATTTGGGAATCATCAATACGAGACTGCCAAAGAGTGAATCCGAGTTTCTACTCTCCCTAAGCGCTATTCTTACATTCATTCGATTCATTCTTCTGCCTATACTTGACTATAACATACCGTAACAGGTACATGGTACTAAAAATAAAGATAAATGCTGATTACAAGTAACCCCATTGTGGACGAGCCCCTTTCGGCATCCCCTCCCTTCCCTCCGCGGTGCAAGTAACGGAAATTGGATTTTTCTTTATTCTCACCCAAGTAACTCGATATTGTGTGAATTATGGAAATTGCTCCGCTAAATTGTTGATTTATTATGTGATATATGTGATTGGTTACCCTAACGTTTTGTTATAACGAAAATGATTATATGTGTTTTAACGCTGCCCTTTTAGAATCCTTTAATTTACAATTTATTTTTAAATTAAAAATTTAACATATTTGTTTAAATTTGTTATTTTATGAACTTGGGACTTAAATTGTTAGTGCTGTTGCTTTGATATTACATAGATTTCTATCGATCAAATATTAAATATAAAAAATAGTGTTCTTTTTGTAAAATGATTGTATAATTACAGAAATGATATACTAATGTGTATGTATGTATAGATACATATTTGAACATGCCAACTTTGCTCAAATAGTTAGCTATAAGCAAATCTCATCATCTTCCTGCCCTTATCCCACTCTAAGTGGGGTCGACACAACTTGTTATAAACATGCTGTCACATGATTTGGCAGCGTTTTTACGACCGGCCGCCAGCCTGACGTCAACTTACCCCTGTCGTATTTTACGACACCTCGGTAAGAAAGAGGTGTCTATTCTACTCAGCCGGATACCACACGGCGGGTCGACTTACCTTAGTCGCCTGTTACGACACCTCGGTAAGAAATGAGGGTGGTACTATTCTATTCAGCCGGATACCACACGACTATTATAAGCAAATCTACAAATAAGAAAAAAAAAATTTTAGCAGATTTATTTATTACTATGAATTTTATAAATAAAATAGATTTGCCTATAACTTACTCCTTGGGTAAAGTTATACTTATTGGCAAAGTGAGCATGTTATACTAAGTTTTTAGAGAAAAACATATTCGGTAAATTAACATTAAACTATCATGGATAATTAATCTTAATGAATAGAAACAGAACGCGAGCAAAAATACTCATTTATAAAACCGTAATTATGGCTGTTGACCTACTGACTAACCTCATTTCCTATGGTTAAATACCAGATATTTTTAGACAAAAGTAATACAGAGAGAACTAAAGTATGTCAAGTTGACAAGTAGAGGTGTCTGGGGTGAGATAACAACGTTTTGTTTTACACCTAGTGTAAGAGGTAGCTACCATTACATCAAGAGCATAAAAACATTTTAATTTTTACTAAACGTGTGATGATAATATTATTTTGGTATAGTCCACAATGGAAAAAAATCGATGTTATGTTAAATATACAACAATAGAAGTAAATAGATTTTAAGCTAGTATTTAAATATTAAATTTAAAGTTGTACCAATTATAAGAGATCATATGAAATTTGACCACCGATTTATAATGGTTCTTCTATAACATACGAGTACCATACATTCTGAATTTGAAGTAAATAAATAAATACATGGGACACTTACGCACACGGTCATCCGTCTCCAAAGTAACTTAATACTTGTGTTATGGTAGACAGATGTAACTTAGTACTTGTGAATATATAGTTATATAATTATTAAATACATACTTAAATACAAATATACACCCAGACTCGAAGACTAACAAATTAATTTATATAAAATGTTGGCCCTTGGCGGAAATCGAACCCGCGACCCGCGGAGCTGAACGCACGGTCATTACCCACTGCGCCAATGGGCCAGTCAATCTAAAGAAAACAGCCAAATTTAAGTGCAATTAAATAGTAGAATATTACTTTAAAAAAATGTTTGTACGAACCATGTTAATTTGATGGTAAACAGCTTTCACACTATTGTATGAGCCTTCCTAATTATTTAGCAGATACTTAAGGGAAAGAAGGTTGCGACTTTCTCAACACAACGAGATATCTTATTAGATATTTTCCTTCCTTGTTAAAGTTAATTTACACTTAGTTATCCTTTTTAGTAGTCCAAAACATACTGAAATTATAATTCAAGTCAAATAATAGTGAAAATAAAAACTTTTAGCTTATATACAAGATTTAAAATCTTTTATAAATCTATATTTGTTTGAAGTAGCGTAGTTTGTATTAGTAGTTATAGAATAATTGTGCTAAACATACTTACGACATGTTTTTAGCTGGCGTTGTAACTACAAGGCCAGCTAAAACCAGGTTGTTCTGTACTTTTCTTCGACCATGCACAAGATGACTGTGAATAAATGTAACTAATTATGACAGTTATATTTTAAAAAGAGCAATCACTGAGTTCCATGTCGTTTGTCCTCCGAAGGAGCAATTTTCTTAACCATTTTAACCAACCAAGCTCTTGTTTACAATTTTTAAATTTCCACTTAATTACATTTTTCTTTGCATAATGTGACTCGGCCTTACACACATATACATATTAGTAGAATCTTATAGTGGAGTGGAAGTATACTGAAGGAATATATATAAATAAATAATATGTATAAATAATTTATTTCTATATGATGTTCGGAATTGGCTTTCGATATTCGTTACATATTTGTACGCTATACTTAAAAATATTTTGATCAAATTTTTAGTAATACATTCAGAATCCCCGTACCAAATTTTTCATAGCCGCCGATCGTCACGCTAGCCTAACAGATATAGGTGTGAGGTCAGGCGTACACAGCCAAGAGCGCGTGCCGTATATTGCCGCATGCCGAAGGCTTACGTGTATTACGGGCGATACATCGTAGCTCTATGAACCCAAACCTATGTTTAACGGCTTGCCTTAACGGTATTGTGAGAGACTTTACAGTATATTGTAATATAACACCCTACACTATTTTATATCATTTAAAATTCTATTTCGAATACACTAAGACCCGATGCCTCTGTGTCACTTACTGTGACGTGTCTCACTTTCTGTGTTTCTGTGACTGTCTAAGACGGTGCTTAGTTGAGCCGTTACCAACGGAACGCGTATAAGATTTTAGTGGAATTAATTAAAATGGAAATGCGATGTCGGCTTCAGTATACATTTCTATAGCATAATTAATTCCTTAATCTATTTTAATCTTATCTTTAACAAAATTACTCCTTCCTATATTTGAAAATTATACAAATGTTAATGATTCGGAACGGTTCTAAACCACTTATACCAATACGCAACTCTTACAAAAAATTTCAATATACAATTTTGTATATGTAAATGTAAAATGTTTTAATATTGATATTGATGTATGTGTTTTAATATTGATAAAAACTTTATTGTACATAAAAAATGAATACTAAAATTAAAATAGTATTTAACAAATATGGAGCATAAAAAAAATGTGCTAAAGGCGTTTTTTTTGCTAAAAATTAGATCAGATGTTCAAACATCGGGCGAGAACCTATGGTTTTGCTTAAAAACTTATGCTTTAGCCTTATTTATATTTACAATTCATCATGCAGTTTATGGTAAAAAAATAGACTTGAATAAACTACACATCTATCTATTTACAATAATATTATACATATTATGAATACGCTTTTATTTAGGTAATATAAAAATGTGCCCTAAAAAGTAACTACGGCAATTATAACGCTACAAATTAGCAACGCTGGTTTCTAACTTTAGCCCCAGAGGACTATAACATTGGAAAAGTGCTTTACACAGGCCTTAAATATTGTAAATATACCATTGTAACTTTCAAACAAAATAAAAATAAGACCGTAATAAAGACTCTAAATATTACGTCCCAGTGCTCTCGGGAATTTGATTTAACTACGAGCAACCTTCGAGTGTTTCTAGAAGTTTACGTGATTTCTTTATATTGAAAATTCATCGTTTGCTTTACAGTGAAAGAAACATCGCAGATAACAAATGTCATCCCAGGGTTATGCCTGCTGCAAAACTTGCCAACCCCAATTAGATAACTAATAATAAGAATAAGAAGATCTTTATTCGACTTTTACGGTTGGTCCTGTAAAATTTATTGCTGATCCGAGCTTTTTTGTTTATAACTGTAATAAATATATCTTTAAATTAAGCCCGGCGAAGCGACCTGGACACACTAGTAGTATTATATAAACGAAAGGTTATTTAACATACTACAACTGTCCATGTTTGTATGCTTCAAGTGAACGTCTATTTGTTCGTAGTTAACATTGTAAATTGTTACGTATTTCAAAGTGAATAACATACAAACGTAATTAAACTGTTCTGGTATCCAACAGAAATGTAATTTGCAAGACGATATTCGTCAGTTTAATTTCTATAAATGGTGCTTTGATGAGGAAATCGCAAACTCTGATCGATCTAATCTATAGGAGCAATATTGATAAAATTCATTATACTTGAAGCTTATATGAAAGTAGCATATAGGGTAAATAAATTCCCACTTTTTCTTCGTTAACTCATTTTTGGTTGCTAACTATGGGCGTAATAAGAAAGCTAAGTCGCTCAGTGAACTATGAAAAGAGCTAAAATAATAATGATAAATGATAATTATTAAATGTATGGGACACTTACACACACGTTCGTCCGTCCCCAAAGTAAGTAATTTAATACTTGTGTTACGGTAGACATACAACTGGTTTTTAAATACATACTTGTTAATGAAATAAAATATTTTTGTTTTTTGTTTGGTATACTTAAATACCAAATATGAAATACAAAGCTATGCTTGGAGTATCTCAGCGTGTTCAAATCAGAAATGAGATAATTCGTAGAAGTACAAAGTAACGGGTATAGCTTAACGCGAAACTGAAGTGGCAATAGGCGGGGCACATAATTCGAAGAACCTATAGACTCTGGCTATGACTATGGCGACCCCGTACCAGAAAACGTAGTGTAAGCAGACACCTTACTAGATATACCTCAAGAAGGATAGCTCAAGAAGAGGAACCACTGGATCCAGGCACCACAAGATCGTGTAACGTGGAAGTCCTTAGAAGAGACCTAAGTCCAACAGTGAATATTTATTAATATACGAGAAAGAGAGAGGGACGGAGCATCGTAAAACAGAAATAATTAATATAACTAGTGAAGATATGACAACTACGATAAGATCACGCCAATTAGCGTTTTTATATAATTCCATATGTTAGGAAACGGTCAACTATAGCTTTTCTCTAAAACTAAACCTAGACCTAGTTTAAGAGACGATTTCATCAGATCCAACCGGAATTTTACCTTGACCATGTCAATTTATAGAATTGGGCGCTAATTTGCGGAGATCCATAATACGAAAATAATGAAAATATTATTTTTGCTATAATCCGCGATAAATAATTTATCGACAATAATATATATATAGTAATATTTTCATTACTTTTGACCATGCCAATTATTCCTAAAGTGAGTGGGGCTTTAGAGATTAAAAATTAAGGTCAAAGGTTAATGTGAAATGGCTTTAAAAATAAACATTTTATCGCAACAACATGAACAATGACTTAAAATTGAAAGTTGCTTAAACAGTAAAAGTTTAAAAATGAATAATTAAACCTAAAAACAAAATTTCCAGCCAAGTTATAAATCCTTCGATAATCCCAGCTCTCAAGTCAATCATGGTAGACGTGAATCACTTAGAAAGATTGTTTAGCTCCTTATTCCCTCTCAACTGCTTATTATAGGAATATAAGTAGGGTCACCACAAATTTTATTAATCCAAGATATGTGCATATTATTTTGCTTTTCAAGAACGCATTTTTAATTCTGGATATGACAAAAATGTTATGACCTTTTTCTAAAGGCTTCTTACATTTTCACGCGACAGAAAGCCAACCTAAGTTTGATCGCAATTGGACATGAGGGTCAATGACTTCTTTTTTAATTTTGTAAATCGTAACTATGCGAAAAAAGAGATGCAGAGAGAAAATTTTGCCTTGCGCAAAACGACAATTTTGATTTTTTTAGAATCTTAATATTTAAATGAGTTAATCTTGTATATATATATTTTTTCCGAATCTCGGAAACGGCTCCAACAATTTTCCTGAAATTCAGCATGTAGGAGGTTTTGGGGGAGAAAAATTGATCTAGCTAGGTTTTATGTAAAAAAAATATTGTTTTATCCCTATTTTTGGGCATTAAAAAACACTAACATTTATATTGAATTGAATTTTCGCCATTAACTGTCAAGTCGACGTAGCTTATTCGGTTAGCAGGCAGCCTCAAGAAATGTGAGTGCCAAGGATTGATCCCAACTAAATAATTGTTTTTTTCTTTTTTAAAGTTTTTTTTCTGTAAAAAATTACCGAGCGAAGCTCGGTCACCCAGATATTAGAATTGATATGCGAATGCACGCTCAAACAATGTTTATTGAATCAATAGACATCTATAGTATCTAAAGACAGTGTAACCAATTTTTTTAGTTGAAGCAGATCTTTAAGACTATTTATATGAGAAATTGCGAATATTTTATTGGATACGTTAATAGAATAGAAGAATGAATAGATATCAATTTGGCAAATCACAGTAAACTACAATTCCGATGAAAAAATTATGATATATTTAATATTTTGTCCGCTTTAGAATCGTTTTGTGGCAAACTGACAAAGCTTAAATCTAATTGAAGTACTTCTGTTCCTTCGTACGTACTTTATATTTTGGATTATAATTTCTAAGGAATAATTAAAATAACAATAAAAATAGAATTTGCGTAATTTTTTAAGGTTTTGTGTTTATTTATTTAAATAAGATGATAATTGTTATGAGAAAAACTCCTGAGCTTTCCACCATAAAACTGCCTAATCCCTTTGACATAAAAAAAAGTGAGATATTTCGCTGTTATAGATCTTGAATAAAATCTGCGTTGGCATTTATCTTTGAAGGATACTTAACTACTCCCACTTTGACTTTTAAAGACATAGCTGTAATACAAAACATTTTTTGACGTGGGACGATGTTTTTTCAGTAGACATTTTATTCTTTACTCTAGATATTTCACACTGTGTTTTGTCCGCCGTGTGGTATCCGGCTGAGTAGAGTAGACCAACCTCATTTCTTACTGACGTATAGTAAAAGATGACTAAAGTAAGTTGTAAGTGGTATCCGGTTTAGTACAATAGACCACCGTCTTTCTTACCGAGGTGTCACAAAATACGACTAGGCGGCCGGTTGTAAAAATGCAGCCAAATCATGTGACAGCATGTTTATAACATGTTGTACCAACCCCACTTAGAGTGGGATAAGGGCAAGAGGAGGATGATAACTATGGTAAGAAGTCTACTTGTGGAGTAATTTAAAAAGCTATAAAAGAAAATCTAAGGTACATAGCATAGTATAGGTACATCTCTAGTCAAAATCTGTCTGCCTACCGTAAATATCCGTGGTAAGGCAACGGTGAAATTGAAACCAATAAAATGGTAGTAAAGTAAAACGTTTTCCGTGTAGAGGGAGTGACAGCGACCGCGTTTGACGAGGGTCGTCATAAGTCTTCCTTACATACCCATACGCCCATATTAATTGTTCTGTGCCATTGAATTAGATTAGGACTACGTGAGAGGAGTCGGTAAAGTAATATGATTGTAGTATTGAGACGATAAAACGTTTTATTAGGGTTGTGACACCGATTTTATTCATGAGTAGCAATCGCTGCGGCTCCACCCGCGTGGAAACATTAAAACCGTAATATAGTCTTTTGATAACCTTAAGAAATGGTTAAAGTTGGTCAACCTTAAAAGCTAGACATATGCTGTCGCGGACTTTTTTTAGAACTTTTAGAGGGAAACAATTTTGTATATTGAACAATACATGAATTTTTAATAACTATCGCCGTTTGCTCAACGCATGCAAGGAAAGATTTAAATTTAGCCGTTTTCGTAATATTTTTTTTATTTCTGTTCCTCTCCTATTCATTTTAGCGGAAGGTTAAATAGCCTATAGCCTAATAAATGGACTTAAATAATTTTTCAAATCCAAAGTAGTTCCTGAGATTAGCGCGTTCGAACATACAAACAAACTCTTCAGCTTCATTAATAGGTATAAATTATTATAAAACTAAGTACCACCAAAGCTCTCTGTCTGTATGTGATCGATTTTCTCAAAATCTACTGAACAGATTTTTATATGGTTTTTACTAAAAGATTCCGGAAGGTTTAAGTTAACAGAAAACTACGGTTTTATGTAAATTGTATTGTTTAATAGGTCCGCGTGATTGTAAAAAATCTCACCTATTTGGAGCTGTAGTCGAGTTAACAAAATGTAGTTGAAAATTGTAGATCTACAAAAATACTCCCACCTAGAGTGGGATAAGGGCAGGAGAATGATGAGAATGATAATGCAGTATTGGTTATAAAAAATGATATATATTTGTATAGTTACTCTGTCCTTATGTAAACATTTCACTCCAAGTTTTTAATAATAAACTCTGACCTTTCAGAATATGACAACAAGAGGCAATGTACAAAAAATGTATATAAAAATTTATAATAGCCATTACAGAAGCGAGTTTCCTTGCTCGGACTAGATTTATGATGTCGTAATATTACCTAGCCTATGGCAATTTAAAGTTATAAACTACTGTCATATTTTATACATGGCTATTATCTAGAAATATGAAGTCCCTATCTGTGCAATAAATATTATACTTGTTAAACCTAAAATCAGCCTATATCCAATAAGCTTACATAGCCACTTTTAAGCACACATTTTAAAGATAACACCATGGGAAAAAGAATACTCTTTATTGTACACACAGAACAGACGAAATTACAGAGGTGTGTATATATATATAATATCTGGGTGACCGAGCCTTGCTCCGTAATTTTTAACAGAATAAAAAATAAACAAAAAAATAAAAAATAATAAAGTACGTGGAGCTCGATCTTAGGTATTTTCATTTCGCGACCACACGTTCACAGTTAATGGCAAACACTCGATTCAAAATAAATTTTAGTATTTTTTAATGCCCAAAAACAGGGATAAAATGGTTTTTTTTATATAACCTAGCTAGATCGATTATTCTCCCCCAAAATCCCCTACATGCTGAATTTCAGGAAAATCGTTGAAGGCGATTCCGAGATTCCGAAATATATCTATATACATACAAGATTAACTCATTTAAATATTAAAGATATATAAATATCACCTATCACCTATAGTATTTCAAAATTGAGTAATCAATTTGTTTACAGTATCTTCAAACTCGTCGATCTTTTATGTCGCATTATGTAAAATAGATACAGATTTGGGACGCTGTCGGGTATAGCAACACTTCTCTCTTACGATCCGCTGAAACTGAACAACCGGGTTGCGAAACTCAGATGCTTAAACAAAACTTCGCACTATCGGCATTTAGTTGCGGATTTAATTCAGTTTCGATTAACGAGACCTAGATTTGAATCAGTATTTCAGGAAACTATTTATAGCACTTAATTTATCGTTTTAGCTGTAATCTATTGTAATATTATATAAGTGAAAGTCTGTATGTTACGTTTTCACGTTTAATCTTTTGGATCAATATTGATGAAAGCTCGTAGAATAGAAGCTCGTATACCGGGATATATACACAAGATTGTATATATTCCTTCGAGAACTGTATAAAAACATATTATATAGTTGAGTTTCTAATAAAGTGCTGTTTATTAATGAACGTCTAAGTCCAAGAATTTCCAAGTCCTATAATGTTACGTTCCAGGAATACAGTTACTTATTTGCTAAAAGGCTTGACCAAACTATGTTATGTACGTACGTCTCTGTAAATTGCAATCAAATAATACTGCATCGACTGATGTGAGATCGCTAAATATTACGCACGTTTTAAAAAAGGGCTCATCTCAGCTATAGGCTAAAACCTGATAGTCACTTGCCTAAAAACTATGCACTCTCGTATTTCGGACATCACACACACACACACATTCTTACAAAAAATTTAAATTTAACTCCTGTATTTCCAAGAATTCATCATCATTCTCCTGCCCATATCCCACTCTATGTGGGGTCGGCATAATATGTTATAAACACGTTGTTACACGATTTATCTAGATATTGTCTTAGGTGTTAGTAAAAACTGAACAAAAATCGGTTCAGTAGATTTTGAGTAAATCGATCATACAGACAGATAGCTTTAGGGACTTGTTTTATAATAAGTATAGAGAATAGATGGATTAAGAATATCTAAAGAAGCTAATTCGGCTAGAAGCTTTTCTATCTAACAACATTATGTAAAGTAGGTGCGGAATCGAAACACTCCGGAGCCTGACAACACTTCGCTCGTACACTTCAAAACTATATCACAGAACTCGATTACTAAACTTTTCACTATCGCAACTTGGTGTTGGACTTAATTGAGAAGTTGCAACTTTAATTATTCGGAGCTTTATTTCGGAAATAGACAATATTTTTGTTGGTTTTATATTTCTTTATAGTTTTCGATTTATATTGAGACTCAAAACTAAATGTTACTGACTTTTTTCGTAAGGAAAAAATCCCTTTTTTAGGTTCCGCAGCCCAACGTCGACGAGCAGCGAGTATGTCGGATTCGCAAAGACTAAAACAACCTGAGTGCTCGGCCGCCACCAAGCTGCTGGTGGCGGCGATAAGGTAGTTAATAACACATTGCTTCATCCCCGCCAACGGCAACTTTGATCCCCAGAGTGTGCCACCTCTGGGTCTGAAAGTGGCCCCTCCATCCACAGATCGATGCATTGGGAGCACTAGATGCGTTGATCGCCTCGAGGACCCTTTCAGATGGGCGTCCGATAAACTCCATTAGGAACGCCCAGAGGTCCCCTTCAGCTTCGGCGAGTCATCTGCCACCCGCACGCCAAAGGATCAGAGGACTTGACTTCCTAAACCCACTTCACCACCTCCTTCCACAGTCCTCGTAGATAGAGGCTATCGCAGCCCTCGATGTCTCCTTGTCCACCATGGTACAAACCACGGCGGACAGAAGGTGGGCTAAAAAAATTACAATTCTGTAATTCTGTAAATTGACTGAAATGTATATTTGCGAGACCCGCGAGCGCGGGAAAAGCTAATTCATATATAAAACACAGTGGAGTCAACACATGTACAGGGCAGTGATATGTTTATTAGGTACTTGTAATGCATATAGCCCTTCTCGAAGAAGAGCCCCGTATGGACTTGTAACTTGTCTGGCTCGCCCGATAAAATAGGACGTGAATGTACCCGGTTCCTATTCATTAACTATGATACCACTAACGAAAGCCTAAATTCAAAAATGTACATATGAAGTTTAATAAATAGTCTATTCTAATCAGCCGGATACCACACCTTCGCCTTTACGACACCTCGATAAGAAATGTGAGTGGTATATGCTACTTAGCCCGATACCATACGGGTTTAATAAATAAATAAAATAAAATTCAAAAATTTTTTGCTGTCACACACAGAATTATTTGTTTTCCTTTCTGCATGTAGCAATTTTATGAAGCCAAGTGTGCTCAAAGTTTAATGTGCTCCATGTTGCATACGAAGTGCAAATGGAAATTTGGATGAAGACAATCGTGCACTGGTGAATGAGTGTGCAAATTTTGCTACGAACGTTCCTCCGCGTTGAAGTGTGAAGCTTCAGAATACTTCGCAGCAAAGCCGTATTTCACAAGATATTATATGCTCAGTATTATCGCGCATTACCACTTTGATGTGACATTTTCGCTTTGATATTTTTTTAGGGTTCATTAATATATTATGTTGTACCAACCTCTACCTACCAATACCTACCAATCCGCACTGGAGCAGCGTGGTAGGTCTTAGCTCCAAACCTTCTCTCCAAAAACGGAGAGAAGAGGCCTATTCTCAGCAGTGGGATAGTAACAGGCCGCTACTTATGTTGTACCATGTGGTATCTGGCTGAGTAGAATAGACCACCTTCATTTCTTACCGAAGTGTCGTAAAAGGCGACTTAGGTTAAATAACACGCTATATGGTAACCGGTTGAGTGGAATAGACCACCCTCATTTCTTACCGAGATGTCGTAAAAGGCGACTTAGGTTAAATGACACGTCATATGGTATCCGGCTGAGTAGAATAGACCACCCTCATTTCTTACCGAGGTGTCGTAAAAGGCGACTTAGGTTAAATGACACGCCATATGGTAACCGGGTGATTAGAATAGACCACCCTCATTTCTTACCGAGGTGTCGCAAAAGTCAAATAAGGTTAGTTAACTCGCAGTGTGGTATCCGGCAAAGTAGAATAGAGCACTTTCATTTCTTACTGCAATGTCTTAAAAGGCGACTAAGGTAAGTTGACTCGCCATGTGATATCCTGTTAAGTAGAAGAGATCACTCTCATTTTTTACCGAGGTTTCTTATAAAGGCGAATAAAGTAAGTTGACGTCAGGCAGGCGGTAGATCGTAAAATAACTAACCAAAATATGTAGCAACATGTTTAATACTTGTTGTGCCAACTCAAAGTGGGATAAGCTGGATACCACAAGATGGGTTATTGTGCTTTATTCAAACATAATATGAAATATAAAAAATGATGTCAAAAGTTATTACATTTGAGACGACAACAAACCTTATTTATAGTCCACTGCAAATAAAACGGTTGAAGAATAAATTCCGAAATCTTTCAGACGTTTGCCTCAAAACTCGAGGAGACTTACACTATGACAAGGGAACGGATAGAATAAAAATCCAGCACATCACATACGACGGATCAGGCTGCAACCATGTTATTTGAAAAATGGAAGTGGAATAGACTAGGAGTTCAACGGAAAAACACCGACATCGTTTGCAGATGTATATTTATTTATGTACCATACAAAATAATGTTGAAAAAAACATTATTGGTAAAAAAAAGTGTACGACGGTCAACTTATCCCTATGACAGAGATCTCTGCCAGCTAACCTACGAAGTGAGATAATTTATAGTTAAGAAAAACGCAACGTTGGTACGCAAATACCAAACATATTTATGTTGTTATAACAACTATATAATTGCAATTCATTTTAATTCAAAAATCATTATTTGAGTAATCTAATACTATATGAATATATAAAAAATAAATAGTAACATGAACTAAAAGTTTTACGAAGTTGTATATGGTTGACGGTATTAGAATAAGTAATGGTTGTTTTTAGAATAAGTAATAATAATAATGTTTCAAAATTATGTGAGTGAAAGGTAATTGTTTGTTAAAAATATTAATAAGACTTGAAGAAGGTTGTATCGTTGGAGGTTCAATTCATACATACGATTTTACATCTAATCAAAAATCATACTAAGAATTAAAAAAATTAAGAATCTTCTTGAATTAGACTCAACATTTATATTAATTTGTTGTAAACCATGTTTTAACTAATCCGTGGTTAAGTCACCAGCCAACAAACGCCAACGAAAGTATGTTTTAATATTTTACATTCAAATATTGATAGAAGAACCATAACTAGAAATGTTGTCAGACCTCAAGTTCAGTAAAGGCGAGCAGTATTAAAAAAATATAGCTTTAAAATTTCCAAACTTTTTTGACTTCATTGTTTGTTGTTCTTAGATATTTTATAAAATTAATAAGCAACATTTAACCGTTTTTCTAAATCCAAAAAGAATATAACTAACTGTTATTGTATATTTAAATGGCAGTTCTTTAACTATAATGTTCGTATTCGCATCTTTTAACTCACGGTCTTTCATCTTTTATATGTTTTGCTCACAATATTTTATGCATTAACTTGACTCGATGAGAAAGCAGATATCATGTATTAAACGCATACATTATACATATATTAACTTATTGATTTATTTTCAGTTCAGTTATCTCATTTACCTTACACAAAATATCGTCAAGGGTTCATAGTTTTATGCTTGTGGATTCATATTTCTTTTTGGAGTGTAATAGCGCTGTATGTTGTAAAAAGTCGAGATTATTATACTCTGTAAACTCAGTATATACAGTAAACTCTGATAGGCTTTTTGTAAAAGTTTGTAATAATAGTAATAGAATACCTTCAAGGGACGGAACAATTTCTAGTTTCCGGCGCCGTTGCCTCGACCGGAAATTGACATCAGTGCCCTTCTCACGAACAACATCCGGCACACAAATACACAAATTCACTATATTTACTTTATACATCCCTGAGAAAACTTGAGTAAAGGACTAATATCTGCAACTATACCAGTGAAAATCGTGTTTTATTAACATAATAAATAATTCAGGTCTTAAAGCTGTACTAGAATATGACTCTTTAGACTTTTATTATTATAAAGGGGAGAGATGAAGTTCATGTGACCAAATAAGTAATTAATATGGGTGGATATGTGAGTAGAGACTAGACTAGAAGCAGGCCTAAAAGTCATAGTTGGATTGTGTGAAGTATGGCATGTATATAAAAGGAGTAACACCATAGTTGACAAATGATAGAAGAAATTTGAAAAGAAAAACATGTCTCGAAATCCACTTATAGTGTGATAGGGGCAGGTGATGAGACTTTTATACTCAATATCATGACATTTTCCTACATATAACAATAATTTTTACAGCTCTAAAAACAACTGTTTCGAAAAAGAAAGGAAATAAGCAATATAATGTTAGTTACGAAATGAAAAAGGAAATTGAAAGAAAAGATAATGATACAGTCGGAAAATTAGTGTAACATAATCTGCGTTATTCTCGATTTTTTTTATTCTCGGCATTCTCGACAAAATAAACGCGCGTTAAATTTTAAAAATCTTTGCACTTTTGTATAATAAATTTCGGTTTGTTTAAAGATTTACAATAATACAAAAGTAATAATAAAATTATTTTTCTATAATCCGCGATGAAATGAAATTCATGGCGGATTATAGCAAAATAATTTTATTATTACTTTTGTATTATGGATCTCCGCAAAGTAACGCCTAATTCTATAAATTATTTAAATGATTAATTTAAATTTGTTTAAAATATATTTATTTAATTTTATTTGATTAGGTATTTGATTATGTCAGAATAAGAAGATTATTAATGTTATAACAATAAATCAAATGTAAAATATTTATATCCCCTTGAAAATATACAAATTTTTCCACAAATTTGACTACGGGAATTTTAATACTGAAATAAAAGTCACTCTTCCACTCTTTATCTATTCTTGGTACAAATACCCTTTTACTAAAAAGTACAAATAAATATACATTTACATGGACACAATAATGTTAGTTTAGATATGAATATTATGAAAAAATCATTTAATTTATTATTAATTAAAATATATAACTAAAATAGGTTAATTATTCAGTAATATCGCTAAGACTAAAACCTCTCTCCAATATATGCATAGCTCACTATTACCCGCTATCGCCGTATGAACTAAAAGGAATTAGCTATTATCCTGTATTACCGTACTCTAAGATCGTTTCAGTATGCAAAGTAGAGCGTTTAACCTAATGAGAAAAGCCGGCAGCCTCAAAGGGATCATATTTTTATTTTCTCACAAGAATCATTGAGATAATGCGCTGGCACTCAGCTAATATGGCTAAGTGATTGCACCTAGACGCCATCTTCTAAGTGGAGTACATATATAAATTGACATGCTCATTAATTCTGTATTTGTGACATCATTTTGATATAATAAAGAAGTATGAAGCCAAAAAAATATAGCTGAAAATCAGCGCCTAGTTTTAAAGATATACGTTGAGCTGTACGCATTAAGTTAATGTATAGAACCGGCTATACTCACGTCTTATTCTATCAACGTCATGTAAAGAGCTCATGATTTAGTGCCCCGGATGGTTTCCAAACTAGTCGGACTAACCCGGTACAATAAGACGTGAGTATAGCCGGTTCTATAAATTAACTATGAATACTACTCACGATAATTTAAATTCACAAATTACTAACCCATTCAGTTGTTACAGATTATATATTCAGGTGTTACATACGGGTATATCTTATTAGTTTAAGTATCTGTTTGTAACACCATATCTGAATAAATCATTGTTATTGCCCATTGGCGTAATTGGCAGTGACCTTGCCTTCCATGGGTCACAGGTTTGATCCCGCCGAGGGCCAAAATTTTCTATAAACATTTTTTTGGTTTTTCGAGTCTATATTTATGTATTTGTTTATGAGTAATTTAAATTATATATGTACATATTGACCAATTGTCTATCACCCATAACAGAAGTATTAAGTCACTTTGGGGACGGATAGCGCGTGTGTGTATTGTCCCATATATTTATTTATTATTTTCAGAGGGTCACGTGTTCAACCCGGACAGATATCAATGACTTATTCTATAGAAACTTATGTCAAATTCATATTAGCAATTTATCAACGTTTATTGAATTCTGGGGATGTGTGTAACCTACAAATTCGCATTGGACTAGCGTTGTGTAAGTAGTTTCAGCTCCAAGTTTTCTTTCCGAGAAAGGAAATTTAAATGCCCAGGTATGGAAAGTTATAAGCCGTTATTTACACTAATGTATAGTGCTAAATAATTTATTTATTTATTTATTTATGTACCATAAAAATGTTGGAAAAAAACATAATTGGTAAAAAAAGTGTACAAAGGTCAACTTATCCCTATGACAGAGATCTCTGCCAGCTAACCTACGAGGTGAGACAATTTATATTAAAGAAAAACGTACGCAAATATCAAACATTATGAATTAGAATTACCTACTAATAATTTCCTAATTTAACAATAAAAATAAAATAAATATATAATATATTTATATATAAATAAATAAATATACATACACACTATATATAATACAAAGTATAATATTTAAATGTCAACAATTACATTATGATGGTAAAGATGTGTAATGTTTCTTTAGTCTTAGTTTAAAAGTGCTGAAGGAAAGGCTAAAGCAGTCATTGATGACGCTGTATGGCAACGAGTAAATTAAAAATCTAAAGTATACAGGTAAGTTACTCGTGGGTTACTATCTTTAATTTTCGTAACATAAACAAAATGTATATACAATTCGTTTAGTTTATCGGGAAAACGTGATTGTAGCCCTCATTTTGCGTAATTAACCTAACACTCTGATTCACTATGGCTACGGTTAATTTGATTGGGGGTGAAAAGGGATGATCAAATGTCAGATAAATTTTCTCATTACCGAGAATCCGTATTAAGTTCCCGAGATTTTTCTCTACCGTATTCAATAATTTGGTTTATTTGCGTGAAACCTTTTGAGTCAAATTATTTACATCCTCCTGTTCTCATCCCACGCTAAATAGGGTTAGCACAACATGTTATAAACATGTTGTCACTTGATTTTGCTGTGTATTTTACGACCGGCCCCTACCTGATGTCAAGTTACCTTATTCGTTTTTTACAACACCTCGGTAAGAAATGAGGGTGATCAATTCTACTGAGCTAGATACCATACATAGTACTTACTTTAGTCGACTTTTACGACACTATGGTAAGAAATGGGGGAGGTCAATTCTACCCAGCTGGATACCATACAGCACTTACCTTAGTCACCTTTTACAACACCTCGGTAAGAAATGAGGGTGGTTATTTCTACTGAGCTAGATACCACACGGCACTTACCTTTGTCGACTTTTACGACACCTTGGTAAGAAATGAGGGAAGTCTATTCTACTCCGCCGGATACCACACAGCGTAGGGTTGAAATAATATGCTCTGTTTTTTTTTTTTTTTTTTTTTTTATTTATTCTTTATTTGCGGAATATGAGTACAAAGTTCTTAAAATATAGCGTGTCTTACATATTCTGCCTTGCAGGCGTGCAAACAGTAAATTATTATCAAATTATACATTACAACAAATTAAGTTAAGTTATTATGTTTCAATCAATTAAATGAAAACTAAAATATTCTGAGATACATGACTATATTAGCACAACATATAAACAAACTATTACAAAAGTAATAATAAAATTATTTTCCTATAATGCGCGATGAAGTAAAATAGAAAATATATATAATGTTAAATGTAGAGTGGACAATCGGTTATCATACCTGATACATGCAGGTAAAGGCAATAATTTTATTATTACTTTTGTATTATGGATCTCCGCAAAGTAACGCCTAATTCTATAAATTATTCAAACTATTACAGTCAAACACAGATGATGAAAAAGCTTTAAAACGAATGCTCTCGCTGTATAATAAAAAAACTATCACTTGTCTGTGCCAATTAAAAAGCGAACCATTCGATCGTTTTCAATTCATAAACCACACACCCACTAAATAACATACATCATTTTGTCAGTTCAAACAATATGAAAAACGATTTATCTCTCACCCCTTCCTGAATTCACAATCGGTACCTAATCCAGAGAATATGCATGTCGGTCCATATTTCAAGGTGGGCGGGTCCGTGTCTGAAGATAAGAGGACATCAATCACACTTTGCGTTATAAACAGGGTAACAGAATAGGGTGATGGAAAACGCTGGCAATATTTCACGTCTAAGTTTATAAGCATTGTTTGTTCTACGCGAGTGTTTTCATGGCTGATTTGAGTGGGGATTAAACTGCCATTGCCGAACATATATACTTATAACGTTAATTTATAATCAACAAATGGGTCCCCTCCTTATTTTCCTTATGTCTGTAAGCTTACAACTGTACTGTTATTCGGAGCGCATACCGAAAATTACTTAATTATAATTGTTTTTTTTGTGTATTTTGTTAGTACTAAAATATGTTATTACTTATGATTTCATTACACTAATTAATGTTATTATAATATAATTATTTTAATTTCTGTTTAAAATATGTTGCTATTTGATAACAAAATAATGAGTGATATCAGTAACAGAAAACAGATTCAATAAACAGATTGTCTACATTTTCGTATGCGGAAGTGCAATCCATCAAGATTTTTTCCCATCCGACTTTGAAGGGCGTTTTGCTTTTTTTTTTAAAGAAGTAGTATTTCTTCACCTCTAACCTAAGCCTTTTTATTAAACAACCGATTCGTAAACTAACATAATTAACTAACAAACTTTATAGTATACTAGCAGTCCAGCCAGCTGGTTTCGACTCGCCCTCAAAACAAAACTGTCATTGGCAGTTCAAAATGGGTCAATGTAAACATTATCTGATAATTTCATTAATATAAGTCTAGCCGTTTATGAGTCCAGGAGTCTATGGGGGTCAGACAAACATTAATTTTTCTATATATAGTACTACATAAACTTTAGCTGGCCTCACAGGAGGCACCCTTAGGATGACGTTCCCCGTCGATAGAAGAGCTTCTGCGCTCTACTCTCCGCATTTCGAAATCTCTATAATGCTTCTGCGCTCGCCCGTCCCGCCCAGTGACGCTATAAAATCCGTTAAGGCTAACAGCATACAGTCAATACGAAAAAAAAAAACTTTAGATTGTAATCTAGTTTCGACAAAATCAATATTGTATGGAGAGGTAGAGCAAACAATAAATAGTGTCTATAAAGAATAGAATAGAAGAATAATAATAACAAATGTTACTATGAAAATACCCTTTTTAAATACGCTACACAATAGCCGATATGGGGAAACTGTGAGAGCACGAAATCATTCCTGACTGTCCGTAGGTTCTCATCCTGGGAAGGCACCTCTGAGTCTTCCATAAAACCTTAATTGATATTATCAATTCAATATAAACTTTAAGGTAAAAGAAAGTATATTCAGAAAGTACTGGGATATAAGAAAATAACAATAAGTAAAAAGAACCTTATTTTCGGACCGTAATTAGAAATACGCGGAACAGGCAACGGGTCCTGAATAAATATGTAGCTAAGGCATCGGTTGCCATCGGGAATCTCGATTATATAATAGATATATTATTTACAAAACCTATTTTCAATAGCAATGTAGAAGATATTCTATCAAATACGCGGTCATTGTTGTTTATTTAGTTCAAAACTAACTTTACATACAAATAAAATCATGCAACAAAATTAAAAGAACATGATAAAATAATGATTTTTTAATTTACAATAATGACTAAACATATTTTACACTAATATAATGCACGGCAAAATCACTTAATAAATTAGGAAAATTATTTATGCAAATTTGGTTTTTAATAATTATAAATAAATTAATAGTAACGTTATATTGAGAAAAAATTACGTTTGTCATATTTGCCAGGTATGAAAATAAATTACTTAACAATAATATGTTATCATTGTTAAAAAAAACTTGCTCTTGATCAAAATTTGCTAAAGAATATATGTTATAAATGTCTTGATATAAGTTATATTTACGTTATTGTGATGTCAATGTGTTTTTCAGCCATTTATCATAAAACCAAACAAATCTAGTTTATGATAATAATGAGGCTGGGAAAATAGCTATCCTCGCTATTTTGGCTTTACCTTGACCTTTTGGCTTTTTAATGGAAACATTTGAAACCTGCATTTTTTTATCTCCAGAATTCTCGTTACCGATATTTTCCCTGAAATTTCTTTCCAAGAAATAAATTTCCACTCATAAAATATTCCCTCCAAACAAAATGATAAATTGTGAATATTAATAAAGCACAACATACAAAATGTAATAATTCTTGTCTGCACATCTCATAACACAATATCATGATACTAATTTATTAAATGGGAACAAATACGAGCTTCGTCTCGTCGATGGGGAAATTCAGTCGTAATTTTCATTTTGCGTAATTCACTCAATCCACTGATTTATTGAAAGCTTATTTCATAATATTTGTTTTCGTTCATTGATAAAATAAAACAGAGTTTAAAAAACTAAAAAAATAATATCGAACAAAAAAGTGAAAAAAAAATTTAGTATTATTGCGAAAAAAAGCATGACGCTTTGTGCCATCTTTTACGAAAACACCATTGTTCTCTTGTCGTTATCCCACTGTTAGTGGGGTCCGCACAACATGATATAAACATGTTGTCATATGATTTGACTAGGTTTTTTACGACCGACCGCCTGCCTAATGTCAATTTAACTTAGACCTCGGTAAGAACGAGGATGGACTATTCTATTCAGCCGGATACCACACAGCGAGTCCAATTGCCTAAGTCGACCTTTACGACACCTCGGTGAGAAATAAGGGTGGTCTATTCTACTTAGCCGAATGATACACTTACCTTAGTCGCCTTTAACGACACCTCAGTAAGAAATGAGGGTGATGTCTACTAGTCAGCTGGATATCAAAACATTATATTCGAACACACCGCGCTTTTCATTTTTTCAACTTATTTATTTTATTATATTGTCACCGGTTCTTGATAAGTGTAAAGTGTGAATTAAATCTGTCTGCTCAAAGTGGGTCAAAATTGAGGTAATACGAGTCAATTATATACATACAGGTGAAACTAATATGAAGCGTGTAAAAAGAAGTTTTTATTACAAACTTATCTTAGCTGTTTTATAAAATTCATTTTGTCTGAAAGTACAAAATTTATCAGAATATCCGCCATCTCAAGGAGCTCTGTACTTGAACTGTTATCAACTCTTGAGACTCTCTTTAGAAATTTTAGTACCAATATTCTAAAGGAGAACCCTTTTGTATATTTAATAGAACGACGCCTAAGTTCTCGCAGCTTCATATTATGAACTAAAGTATCCAATTCAATACAATTTAAATAGTTTTATATGTTTTGCCATACCGAGCCGTAAAGGTTAGCAATTTTTAAATTTAAACTATCGTGAGTAGTATTCATAGTTATTGTATAGAACCGGCTATACTCACGTCTTATTCTATCGGGTTAGCCCGACTAGTTTCGAACCCATTCGGGGCACTTATTCATGAGCTCTTATACGACGTTATCGCGGCGGGAACTGCGTCCCGCAGCTCGCTGGGCGCGACTCGTAGGTGGCGGAGGTGCGGGGGGACACGGTGGCGGCGGTGGCCGCGCCTCTTCCAAGTGTTCCCTGTCGCTCTGGTCTTCGTCATCGCATGCACGCATGAAGTTTGTGCACGCGACGCTTACGGTGTCGGGTTCAAAGCGGTCTTTATATGAGCCGGTAGTGTCAAAAATCGGTTTCCACGCCGGAGGTAATGTCCATCCACCGTCTCTGTTAAAATTTTAACAGAGACGGTGGATGGACCGCCACCCACGAGTCGCGCCCAGCGAGCTGCGGGACGCAGTTCCCGCCGCGATAACGTCGTGTAAAGAGCTCATGAATAAGTGCTCCGAATGGGTTCGAAACTAGTCGGGCTAACCCGATAGAATAAGACGTGAGTATAGCCGGTTCTATACAATAACTAGTTTTATATGCATTGTAAGATAATTAAAGATTTTCAAATTTGTGAAAACTATTAAATGTCGAATGACATCTGGTTCGATTAGTAATGGTATCGATAAAGAGACCCAATAGTAAAGATACGCAAAATAAAATCATCTCGCTTTCCACTTTTCAAGTTAATTGTGCGCATGGAGAAGTATGGGTAACTGGAAATATGGGCAAACTTACAAATCATATAGAGAATAAGTACAGTAAAACAAAATGTTAAATAATAATTTGTTTGTCTCGTAATAGACTCCTGGCAAATTTTAATTATAATGTAAATATAAATATTTTAAATATATGGGACGCTTACACACGGTCGTCCGTCCCCGAGGTAAATAACTTATTATTTGTGTTATGGGTGACAATAGAACTATATCATGAATTGTGGCGGATAAATACCTTTTTTTATACAGGAAAAAACCCCTACTACCGCCCGATTGGGACAGGCGACGGTTATGTCGGACTCGCACCGACTAAAACAACCTGGGTGCTCCACCACGCTGCTGGTGGCGGGGACACGGTATCGTTATACACATTGCAGCCATCCCCGCCAGCAGCAACTCTGAACCCCAGAGTGCGACACCTCTGAGTCGGAGCCTCTCTAATAGTGGCCCCTCCCGTTGATGGACGATGCATCGGAAGCAGCTACGAGGTGGACTGATGACCTCAAAAAGGTTGCGGGGCGCCACTGTGGAGATCCTGTGAAGTGACCTATGTTAAGCAGACGTCCATCGGTTGAAGAAGACGATTTCTAGTAAATAAAATCTTAAGTAATAGAATGGAATTGCATACCGACCGCATTCGACCATACCATTAATCCAATTCTAAGACAGAGCAATGAGGGCAGGCGGCAAATGACCGGGGTGCTATTCTACGAAGCAAATATTAGAAGATTAAATACCAGCGTGCATAATAAATTATATCATCCCCAAGAAGCAATATTTGTTCATAGAACTTCCTTTAACATTGCAAAAACGATTATATATCATTATTTTTGTAGATTTTTTATAGACTAGTTTGGAATGCTGTCATCCAGTGAAAAGAAATTCGACTATTGTTCTTTTTGGAAATAGTAATTAATAGAATGACTAAAATAATTAGAACAAATAAGAAATGAAAGGCGCATTTTAGAACGATATTTTTCGTTTTTTAAAATACCGTCAGTAATTTTTTTCATTCTCCGGTTGCGTAGGTGATATTAGGTTTAACTGAATCAAATTTCTTGATATTGGCCCTGCACATAAGTCTTGAAAGCGCTACAGGCAGACAGATAGGCTTTCATATAGTACTTTTATGATATAAGTACCTTGGTAGGTAGGGCTCGTTCCTACGTATTTTCTATTGCCCAAAAACAGGGATAAAACGGTTTTTTTTAAATAAAACCGATCTAGATCGATTTTTCTCGAATCGAATATATATAAACACTCACATATATAGATATATGTGAGTATATATATACATACATCGAGTGATAATTCATAAATATATAGGACAATTACACTGTCGTATGTCCCCAAAGTAAGTAATTTAATACTTGTGTTATGGGTGACGAACAAGTCTACGTACGACATCTTAAATACATAAATACACCCAGGCTCGAAAAACCAACAAATTTGGTTTAGAAAGTTACCATAGAATTACTTAACTTAGTCGTATTTTACGACACCTCGGTAAGAAAGAGGTATCTATTCTACCAACCAACTATTATTATTTTATATTTCTATATTATATATATTTATCTATATTATATATATATATATATATATATATATATATATATATATATATATATATATATATATATATATATATATATATATATATATATATATATATATATATATATATATATATTTCTATTTTCGAATTTAGTAAACTCATTTCCAGATAACCATACCAACTGCTCTAATCCACAGCTTCGTCTGTTCTCACTACAGATAAAACTTTCTTCAGGGAATACTAACATAATATATTTTAAGTTCGGGTTTGCTATAAACTATTTAAACTAGTATTTACTGGGGGCAATATAGCCAAGGATTTATACGGTTTTGTGGGTTTTAACGTGTGTTATGTTTCTTTTATGTGCCAACTATGTTATAGCTTACTTTTGTATTTTTTACTTTTGTAATTATTTTTATACTCTATGCACTGAAGTTAAATGAGAGATATTAAATACGAGGAACATATTTATTAAAATACAATACACGGGATTAAAACTAGTGAAATCATGGAACTCTATAATCTATACTAATATATAAAGCTGAAGAATTTGCTTCTTTGATTGTTTGAACGCACTAATCTCAGGAACTACTGGACCGATTTGTCGTTGTATTGTCGTTGTTTTTGTTTATTTTTGTGAAATATATCGTCAATAGTTTCCGCAACGCATGCGATGATAGATTTTTATGACTAATTATTTACACATTATATTTTTATTACGGCTCCTTATTTTTTTAATGTAATATAGCTTATGTTACTCAGCAAAGATGCAGCTTTCCAATGGTGAAACAATTTTTGAATTCGGTACAATAGTTTTTATGTGAAAACATTACAAACATACATACAAATTTTTCCTCTTTATAATATTAGTATAGAAGAACGACTTACCTCTTTAATTTACAATTACCATTAGTGCAATGTGATTTTTCTTCAAGTATTAACTTAAATAAAACTAAAAATAATAGTAGTCCTCATTCGCCTGCCTTTATCCCACTCTAAGTGGGGTCGGCACAATATGTTATAAACATGATTTGGCTACGTATTTTACGACCGGCCGCCTGCCTGACGTCAACTTACCTCAGTCGTATTTTACGACACCTCGGTAAGAGGGTAGTCTAGTCTACTTAACCGGATACCACACGGTGGGTCAACTTACCTTAGTCGCCTTTTACGACACCTCGGTAAGAAAGAGGGTGGTCTATTCTACTCAGCCGGATACCACACGGCGGGTCGACTTACCTTAGGCGCCTTTAACGACACCTCGGTAAGAAATGAGGTTGGTCTATTCTACTCAGCCGGATACCACACGGCGGGTCGACTTATCTTAGTCGCTTTATACGACACCTCGGTAAGAAATGAGTGTGGTCTATTCTATTCCGCCGGATACCACACGGCGTACTACAAATATTACTACTATTATATACTACAAATAATAGTAATAACAGTAAAATATAAACAACTGCTAATTCTGTAGATATTGATCGTAATTTTCATTGCGGAACGCCCGGGACGACCGTGTACTCGTAACATTCATATTTAACTGCGTTATATTATTCCCCGGTGTTTTCTCATTCTTACCTTGACCTGGAATGAAAATTTACTACCCTCCACTACTACCTTCGTTTATTTTTATCGTTCTATTATACTAAGGAGGAACTATTATTGAACGTTGTTTGTGTTGGTTATTAGTACCAAGCTTTGCTCGGTAATTTTTTTTTAAGATATAAAAAATTAAAAATGAATCAATAGTTGGGCAGGTGAGGCTAGAACCTAGGTATTTTCACATCACCGCCCGTTTCCCAAATGTGCTACCAATGACTTTACGTTTGACAGCGAAAATTGTCTTTTGAATACATCGTATATTTTAGTATTTTCCCGAAAACAGGGTTAAAGACTTTTTTAATGAAAACCTAGGTAAATAGAATTTTTCTCCCCAAAACAATTGACATGCCGAATTTCATGAAAAACGTTGGAGCCGTTTCCGAGATTCGGAAAATATATTTATATACATACAAAATTAACTCATTTAATATATTAAAGATAATTTTTTTTAATGCATATCTTTAAAAACTTGTCATTTGATATACTTATACTCGTATGTTTCTAGTTATTGTATGTTTTATTTGAAAAGAAGCAAATATTACTTTTTTTGAAATAAATATATAGGGGGGGACACAGTCTTAATACTTTCGTTATGGGTGACGGACAACTGGTGAATCACTACATATTATAAAACAAAGTCCCTATATCCATATGTACGCATAAAACTTTAAAACTACGCAACAGATTTTGATGCGGTTTTTTTAATAGATAGAGTGATTCCAGAGGAAGGTTTGTACGTTTAATAACATTCAATACGGAGTAGAGAAATACTGTAATTTTTGAGGTTTCTGTAAATAATTACATTTTTTTCCGCTTACATTGCAAACGCAGGCTAAACCCTACGAGATTTATCGAAATAATGTACTAAGTATTTGTACATCTTGAAAAGGTCTACAGAAAAGTCCGCGATGGTATATGTCTATCTCTTATGGATAACCCACTATAGCATTTTTTGTCATTTAGTTTTTACGAAAAATGCCATATTTTTGAAGCAAGTTTTATACAATACAGCATTAATCCTTATCCAATAAAGTACCTTAAATAAATTGTTGATTTAATATAGATCAATATGGCCGTTTACAGTATGTAATTCAAGTGAACATTTTCGGAGATATTAAAGATTTAAAATGCCGTGAGGACGCCGCGCTTCGCCCTATAGCACTTCGACTTTAGCAGCTATGTCCCTCTTTCAAGAGTTTGTTTAAAGACATTCTGTAATTAATTGTAAAAATAAAATACATAAAGAAAATGTAAAAGTAAATAAGTAAAAATGTACTATATGAATTTAGATATTCCAAAGATAGCAGGAAATCTTCTTGGTATAGGGAAAGGAAATTGTTTTTCTCCAAATATAACGCGTGCGGGCCACGGGCAGTAATGAATAAATCAAAACTACTGGATCGATTTTAATCATTTTTGTTACACTGACTGACATGGGATATATATTTTATACCCGTGCGAAGCAGGGGCAGGCCGCTAGTATATACATAATATATAATTTTAATTACATACTTACATATAAATATACACCCAGGCTCGAAAAACCAATAAATTGTTAATGGAAAATGGCGGTAATCGAACCCGCGACTCGCGGAGCTAAAGGCTGTGTTCCTACCTACCTACTGTGCCAATGGGCCAGTTAATTTTATTTTTCTAATTTATATATTTTGAATTTTAGGTCATTATCATCTTGCCGGTGACATACACAAAGAAATAGAATGATTTTTAAGGTCCCACTTCTGGAACATGGTTAAAGGTAAACCTTCTGACTCACTATGTAGAAGGTGAGTGATTTGAAATTTATCTTTTAAATAACTAGATAACTTCTTCTTCTTCTTCTTTCTTAACCTATGGACGTCCACTACTGGACATAGGTCTCTTCATGGGATTCCACCACACACGATCTTGTGCCGCTTGGACTCAAGCGGCTCGCGACATTTTTGAGGCCGTCAGTCCATCTCGTGGGGGGTCTGCCGATATTGCGTTTTTCGGTGCGGGGTCGCCATTTCAGCACCTTTAGACCCCAACGCCCATCGGTTCTCCGCACTATGTGCCCTACACATCGCCACTTCAGCCTCGTGACACGCTGAGCTATGTCGGTGACTCTGGTTCTTCTACGGATCTCCTAATTTCTGATTTGATCACGCAGAGATATTCCGAGCATAGCTCGCTCCATTACCCGCTGAGCGACTCTGAGTCTTCTTATAAGGCCCATAGATTAGATAGATACAAACTTAGAAATCCTAAAATTCTGCCCTTTGCATATTCATTTACTCTTCTGAACCTGTATTTTACGATACACAACTCGCAATATGTTTTTCTTTAACGTACACTGCTGCACGGTTATTTCATTATCTATGACAGCTCATTTCTAATCTATAAAAACAGTTATTTTAAGAGGCATTCAGATTTCTTCTTCAACTACGCTATACATGAGGGCCTCTCATATACATAATTATTCTACCTGGGAATGCTATAAAAGCTGTTAGGGCTAACGGAATTTAGATTAAATTGAAAAGTAAATCCATAATAATCGAAGCTTTACTACGGCTTGACATTAGGTTTCTTCCTACAGCATCACTGGGCGGTTGTCTATTTGCTTGAACTACTTGACTAAACGTAAGATATAAGTGTCTAATGAATTATACGAATATAGTACAGTGTAGTGATGGAGATTATGGTATTTTCTATTTAGTAAACCTTTTACAATAACGATATTTTTTCTTTAAACTGAATCAATATATAAAGAAGAAATTTTCTCAGAGTCAACCAATTTATTATTTTTGAGCAACTTGGTCACATTGACGGCGTCAATGTTTATTTTTATATTACTTGACCTAATTATTTAGAGGTTGTATTTGAAACATGTTTAACACTTTTAAAAGCAGGAAAACTTAAAAATTAAATTTTTAGTTCATAAATTGTCCATACTACAAATTGTCATTCTATTGTTCAAGAAACTAGTAGGTTAGGTAGGTAAGTAAATTTTGAGAGCGACTGCAGATCCCCTCCCTTAGACCTACTGAGGTCTAAGGCAGGGGATCTGCAAACTTAGCGAGAGGTTCCAGAAGAAAGAAATATACTTAAGCTTTGGTTTTATACAACTGAGCAAGTAATGTTTTTCATAAGAGCATCATCCTCCTGCCCTTATCCCACTCTAAGTGGGGTCGGCACAACATGTTATAAACATGTTGTCATATGATTTGGCTGCGTTTTTACGACCGGCCGCCTGCCTGACATCAACTTACCTTAGTCGTATTTTACGACGCCTCGGTAAGAGAGGGTGGTCTATTCTACTAAACCGGATACCACACGGTGGGTCAACTTACCTTAGTCGCCTTTTACGACACCTCGGTAAGAAATGAGGTTGGTCTATTCTACTCAGCCGGATACCACACGGCGGGTCGTCTTACCTTAGTAGCCTTTTACGACACCTCGGTAAGAAAAGAGGGTGGTACTATCCTATTCAGCCGGATACCACACGGCGTAATGTTTTTCATAAGAGCATTAATCATAAATTTCTCAACACATCTAATAATTAAGGGTCAATGAAAACACAAATATTATAAAGCTTCTTTATTTAACGTCATGTTTTGCAAAATAGACAAATATACATTCATTTTAATCGTCCCTTCACTTAAAACTCCGCAACATTTAACAATAATATATTACATAGGTACACACGCATATAATTACGTAAACAAAAAAATTATACATTTCTTATTATGTTACATTAATAAATTGAATAGGTTATATTAAGTTTACAAATTCGAATAATCATGACTAAGATATATATACAGATGGCGCTTCAAAACTGCTTTGAAAATGTATAGGCGCGTTTCTATGGCATTAATTTTGTTAGGTAATTTGTCATAAATCATCATTCTCTTGTCCTTATCCCACTTTAAGTGGGTCAACTCGGCGCTACTCATTTTATATCAAAGATTACAGTGTTTTTATATGCATGTCATACGTCATCGGGACTGGAGCAGTATGTAAAATTTCAGCTCATTCGGACTCCGGGAAGTAGCTCAAATTTAACTTGGAAGATTCCACCTTCACGTACATACATTTAAGTTGAATAAAGGTTTTTAAGAGTACTAATTTGAAACAAAACTACATCGGATCGAAGTTCCGTAGTAACTAGTACGTAATTTCTGCCACAATTTATTGCTATTTATTGCTTAACAAGTCAACCATTTCTTTTTTTTTACCATTTTTTTTCTTAATCCTCCCTCTAGTCACATATCTATCAACATTCATATTTAACAGTCGTTTGATCACATGATTTTCCTCCCTTCATATTATGTCCTTATTATCTTAATGTTGCACTTCTCATCTTTAGTAAATTGAGCGAAACTCTCAGACTTTTCATATATACTCATTTCGTATTTTATCCAGTCTTGTCACATCCGACGTGTAGTATCCGGCTGAGTAGAATAGACCACCCTCATTTCTTATCAAGGTGTCGTAAAAGGCGACTAAGGTAAGTTGCCGTCAGGTTCGCAGCTGGTCGTAAAATACGTAGCCAAATCTTGTTACAACATGTTTATAACATGTGCCGACCCCACTTAAAGTTGAATAAGGGCAGGGGGATGATGATCCAGTCTTGTAACACCACACATACACCCTTAACATTCTCATCCCATTCTCTTCTTTCATTCGCCTTTTTCATAGCCCAACATTCTGGTCCATACAATACGACAGACCTTATAGTTCTTTCATAAAGTGAAATTATTATGTAGAATGTAATTAGGTACTTCTTTAAGTAGATTTGTTCAAAAAGCGCCATCATCCTAACTTAGTTGGTTTATAACTTTATATTCGATTCATAATAAACAAAAGAAACTTTATGAAATAAGTCGTAACACTTTACAAAGTTACAAATCTAGTTATTGTCGTTAGGCGTTTGTTTTTATTTTACACAAAAGCAACGTTAATTCAACCCAACGTTTCGACGAATACAGAATTAACTAGAAACTCTGTCCGCCATTTTGTTTTATCCTTAATATTTATGTGTTACACTACAATATTAACCAATTTCAAATAAAAAGGGTTGTTTGATAAAATTCTTAAAAAAATTACGTCGTATTCATAATCTGTTATTAATTTCAAAGATGTCGAAATAGCTCAATATAAAATCTGTCATAAATTTATTGTTCAAACATCGTGTTGAATTATTTGCCTATTTATAACAAATGAGACGTAGGATATGAATAGAAACATAATTAATGTAATATTTAATAGATTACAGATTTTTTTGCCTTCCATTATTGTGCAAGACGCCATCTTTAAGATATTTAAACTTAAACATTTATTCAAAACTATAACCAAAATGTAGAATATTGAAAATTTAAACATTCATTCAAAACTTTCGCCAAAATGAAGAATATCGGATTCATACCATGTATTAAAGTACATATATAATCGTAGATCGAAAATAATTCTAACACTACGACCTTCATATACAAATTAATTTCAATTAGTGCGCGCACTAATTACATTTAATTAATAACTGCAAACAGAAAAGCACATTAATAACACAATTATAGAGACATTAATTCTAATTCATGTATACAACTCAATAGGTTAATTAAACAGTTGAATACACATTAATTACTATTAATAAAAATAAATTAGTTCCTTACATCTAAAAATCTTATATTAGCTAATTACAGTTTTATGACTAGTTCTCATCAAGGAAATTAATCGCACCATACATTTTTTCTAGTAATCTATTATGCTATATTATGGCACTAAAATGTCCCTTATAAAGTCCGGCATTTAAGGACCTTATTCCTAAATACAACAACCGTCAACATCTTGGTCACGTGATCTTATATATAAAAATATTGATTTTCTTAATATAAGTATTATAATAATAAACTTTATCCAGCCAGGGGTATATTTATCATATGCAAGTGACAAAGAGAAAGGAAAATAATATAAAAAAAGGTCCGCTCAGTAACTAAATCCATTTAAAAATCGAAATAATCTTTATTATTACTGTAAATATTTTCATTCTCTCTTCCATATTCTTTCATGCAAATACATAAAAAGATTCTCACTACGACTTAATAACTTCTAAGTATATAAGAATGTAGAATTTTTCGCTAAAAGTTGTTATCAATTCCGCTGGGTAATAAATTATGTGGCTGATTTTAGCTACATGTTCTGAGCAAATTGTCATAACAAATTCAATTAAATTAATTAGTTATCAAATTTTGAAATTATTGCAACTGATCAGTACAAAATTTCAATTTATAAAGCCGGACAGCAAGTAAAAGTCTTATTATTACGTATTAAAGTCGACAAATGCTAAATCTTTTAACAAATATATAAATTTTATTAAAAACCAATCTCTCCCACTTTTAAATAATAAATATACGCCTATATATGCTGCACAATTAGGACCAGTTTTTGATCCGTAGTAAAAGTTTAAAGTACAATTAAAAATGGTGAACATAGTTAATTAAATATAAATGTAATGTCCTTATTTTAATGAAAACAATAAATTTAATATATTACTAACCATATTTTAACTGTTAACAACGGATCAAACAGCCGGTCAAAGCAACAATAGGTAACTTTAACTAAACATCGCAGCTAAATATTTGACGAAGCAATCTCTATAAATTGTGCATATCGTGTATTAGTAACAGATTTAGGAACAAAAGTACGTTAGTAACATAGTATTAGTGAAGACATGAGTAAACTGTTATTATCTAAGAAAATATTTACGCATTTCCATTTCAATTCACATACATTATATCGGCGTAAACTGTTTTCATACAGAGGATGGCCGTATAAAAGCTTGTTAAAATAGCCTGACAATAAATAGAGAATACGAGCTACAAATATGATAATTCGCATATAATTTTTAAACATATTTAAATAGCGAAAATCATTGGAAAATAAAACATTAATATTTTGATTTTCGTGTTTTTAAATTATTGTGGAATTAATATAACGACAAAAGCATACTTAGGTTCGACTCTATACCGTTAAAAGAACAAAAAAAAAACAATTTTTTTTCAAAAGAGACAAACGAGTAATAATTAAATCCTCCATTTTTTAGCAAGCTTACAATAAAATCTAATTACACTGCCCAATATGGTTGCAAAACTCGAAGCGAATATTTTCCGTTTATAATTTTTATCGCTCAAAATTGCGGAAATGTAAATATAAAATTCACTGTTGGTCCATTTTCCTGGTATTGTTTGTTCTACGAATACATTATTATTCGGGGGATAAGAAAGCTATATCACAAACTTTGGGCCATTCCTTAAAGAACTTTACGAAAACAGTATAAGTAATCGTGAATGTACGGTGAATTTGCGAATAAATAATTCAAGGCGCTATCACAGACATAGAAAGAAAATAGATTATTATGAAATAATCAGAGCTAAAGTACGAATATTCCTTTTAGTAAATTACTTTTTATTACTTGCACTATAACAGTTTAGTTATGAAAAACTTTGCTGGAAGCTTATTGACTACAGAATGTAGGTCTAGAGTTAATACTAAGTAATACCCTTTTGCATTAGTATTCCTTAAGATCGCGGTTTATATATTTTATATATTTTACTAATACCGTATATTATTATTAAATAAAACAATAACTCATTTATAGATTACTATTACATAAGTATACATCTAAAATGATATATTGCATTCAGATTAGCAAAGGTAGCTTGATTTAAAGATACATTAATTAGTAAAAAAAATTATCCGATTGCCAGCAAACTTTAAAGAATTATTAGTTGAGTCAATCTAAAGATTGTCTGAAAATCTCATCAAAATCGGTAAACATAAGGAACATACATACTTTCTCTTTTATATGTAAAGAATAAATTATAGAATCACTCGTTACTTTGCATACAATGCTAAATTGTGAAAATGTAGAGTAAACTATCCGTTCTCATACCTGATATATTACATGCACTACGCACCTCTAATAACAAAACAATACGCAAGCACTGCACACATTCACTACCACAATCTCAACAATATTTTCGCCCCCTAACCGAAGCGTCGTCAGGATATATAGATTAAGCTTAACGTTTGCTATCCTGAATGCATACATTTGAATAGAACAAAAACAGTAGCTGTATTACAATACTGTATGAGACTTAATTCACCAAAAATGCGTCCCGAGTAATACTACTATCAGTCTCACAGCGTCACGTTATTACTTCGTATATTACACCGAAAGGGTCCCATCGCATTGTTCACAAACTACACAAAGTCCCTTCGACCGGGACCGCAATCGACGCTATTCCTGTCACTTACCACTAACACTTCCGACCCGTCCTTTTTCCTTCTGCACGCTTTGAAAAGTTTCGAGAACTGTTGGAAAGAATATATGAATCAATCGCACAATCGATAATCCACTCCTCAGGTTTAGGTAATTAACTAAATGTAAACAAAACCATATGACTCAGGTGTGCTAAACATTTCATATTTAATATTTAATGAGTTAATCTTGTGTATATATATTTATATAGAAGATTAACTTATTTAAATATTAAATATATCCTACACTAAATTTTTATTGCTTGAAAGTATGCACTACATGACAAATCCAAGTCTACAAAATAATACAAATATTTGCTCGTAGACTTAGTATATCTGTCTCCTGTTACATATCAAATATGAAATAGTACTAGAAGTTTTTTTCAACGCTTTTCATGAAATTCAGCAAGTAGATGGTTTTGGGGGGGGGGGGGGGATAATAGATCTAGCTAGGTTTCATTTAAAAAAAATGTATTTATATCTGTTTTAAGGCACTGAAAAAATGCTCAAATGTAGAATAACAAGAAAATGACATTTTAGCTGTCACTTGTAAAGTTGTGATAGCTTAGTGGATAACGGGTGGACTAAATAAGTGAAAATACTCCAGATCGAGCCCACTTCCACAATTATTTTTTTGTTTCAAGTTTCAAAAAAAACTTGAAACTTAAAAATAAAATAAATTACCAATTAATTAAAAAATTATGTATAATATGATCCAAAAGTAATAATAAAATTATTTTGCTATAATCCGCGATAAAGTAAAATAGAAAATATATAATGCTAAATGTAGAGTGGACAATTCGGTTATCATACCTGTCGTAACTGCAGGGGTTGCTAACAATTGTTTCGAAAACATAACTTATAATGCTTTATAAGTGAGCTTAAATAATACGTTACCTTAACCATTGAACGGACGGGTTGTTGCAGGACGAAGATGGCGAATATTACAACACCTTGCAACGCATTGATGAGGTCAAAGATAGACCACACAGATACAGCAGTGGTGCCAGCTCCAGCCGCCCACGAGACGACCTCCAACACCCATGAAAGTCCCATGATTACTGACAGCATGCAGCATGTCCGAAATCTAATTTAAAAATTAAAAATAAATACAATCCAACTATTAAAATATAATAAATGCGAAAGATACGTCTGCAATAATTTTACGGCTAATGCTGGAACAATATTGACGGAATTTGGCAAAATTAAATCTTATATATCGAGGTAAAATACATTCAAATAAAATTTATTTTTTTCTCTCGGGAACAAGGAAGAGTGGTATATTTTTGTGTTTCAAAATATTAATTTGTAATATGGCAATTGAAAAATCTTTAAAAATGTGTCTAGCGAAAATAAAATACCTTATCTATTACAATAATCGATCAAAATACACGAATTGGTAAAAATATAACAAAGATGGCGTTGATGACTATTCGCTACATGACTATTTCAATAAAAATAATTGTTAAATATAAAATAATCTTTAAGTTCAAATGTTTTATTGTTAAATATTTTGAATAATAAGGATATAAAAGTTGAGTCTCGTTCAGAAATCGATTAATTGTTTGTTCATCACTATTGTGTTTACGCTTATCGGTGCAAATAATATGTCATACTTCAAAAATCAGCTGTTTATAATGTAAGAAGTTTATAACCTCACTTTACATATAACAATGCTATTTACTCACATTTTTTTATACTTTTTCAGCCGCTGATTAAAATTAATCTGGGTTTCCCGCGGTGGCGGTGAAGAGCTCTCTTGTACTGGCAGAGGCTGCCCCAATACTGTGCTGAGTCTCACCCAGTCGTCTGACGTACTGAAGTCTGAGTGTGCTATGTCTAATGCTAAAGAAAAATAGATATAGGTAATTAAATATGTAGTATCTGTGTGACCGAGCCTTGTTCGGTAATTTTTTAAAAGATATAAAAAAAAATTAAAAATAGTTGAGGAGGCGGGACCTAGGTGTTTACATTTCTCGAGACTCCCCGTTCTCCAAATAAGCTACGCAATTTGACAGTTTATGGCAAAAATTCAATGCAATATAAACTTTAGTATTTTTAATGCCCAAAAACAGGGATAAAACGGCTTTTTTTTACATAAAACCAAGCTAGATAGATTTTTCTCCCCCTAAACCCCGTACATGCTGAATTTCAGGAAAATCGTTGCAGCCGTTTCCGAGATTCCGAAAATATATATATACAAGATTAACTCATTTAAATATTAAAGATAATTAAAATCACCTTATTTGAATAGAATTCAATATATAAATATATATACGTACATACAAGATTAACTCATTTAAATATTAAAGATTCATGTATGACAACAAAGACATACACTTGTTTAATAAGACAAGATATAAGTTAAAAAAGTATAATTAGCATGCCGTAACTAAGATTGTACTATTATATTACTGATTGTATTGCGGTGAGACTGTGCAAATATTTCACCCCAGGTAAGTAAACCCTGAGTGCGTTAATGCCTACCAACGAGTTTTTCCATTAAAAACTTGTGTCTTGATCACATGTTTTTTTTAAGGGAAATATTGTGAGATAACCTACATATCTCTTAAGAATTCTTGGGGTATGTGCAACCTACCAATCCACATTGGAGCGGCATGGTATTCTTAGCTCCAACCCTACTCTCCTAAAAATACAGAGAGTCGACCTATACCCCAGAGTTATAGTAACAGGGCGTTATTTTACTTTTATATATCCGCTTCCATTATTTACGCTGCTGAGTATCAATTTAGTTATGCCGGGAAAATTCCCGTATTCTCTTATGAACAATAAAAACTATTTACGCAGTAATAAACTTACGTGTGACGTCCTTAAGCTTATGATAATGCTTGGCGAAAGCTCTTGAGGTGAGTAAAAAAATTATGAGATTGCTAAAAAGGATAACTGCCACTGGCCCATAGAAATAGGGCAGCGCCGCCTGATCCGCTGTAAAAGGAAATTTAATTAGCTTATGAACTTAATGAAAAAAATCTTTTCATAAGAGCAAATTTTTATTTTGGAACCAAATTAAGATTCCTCTTTGCTTTGTTAAATTTGATGCTGTTTGTAGAAGCCATGAGGATTTTTTGCTAATTTTTAAATTCCTTCGTAATGAATATTAAAAAAAAATCGAGAGAAATAAAAAATAATATGAATAAGTATTATAATATTTAACCACTACGATGCTTAAAAATCATTATTATAAGTTTGGAGTAGAAAACAATTCTTCTCCTTATAAATAGTAAATTTAATAAAAGGACTTTAATTACTTACTTTTAAACCAGCAGCCTTTGACACCGAAATTTGGTTTTAAATATGTACTGGGCACGGCCGGAGACAATTCCATAATAATTGTCACCACGAGTAATATTACTGGTAACACTATCGCATACGCACAGTACCATGCAAACCTCCGTCTCATACTTCTTCTGGTCACTGATGAATGTATATATCTCCTAAAAAGTTTGTAATTTTTTTTAATAAATTAAAAAAAAAATTAACAACCGACTGACGTATAAATGGATCACTTCAAAGAAAATTCATATCGTCGGTAGAGCAACTATCATCATCCTCCTGCCCTCATCCCACTTTGAGTGGGGTCGGCACAACATGTTGTGACATGATTTGGCTACGTATTTTACGGCCGCCTACCTGACGTCAACTTACCTTAGTCGCTTTTTACAAAACCTTAGTAAGAAATGAGAGTGGTCTATTCTACTCAGCCGGATACCACACGATGGGTCAACTTACCTTAGTCGCCTTTTACGACACCTCGGTAAGAAATGAGGGTGGTCTAACCTACTCAGCCGGGTACCACACGGTAGGTCCACTTACCTTAGTCGGTTTTACGACACCCCGGTAAGAAATGAGGTTGGTCTATTCTACTTAGCCGGATGCCACACGGCAATCGGTAAAGCAACTATATACGTCAAATATTGGAATAGCAGCTTGGTTAATACCGAATCAAAAACTCGGCAAATACTCTTATCAGATAAACATTGAATCATTTGAGTGTAGCATGTATATGACCTATTTAAATATATTTTTATTACCAAGACTATCTTCCATTGTAGATACGGTTAATCTTCAATATTAAAGTTTATCTCTATACAATCTTGTAGCAAGCTTCGTATAACTATTCGATAGGAATCTTATATCATAGCTGATATGTATTAGGCTATAATCAGTAGTAGCGAATAGTAATTTAACTTTAAGAAGTAAATTTAAATTCAACAACTTAAAGAAGTACAAGAATTTTATAAAGAGTACCTAGCTTACATACTAACTTCATTTAGCATTTATAAGTAAACATTCTAAACTTTTCTTACCGTACGTTTATATAAGTGTCAAAACACATGACATTGAGCCAGAAGAAACAAGATATAAATGAGAACTGGATGAGATACGCTGAAAAAAAAAATTCATAAGCTTTGAAATACAATCAATCTTATATATTTATTATATATCTTATAAATAAAACTTAAATTAAATACAGCAATAGCTTCTAAAAATTTGTTCTAATTTTAAAATTTTATTTATATGAAACATGTTATTTGTATGAAGTGTTATTATGTCTACGTATTATTTTAAAATTTTTAAGAATTCAAGATCATTATTATAAAACGGTGTCATTTTTTTCTTTTACAGCAGTATGAAAAGATTAATTTATGTTTATTATTTTCCTTAAGCAATTGAAGATATTTTCAGCAGAAAATTTTATCAGTAAAACTTCACCATATATGCTAAAAGATGGTATCAAAATATCAGCTTACCCATTACATTACAAGCGATTGACGGAAACGCGTGGCCTGCCAACTGAGTTGCAGCCAAACAGCTAAATGCTATTGCGAGGCAAATTGAATGACAAGCTAATGCCTTGCCATGAGTGTCTCTCAATTCAGTTATAAACATATAGACGAACGCCGTTACGAGTAGAAACGGCACTGATATTATTAAACCTGCAATTAAATATGTAAAATAAAAATAATTGGGATGAAAAACATTTTTGTAAATATATATTTCCGTTCCGAAGCTAAAGCTCGACCACTAATTGGATTGGCAAAATGGCGATAGACTGCGAACGTATTTAATTCCTTTAAGACTGCAGCTTAAACAATTATTTTTCGTTAAATTCGTTGTCTAATACGATAATCCAATAATTTATGGATTTCTATCAAAAGGTCTGTCAGATAGATTAACATTGATTTATTACCTTAATAAATCTATTATTTTTTGTATACAATTTTTTATATAAAACACATCTTTTATATTCGCTGACGACCTTAAGAGGAAAAGATGTCTAAAATACAGTCAATTAGGGGTCTAGCTTGTAGAACTTTTGAACACGTTTAGTCCTAAACAATACTGTCTTTTGTATGCTACCCTTGATCAAACAACTAAGTTTAAATCTCTTGAAATATTGTAATAGTCTCTTTCGATCATTGGCCCAAACAAATGTGATTAAATTATTAAAGATACAATATAGAAGTTATGTCATGAGAAAGTCCAAATTATCAATTATTTTACTATTAAAAATAAATATACCAAATGAACAAACATTCCTATTACAGTGACATCATAACAATTTAATTTATACTTCCTTCTTAGTAATTACTGAACTATAAACCGCGATTGATATAAGTTAACAAATACATCGCATGTTTAATATTTAAGTGAACTAATTAAATAATATAGTTTTGTTGCAAATTGGAATAAAGCTTAGCGTAGCGCCTACAAAACTTGTGAGTGTTAAAGAGACTCATAACTTCACACAACAACAAAAAAACTAGTTATTTTTATTAGTTTATAGCATGATATCATAGATGGCATTGAAATAAGAATATATCAAACATAATTAAACAAAATTTTGAGTTAGGTAGGTAACTTTAATTCTAAGCGTGCGACATATTAAGATTTCTTACCTGTGGCATACAGAATCAGAGTAACTGATGTGTTGGCGTATTCTATAGGCGTTTGAAAACACACTAATGGAAGAGTAACTCCGGCAGGGTACGATTCATTCCAAAACGTTTCCATACAAAAGTCCCTTGTGCCAAGGAGGGGCGGTTTACTAAATGGCACAAATAGTGATCCATTAAATAATAGATAAAACTCATCTTCGCTCACTCTATCTGGCTCCAACTTATATCTGCAATTAATAAACATTATTTGTATTTTTAATTCAGTTCAAGTTCTTATATACTACACGAATATATAAAGCTGAAGAGTTTGTTTGTTTCATTGTTTTTACGTGCTAATCTCAGGAACTACTGGACCGATTTGAAAAATTCATAGCGTAAGATAGCTTATTTATCGAGGAAGGCTAAAGACTATATAACATCACGCTAAGATGAATAGGAGAGGAGCAGCAATAAAAAATATTGCGAAAACGGTTAAATTTAAAGCTTTTCTTGCGTGCGCTAAGTAAACGGTGAAAGTTATTCAAATATCTCTTATAATTAACTCACATCATTTAGGAAAAAATGTACTAAAATTCTAATTTCAGAGTTGTCTTAATGTTGTTTTTTATGTTTACATTATTCTCTTGTTTTTTTGTAGTTTTAAAATTGTTATTAAATGTAATTAATTATAATTATCACACTGTAATTAAGTACTACGTAATTAATTTATAAAACTATATTGGATATTTGTTAGATTATTTATTATGTAATGTTGTTGGAGATCCGAACAAATAAATAACAGGCTTATTAAAGATAAAATTATTAATTTCACGCTGTTAATTTAACACAAACACTAACTGTTTCTAGTAATAGTTGTTCAAAATGTAACTCTAGACCGAAACTATACGTACAAATGTATTTAGTTTCAAAAACTTCGTTAAGGTCAAACAAGTTAATATAAGACTAGAATTTCCAACAGAAATTGCCGAAGAAACTTCGAGCGTGTCTTAAATAGAACATGAAGGCGTTATATGTAGAGAATTACCTGTCGTAACTGCAGGGGTTGCCAACAATTGTTTCGAAAACATTGCTGTCGTAACTCCAAATGTGCGTTTCGTTGGCTTTGTGGAAAATAGGTTGGAAAGTTAGCGTTGACCGCCTACATACAGATTTCACTTTGCCGTCTTCATAAGAGACCGTCAAATTTTGTCCACTCGCACAGCATTTAGGTACGACCGGCAGCTGCTTCTTTACTTCCTCATCCTGTAAACAAACAAAATATTTTGATTTTCAAGATACGTGCTACTGACGTAACAAATTAGGTTAAAGACATAAGAGCCAATTTATGAAAAGGACAAGTTAATTTGGATGTCGTTTCAAGAATGATGTATGACACGGATGATATGACAAGTGCCTCATCAGAATTCATGTCGAGTATTTGAACTTTTGATGTATTCATGAAAGAAATTTGACTCAGGTTAGCTGACGCAATGTTTGCCTTCAAAATTGGTCACGTAAACGCCGAAAATCATATTCTGAATTGAAATTATAATCATTCTTTTGGGATTCACCTTTACCTTGTAATAAATTAAGGGTACATAAAGTTTAATGTCATAATGCTGTGTTGTATTCGGCTGAGTAGAATAGACCACCCGCATTGCTTACTGAGGTATCCTAAAAGGTTACTAAGGTAAGTCAATCCGTCGTGTGTCTCCGGCTGAGTAGAATACATAGATCACCCTCATTTCTTACCAAGTTGTCGTAAAAGGCAACTAACGTAGGTACGTTGACCCACCGTGTGGTATCCGGCTAAGTAATATAGACCATACTCGTCTTACCCACGTGTCGTACGTGGGTAATACGAATAAGGTAAGTTGACGTTAAGCAGGCGGCCGATCGTACGTAAAATACGTAGCCAAATAGTTTGACATAGAATTCTCTAGAGATATCCAGATTTCCTCACAATGTTTTTCTGCGCCGAAAAGCATGTGATAGAATGCAATTATCCATTAGACATATAGGATTTAATACAAAAACTCATTGGTCACAACAACCCTGCCCGGGGTTTCAACCCATAACCTCCTCGAAAGAGTCGCACGGTGCCACCTCTGGGCTATCACAGTTTGTTACACAATACTTAAATTATATAATTATATTTTCAAATACGTTTCCCTTTGTAGAATTTACATTATTAAAATAGAATAAGTGATTTTCCGTTAGCGAAAGACACCTACAAATTGTAGGGATCAACATAATGCAACCATTACGCTGGCTTCAGTTGTTTTCTAATGAAATCGCAACTCCAGTAATACAAAGAGAGCGAAATCCTGTACTAAATTTAATTATATTTCATCTTTTATTTACATTACAGAGATTTGTATATCCTACTAGTATTATAAAGGCGAAAGTTTGTTAATATGGATGTATGTTTTTTACTCTTTCACGGCGAATCCGTTGATCCAATATCGATGTAATTTAGCACGATTATTCCTGATACACCGGAATAACATATAGGCTAAATCCTGTTAATTCTACAGAAATAGGATGACATTGAAAAGCTCCACTATTATCGACCTACACGACAACAGTCCTAGCGAACGAAGTTGCGGGTAAAAGCTAGTTTTTACAAATATTGTTACTGTTTGTACCCGTCAACTTTAGTTTTGAAATACTCTCCGTTATGAAATATATTCAATACATGTAAAAAAATATCGTCAATTATATTTAACATTGACTATGAAAATGATATTTAACGTATCACATCCGCACAGTAGCCGATCGTCTAATGGCTAAAATTACGGTAGCATTTACTGTAACTTACGGCCTAAGTATCATCTAAAGTGGTAGTTTTATTTAATAAGGAACCTTCCTCAGGTTTTACAATTGCACATACAATTATGCAAGGTTTTCCCCGATTTCATTAGTATGTCCTTGACCTAATGTAAGTGATATGGTACTTAGATTACAGACTATATTATTTCATCAATTGTCTCATTAGATGCACGTCCCTAACAAGCACCGTGACTGAGTTAACATGCCCTCTGTCTTAGTGAAATTCTCAGCACGTACGAATTTAACATATGAAGTAAGTAGCGGCCTGTTACTATCCCACTGCTGAGAATAGGCCTCTTCTCTCCGTTTTTGGAGAGAAGGATTGGAGCTAAGACCTACCATGCTGCTCCAGTGCAGATTGGTTACACATATCTTCAAAATTCTCTAGAGATACTCGTATGTAAGTTTCCTCACGAAGTTTACCTTCACCGAAAAGCGTGTGATAAATTGCAATTATCAATTAGACACATAAGTTTTAACAGAAAAACTCATTGATGTCTGCCTGAGTTTGAACCCGTGACCTCCTCGACAGAGTCGCACGGTGTTACCGCTGGGCTACCACAGCTTCTATGACATATGAAGCCACAACTACATATGAAGTAAATATTTTGATTTATATGTACACATTTCTTATATTTGTACACTTTAAAAAATGTATATATGCCGTGTGGTATCCGGCTGAGTAAAATAGATCACCCTCATATCTTATCAAGGTGTCGTGAAAGGCGATTAAGGTAAATTGATTCGCCGTGTGATGTCCGGCTAAGTAGGATAGCCCACCCTCATTTCTTACCGAGGTGTCGTAAAAGGCGACTAAGGTAAGTTGACCCACCGTGTGGTATCCGGTTTAGTAGATTAGACCACCCTCTTTCTTACCGAAATGTCGTAAAATACGACTGAGGTAGGTTGACTTCAGGCAGGCGGTCGTAAAAACGCAGCCAAATCATGTAACAGCATGTTTATAACATATTGTGCCGACCCCACTTAGAGTGGGATAAGGGCAGGAAGATGAATATTAGTATAGATTTACATGTAAAAAGAGGTCACAAAGTTTATATAAGTTAACGCAAACACTAGCAGAAAGAAAACTTCGTTCGGAAATGTTGATACAATTTGTTTTATACGTGTTCCGTTTCTAAAAATATTCAGTACAAAACACAGGAGCTCGTGATGTCACTGACAACTAGTGAAACAATCGTGACAGGGTACAGAGTAAATATTTACCTTTGGTTCGAAACTTTCAGATTCAATTACTTTTATTTTGAATTCAAGATTTGTCCCTATAAATTTTGACGCCGTGTGGTAGCCGGCTGAATAGAATAGTACCGCCCTCATTTGTTACCAAAGTCTCGTAAAAGGAGCCTAAGGTAAGTCGACCCGCCGTGTGGTATCCGGCTGAGTAGAATATTACCGCCCTCATTTCTTAGCAAAGTGTTGTAAAAGGCGACTAAAGTCAAGGCGGCTAAAGGTAATTTGACCCACCGTGTGGTATCCGGTTTAGTAGAATAGACCAACCTCATTTCTTACCGAAGTGTTGTAAAATGCGACTAAGGTATTTGACCTACCCTGTGGGATCCCGTTTAGTAGAATAGACCACCCTCTTTCTTACCGAGGTGTCGTAAAATACGTCTATGAAAAGTGGATATCACGCGGCTGGTCGTAAAATACGTAGCCAAATCATGTGACAGACTGTTTATAACATGTGCCCACCCTACTTAGAGTGGGATATGTGCAGAAAGATGATTTAAATTTTTCTCATAAAAGCGTTAGTAGCACAACAAGTACACAAAAGACAAAATAAAAAATATATTAGGCACGGTACTCGATCTTTATCTCAAGTAAACTGGTTTTACAAATTAAAAAAAACAACAATGGCTCGCTCAAAGGCTTAGTCTTTGCAAAAATATCCCCTACTAGAAATACAGAAGCAAATATTATGTTAATTGCATAACCAAGAAAAACCTCTGTCAAGATTAAACAAAAATATGAAGATTTAGATACAAGCTTCTACGTAAAAAATCTGTAGATACAACAATAGAAGTCATTTCTCAGGCACTCTTTCGCAAAAACGAGTTGCGCTTGACGAAAAACGAGCAACACCACAAAGGGCAAAGGAATTTAAGTTAAATTGAAGTCTCTCCATTGTCACTAAAGTGCTGAAAGCATGAGCTTTATATTTTGACGTTTTCAAGCTTTTTTCCTTTTTTTGCGCGTTAAGCCTTTATTACGTTTCGACGATTTTTTCTTTATAAAGTACTGCAATCTTTTATTTAGTGTAAAAAATGTAATTCCTTGCTTAAAGTACGAGATTTCATATACGGTTTCAACTACGAGAAGCTACTGCTTGCTAAATTATTTGTTAATTCACTTTTGCAGTGGGATATGACGCGCATTACACTCAAATGATGGCGGCACTTTATTTTCTATGATAAAATAATTTTGTCTTGAAAACCATAATCAAGCAAAACATCTGTAGAATCTAGCGTCAAATATATTAATAATATATGGTAATGTAAGGAAAAGGAGGAGAGTAGAAGTTGCAGCAAAAAGATGTAAGGATAGCTGTCACTAACCAAAGTATAGCTGTAGGTGTGGAGAGGTGCGGTGAGGCGCGGAGAGGAGAGGCGCGGTGAGGAGAATATAATAGAATAAGTGTCCCCATTTGGCGTAGTCTTCATTTAAGCGCGGAGTTGACAAATTGTTAAAAAATAATAAACTTATTGACTTTTGAGAAAATCGTTTCTTATTTCTTGTATAAAATCGGTGACCGAACCTTGCTCAGTAATTTTTTAAAAGATATAAAAAAAATATTTAAAATAATTAAAAAAAGAAAATGGCGCCGATAACATGTGGGATTCGAACCCGGCTTTTGAACTTTTTCGGTCCACCCGCACCCATCAGCTATCGCAACATTACGATTGACAGCAAAAAAAATCCTTTGCTTTCAATTCTACATTTAAAATTTTTTTAATGCCCATAAACAGGGATGAAACGATTTTTTTTAAATAAAACCTAGCTAGATCGATTTTTCTTCTCCAAAACACTGAATTTTAGGAAAATCGTTAGAGCTGTTTCCGAGATTTAGAAAATATATACCTACAAGATCATTTAAATATTAAAGATAAAAATATCGTTTTAATAATATACACTTAAATTATATTTCAAGAGAAGATTACTTACAAAGTCGTTTGTTACAAGGAAAAAGAAAGACACTGCTTTAATCCAGTCGTTACAAACGGTGGATGCTGAAATACTCCAATTAAGTATTCGGAAGCTCTGTAAGAATTGCACAATGAATGTCTAACGGTTCTAGTCTTGAGTTGAATTTGAAGACATCCATTTGCGTTGCAATAAAGCCGTAAGAAACGAGCGACTTTACCTAACCCATAAATTAAAGCGGAAATACATCTTGTTTAAGGATGTTTCATTTAATGTTGCAATCCGTACCGAAATTCTAAGCCTTTTTTATCACTGTTACACATTGTACTATTTAAAATGTAAAGAAAACTGTTCTATGTTGAACCATCATCTTCCTGCTCTTATACCACTCCAAGTGGGATAGTACGAAGCCAAATCATGTGGCAACATGTTTATAACATAATGTCACATGATTTGGCTTCGTATTTTACAACCGGCCGCCCGCCTGACGTCAACTTATCTTAGTCGTATTTTACGACACCTCGATAAGAAAGAGGGTGGTCTATTCTACTTAACCGGATACCACACGGTGAGTCACTTACTTTAGTCGCCTTTTACGACACCTCGGTAAGAAATGAGGTTGGTCTATTCTACGCAACCGGATACCACACGGCGGGTGAACTTACCTTAGTCGCCTTTTACGACACCTCGGTAAGAAAAGAGGGTGGTACTATTCTATTCTGCCGGATACCACACGGCGGTGTTCTATGTTGAACCATAGTGCCGAAACATATGTTGCCGATTTTTTTATATATAATTATTCTATATACAAACTATAATTTATAAATTATTTTTGAATTTAAGCTATCATGAGTGGTATTCATAATTAATGTATAGAAACCGGCTATACTCACGTGTTATTACGACTAGTTTCAAGTCCATACGGGGCTCTTATTCATGAGCTCTTTACGCGGCGTTATCGCGGCGGGAACTGAATTCAGTTCCCTTGCTTAAACCAATAAATTAAATACCAAGTAAGCCTCGGTCGCCCGATATATTTATAATATTCCTTACCGATTCCAGTCAGAAACAATATGTTATCTACGTTCTACTAAGAACTATAGATCGCGCTCGACTTACTTTCCACGTCTCGGTTATTATGTTTACCTGTTACTTTGTTATCCTTATTCCAACGTATCAGAAACGTGACTCGAGTGTTTGAGACTCCTTATTACCCTCCCTGCGGTATGATGTTCATTCAAATGCTTGTCAGAACTCAAAGGTTTCTGGGCACCGGTAAAATTACATTACATTGTAAGATTTGCCTAATAAAAGCAGTCATTCCGTGGAAACGGTTTTATAACTGAGACGTTTATTAGTACAATTTGAGAGCGTCGTGACTGAATTACGTAACATCATATATGGCACGGCTGTGGTAGCCCAGCGGTAACACCGTGCGACTCTTTCGAGGAGGTCACGGGCTCAAAACCGGGCAGACACCACGGAGATTTTCTGTTAAAACTTATATGTCTAATTGATAATTGCAATTTATCACACGTTTTTCGATGAAGGAATACATCGTAAACTGCATATCTCTAGAGAATTCTGGAGATATGTGTAGCCTACCAATCCACATTGGAGCAGAGTTGAAGGTCTTTGCTCCAATCTTTCTCTCCAAAAATGGAGAGATGAGGACTATTCTCAGCAGTGGGATAGTATCAGGCCGCTACTTACTTACTTATATATCGCACACTTAGTATTAGTGACCTGATTAAACGATGACGTGATGTTATAGATGGCTCTGAAATAAGGACTACTATATCTGTTTCAGTGATATCTGGCTGAGTAGAATGGAATACCCTCATTTGTTACCGAGGTTCGGTAAAGGCAACTAAAATAAGTTGACATACCATGTGGTATCCGATTGAGTAGAACAGACCACCCTTTTTCTTACCGAGGTGTCATAAAATACGAATAGGTTGACGTAAGGGAGTCGGCCGGTCGGAAATTACGTTATAAAATCATGTGACAACATGTTTATAACATGTTGTAAGACCCTACTTAGAGTGGGATAATGGCAGGAGGATGGCATGCCTTTGCAAGTCTTAAATTATCCTATATAGTGTATTTTCTATGTCATTATGTTAGAAATCGCTATTTAGTATCTCTTTTTTGCTTAATTCTATTTTATTATTGGAATGTGCAAAAAAGTTTTATAAATAAATAAATAATATTGACTGACTCGTTGGAGCAGTGGGTAGTGACCCTGCCTTCGGCTCGGCGGGTCACGGGTTCGATTCCCGCCGAGGGCCAACATTTTCAATAAATGAATTTGTTGGTCTTTGAGCCTGGGTGTATATTTGTATTTAAGTATGTATTTAAAAAATATATAAGTATGTATTCACCAGTTGTCTGTCGACCATAACACAAGTACTAAGTTACTTACTTTGGGGACGGACGACCGTGTGTGTAAGTGTCCCATATATTTATTATTATTATTTATTAATATGCAAAAAACAAGGTCGAGTTAAATAACTACTTTGTTAAATTAACTGAAATTCTGGAACTTGTTCATTACGTTTGTTGAAATGAACAAAGTATGTTCACTCGAGCACTCAATTATCAACGCCGCTAAGATAAAATCTTTGGTACAGATAATGTGCCCGAGAGGCGGAGACAATCAACATTATGGATAAAAGATTCCGGCTAAAGTTTAGGGCGCGCTAAAATTAAATTTATATGACTCATCTTGTGGAAATTTTTTACTTACTCTTAGTGTTTGATAAACGTTATTTCGTCAATATTCATTTACTTAGTAAATAAAATAAAAAATGTAGATATATAATAAATTTTCACATTATTTAAAAATTCATTATTTAATTTGAATATTCAAAAAGAACTACACAATTTACTTAAAGTAACGGCCTGTTACTATTTTACTGGGCATAGGCCACTCTTCGTTCGTCATTGTCTCCGTTTTCGGAGAGAAGGATTGGAGCTAAGACCTACCACGCTGCTCCAATGCGGATTGGTAGGTTACACATATCCCCAGAATTATCTACAGATATGCAGCTTTCCTCACGATGTTATCCTTCACCGAAAAGCGTGGGATAAATTGCAAATATTAATTAGACACAAATTTAAAAAGAAAAACACATAGGTGTCTGCCCGGGTTGGAATTCGTGACCCACTTGAAAAAGTCGCACGTTCTCACCGAATAGAGAATGTTTTGAATTCTGATTCGAATTTAGTACATGTTTGCTCAGAAAACTTTGCCCTAATCCGTAATCCAGCCTAACAGTACGGTTTATACGAAGTTCCCTAATACTAGTAGAGATTCTGCCGTCAGTTTGCCGCATTTTGCATCGACAGCGTCTGCTTGCAGTTGTTAATAATATTCATCGTATATTTTGTTCCAAAAATATCTCTAATTTCTGTAATAAAATTTTTATCTCTAAAAAACATTAAGTATCCACTACAAATGTTATAAACAACGTTCAGAATCTCATGCCTACCAATACCTGAACTTAGCTAGCTAGTTGAGATAGTAACTTATTAAAGATCGCTACAAATGTGCAGTTTTCTGACAACTGAATAAATCTAACCACGTTTGAAATTTAATTTATACCAAATTTAGAGACCCCTTTCAAATCTAACAGCAAATGTATTAACTCAACTCCATAAATTTATTTAGATTGACGTTGATACAATTTTAATTACTCAGGCGAAATAATTATTCAATTAAAGCAACGCAAATTTGTGTAGGTTTCCGCTTGGATAGTTTATGTTAATGTAAGCATTTGTATACCACAAATATGTTTATTAAACATCCATTATGAAACATTATTCATATATCCTTCTTCCTTCAAAAATAAATGGCAAATTTTCTATAATTAAATGATTAGAACTGGCTTCTATATACAATATTATTTTATTTGTAATTTTAGGTTAGAAGCATCTGATAGTAAGTACTACCGCCCGAAAGAATTCCGTCCTTTAGCTGAAGAAGTATTAAATAAAGAATAAAATTGCTAGATGAAACCAAAATATTATTCAAATAAACCCTAATACTGCGGTTAGAAAACTTGGTAACTATACCAAATGTCTCAATTTGCTGTACTATTGACAAAAAACGACATATTTTAGCGACTACAGTATCCCTAAAGCGCTATAGAGATAGGTACGATAGGCGAAACTATCATTGGCATTGTGCTATTGAATATGTGCAGTGCTAATGTGATGATTATGGTGGTTGTGAAATGAATGAAGAATGAAGTGAAATGAAGTGTTTTATAACAAAACAAAGACCAAAATATTGAGATAAATATTTATTTTATAATTGGGGAAGATTCCAACTATATAAAACTAAGATATGAAACCAATTAATTAACCATCGAAATGGCCGATCAAATGGTTTTATAAGATTAAAAAATAAAGAAATTTACGCAAGAACACATAGACAAAGTTGGAGGTAAAAAATTGAATTTACTCACAACTGTATTGACAGAAGCAAAGTTCTTCCCACACATTGAATGTTAGAAAAAAAACCAAAAAGAGAAAAACTTGCAAATTACTATCCATTACCGACCCTCTTTACATTATTCTATCTTATAGAAGCAAAAATATTAGACGCACGTCGCCAAATAAGAAGGCATCCCGAAGCTACCGAATGATGCATAATTTAGTAGAATCCTAAAGTAGATAGATTAAGCTGCGAATTATTCAGCAGTCGGTTTATCAGTGAAGGGTTCGGGATGTCACACGTTGGTAATAGAAAGCAAATATTTGTTGGAGATATATACCAAGTTGCTGCTGTATATCCATACTAAGATTATAAATGCGATGCAGGGTTAGTTTTTTGTTTGTCTTTCTTTTACGACCAATGAAAACAACAGATCGATAGGATTTAAGGAACGTAGGAAGCAGTTAAGACTGAAAGAGTATAGACTACTTTTTATATCAGTAGGTCAATAGCCTGTCGAAGTTGCAGTCATAAGTGAGTCAAATCATAATAAAATTAGAATTAATCCTATAAGGTGTATAAGGTGTTTAATATAATATTGTTCCCAAAAATTTGCCCTGTTAATAATGGTCTATTTTTTACAGCCCTTATCAAGGATTCAAGACTTCGAATACAGGAAAGACACCATTCTATAAATCCCTTTATGCTTAATTGAACAATATTTACCTTTAACGTTGAAGAAAAATTAATTCATGAAACCTAGATGTACCCTAATAAAATCTGGGGGACATTTCATATACCAATCTGCATTGGATCAAGTATAATAGGAGTAAACTCAATGTACTTGTCTTGAAGAAACGAGAGAGTTGGGTCTAGTTGTTAAAGGATGTTTTTATCTAAGTAAAGGCTCATTAAATTATCTAGTGAATAGTATTAACTTTTGATTATTAAAATTTAACTGTTATCGTAAAACCGTTTGTTACTGGACAGTGCAATTCAGAAACAAGTAATGGATAATATGCAAAGATAAAAATAAAACTTTCCATCAAATTATTAAGGTAAAATCAGTTAAAATCTAATTTTATTACTCCATATTATCTGCGAACGTATAACCCGTTAACAGTTTTGATCATTATGTCCTGTGGCGTTCAGTGGTACTTTAATTACCAAAACCTCAAAATATTGCGCGCCGCGTATTTTACCAAAGAATTCTTATAAGACGACGTGGAAATGCACTAAGAGAAGAGATAAGGCAAAATTAATTTCTTTTATTTCTGGTTATCTGACGTCTCAATCTCGCCACCCTAATATATATCGCTTAGCATTTCTGTTGTAGACAGCTGCGTTTGTACTTAGTGATATTTATTGCGGCACTTTGGCCAGTATCTTTGTGGAGAGAATACTCATATTAAGAGAATACTATCTCGGGGGAGTAAATTTGGCGTGTGTGGGCCTCAGGGCAATCTCTTTAAGTGGCCTCCGTAGAGACTTTGCCTTATCGGACTTTATTAGTTATTTATTCCAAGATAGAGCCCAAGGTCTGCGAATGTCCTTCACGTAAATTGCATTATTTTTCTTCCGCCTTGGTCAATTAAGATGCGAATACAAGTAGGCCTTCCTATTGTATATTGTTAATTATTGAGATAAAAAATTATCAATGCAAGCAGATATTATTGAAATAATGTTACTACCAGCGAGACATTTACTACTAAATCCATACCCTTATTATAAATGCGAAAGTCTGTTACGATTTAAACGCTACATCGCTTAACCAAAAATGTTTTAATTTAATACAATTGAAGACTACGTATCAGGCTAATAGAGAGGATACGAAAAGTCTCATTTTTCCTTCAGAAATATAAAAAAATTATTTTACATAATTAAAGGTTTTTTTTATCACTTAAATTGAAGCAAAAAAATCGTTGGGAAAACTAGCTTGATACAATATCATGCAGAGATATACAATGAAATTCCCTTACCGTATAACATAGCTTTGGGATAAGGATACCTAAATGTATAGAAATATCTAGAAAATTTATAACAATGTTCGGAAACTACCTGATTGCTTAAAAATTACCTTAAGTTAGTAGTAGTGTAGACTCAGACAGCCTCTCTTAAAATCTACCTTTAATTCCCATTCCCAATAGATATATTATGTTTATTGCTATTCATACTTATCATTCAAATATAATTGAAATTGTTATATTAGAATGATACATACTAATAATTGTTATAATCAAACTTTAAAGATTTTACTAAACTTTGTAGAAAATACTTTTTTTTAAATTTTACGTTCGTTATTAAAAATATTTCAAGTTTGGAATTAAATTATGAGATAGGTCGTATTGAATATGACATTCCACTATAGCATTCCACAGTGCATTGGTCTCTCCTCAAGTAAAAATCTTTTTTTATCTTTTTATTCGAGTGACATCTGTCAGAGCTATTGCTTCGACGGGAATCTTATTAAATAATCTATAGGGTTGAATAGAAATAAAAAATATACTTATTAAGGGGTATACTGTTCTAATATTTATTACGTATTTAAATTCAAATGGTTGATATGTCGTTTAAAAACTATACGTCCAAATATACTATCTGTTAAAAAAATGATTACAATAAAATTATATTGCTTTAATTCGCTGTTAGTTATTGTTTATTTGCAATAACCTACAGTTTACAATCGCGGATTATAACAAAATATTTTTTATCGTAGTTTTACTTTTTTATTTCCCGCAGTACCCCGTACGTTTTAACTGTGAACTATTACAAAATAATAACTTAGTAAATTAGCTAGCCGAAATCTCTGTCTAAGGAATAAGGTAACATTTGTACATTTTTTTTAATTATAGATGTTTTTTGTTATGCCGTGCGGTATCCGGCTGAGTAGAATAGACCACCCTCATTTCTTAACGAGGTTTTAAAAGGCGACTAAACAATGACAACATGAATTGACCCACTGTGTGGTATCCAGCAGAGTTGAGAGGGCAGAGTATACCATCCTCATTACTTACTGAGGTGTCGCAAAAGGCGACGAAGGTAAGCTGACGTCAGGCAGGCTGCCGGTCGTAAAATACGTAACCAACCACCATGTTGTGCCGACCACACTTAGAGTGGCATAGCACAGGCATTTGTTTAATAGTGATACCTAATCTGTTATTTATGTCTACTGTCACATGTACTTGTTGTCTTGATTCTTTCAGTACCTATATTATATGTATGTATGTGTATGTATTATATTAACGTGTATATTATAGTATATATTGATTAATGTATCTTAAATTACAATGTTTTATATTATAATTTTATTTTTATATACTACTAGTGGCCCGCTCCGGCTTCGCACGGGTATAAAATATATAGCCTATGTCACTCAGTAAAAAAAATGATTAAAATCTATCCAGTAGTTTTGTTTTATTCATTACTGCCCGTGGCCCACACGCGTCAAATTTGGAGTAAAACTATTCCCCTGGGGTGCCAAAGTGGTCGGCCTCCTTGTGGCGCACCCTGGGCAAGCTTAGTCTTGGCGAACGGACCACTTTGGGGTGGCCAATCCAGTTGTCCCTCTGATTAGCAGAGGGCAATCTGGTCGGGGACTCCGGGGGGGTTGGGGTGTTGTCCCTAATGAGCGACGGGTTTGGCTTACTCTAAGTCTGGCTGGACATGGTTCGGCCACCGTCGGCGAAACCCGGAAACCCAGCAATGGGAACGGGGACCTTCGGGTTGCGAGGAAGAAAACCTCAATAAAAAATTACCCGGTGGGGGCGGAAACGCCCGTGACATAACAAACACGGTGGGCAGGGAGCGATCGAGGGCAGCGATGGCCTCCTTTAGCTCTGCGGAGGGAGGCGGAGCGGTTCCACGAACTGTTGTTCTGGATCCAATCTGCTGCTGGTGAGTCCAGGTGTTAGTGACTCGCCCAAGCCCATCGTCTGCCGCCCTAACTGGGGACCTTCGGGTGTTTCGAACGGGGTATATCGAACGCCTGGCTTACAGGTCCCCGAGGCGGTCGGTGCATCTGATGCTCCCGATGCACCGGTTAGCGGAGGGGGGCTTCTCTTTCGAGGGGCCCCTACCCAGAGAAGGTGTTTGTTCTCTGGGATCAGAGCTGTCGGCGGGATGGGGGCAATATGTACAATGATACCCTGTCCTTGCCATCGGCACCGTGGTGAAGCACACAGGTCGTTTTAGTCGGTGAGAGTCCGACATAACCGCCGCCTGTCCCCGTCGGGCGGCGGTACCCATGAGTTTTTTCTGAATAAAAAAAAACAATTCCCCTTTCCCTATACCATGAAGATTCCTATCTTTGGAATATCTAAATTTATATACTACATTTTTACTTATTTACTTTTACGTTTTCCCTAAGTATTTTATTTTTACAATTAATTACAGAATGATTTTATATACAACATTCACAGCTTTCTTGTCATAAAGAAAGAATCTTCATTACACAATACAAACATGTTTTCTTTAGAGGTTACTCTTGATAAAGCGACATCTAGTTGGCCATGTGAAAAAAACCCGTCCAATCGCAGCTAAATTCGAAGTGCTATAAGACAAAGCGCGCAATCACTATACCCTGCATTTTAAATCTGTAATATCTTCGTATGTTAAATGTTCATTTAAATTACAAATAAAGAACAAAATGTCAATAAAATGCTATTGTGGGATAACCCACAATAGCATTTTATTTTATCAATTACAAAAGATATACATAATATGTATACCATCGCGGAGTTTTCTGTAGACCTTTTCAAGGTGTACAAATATTTAGTACATTATTTTGACAAATATTGTAGGGTTCAGCCTGCGTTTGCAATGTAAACGGAAAAAAATGTAATTATTTACGACATCACATTGGAAACCTCAAAAATGATAGTATTTCTTTATTCCATATTGAATATTTATAATATGTTAGATTATACATATAAACCTTTCTCTTAAATCACTCTATCTATTAAAAAACCGCATCAAAATCTGTTGCGTAGTTTTAAAGATTTAAGCATACAAAGGGATATACGGACATAGGAACAGACAGAGAAAGCGACTTTGCTTTATACTATGTAGTAACGTTTAGCCATTATAACTAACGACGATATTTCTCCTTTATTCTTATGCAATAATAAAAATCAATTTTCCCAAAGTCAACTCATTTACTCTTTCTCAAAAACTACTCAATGACACATATGACAGCCGCAATGCTTTTTCATATTAATGACCAACTCTGAAGGAGGTTGTATTAAAAACATGTTGTAACAGTCGACCATCCTGACAACATTTGCGACCCCGCAAATCTAATAAGCTGACTTCTGGGAATGATTCTACCACTGATTCGGAAAGCTGATTGTACTGAGAAGAATCGGCCAGAAACTCAATACTTGTTCTTTTAATCTGTAAAAGAAAACCGCACATGCCATGACATGACAGGACTACGCTCACGCTTTACGCTCAACTCTTTAAGCTCACGCTTTATGCTCAACTCTTTAAGCTCAACTCCTTAGGCTTTTCGCACCATAAGCATTTCACACCTTAAGCTCACCCTCATTCACTGTCATGGCATAACACAGCTCAATAAGTGGCAACCAACTCAGCAGATACACACGTAAACAGACTCGCAAATGATAACGCTCAAAGAACGATCACCACATCTAGGCAGAGTCTAGCTCACAGTCGTTGCAGATGGCCACAGTCTAGAAAACAATCGTTACAACTGGAACAAATCCAGAGAACAATCGTCATTCCAGCTGACAGTTCTATAGAACAATAGTCACGGGCGCGTCTATGGTCTCACATAGCACATTGTCACGTTAATCTTACAGAGTAAATACCAATTACCATCATTGATCTCTCCAATAAAAACTCCATTTTTTCATCTCTCAAATTATACGAAATTCGCACTCTCCGTGTTGTCTCAAGATATTGATCGTCATTTGTCTTTAAATTTCCAGATATTCCTTTTGTCCGCTCTATTTGTGAGTTTAGGTTACATCCCCTTCTGAATATAATAAACGACGATATTTCTTCTTTATACTTATTATATTATTATATTTATTCAATAAATAAAAACATTTTCCCAGAATCAACCCATTTACTCTTTCTCAACAACTTAATGACACATATGACAGCCACAATGCTTTTTCATATTAATGACCAACTCTAAGAAGGAGGTTGTATTAAAAACATGTTATAACACTATTATTTTGATAATTGTCAAATTTTTTACCATACTTCACCAAAGACAAAATTACGTTTAGCTGTCATTTATGTTTTGTTATTCCACTGAAATTTGCGTTTTATTATTTTACTGTCATAGTCGTTTTTGTTATACCACGTTTTATAGCGACTTGACGGGATAAAATAAATGCGGTCGAACGGGATAAAAAGTATCCTATGTCCGTCTCCTGGTTCTAAGCAACCTCTCCACCAATTTTCAGCCGAATTGGTTCATCCGTTCTTGAGTTATAAATAGTGTAACTTAGACCAACTTTCTTTTATATATGTATATAGATATAGATTTCATTTATATTTATATGTATTTTATTTTCCGTACGCACCTACTGCCTACTTTGTAAGTTTACTTATGTTCAATGTATAAAAATGGTTGCCTGGAAGAGATCGCTGTTATAGCGATAAGGCCGCCAATTGCACAATATTTTTCGTTTAATGTTATTTGTTTTGTTTCTTATTTGTTTAGAAGTAGTAGTAGTGTTATTTGTATGTTATTATTATAGTGCAATAAAGTATTCATTCATTCATTCATTCATTCATTCACAGGAGAATGATAAATGTTTTTTTATTAATCATCAACTGATTGATGATACCTACATGATTAATAATTACAGTATTATTACATTATAGAATACTCTTTTTAAAATTAAGAATAAAAAAATCATCCCTAAATCTATAAGATGTTATACTTTCCTAGAGTCAGTTTAATAGTGAGACATTTAAACTTCGCATAAAACAAAATTTTATGACACACTGATTTCTACCCGGGCGCAGCCGCTAGCACATATAGTTAAATAATAATTATAAATATATATATAATTATAATAATAAACATATAATAAATATAAATATATTCAGTGAACTGCGACTTCCCCTTAACATTAATGTTTATTTTTATTAAAAAGTACCAGAAGCCTTTTGAAAAGAAATATTCTTTAAAGCTGATTTACTCATTGAACTGCTGTTAGCTTGGATGTTTTTATTTATTTAGTATCGGAAAAGGGTTTGATCAACTCAACAAGCATTATAATTTGCCATTTAAATATTCTCAATCAATTAGTTCTTCAAACTACGCTACTTTAGCATTGCTATTCGTTGAGTTAAACTATATTATTGAACTTAAAAAAAATGATAAACTTTCGACAATTTTTTCTAATACCGCATTTTTTTTTTGGAGAAGCTTATAGGAGCAATAATCTTTATAAATAAATTTCATCTTCTGTTTATTTGTAGTCACAAAATATCATGGCGACATCTATAAATGTTTCTATATAATTTTGTATTTCGATTTCCAAACTTCACAAATTGTACCCGGGTTTAGCTAGAGCATACGAAATTGCATATTCCCCGCTCTGATGCAGAATAAAGCATAAGGGAGGCTGTTTCAGAAAATAAAAAATAAAAAATAAAAATTAAGAAAATAAAGAATTGTGATAAGGTGATAAGAGTGGGATGAGGATCCCATTCTAAGAGGGGTCGGCACAAAATGTTTTCTTATGATTTGGCTACGTATTTTACGACCGGCCGCCTGCCGACGTCAACTTACCTTAGTCCTATTTTATGACTCCTCGTTAAGAAAGAGGGTGGTCTATTTCACTCAACCGGATACCACACGGTGGGTCAACTTACCTTAGTCGCCTTTTACGACACCTCGGTAAGAAATGAGGTTGGTCTATTCTACTCAGCCGAATACCACACGGCGGGTCGACTTACCTTAGTCGCCTTTTCGACACCTCGTAAAGAACTGAGGGTGGTACTATTCTATTCAGCCGCATACAACACGGCGTCACAAGCTTATTCGAGCAATAATCTTTATAAACTAAATTCAACTTCTGTTTATTTGTAGTCACACAATATCATGGCGACATCTATAATGTTTCAATATAATTTTGTATTTCGAATTCCAAACTTCACATATTGTTGTTGGTTTAGTTAGAGCATACAAAATTGCATATTCCCCGCGTCTGTTGCCGAATAAAGCATACGGGAGGCTGTTTCAGAAAATAAAGAATAAAATACAAATAATCAATATTTGTATTCCTTCTTTTGTTCACAAGAAGACTTATATTGTTTTAACATATATTTAAAAAGGAATTCGGTTAATCAAAACAAACTTCCAATTATCTTTCCATATTAGGATTACGGTGAAACAATACAACATCTTCCGCGTCCTCATTCATGACGTACGCTGTGATCATAACGCGGCCCCCATAAAACGTGTATTTAATAGCGTGTATCGGCTTATCTCGAGACATGACGAGATAGCGACGTAGCCGGTAGCTCGCCGTTGACACTCGAGATAAGAAACACCCACGCACAGTCGACTAGCTTACAAATCACAATTCAACAACGTTTTACAACGGCGGCTAATTGAATGAAATTCTATTTACCACAAGCCCTGTGCTGCGTTGTATAATATAGTGCAGTGTTATGTATACTAATATATAAAGCTGAAGAGTTTGTTTTATTAATTGTCTGAACGCGCTAATCTTAGGAACAACTGGACCGCTTTGAAAAATTATTTTAGTGTGAGATATTCCATTATCCAGATCCGCCGTGTTGTATCCGGCTGAGGCTGAGTATATTTTTAAATAGGGATTTTTAATATCTTAAACAATAATGTTGTCATAAAGAACATTATTAATGTACAAAAATAAATATTAATAAAAGACAAACAATTTCTGATCTGTATTATATAAACATACATATAATAAAATAAAAAAAAATTACGCAATTAGTCTAAATTCATATATAAAGATTATTAATCGTCTGTGGCCAACCATACATTTAAAAGTCATCAAATAAATATTAACGCTTCGTACCTAGTCCAAATAATAAAAAGGTTTACGATTTTCATAAATATTATATGAGTTTGAACAGTCGTAATTTTGAAATATGAGACCGTGTAAGGTGTTTACTGTTGACGCCCACACACGCCCATGGTCGCGTCACTAACATATCCGATCGTACGGGAGCATTCAGCGTTAAGCGTGTAATAGTATAAGGAATTTTGCTATTTAGACGTGATATGATAAGAAAATGACAATGTTATAAATGCGACGGAATTAGCATCAAGACAAAACATTTGAAATTGTGTATGAGAACGTGGAACATACACGATTAAATGCACTACACTCCATAAGAGAATGGAGTCCTTTACACAAGAACGATAAAGTAACAATGTATTACTTTTAGTAATATTGAACATACTGTCAACGTCGAGAGATTTCGGAAAAGTGATCAACTTTGGCAAACTACAAGATCAGTTTCCATGCAAAATCCTGAAGGGCCGAAAATCTGAATAGCGTAATAGTTGACTACCCGTTTTATCTGTTATAATCATTATCGATCTGATCGTTAACTAAAGCTATGAGCAAATTAACGTCACCAAGAAACGTATGTTAGAAATGAAGAAATATGTAAAAAAGTTCACCTATAAAACATAGAGAGCGAAGCTAATGTGGCGATGATAGAAGCATATATTTCAAAGAATAGTTTAAGGTCACCTACTAGTTGAAACCGTAGTATACGTATTACAAGCTGCCATCGAAAGATTTCATATTAAAAGATTGCATAACAAAAACCGTCCTTCTATTACCAAATAATAAAGTATTTAAGACAGTAAGATTGTTAAGAGGAGATTAATTAGATGCAATCGATCATAGAATTTAATTTCATTTTATTTAATTTTTTTGTGATTTGTTTCGTTGAAGTAAATATTTAAATAAGTAAAGTAAGTAAATATTGTTGTTTTTTTCTACCTATTATAATATTAACGCCGTATGCTTTAATTTTTATGTATATTGTTAAATATTTTTTAACATGTTAAATAATTTTTTGTTTCTATTTATATTGTATGTCAATTTTATATGTAACAACAACTGTCTGTCCAAATAAATAAATAAATCTTCATGATATCTTCATAAGCTGTAATGGCCTAGCGGTGCGGCCGTGTGAATCTCTAGAGACGATCATGGGTTCAAACCCGGGCAGACACTGAGTTTTTCTATTAAAACTTATGTATCTAATTGATAATTGCAATTTATCACACGCTTTTCGGTGAAGGAAAACATCGTGAGGAAACCTGCATATCTCTAGACAATTCCGGGGATATGTGTAACCTACCAATCCATATTGGAGCAGCGTGGTAGGTCTTAGCTCCAACCCCTTCTCTCCAAAAAATGGAGAGAGGAGGCCTATGCCCAGCAGTGGGATAGTAACAAGCCGTTACTTTGATATTTTCATTATATAGGCATGTACAATATCGCATTATACCACCATATATTCCCGGTCATTTACATCCACTCGCACATCAGACGCGTCGCAAACAAGAGGATCGGAATGCCATCTTAAAGCATCTACGACGCATCATGCTAATTATAGTAGCATTGACCCTAGACATGCTATGGGGATTAATAAAAAACTAGTTAACGTTTACATACCTTAAGCACTAGCGTGTGAATTCAAATTGAATTCCTGTTTTACCTCAAACGTAATTAATATGATATTACTTGAAACATATAAAATGTACATAAAATTGATAATGTTGTTATTTGATATACACGTGATATAATCGGAAATGCTTTAAAGGGAAATTAAATAACAGTTTATAAAATCTCTTTCATTTTTAAATACACTTAAGGTTTACTCGCGTTAATCGTTATTTTATCTTTATGTTCTTTATGTATGTTATTTAGATAAAATAACTTACATTAACAGTTTAATTAGTTGTTTCGTTTAAGTACGTTATTCAATTAACATATTTATTTACCCATTGCAGTAATTAGAACAAAAAATACAAGTTTTCTCCAGCAAAAACAAAAACTCGTTAAAGGTAGAGTACATAAAATAATTGTAAAACCAAATAGCCTGTCCCAAAGGAATACTTTTCTTTTAAAGTTTTATCTTAATGCTGCGAAGGAGTACTGAAAATCAAAATGCATAGCTTCGATGCTTCCGCTTTTAAATTAACTAAGAATAGTATTTTATACTAACAATCTTACAATTTTTTTTATTCTTTCACGGTGAATTCGCTGAACCAATATCGATGAAATTTAGCACAATTATATCTTATACACCGGGATAACATATGAGCTATAGAAATCCTATAAATTAAAAAAAAAAACAAAAAACATACAAAAAAAAAATATCAATATAGCGAGTTAGTAATAAATTTTATTGCATCCATATTACGTCTCAAACACTGTATTGCATCTATTATATTGCAAGTATATACGAGTAATACGAATACACGCAGACCTCAGTAAATTTACAATGAATTTCTTTTCGAAATTATACAACAGATGAATTTGTTTGACCATTAAAGTAAGTGGATCCTGTTTACTATTAGACGAGTAATGACCCCAAAGTTGTATATCACAACGCTTCTGTGTATATCGCGCTTAAGTGAGTGTTTCTAACGCCCACGGCTTGGTGCGATACATTGCGACACATCTAGAACATTTCCTTACGACAAAATTTAATTATTTTGTTTCAATCAGTATGTTTAAATCGAAAATGTTATAAATTGACAACGGTATAATTTAGTTGATATCGACTTTATGTTTTATGTTAATTCAATGAATATTTTATTCAAAAGGTTACAAAGCATTGATTTAAAATAAATTAAAGAGGTTTTATGGTGTGTCAAGTGCAACTATTGCTTTGAACTTTTTGTAAGCCATCACTTTGTGATACGATATTCTAGCGCATAGGTGTCTTACTTTAAGACTCCTACCGACTAACAATCGACGTCGTATTTTGAGCTTTAGCGGTATTTCGCTGATATTCTTGCAATAACTGTCTAGGTATCTAAAAATACCTTCTTTGAGGATTTGAAGCGTTTTCAGATATTAGGTAAATAAAACCATCTCAAAATAATAAAAATATTTCATCTTATTATCTTATCAGGTTATAAATATAGTGTTATTAGTGAATATCGCTAATTAACTAACATTAGTCATGACGAATTGTGGAATAGTTCTGACGCGATTTTATACATAAATATTTGAGAATGAATTATTGACAATGGATGTTGCTTAGTGTTAAAGCAAAAGGAAATCGTCTTCTAACACTGACAGCTTACGCTCTGAGCGAAATTTTATATAAAAAACCCAAATTCATGATTTTAGGCCATCAAGTTATTTAAAAAAAATATATGTCTCCGATAAGCTGTGATGGCCTAGCGGTGCGACCGTGTGAATCTCTAGAGATGATCATGGGTTCAAACCCGGGCAGACACCAATGAGTTTTTCTATTAAAACTTATGTGTCTAATTGATAATTGCAATTTATCACACGCTTTTCGGTGAAGGAAAACATCGTGAGGAAACCTGCATATCTTTAGAAAATTCTAGGGATATGTGTAACCTACCAATCCGCATTGGAGCAGCGTGGTAGGTCTTAGCTCCAACCCTTCTCTCCAAAAATGGAGAGTGGAGGCCTATGCCCAGCAGTGGGATAGTAACAGGCCGTTACTTACTTACTTTTTATATGTCTCCGAACTTAATATTACTTAATGTGTAACCCCGGGGCTACATTAGCGCCCGAAGATTCGTGTCGCGTTGGCGCGCAAAACAATGTGTGTCGGCGACACAATTTTTGATTTATTAATGTTATTAACAAATCAAAGCATCCCAAATTTATAACCATTCCATATATACGCCTATTTGCATTAGACCAATTGCAACAAAACTATTGCTTTATAAACTATTGACTAAACTTTAACCCTTTGGAGGCGGAACGGAATTCAATAACACAGTGATTGCCAGCAAGATTGCTGAAGCTAACCGGAGAATGCCGCATACCGTAACGGCTGTGCATTTATCTGAGGCTCTCGTTGCATTTCCTTGCCCTGATACGCTGTAGCCAATCGTAAATAAAGCAACTTAAGTTATGAAACCTATAATTGTAATTTATCGACTGAAGTGTTTCCTCATTGGTGACTGGGAGATTTTATATACTATTTTTGCATTCAATTTTACTTTGCGTTTACGTAATTGATATCTATAAATTAAGATACTGGTATCGGGAATACATTTATTTATACGTTATTTATGCATTAACTTTACCCTTAAGCGTTGGCAAAAATTGATACTTATTTTATACTAGTTGTATCTTCGACTTAATACGCGTCAACTTAATATATAATACTTCAAAGAATTATATTTTGAAAAGAGCAACCGCCGATTTTTTTGCTGACTTTTCTCGGTTGGTACAGCTTTCCGAACCAGCAGTAGATTTGACGATACAAAAGCACTTGTTTACAAGATTACTTGTATAAAGAATATTCAAATTTGAGTTTCAGATTGAATTAGAATTAGAGTTTGAATTAGAATTAGAATTAGTTTGGATTAGAATGTAGTCAAAACTTTTTTAATTGCCAATTTTTGTTATTAGTTTTCTAAAGCATAGTTTATTTATTTATTTTTATACATATAGGTAGAAAAGAGAAAGAAAAAGTAAAAAAGCATATGTATAAAAGTGGACTTATGCCTAAAAGGATATCTTCCAGTCAACTTTTGAGTAACAGAAGGACAAGAATTGAAGAAGAAAAAGAATACGGGTAATATAGAGAAAAAGAACTTTTTTTATATAAATTGTCTCACTTCGTAGGTTAGCTGGCAGAGATCTTTATTTTAAGAATAAGTTGACCTTTGTACGAATAATGTTTTTTCCAACAATTTTATAATTTAAATAAATAAATAAAAACAAAATGCAAATACTCTATGAAAACAGTTCTATAGCTTGTTTAATCAAATAATCTCCACCCGTATCTTCATTAATCACACGCAATGTTAATTTACAACCAAGGTGCCAAGCAACATTCATACTTAACGAAGCCTACGTTCCAGCAATACTTTATCGAAGATATCAATAAATTTTCATCAAGATAAAATGAATTTGCCGGCACTGGCATACTCACGCGATGCCGGGATCCATCCCGTCAAGATGCCGGTCGCGCGAAAGATAATGGAAGGTAAATATTTGCTGAAGCTTCCACAACGTAAGCTCGTTCACATTGTGTTAAACTAAACGGGTTGTTACTCGTACATCTAATAAAAGTCATTCTCTTACCCTTATCCCACTCTACGTGGGTTCGGCACAACATGTTTTAGCCACATTGTAATGTGATTTGGCTAGGTATTTTACGATCCGCCGCCTGCCTGACATCAACTCACCTTAGTCGCCTTTTACGACACCTCAGCATACACAGATATCAGCATACTTAGCATTACACAGATTTTCTCTTATACGAGCCGTGTGGTATCCAGCTGAGTAGAATAGACCACCCTCATTTCTTACTTAGATGTCGTAAAAGGTGACTAAGGTAAGTAGACGTCAGGCAGGTGGCTGGTCGTTAAATACGTAGCCAATCATGTGACATGTTTATAACATGTTGTGCCGACCCCACTTAGAGTGGAATAAGGGCAGGAGGATGATGATGAATTAATAGTATTTTGATATTGATATAAGAAATTTCAGGTTCATTCATTTATATTTATTTATTAGAGGAATAAGGAAATACTTGAAACGTCTTTACGTTATCAGAAATAATGTTGCCAGAGCCTTCAATAGATACCGGGATAAAAAACCACCGTAAAAAAGATTGAATAATTGACATGAATTCCACATGTTCGTATGGCATGAAAAACTCGAGAAGCGATCTCCGTAGTAGTGACCATTGTGTTATTTTTTTTAATAAAATAAAAAAGGAAATAAATCATGTAAGAACTAAGCAAACCTTAACTTTGCAGATCCTTCATAAGTATCGAGATTAACATTATTGTATTGTAGCAGTTCTTTTAATAGCAAATATCTGGGTGACCGAGCTTCGCTCGGTAATTTTTTGCAAAAAAAACTTTTAAAAAGAAAAAAACAATTATTTAGTTGGGATCGATCCTTGGCACTCACATTTCTCGAGGCTGCCCGCTAACCGAATAAGCTACGTCGACTTGACAGTTAATGGCGAAAATTCCATTCAATATAAATGTTAGTGTTTTTTAATGCCCAAAAATAGGGATAAAACAATATTTTTTTTACATAAAACCTAGCTAGATCAATTTTTCTCCCCCAAAACCTCCTACATGCTGAATTTCAGGAAAATCGTTGGAGCCGTTTCCGAGATTCGGAAAATATATATATATACAAGATTAACTAATTTAAATATTAAGATATCGAAATACATTAATTTAAATATTTTAATAGAATCATTCATATTATTTTGCTTTGTACGAATAAACCTGCGCGATTTCTAATACATGTTTTCAAATACATTTAAATATTCTCAGTAACGGAAGAGTCTATACCAAAAGAATTTTCTGAAGCAAAAATGTAATAAAGCGTACTTTCCTTTGTGACGCGGGTTTTATTAAAGAAAAATTGGCAGCAAACTGTTTGTTGGCTGTAAAGATGTTAACAAATCTGGAACTACACAACAATATTATTTAATCTACAACAATGAAACAGTGATAGCCCAGTGATAAGACACAGCTACTCTTTCGAGTCCATGGGTTCAAACTCCGCGCAGATTGACCCATTGACTTTTTCTGTTAAAACTTATGTGTTTAATTGAGATGTAAAATTCAATTAATTCTTGCACCAAAATCAAAATAAAATTATTAAAAAAGATTATCAAAAACAAATTTACTGACATCGATTAATTATATGCAATAACACCATTCTCCTTCTCTAAGTGAAGTCGGCACAACGTTTTAAACATGTTGTTACATGATTTAGCTAATTTTTTACGACTGGCCTGCCTAACATCAACTTACCTTAGTCGCCTTTTACGACACCTCGTTAAAAAATGAGAGTCGTCTATTCTACTCGGGCGGTTACCACACGCCATCTTAATTATATGCAATAATGATATATAAAAAAAAGTCATAATAAAATTATTTTGCTATAATCTGCAATTAAATTCAACGCGGATTACAGCAAAATAATTTTATTTTTACTTTTGTATTAGATGTCCGCAAAGTAACGCCTAATTCTATAAATTATTTGAAAAAAGAAACTTAAATCCTGGCTTCTTCTTTTCGAGATATATTAAAATAACTTTAAGTAAGATATTCTTAACATTTCTATCCAACCAGTCACATTTCTTTTCATCTTCATTGGCTAAATAGAAACTGAGCTTAATCGCCGTACCGCTCTGGTGTAATGGAAATAGTTTTTTCTGGCGACGCTCGTGTCTAAATAAACATACAATATAATAGAACAGACTAGTGCCCGCCCAACTTGTCCCATTTCGTTTCATACCTTTCTTTTCATCGCCCATGTTTGTAAAAATTTGTTGTTTTTAGTGAGTTGTTTTACTATCCTTTCACGCAATTATACAAAACTAAACAATTGAATTAAATTAAATTAAAATCATTTACTGCCCTTATCCCACTCTAAGTGAGGTCGGCACAACGTATTTTAAACATATCATTGCATGTTTTGGGTGGAATTATTGATAAGAGGATATGAAGGATTTGGTAATAGAAATAATATAAGAATGTTATATAATTGTTAATTATCAATGTTTTAATACATAGTTAGTGTATCGAATCTATACTAATATATAAAGCTGAAGATTTTGCTTGTTTGTTTGATTGATTGTTTGAACGCGCTAATCTCAGGAACTACTGGACTGATTTAAAAAATTATTTCAGTGTAAGATAGTCCATTTATTGAGGAAGGCTATAGGCTACATCACGCTAAGATGAATAGGATAGGAGCAGCAATAAAAAACAGTACGAAAACGGCAAAATTTAAAGCATTCCTTGCGTGCGCTGAGTAAACGGTAATAGTTATTCAAAAATCATGTAATAAAAATTGTTCTCTTTTAAAAGTTCTAAATAAAAGTCCGCGACAGCATATGTCTAGCTTTTAAGGTTGACCCACTTTAACCATTTTTATGGTTATCAAAAGACTTACTCGAAGTTTTTAATCTTTCCACGTGAGCGGTGCCGCTGGCAATTGCTAGTATTATATAATTATAGATAGGAAATAATTATTGAATGAATGCATTGGTAATAGAAATAATATTAGAATGTTATATAAGTGTTAATTATCAATGTATTTATACATAGTTAGTGTATCGAATAATAAATAAATAAATAAATAGACATGAGAGAAGGACGACGCTTAATTTGAATTCTCGTCGAATGGACTTCTTTTTTTTAACATCACGTGTTGTGTGAACAGTTTTGTACGAGGGCTGTTCGTGTTTATAAACAGACAGCTAACATAACACAACTGGCTAGGACTCGCCCAACCTGTCCCATTTCATTTCATCTTCGATGTTTGCATAGCATTATCTGTGGATCAACTCCCCCGGCTAGTTTAATCATGTCGACTTATGGCTGATATATAATGGATATCGGAAATATCAATGCTAGAGATTATTAAAATCCTATCCTACTTCCTACTAATATTATAAATGCGAAAGTTTGTGAGTATGGATGTATGTTTGTTACTCTTTCACGCCGAATCCGCTGAACCAATATCGATGAATTTTGGCACAATTATTCCTTATACACCGGAATAACATAACATAATTACAGCTTGAGGTATTCGAAACGAATCATTCGGAATGCATGCCTCGCGATGTCTGTACGCACATGGTTCTACTAGTCCTATCCTATCCTACTGATATAATATTATAAATGCGAAAGTTTGTGAGAATGGATGTATATTTGTTACTCTTTCACGGCGTATCCGAGGAACCAATATAGATGAAATTTGGCATGATTATTTCTTATACACCGGAATAACATATTCGCTATAGAAATCCTGTTAATTCCAGTTTTACAAGTATAGGATGACATTGAAAAATGCCAACCTATCTCGCGACTTAGAAGTCGCGCGTCTTAGTTCGCGCGAAAGAAGTCGACGAAAACGCAATACATAATTAATGTTATCCTAATTAATACTGACTTAAAATTGCTTGTTTCAGTTAATTAGTGTGAATTATTTAATATCATTAAAACCAAGATTAAATGATGTTTACGCAAAGCAATTTTATAGCTCTCATGGCATTTCGTAATGAAAACAAATCCTTAATTCAAGTAAGGGAATTAATTATAACGTTCAAGAAGCTTCGGAAGTTCTGGGGAGTTATATAATAGAATATTTAATGTGTACAAAATCCTATAAAATCTCTACAGATGCTGAAAGAATCGGTGAATAAAATATGAATTATAAACAACATTTATTTGGGATAAAATAAAAATTGAACACTTGAAAGGCTTCTAAAGTTTTTTAGAATCAAATCGCATACTTAGTTCGAATTTTAATTTTTAGGTACTTAGTGCCTTATTTACTTCAAGTGTTCTTAATTATTTACCAAGTAAAGAAAAAATGAATAGATGTTGTCGCTGGCAACATTTAACGTAAAGTGGCGCCATCTTGACTCGCGCCATTTCGAGTTTCCAGATACCACACGGTGGGTCAACTTAACTTAGTCGCCTTTTACGACACCTCGGTAAGAAATGAGGGTGGTACTATTCTACTCAGGCGGATACCACACGTCGAGTCAACTTACCTTAGTGGCCTTTTACGAAACCTTGGTAAGAAAAGAGGCTGGTCTATTCTACTCAGCCGAATACCAGCGGCATGTAATTAATAGTTTATGGGATTAACATGTCTTTCCTAACATAGACTTGCAGATCAGCCGAATTAGTATTTTTTGCTTTCAACAATATTGTAGGAGTAATTTTCATGAGAGAACGTGTTTTTGACATAAATACAAAGTACGAAATGTAGAAGGATTTTAATACTCTTTGAGTGCGAAAATTCTTGTGAAGTGACTTAGAGCGATGACGTCATATGAAAGCACTGAACTTAAGAATGTCTCGTTAGTAAAGTATATAAGAAAACTCAGATATGCTTGAATCTCGTACCTGTAAACTTCCAATCTATCATTGTATTATTCATTCCTCCTGTCTTTATCCCACTCGAAGGGGGATCAGCACAACATGTACAAACATTTTATCATATGATTTGGCTACGTATTTTACGACCGGTCACCTGCCTGGCGTCAACTTACCTTAGTCGTATTTTACGACACCTCGGTAAGAAATGAGTGTAGTGTATTCTAATCAGCCGGATACCACACAGTGGGTCGACTTACCTTAATCGCCTTTTACGACACCTAGGAAAGAAATGAGGGTGGTCTATTCTACTCAGCCAGATACCACACGGCAGATAATTAGTATTATTTATTATTAGTATAACTATTATTATTAATTTAAAAAATATTAGTACGTCATAATATATAACTACTTAGATTATTAAAAATTACTTCATTTTTATAAAACCCCGTTTCATAATACAGTCACATAAGCCGACTTAGTCGAATAAATTTTTATCGGCCCACAAATAACATTTATTTCGTTATATTATACCGGTTAGATTAACCAAAATTTATATTATAGAAAGCTTATTATATGTAGGTAATAAGGCTTTCGGGATTATCATTTCGAGAAGCTTTTATACGATGTACCGTTGGTATAATCCGCCTCGTATAATTAAAGATAAGGCTTTATCTATAATTGAGTTCAAAGCCGTAAAAGATATATGTGGTTAGAATTTAACAAATACTTGGTATTTAGGTGATGCTGAAATGTTTTTGTATAACATTTATTATAATTCTCTATTCTCATATATGTTATACCACCGTGTTATTTGGCCCGTCCAGTATTCGCTAAGCTATGATAACTTTATAATTGACGGCTAAAATATCATTTGTATACTATTCTACATTTTAGCATTTTTTCAGCGCCCGAAAACAGAGATAAAAAGACCTAGCTAAATTGGTTTTTCCCCCCAAAACCCCTACATGCTAAATTTCATGATGATCGTTGGATCCGTTTCTGAGATTCAGAAAATTTATATACATATAGCTTTAATATTTAAATGAGTTAATCTTATATGTGGGGGAGAAAAATTGATCTAGCGGTGTTATTAAAAAAATCTCGTTTTATCCCTGTTTTTGGCACTAAAAAAAATTATTTACTTAGGAACAGAAAGTAAATGATATATTCGACTGTCAAACATAATGCTGTGACAACCTAATGGTAATAAGCGGACCAAAATAGTATAAAACCCCGGGTTCGAGACCCTCATGCCACCGGCGCTTACTTTTTTAATTGCCTTTTTTTTCTTTTTTTTTATTTGCATTATTTTATCTTTTTTAAAAATTACCGAACTAGGCGCGGTCACCCAGGTACTACAAGATAACCTGATTTAAATATTAAAGATAAATTATTTAAATCCGCCGTGTTGTATCCGGCTGAATAGAATAGACCAACCTCATTTCTTACCGAGGTGTCGTAAAAGGTGACTAAGGTAAGTTGACCCACCGTGAGGTATCCGGTTTAGTAGAATAGACCACCCTCTTTCTTACCGAGGTATCGTAAAATACGACTGAGGTAAGTTGACGTCAGGCAGGCGGCCGGTCGTAAAAACGCAGCCAAATCATGTGACAGCATGTTTGTAACATGTTGTGCCGACCCCACTTAGAATGGGATAAGGGCAGGAAGATGATGATGATATTATTTAAATACGGACCTCGTCACAAGTGCAACCGTCTGCGAAACACTCCTCGTTGAATTAATGAGTTTAGAGATTAGAGCAAATACAAATGACTTGATGTCAGCGTTTTACCACAAATTCGGGGCTTCATCATATAAATTACGCAATCGCCAAACTGACACACTGTTATTGGACCGTTATCGATTTCGGTTAAAGTAGTTACTAGTTCTAATTGGATTCTATTCATTGTAACTTACAAGTCTTAATGTAATTAAGGAATGTCATTTTCATCCACAAGTCGTGAATAGTACGTGTGTTTTCAACCTAAAGATGTGGTAAATCAAAAATATATTTATTTCTTTTTGTATATATAATTTTAATTTAACGTTAGCTTTGTCCCGTATCAGGGAAACAGCGTCAAGACCTGGAGCTGCGGCGGAAATGGCTGAATCCGGCAAACGGCGGAAGTATGCGTCTCTCGTCGAGAGTTATATATTTGTTCCGTTTGCAGTTGAGACCCTAGGGCCATGGAGTCAAAGTGCAAAAAAAAATTCTCGGTTAATTGCTTCTTCAGGTGACAAGAATGGCTCCTTTTTCTCACAAAGAATCAGCTTAGCGATTCAACGCGGAAACGCTGCCAGCATTCTTGGGACCATTCCACGTGAGCATGATTTGTATAGTCCTAGCGGGTAAGTTATTTAAGATTAGTAGATTAATTTATACATTTTTGTTGAAAATAAAAAAGGAAAACATTTAAAGGCATCTGATTGTTTAAGTTTATGAGGCGATTTGTTAGGTATCAATATGACATAGAAGCCATTAAGAGTTTGTATCAAATGGATTTCGATGTTCATCTTACCAAAATTTCGTTAAACACCAAATTGGATTCCATGGAAACAATAACTGATTAATCTCAGAATTTTGTTGCTTTAAGGGCCAATCAACATGAAAAAAGCCGAAGTGTACTATAAACTTGATTGCAAGAAACATTCTATGGAAAGAACGGCAACATGATTATCACATTAAAACTGGACTGGATGGAAAATCTTGCAAGAATCATTAATACGAAGATCATGCTAAAGTAATAAAACCGAGTCATAAAATCATTCTGATTACCCCGCGTTAGTGTAAATGATTACTGTAAACTGGTCACAACATATGCCCACATGATAACCATCATAGGACCTTTCTGTAGATATATCTTTTATAATATAAAACGATAGGTGATGTATACAATAGACAAAGCAGGAACCGACATAAGCTTGCGGCTCCTGCTTTGCGCCTTGCAAAAGTACGTAATTCGTTTGTGGGTTTTGGTATAAGATTCTATAATAAAATCCGCAATCAATTTCAGCTTTACCATTACAGCAGTTTAAAAACACTGTTAAAAAGAGGCTGATACAGAAAGCCTACTATACTCTTGAGGATTATTTAGAAGACAAGAATGTGTGGATATAGCTCTCTTTGAGCCTGTACAAGACAGTAACGACATAATGTAAATAGTATTAAGAATTATATTTTTAAAAGAGCAACCGCCGAGTTTCTTGCTGGCTCTTCTCGGTAGGAACAGCTTTCCGAACCAGCAGTAGAGTTGACGATTCAAAAGCACTTGTTTACAAGTTTATTTGAATAAAGAATATTTTGAATTTGAAATACAGTGGTATATATGATACTGACACATATTGAAGAAACGGGCAAAATATTTTTCATGTCTAATGTTGATAGTAACTTAATCATAACATAAAAGGAGGTGAAGTTGAAGTGCTCCGAGCGGTCCGAACGGGGTTTATCGGATGCTCGCTGGAGTTAGGTTAGGTTAGACAAGACAGTCGATGCATCTTGTGCTCCCGATGCATCGTCAAGCGGAGGGAGAGGACATTAGAGAGGCCCCGACCCAGAGGTGGCGCACTCTGGGGTTCAGAGTTGCTGCTAACGGGGATGGGGACAATGTGTACAACGGTACCCTGTCCCCGCCACCAGCAGCGTGGTGGAGCACTGTCAGGTTTTGAGTCGGTGAGAGTCCGACATACCCACCGCTCGTCCAAAGTGGGTCCAAAACAATGGGTTTTCCTGACATAAAAAGGTGAAGTTGAAGTGGTGTTAATTGAGGTATGTAAAGCAAGATCCCGCCAAAGTTAAAGGTGGTACTGTTGGTACTGTTAATAATAACAAATTATCTCGATCTAGTCTTAACTACGTAAAGAATAAAATTTATCAAATGAAAAAGTGATAGACAAATATGTAGGTATTAATAAAGAACGGAAAACCTTTATTTATGATGTAAACTGGCGTCTAGTGACGTCACAATATGGGTAACTCGGGTTAGGATAGATTTTGAGGATCTGAACACTAATATTCAGTGGCTGCTATTAATAAATATTATAATAGGTAAATAGAGAAACATTTCATGATACTTAGAGCAATAGTTGCATGTTTTAATCATCATCCGACTGCCCTTATCCCACTCTAAGTAGGATCGGCACAACATTTTACAAACATGTTGTCACATGATTTGGCTACGTATTTTACAACCAACCGCCTGCTTGACGTCAACTTACCTCAGTCGTATTTTACGACACCTCGGCAAGAAAGAGGATTGTGTATTTTACTCAACCGGATACCATACGGTGGGTCAACTTACCTCAATCGCGAGGAAAGTCGCGAGGAAGTCGTGAGGAAACCTGCATATCCGTAGAGAATTGCGGATATGTGTAACCTATCAATCCGCATTGGAGCAGCGTGGTAGTTCTTAGCTCCAATCCTTCTCATCAAAAACGGAGAGAAGAGGCCTATTCCCAGCAGTGAGAGAGTTACAGGCCGCTACTTACTTTACTTTCTTATATACCGTAACCCTTTCTTCAAACCCATATACTACACGATCGACCATGTCCTTATGAATGCAATGCGACTCAAACGGTCTTTCCCTTTATCTGTACCACTTTATCTAAAGAGATAAGTCTCGAGAGCCCGCAAACAGTACCGGTTGATAGCTTTCTGTTTGCGTTCCTGATTATTTCGATACGTTTATTGTGTTCCATATATTGGCGATTTACTTCTGATGTTTGCAAATACTCTATTTCGCATGAAATTGATTTTATTATGGTATCTTTTTAAAACATGTTTGTGTAGTGTATATATTGTGTGACAATTAAAACACTTGTCGTGAGAAATTTATTAATGTTTAACAGTTGGGAGAAAATATTGATAACATTTACGTATACCAGGAAACTATCAAGCAAAGCTGACTGAAAATACAAATTATTATAACAGGACACTTACTTAAAAATATGAAATAGCTTTTACCCGGGACTTCGTTCGCGTGAACTGACGCCTTATAGGTTAATAATAGATGGCGCTTTTTAGTGTCATCCTATTCCCGTAGAATTACCAGGGTTTCTATAGCCTATATGTTTTTGTACGGTGTATAAGAAATAATTATGCCTAATTTCATCGATATTGGTTCAGCGGATTAGCCGTGAAAGAGTAACAAACATTCATCCATACTCGCAAACTTTCGCATTTATAATATTACTAGCGGCCTGCCCGTGCTTCGCATGGGTATAAAATAAATAGCCCATGTCTCTCAGTGAAAAAAAAATTATTAAATAGATCCAGTAGTTTTGATTTATTCATTACTGCCCGTGGCCCGCACGCGTTAAATTTGGAGTAAAACAATTCCCCTCTCCCTATAATAAGAAGATTTCCTGCTATCTTTGGAATATCTAAATTCATATACTACATATTTATTTACTTTTTACGTTTTTCCCTATGTATTTTATTTTTAGAATAAATTACAGAATGTGTTTATATACAATATTCACAGCTTTCTTGTCATTAGACAATACAAAAATGTTTTCTTTAGAGGTTACTCCCGAAAGAACGACATATAATTTCTAATTTCGAAGTGCTATAGGGCGAAGCGCGGTCTCCTCACGGCATTTTAAATCAGTAATATCTTTGAAAATGTTCACTTAAATTAGATGCTGTAAACGGCCATATTGATCTATATTATCAACAATGTATTTAAGATACTTAATTGGATAAGGATTAATGCTATATTGTTTAAAATTGCATCGAAAATAATAAAATATAAATAAAAGATACCATCGCGGACTTTTCTGTAGACCTTTTCAAGGTGTACAAATACTTAGTACATCATTTTGATAATTTTCGTAGGGTTCACCCTGCATTTGCAATGTAAGCTTAAAAAAATATAATTATTTACGACAACGCATCAGAAACCTCAAAAATTACAGTATTTCTCTACTCCGTATTGAATGTTATTATACATATAAACCTTCCTCTTGAATCACTCTATCTATTAAAAAAACCGCATCTAAATCCGTTGCGTATTTTTAAATATTTAAGCATACATAGGGATATAGAAACAAACAAATAATGCAACTTTGTTTTATACTATGTAGTGAAGTTGGAAGTAGGATGATAGGATAGAATATTTTGTACTTATCCGCTGACTACAAATTGTGCTTGTAAAAAAGATAAGCTACTCCCACTAGTCAATTTCTCTATATCCTCAGGCATATAAATGTAGTAAATACTTTAAAACAACTGTTTTGTGAACCACTGTAAGTGGTGACGCTATTTATTTACACATTCTTTTTGTTTATCAATAAGTAAGTCCGTTATCAACAGACATTAACCCATTAAAGTGAGTAGTTTCAAACATTAGACTAATCTCTGTTTGCATAATGTCTTATCAAAGAAATTCTTCATACACTAATAAATACTACGCAATATTACTCACTGTAGTGGGCGTGTATAACTTCGACATAATTCCAGTCTTTTTGTTAAAATTGTCAGTCACGCTGTATAGTATCCGGCTGAATAGAATAGTACCACCCTCATTTCTTACCGAGGTCTCGTAAAAGGCGACTAAGGTAAGTCGACCCACCGTGTGGTATCCAGCTGAGTAGAATAAACCACCCTCTTTCTTATCGAGATGTCGTAAAATACGACTAAGTTAAGTTGACGTCAATCAGGCGGCCGATCGTTAAATACGTAGCCAAATCGTGTCACAATATGTTTGTAACATGTTGTGCCGACCCCACTTATAGTGGGATAAGGGCAGGAGGATCATCATCGTCAACTTACCTTAGTCGTATTCTACGACTCCTCGGTAAGAAAGAAGGTGGTCTATTTTACTCAACCGGATACCACACGGTGAGTCAACTTACCTTAATCACCTTTTACGACACCTCGGTAAGAAATGAGGGTGGTACTATTCTATTCAGCCGGATACCACACGGCGTAGATAAGGGCAGGAGGATGATAACTGTTAAAATTGTCAGTCGTATTTCCAAAATCCACAAATACTTAATTATGAACGTAACTACGACGTTCGTGCCAGGGTGGAAGTATGCGATATATCAGTGTTTTAATAATTTGTGAGACATTAAGGGAATCGTTATTTAATAGATTCTAGGTATTTCTTGCTGCCCAACTAAATAAATTATAGTGATTTTCCTTAACTTTGATAACAGTTGGTGTTGGAATGATATAAGCATAAATACAGTACACGCGGGTACCTCAACTTAGGCCCTGCACTCCACTTATTTAACTTCTTGAACGATATTGGCAATCTAAAATGTAGACATATTATATGGACACTTGGGACATCAGTCTAAGCACCTGGTTGACCGATCCTTGCTCGGTAATTTTTTAAGACATAAAAAAAGAAACTAACAATTAAGATAATTGGGTAATTTTAATAAATAAACTAACAAAAAATAATGCTGAATACGGCTGTAAATGATAATTATAATGGAAGTGAATTTAATAATCTACCTATATATATATCATTATTGTATCAATTAAATAAATAAATTATATTTTTAACAGATTTGATTTCTAGTTTTATTGTGCCACTCCAAGCATTTACATAGCCTCCTCTTTACGTAATCTATTAAATAATACTTGAAAATATTTATGCATCTCCATAGTCAGTAACTAGGTTCCTACTACATATCATCACTGACGACGCGTACAGCTCAAAAGATTTTTTTAGCATTGAAGGTTCTTCAATATCCTTGCGAACATTGCCCATCAGAAACTTCATAAAAAGTATGTACTAAATATTTAACATCGATTTAATAAACAAATTGTTAAATTCTAAGAAACGTTTTACTTTATAATAGGTTTCATGTATTAACATATTTACATTCAACTGAGGATCCTAACAATTTAATACTGATCAAATAAATCAAGATTTACATACGCATACAAATTAATGTAAATAAATTACTGTTTGAAGTACATAGATGACTGAATCATAAATTTATGTTGTGAAAGTTATTTAGGTAACGTGCAATGGATCGTAAACATAGCTTTATGTTAGGATTTATGTATTTAATCCGTAACGAAATCAATCACGGCAGCCAACAAATATATTTGTTAGACGCGATAGTTCAAACATACAAACATTGGCTCAAGATCACAAATAATCTGGTCTAAATAAGAGGTGTTTCAGAGACAAGTATTAGTGAAGATAGTGAGTAGTGCAACATAAATATTTATAAAATCATGTTTACCTAAGAACCTACGCAGTCTAGATTTAGGACCAATGATGTTTTAATGGGTTGATTCAGTTGCCTGTAAATTTAGTGTGAGTATGTCTTATTTTTAGTGCTGAAATGTAATACTTCCGCGCAATATCAACTATAACGAATTTTTCAAGCTCCTAGAAAGAGAAAAACACACATATATTATAGCAATTTGGAAGTAAAGTAGAGAATAAGTAAGGTCCAATCAGCATTTTAATACAATATATTAATACAGCTTTGTCATACAGTAGCGGACTGGAAAGTTCCAGTGTTGCTGGAGTGTCCGGGAAATATAACCTGAAAGCCTTGTCTTAAATGTCGAATCACAGCTTACAAAAGATAACTACTATAGTTTACTTGCTAAGAATCTAATTTAATAATGTTTACTCACATAAAAAAAAGAATTCTTCTCAGATTTACCTCGCATAGTAACAATAACATACTTTTAACAGTCGTTCGAAGTCCAGATTCAAGCGAAACTGAGTAGTGTTGAGAGATCATCGCTATTTTAAATTCCCCAGGCACAAACCTTTAACACAATAAATAACTACAAATGTAATTTGACTTTCTGGCTACCACAAGATTATCTCATTCAACAACCAAAAATGTCAATCAGTAAGCAGTACTTTTTTAAATAGAGCGATGTCTTCCAAAAAATGTATAACTATTTTATTTACTTTGCAATAGTTTAAAGAGTATGTTTAATCTACTTTAATTGAAATTGAACTGCAAAAGTTTTATTCGATACCAATGACGATCATTTTAAACTTCATTACTTAATAGTTCTCGCTTCTACCTCGCACCAGCACTCCATTAACGCTAATTGTTAACACGGTTAATGGCAAACGTCAGGACTGTTTACGTGCTAATAATTCCTCTACAAGTTACAGCTCATTTATATTAAGGTAATCGTCCTTAAATGTCTCCCTTCCCATTTATCTTATGGTTGATAAGCCTGTCGTGATTGTCTACACTTAATAAATAATAACAATAAATAAATATATGGGACACACACGTCCTTAAAGTAACTTAATACTTGTGTTATGGGTGACAGACAACTGGTAAAAATATACTTATATAATTTTTAAATACATAAATACAACATACACTCAGGCTCGAAGACCAACAAACTCATTTATATAAAATGTTGGCCCTCGGCGTACCCAGGAGCTGAAGGCAGGGTCACTACACATTGTGGCAACGGGCCAGTCGAATGGTTAAAGTGTTAATGTATAAGAACCGGCTATACTCAAGTCTTATTCTATCGGGTTAGCCCGACTTTTTTCCATCCCCATCCAAGCATGTAAACCCATCCGGGGCACTTATTCATGAGCTCTTTACACGGCGTTATCGCGGCGGGAACTGCGTACAGCAGCTCGCTGGGCACGACTCGTAAGTGTCAGGGGCGGGAGAGGGGATCATGGTAGCGGCGGTGGTCACGTCTCTCAACGTGTTCCATGTCGCTCTGGTTTCCAAGCCAAAGGTAGTATCAATCCACCGTGTCTGTTGAAATTCGGGTAACGGGTAATTTTATGGCTTCTCGTATTTTTATAGGTACTACGTCGTGACAAGCGAGCTGCTGTACACAGTGTCCGCCGCGATAACGTCCTCTGTAAAAAGATCATGAATAAATGGCCCGGATGGGTTGGAAACTAGTCGGGTTAACCTGATAGAATAAGCTGTGAGTATAGCCGGTTCTATACATTAACTATGAATACTACTCACAACAGTTTAAGGTTAAAGTGTGTTCGTGGGTTCAATCACCGCACAATTCTTATCAGGTTATTTCTACAATTAGTCATAGTCAGATAACGTAAATGGGCTGGTTATTTCATCAATTCAAGCTTCTTTCAATAGCTTAGAACCAGGTTTTTCAAGGCTTCTTGTCCTTTGCGATTCAATGTTCTGACACCTCCTTGCACTGCAATATGACGTGAGATGTTATTTCTGGTTCCCTCGTGTATATTTGGCAGTCTTTCGCGCCTATAAGAAATAGATGTTTTGTACCTGGTTTATACGCCTTACTCGGTAATTGTTTTAAAGATAAAAAATGCAATAAAAAATAAAAGAAAGAAATGTACTAAATTAAAAAATATTAATGCATTTAATCTATAAATGTCAACGATAAAACGTATCTAATACCTCAAATGATATTTGTTTTCGAGTACTAAAACAATCGAATTTTATTAAAGATAACTGATTTTGGCGAAACTATTATAAGATTCCAGTGATAACGACGGATGAATACAAAAAAAAACAACAAAAAATGTAGTAGAAAGTAAAAGAAGTTTAAACTGTATTACGTAACAGGGTTTCGCTTCAACACAAACAAACGCTCCATTAACGCTAATTGTGTTAGCCAGGGCTGTTTACTCGCAACACATCCTAGCTCTACGTCATTGCACATTTATATAACGAAATAGAACATAGTATTAAATACTGGCTACCTAAATTTTTGTATTCGATAAATACGACAAATAATTATTGGTATATTGATAAAAAAATTAGACAATAAAGAAGCTGTTATTCATTTTTCTGACCTTATCGTATAATAAACATGTTGTCACATGATTTGGCTACTGCGAGACGTCAACTTACCTTTGTAATATTTTACGACACCTCGGCAAGAAAGAGGGTGCTAACTATTCTACACAACCGGATACCACACGGTGGGTCATCTTACCTTAGTCGCCTTTTACGACACTTCGGTAAGAAATGAGGGTTGCCATTCTAGTTAGCCGGAAACCATACGGTGGATTCCCAAAAAAACAAGGTTTATTATCCGTATTATAAAACGTATATATCCTGGTATATAAGCTTTAATTGTTCAAGAATTCATCAATTTTGATCTATTTGATTAGCCGTGAAACCGTAACAGATAGACATACCTTCACATTTATATTATTACGATACAATACATATTTCGTTTCGATAGAATATAATATTAAATGTTGACTTGATAAATATAATATAATAAATAATTGGTGTTTTGATTTAAAAAATACATATATAGTTATATAAACAGCAAGTTACGAGTATACCAGCGACATCGCATCATCTTAAATGTTAAACTACCCGTAATACATATCTGATATGTATTTTTGTATTTTTCGCGAACGAAAATCGGTATCCCTATTCTATATGTTAGCCAGTATAGCCAATATAATAATTACTATCGCACCAAATTTCATTTTTTTTTATCAAGCGTAACAGACAGACAGACAGATTTTCGGACATATTTATAATATTGCTGTAGATAGCTTGTTGTTTATGTTGTGTTTAGCGTTCTGCTATGTTTTGTTAATATAAAAGCGATATATTCACTTTTATTGGATAATTTATAAAATTAGGTGTTACTTTGCGGAGATCCATAATACAAAAGTAATAATAAAATTATTATGCTATCATCGATCATCGCTATTTGCATCGCGGATTATAGTAAAACAATTTTATTATTACTTTTGCACTTATATTGAATCTAGCGACTGTAGCTCAGCTAAATAATTAAAATGTGTTTTGTAGATTTTAATTAGTTGAGTACTAGATTTTGCCAACAACTTCGCTTGCATTGACTTTAGTATCAATATGAAATAGAGCATTCAGTAGGTATAAATTCTATTAAAAATAAAATTAAGTATAAAAATCTTGTATTTCCCTTAATTTGTATGTCCCTAGATGATAAAGCAAAAGGGAACCAGTATATCTTTGAAAAGGTGATGTATACAGAGAAAGTGTTAGCGAGTAAACAACTATGGCCAACACGATTAACGATAATGGAGACGTTGTTTGTATTGTAGAGAACCCTGTTACATGCTTTGAACTACTTTTTCTTATTTGACCATCATGATATACGTGCTTAAGTACAAACTACGATATAAGACAAAAGTACACATTTTACTGACATAAAATCAGTATTTAAGTTACAGATTAGAAAATATTTATCTTAAGTAATTATATATTAGTAGCATCTTTTCATCTATTTATTTTACCAAAATTATTTAATAAATTAAATAGTTCAATTTATATAAACTTTTTCTTTTTCTCTATATGACCTGTACTCTCTTTCTTCTTCAATTCTTGTCCTTTTCCTTCTATTACTCAAAGGTTGTGTATAAGTCCGCCTTTATACATGTGTTATTTTTTAATTTTCTTTCTCTTTTCTAAATATATGTATAAAAAGAAAAAAAAAATCTAAAAAGATCGCTCTCCTTTACAACCCATGGATGTCCACTGGTCATATGTATCTGCAAATGAATTTCACATACACGATCCTGTCTTTTCAATTTTTTCTCTTTGTGCACTATTTACTTTGAACAGAACCGTTCACTGTTTAAATACTTCGATATAAATTTTTCTCAAAGGAAAAAAATACGTTTTCCTATACCATAGTTTTTTGTTTTTTTTTTCTCTTATTTCAAGTGTCTCACTCTGTATTGTATACACTTGGAGAAACCTCAACGCACGGTTCAAAATTAGCCCAAGTTAAGGCAGGGGGTTTCGCGATTGGATACACCCCACCTATCCTAAATGTAAGCCCAAAATATCTTTAATCTTTAATATTTAAATGAGTTCTTGAATCTTGTATGTGTATATATATATTTTCTAAATCTCGAAAACGACTCGAACGATATTCCAGCATGTAGGGGTATTGACTTTTAAAGGGCGCTAATGGTTAGGACCCTTTAAAAGTAAATTTAGTTGGATAATATCGCTCTCAATCTCTCTCTCTCTCTAACAGACTCTCTCTAACAGACTCTCTCTCAACAGAGAGAGTCTGTTATGGTATGTGATTTAGGGTCCAGAGTCTTCACTATAACACGTTAGGATGTCAAAGCCCATTAGTTCTTCGAACTTTGTGCCATTTAACTTTAGCGTCGCAACACGTTATCTTATATGAGTTACTTAACTACTTTTCCGTAACTTAACTTCTCTTCATTTTTGATTTAATCACCCAGAGACAAAGCCTATCTCTCTTCGCCAACTGAGTAACTCCAAAGTATTAGTATTTAAAAATAATAATCTAGTAATCTATTAGAAAGAGTCTTATACCTTATACTTTATGTTTTTAAAAATGCATTTGAATTCATAAATACATTTTATGTATATTTTACTTATTATTAACTAAATGTAATTTACTACATTTACTCAAAACTAATGAGAATATTATTTTACTATAATCCGCGATAAAAGAAAATATATGTAATGCTAAATGTAGAGTGTACTATTCGTTCTCATACCTGATACATGCAGAATTCAGAACCACCACAATCTTGTGTGTGGTTGATTGTGGTGGTGAATGTGTGCAGTGCTTGTGTATTGTTGTGTTATCGGTGTCGGGTAGTGCATGAGTTCTTACATATTCTGCATGTATCAGGTATGTACACTCTACATTTAGCATTACATATATTTTCTTTTATCCGGATTTTAGCAAAATAATATTCTCATTAGTTTTGTATAATGAACCTCCGCAAAGTAATGCCTAATTCTATAAATTAAATTTACTCAAGTTATAAACTGGAAAAATGCAAATTTCTCAAAAAATCATGCAACGCTATTGCGGAGATTCCACATAATAAAATGATATAATAATCGTTTCAATCATTCATTCATCACGCATACACCCAATGCGAGGATGACATCAACAGCGCCATCAAAAACCACGCCAGTTCATCCGAAATGCCATCGTATATCAATTATTATGTCGAGTTTCTGAATAATAATGCTATGACGTAAACTTCATAGCTGTACGTACATAGTTATTTCGAATGAAATTACAATGGAATATATAATAGATAGAGATATGATAGTCTAGCGGTGAGACCGCGTGAATCATCTGAGAGGGTCACGGGTTTAAATCTTAAACACACACCAATAGGTTTTCTGTTTAAACTTTATCATTCGCCTGCCCTTATCGCGTGGGTTCCCTCCTAAATGTTGTCAAATGATTTGGCTAGATATTTTACAACCGGCCGCCTGCCTGACATCTTACCTTACCTAACTTTAGTCGTATTTACTACAGCTCGGTAAGAAAATGGGTGGTATATTCTACTCAGCCGGATACTATACGGCGGGTTAACTTACCTTAGTCGGCTTTTACGACACCTCGGTAAGAAAATGGGTGGTATATTCTACTCAGCCGGATACTATACGGCGGGTTAACTTACCTTAGTCGGATTTACGACACCCCGGTAAGAAAGAAGGTGGTATATTCTACTCAGTCAGATACCACTCGACATTTATCACGCGTTTATTAATGTAGCAAAATATCGAACATGCACATCTCTGAAAATTTCGTGGAATAGGTGTAACCCACGAATCCGCATTATTTCAACGTGTTGGGAGTGAACTGAAATATTTATCTCAAAAACAAGGAAGGAGGCTTGAATAGGAAATAGAGTAGCATCAGCCCGATATTTATTCAAATTAAGTGAATGGAACATCAACTCATACTATAAGGTAACGGTTAAAAGTTACATTTTGATCGCTGCATTTAATGCATGCAATTTATCCAAATGATAAATATTACTACCGGGTTGATCGAGTCTTGCACGGTAATTTTTTTCAAAATAAAACAAATGAAACTTAAAAAAAAGAAAAAAACAATTAGGTAGTTGGGGATCGATCCTAGGTATTTATATTTCTCGAGACTGCCCGTTCCCCGAATAAGCTACGCTGACTTGACAGTTTACGGCAAAAATATATAAAAATAATATATAAAATTACTATATAAATTTTCGTATTTTTAATTCCCAAAAACAGGGATAAAACGATTTATTTTTACATAAAATCTAGTTAGATTTTATCCCTCAAAACCCTACATGCTAATTTCAGTAAAATCATTGAAGCCGTTTCCGAGATTCTGAAAATATATATACATATATACATATATAAATATTAAAGATACACATTGCATTTATTAAATTGTACCTTTTACGAACATATTTCTCAGCTGTGCTGTAAGATGTAAGATAGAAGTCACGAGATAAAAGAGAGTTGCATTTGGATACCGAATACTCAGCTTTTTTTCCATAAAAAGTTGTGCATACTTTATATTTTCTCGGCGTAAAAACTTGTTTGTCTCTTTCAGTGCCGACGCTATTTGCGCAGAAAACTTTTTGGTATATTTTAATTTTAAAAACCGACATCCATTTTTGTCCTTTTTGTTAGGAGTTGAGTTTTGTTTGCGATTTATTTACGTATATTTGAATTAAAATAGCTAAAGCAACTAAAAATCGTTAATAAAATCGTTAGTAAAATATTTCTTCCAAATAATCATAGAATGGTTAACCGTAAGGGAATATAAAATAATATGAAATTTATTACCCCCGTTTACGACCGGCCGCCTGCCTGAAGCCAACTTATCTTAGTTGCCTTTTACGAAACCTCCCTAAAAATGAGGGTGGTCAATTCTATTCAGCCGGATATTACACGTCAGGTCAACTTAATTATTTACTTTTACGACAACTCGTTAAAATGAGGGTAGTCTATTCTCCTCTAAGCTGTGGTAGCCCAGCGGTAACGCCGTGCGATTCTTTCGAGGAGGTCACGGGTTCAAAACCGGACAGACACCAATGAGTTTTTCTGTTAAAACTTATGTGTCGAATTGATAATTACAATTTATCACACGCTTTTCGGTGAAGGAGAACATCGAGACCATATTTATTTCTATCATGCATATTTCTAGAGAATTCTGGAGATATGTGTAACCTTCCAATCCGCACTGGAGCAGCGTGGTAGGTCTTAGCTCCAATCCTTCTCTCCAAAAACGGAGAGAAGAGGCCTATTCTCAGCAGTGGAATAGTAACAGGTCGCTACTTACTTACTACTTATTCTACTCAGCCGGATACCATAAGGCACTTTATCATATACAAATATAAAGTTTAGAACAAACATTACAACGAAGAGCAAAGCGGTAAACAAAGTCATATGCTACGGTTAATTAATTCGATACAGGATCATAGCATGTAAAATTAAAAACGTTTTTAAACGAAACATTGTCATGTCATGTATCTTCATTACATAAAACATGTCGTGTATCTTTTAATCTGTCATCACATGCCACGGTGCCGTCAACACCTACGAACGTCAAATGTAACATAATTATTCAAACGGCGGCCAGCCCATATTCGTTGCTTGTCACTGTGATTGCCTTCTTGTCATCGTTTGCCATAGATAGTTTTGACACGAGGCCGTATTTCCATATGTTACAACTACATATATATGTGAGGATAACTGTTCAGGATGTGCCACAACTCCGAATACCATTTTACCGTATATTCTTAAGCACAACATCACAGTTACATCTATCTATCTAATTTCAGGGACGCCTGTCGGTGCAGGGCGGGTGGTTAGCTCCTATGCCGGACTATTCCACCCATTTCCCCATGTTGGGACAAGGGTTCACTGCTGTTCCGACAGTGTCACCTGCTCTAATCTACCCGTGGCGTTTACGAACCCGATAATATCTCTGAAGGAGATATTTGTCAGATCCTCAACTTCAATTTCAACCTTACCTAGTATCTCCCATCTTACCATCGAGTACATAGGGCACTCAGCCATAAGGTGAAGACTCAATATCACAGTTACATGATATAATACCAAGCCTGATGTCCGACGCAAAAAAAATGGCGCTAGCCCCCCGTCAAATTGATGTTTAATCGTCTTACAATTCTCTGACGGATGTAACATGGGTTGGATACCCGTTTACCCAAGAGACATCCGGCACAGATGAACAATAATTTATCTAACATATATCTTCCTGTCCTTATCCCACTCTAAGTGGCGGCACATGTTTTCTGGTGCTCCTGATGCATCGATTAGCGGAGGGAGGGGACACTTTCAGAGAGGCCCCAACCCCGAGGTGGCGCACTCTGGGGTCAGAGTTGCTGCTGGCGGGGATGAGGGCAATGTGTTCAACGGCACCCTGTCCCCACCACCAGCAGCGTAGTGGAGCTCTGTCGGGTTTTTAGTCGGTGCGAGTCCGACATACACGCCGCTATCGCCGTCGGGCGGTGATGACCAATAATGGGTTTTCCTGACAAAAAAAAACATGTTTTTCTCTTCCACTCTGTCCTATCATTCGTCAACTGTGTCGCTACTCCTTGTCCTACTTCACACAATCCAACCTACTCTTTTTAGGCCTCCCACTAGGCACATATCCACCCACATTCAAATTTAACACTTGTTTGTCACATGATAATCACAACTATGTTTCCATCAATATGTCAATGCGAGCACTTTCAATATTAGCTACTACCACCAAAAAAGGCAATGCACGAAGTTTTAAAAATTAAGCATTTTTTAAAGCTTAGTATGGGCGTCATTCTCTTTTTTTTTTATTTGATTGGATTTGGCTAGGTATTTTACGACCGACTGCCTGCCCGACGTTAAGTTATCTAGTTACCTTTTACGACGCCTCGGTAATAAATGAGCGTGGTTTATTCTTCTCAACCGGATACTACACGGCGGGTCAACATACCTCAGTCGTATTTTACGACACCTCGGTAAGAAATAAGCGTGGTCTATTCTACTCAACCGGATACCACACGGCGGGTCAATTTACATTAGTCGCCATTTACAACACCTCGGTGAGAAATGAGGGTGGTCTATTCTACTCAGGCGGATACCGCCGTGGTATCTGCCGTGGTAGGCTGAGTAGATAGACCACCCTTATTACTTACCGAGGTGTGGTAAAAGGCGACTAAAGTAAGTTGACGTGAGGCAAGCGTCTGGTTGTAAAATAAATAGCGGAACATGTAACAACATTTTAAAACATGTTGTGCCGACCCCACTTTGAGTGGGATAAGGGCATGATGATGAATGATGATTAGTGCATGAGAAAACCTAGACGTCAGTAATAATCATCCAACGATTGCAGCATCAATAAATTCATCTTAAGACTAGAGATTACAATTATACTAAACGAACGCCGTGATAAGACATGTGTCACGATTTTTCACGGAACCTAATAGCGGATATTAATTTCATAGTCAACAAAGTAGCAATATTTAATACCTGTACTTTGTTATTTTATATACTGGGTTATTTGTGGAACAAAGTTAAAGATTTTGTTAGAACAGAACATAGGAAAATTACAAGTACTTGCAAAGAAGATTTTATCAATTCTTTATATAAGTTTGGTTGAGTTAAAGACACTAACTGGTTACATATCCCAGGAATTCTGTAAGTGGAGCCTTTATTAAGATATTTTCCTTTATAGTAAGGGGCCTAATTAATTATAAATATTAACTTTAATATATAACTTTGTGTTAATTCCATACGTTATTATATTGCTTTATTTTGGTATAATCCGCGTTTATTAAGAAAATCTATGTAATGCTAAATGTAGGAAGCAGTAACCGATCTCATACCTTATACATGCAGGATTAGTCACCACACGTATCACAATGCACCACCAACAACACACTACACACATTCACTACGACAATCTCGTCATACGAATTGATGAATATCATCGTATGAATGAATTAATATTTGATGTTGTCATTGATAAAAAAAATCCTGTGAACAATACATAAATCGTTTTTATTACGACAACAAAAAAGCTAAACAATAGATCGTTGTAAACTAAAAAAAACCAATTACATTGGGAGCTACATTGTTTAAATGGTAACGGTTTAAAATCAAGGTGTAGTTGTTTTGATTCAGTCTAGTGAAACAAAATATTTATAAGAGCCATTTTATTTGATATTTGATGATGCCATAGTGTATTAGCCTATACCACTACTGACCTAATATATCTCTTTAAGGGATCTACGTCATAAGGTCTTGTTAAAGACGTGCGTTTCATAATAATAGTAATGTAACTTTACATATTTGTATTAAGTGTGTATTGGAATAGCAATATTAACGTTGCCAAAGAAGTTGCAGATCGCTCAATATTGTGTAAGGAAATATGAATTTTCATTAATATTTCCTATATGATTTTTTATATTCATATATCTTTCGACGGGGCATAAACCCAAAGAAAAGCTTCAGAATGTTTTTGGCAACCACAAAAAAACAATCATTATTATTATAAAATACCATAATAAAAATAAAGATCATTTCATTCATAATAGAATTAATAGAATCCTGCTTAATAGAAGCTGCTACAGAATAACAGGAAAATACTTAAAAAATACACAATAGGAATACATAACAAAGACAAAGCTTTATTTAACCCTCACAAAGGAGAGTCGCCAACGACCAACGGAACAATTTATCCGGCACTCGATTAAGGACAGTTCTGAGAAACGTTTTCATAGTATTTGTTCTGTATATCTAACGAACGCTTAAATTGGCGGAAGGGACGACCATGGAATACGGTATAGTTAATAAATCAACTACCGGGTATTACAGCTCAATTTAAAGTTAGATCTTTCGCAAGATCACATCCTCGCCAAAGGTCATCGCTGCCCACGATACCTGTCATTGTACAGACCATGGAGGCCAAGGACAAATTATGGCCCATCTTGTACGTAGTGTACACCGATTATTCTAAAGCATTTGATAAAATTTCTCATAGTGTTCTTATAAAAAAACTAGAATTCATCGGTGTCCACGGCGATCTACTCCGTTGGCTAACATCTTATCTTCGCGAGAGATCACAGGCTGTTGCTGTTAAAGGTTTCATATCAACTTTTGTTCCAATTACGTCCGGTGTTCCTCAAGGTTCTCACCTTGGACCTTTATTATTCAACATTTTTATTAACGACGTCACTAATTGTTTTCAAAATTCTTCAGTCTTATTATATGCAGATGATACTAAGATTTTCAAAATTATTAAAGATAGTCAAGACTGCCTTAAATTACAAAAAGACCTTTATGAATTAGGTCAATATTGTATTAATAATAGTTTACATCTCAATTTAGATAAATGTTGTACAATTACGTTTTCTAGGAAAAAGGAACAAATAACCTATAACTACTCTATGTTTGACACCAAATTGAAACGTGTAACTGAAGTCAAAGATCTTGGAGTTCTTCTAGATGACCAGCTTTTCTTTGATAAACATATTGAAAAAATAACAAAAAAGTCTTATCAGATGCTTGGTTTCATTTTTCGACAAGGAGCTGATTTCAAAAACCTTCATACATTAGTCATATTGTACAACGCATACGTTAGATCAATACTCGAATACGCATCGACTGTCTGGAATCCGCAATACTCAAAATACATCAACTTAGTAGAAAAAGTTCAAGAGAAGTTTTTCAAAAGAATATTTTACAAATTTGGCTCTTATCCAAGACTTTACTCATTGCGGAAGCGTAGAGAACATCGGGATCAAGCGTTTCTTTATAAGATTTTAAACAGCCTAGTTGACTCTCCATATTTGCTCAGTCAAATTTCATTCAGGTGCCCTCGTATAAGTGCTCGCAACAAATCTACTTTTGTCGTTCCTTTTCGTAGAACGAATTAAGCAAGAAACGCGTTCATTGCAAGAGCTTGTCGGAATAATAATAGGAAATATCATCACCTTGACCTTTTCAATAATGGATTCAAAACATATATATCTTTATTGAAGAAATAATATATAAATAGTTTAATTTGTTAAATAGTTTAATTTGTTAATCTTTTTCTTATTTTTTTTTCTTTTAATTTATACTTTTAATTTTAATTTTCTACATTTATTTACCATCTTACTTTCATATTTATATTTATTGTATTGTTCACTTCCTTCTCTCATTTGTGAAAACTTTGTTGGCATGCGTATTAATTTTATGTTATAATTTTTTGTAATAATTTAAGTGCTGTTTGTTTTCCAATTTAAATAAATAAATAAATAAATAAATAAATCTTTGTCGCCCATCTCCGCTCCACTGGATTACCAAAACTGGACCCCGAAATAACCAATTTAAAGTTAACCTGAAGTGTTTTTACACAACGTGTAAAAATGACGACTCTGCACGATACGACGATTTATAGACCCTGACTAGACTGTGTGGACTTTAGCATAGAGAAACTAGTTTCCGTCATTTATCTAGTCTTAAAACTATATCTTACTACTACTAGTACTACTTCATAGTCCCGATGTCAGACCTATCAGTAACAACTCGCATATTTACTAATGGTATTTAGGTTTAAGTCCAGGTCAATCATCTATGATATTTGTCGAAAATTGAGTAATAATCCACTGATTTTTATAATACGTTATAATGTTTATCATACGCTTTACTTTGGAGCGATGCATTGTAATTATACCTGCATATGCCTAGAAAACTTCTAGAATATCAAGAACTAAAATAGAAGAGAACCTCCTAATTCACATTTAAGCAGCTTGTACGTTCTAAGAAGAAAGAAAGCTATTACTTACTGGGGAACTAAACAAAAGCTATATAAACATAAAAAGAAGAGACTTAATATTAAAAAGGCTCCTACCTTTTATTTACCTTTACTTGTATTACTTTATAATACATTGTTAAGTTTGGGTAAATCATCAGTAAACATCACAGGAGATAGGTCGATAGAAAATCAGTCAACTATAAAAATTCCGATCGCCTCTAGGACTTCTTTGTGTCCATTTAATCATTTTAGTTTAAGACCCTCTATTATTCTTCGACCCTCCGTCCTACTGGAATAATGCGATCCTTTATCATTTATGCATGCGACATGGCCTACCTATCTCAATTACCCTAATTTTATATGCTCAATGGCATTTGTTGTCACCGTATAACTATTAATATAGATATAACTCCCTATTACTACTAATACTAATATACCACCCTCTTTCTTATCAAGGTGTCGTGACTAAGGTAAGTTGACGTAAGGCAGGTCGTAAATTATCTAGACATATCATGTGACGACATGTTTATAGCATGTTGTGCCGACCTCACTTAGAGTGGTATATAAGGGCAGGAGGATGATAGGTATAACTAGTTACTTAAATAAACAACATATATAATAGATACATAAGAAAAGGTAAACGGCAACTTATAAAGATAAAAATGTTATACAATACTTCAATTAATTTATTACGTTAACTCCATATAAATTTACAAAATTTGCGAAATCTAATTATTTCAACTTGTGCTATCCCTAACATTTACGCTTCAAATAATTTACATATTTGCCAAATTAATGGCTCCGTCGAACTGCGAGAAAATGTTTCTCTCCAAATTATTAAAAATTTCCACATTCATAAATCATTTACTGCCTATATCACTACGACCTATAACATACGACCCCACTTAGAGTGAGATAAGGACAGGAAGATGATCACATATATATACATATTAAAGAACCTAAACGCAAGACTTTACAAGAAGTCAAATATTATTGCCCATGATTTAAAGCGAGAATTTTGATTCATTGAAGTTCAATCACACGTAAAGCCGTCGACCGTGTTAATGATAAAGGACCATCCATTCATCTTTTCTCGGCCGGAAGAGATTAACCTAACAAAAACTTGTTGTTGATAATCGTTATCAATGCATTAAAAGTGGGTCAAGCCTCGCATATAATACGTGATTATGGTAAATATTTATTATGTGATATAATTATCTATATTGAGTGATTATTTTTATAACAAAAAAGAATTAATGGCTGTTGAAAACAAGCGCATATTAAAATACTTAAAAAAACTTATGTACTCGTATTATGCCCTATTATAAGTTACGTGTTCATATAATTATTATTATTAAAAATTCGTGATGTGTTTTGCTTTGAACAAAAATATTTGAATATTTATTTAATTGAATATTTATTTATTTAATTTTTATTTAATTGAATATTAAATAAAAATGAAAATATTGCTTCCTTGAAATTGAAAATAATAGATATAGATTAATGACCCATTTTTTTTATATCTTCGCTCAGCTGTCAGAGCGGATTAATCGTTTATTATTCTATATTAAATTTTCGTTTCGTGTTATTAAGAATATATTTTTTATCTTATCATTAAATACTTAAAATCCTTCATGAGCGATAATAATAATCATATGTTTCATTGTTTGTAGATGCAAACAGCTGAAACTTAGTTTGTTTTTAAATTTTAATTGTTTATGACGTTTTTATGCAGATTTGTTACCTGCCTTATTAACGAAATGAGATTTATTATTTTGATTGATGATCCTCTATAATGAAAAAGGTTTACCGAAAACCTTTTAAATTATTAAGTTGGTAAGTTTAGAGGCAAAATGATGTTCCGCATAAATTATGACTGATCGAAGTTACCGTGACGGAAAAATATAAAGAAAAACTCAGGCACCTGATATACTTTTTTGATTATCTGTTAACGGATCATCATTTCATCATTCTACCCTTACCCAAAGCGTAGTCGGCACAATATGTTTCATCTTCTATCATTCGTCAACTCGGGCGCTACTCCTTTTATATGCAAATTTTTTCCTCGACCTCCCTTACATCCATATACATTCATATTTAAAACTCCTTCACTCACATGATTTTTATCTTGTAAACTAATAACTTATGAACGGACCGGGGGTATAGAATAATGTACAAATTTCGTGACATTATTAAAATTATAGTGATGTAGAGAAGTATAGATTTGACTTAGCCTACTTCGCAAGCAAATTCTACAAAGCCAAGTTCTCCAAAGAGGCTGAAATTTTAGCATGTCCGCTATAAATCTTCTCAAATGTTGAAGTTAACACATTGAAAAAGCCAAGATGAATTCGCATTATTATATCGCCAGGATCCTTGCGATGAAGATTTAAAAATGATTGCCAGTACAAACAACCCTGGGCCATCAACAATTTACGCATTGAAGAACGCTTCTATACTCGCTAATTCTGGCTTAAGATGCTGCTAAATCCGTTAAAACACATGAAACAATAATACCCTATCGTACTAATATTATAAATGCGAAAGTTTGTGAGTAAGGATGTATGTTTGGTACTCTTTCACGACGAATCCGCTGAACCAATATCGATTGAAATTTGGCACAATTAATCTATATACACCGGGATGACATTTAAACTATAGAAATCCTGTTAATCCTACAGGATTAGGTAGACATTGAAAAGCGCCATCTATTATCATCTACGCAACAACAGTCCACGCAACTGAAGTTGCGGGTAAAAACATGAATGAAAATTGTTACGAATCTCTTGTATTTGGAAATCATTAAAAAGAGAGATAAGTAGCGAAATTACAATTTACAAACATCATGCTTACGAAGTCAGAGAAGCTATGTGAAAGGATTATTTCAGAGACATCGTGATAACTAAAACTCATTAATCTTGTTCACTGCTTTCTGACCGTGCTAAATAAATCAACCTCGATATATCAGACGTAAGTATTTTGTAACGTCATTTCATGTTATATTAGTTATCGCAATTATATTCTTATCAAACAATCAGCAGATTAAGATATATACTGCATACATAATATTGACATTACATTTGTCACGTGAATTTACAATATATTAAGAAATTAACCAAGGTTTTAATGACTTGATTTCTAATTTTAGTGTATTTATTTGTGATCTAATAAATAAATATATAAATTACACTTTTATTATCTATCAGTGTTATTTGGTTGAAGTATAAGTACACAAAAGCTGCGGTAGCCCAGTGGTAACACCGTGCGACTCTTTCGAGGAGGTCACGGGTTCAAACCCGGGCAGACACCAATGACTTGGTCTGTTAAAACTTATGTATCTAATTGATAATTGCCATTTATCACACGCTTTTCGGTGAAGGAAGACATCGGGAGGAAACCTGCATATGTTTAGAGAGCAGCGTGGTAGGTCTTAACTCCAATCGTTCTCTTCAAAAAACGGAGAGAAGACGCCTATTCTCTATGGGATAGTAACAGGCCGCTGCTTACTTAATATTTATAATTATAACAGATATTTTCGTACACTGTTTTGAAAGGCGAGTAAAAATAAATATACTAAGTCCAATATATATAACGATAAGATGTATAGGCTACCAATTAACAAACCATTAACACGGCATACAAGTCCACTACCAGTAAAAGCAAAGGACCGTTTCAAAGCTCGGATTAATGTCAGTTCGACCGTTTGGGTCGCAAGAGGCCTGCCGTAATACATTCTCATTACTCTGACACTCTATTAAATTACAAGTACTGGACCAGAGAAAGTTTGTAAACTTACACTTAGAAGGATATTGCATTTTGAGTGTGACAATGTGGTTTAATCATTGTAACCAACACCTACTTTCTGTATTGGACTTCTATTTATTTATTTGGCTGACTGGCCCGTTGGCGCAGTGGGTAGTGACCCTGCCTTCAGCTCCGCGGGTCGCAAGTTCAATTTCCGCCGAGGGCCTACATTTTCTGTAAATTAATTTAATGTATAGAAACCGGCTATACTCACGTGTTATTTTATCGGATGAGCCCGACTAGTTTCAAGCCCACACGCAGTTCCCGCCGCGATAACGCCGCGTAAAGAGCTCATGAATAAGAGCCCCGTATGGGCTTGAAACTAGTCGGGCTCATCCGATAAAATAACACGTGAGTATAGCCGGTTTCTTTACATTAATTATGAATTCCACTCACGATAGTTTAAATTCAATAAATTAATTTGTTGGTCTTTGAATCTCGGTGTGTATTTGTATTTCAAATTTACAATTTATTATGTAGTAGAGTACACAAACTCTACTAGTCTAGTCTCTTTCCAAGGATTCCATACTTGCCATGGGGTTACCATATAGTTTTATGACTAGATTAATAAAAAAAATTATTCGGACTAATTTATAACTGTAAACTTAATTTCATATAATATATAAGTACTATATAAACTATTTACTAAACTAAACTAAACTACGAATATTTTACAAAAAAAAATTGGTAACTAGAATTAACTATACACTTATTACTTAACTACGTCCTTATAACTGTTACAACATGTTTCAAATACAATCTCCTTCAAATAGTTAGGTCAAGACAAGTTGTTGAAAAAAATTGGGTGACTTTTGAGAAAATTGCTTCTTATTTATTGAATAAGTGTAAAGAAAAAATATCGTTATAATACACACACATAAAAGTAACTTAACAGTCTTTTAATTTAAATGTTACAATTTTTTTGTTAATCGTGTAATTTTAATAAGTATCTAGAACAATAATAAATCTTTAATATTTAAATGAGTTAATCTTGTATATATATATTTTCAGAATCTCGGAAAAGATTTTCTTGAAATTCAGCATGTAGGGAGTTTTGGGGGAGAAAAATGGATCTGGCTAGGTTTTATTAAAAAAAAAATCGTTTATCCCTGTTTTTGGGCATAAAAAAAACAAAAGCTTACTCTTAATTTATTGAATATAATAATATAACACAATTTTCGGCGAGAAATGTCAAGTCAGCGTAGCTTATTCGAGAAATATGGGCGGAGCGACTGACCGCCAAGTCTCTGCGCCTTTTGCGCGGGGCGCAGAAGATTGTGGCGGTCAGGATAGTGCGGGGCTACCGGACCATCTCCGGCGAGGCGGCCTGCGCCTTGGCTGGGTCCCTTCCTTGGGATCTAGAGGCCAAGGTGCTTGCTCAGGCTTACCGCCGCAAAGTAGATTCCCGTTCATTGGGGAGAAACTCTGCGGCGGTGGAGACGGATTGGCGGAGGGTAGCTCAGATAGAGCTCCTCCGCCAATGGAGGCGGCGGCTGGAATCACCCAGCGCAGGGTTCTGGACGATTTCAGCCATCCAGCCCATTCTCCAGGGTTGGGTCGCCAGGAGGCATGGGGTCCTCACCTTCCGCCTGACGCAGGTACTTTCCGGTCATGGTTGTTTCGGGAGGTATCTGTGGCGGGTGGCCCAGCGCGAAGCGACTGGTGAGTGCCACGAGTGCGGCGCCGAGTTTGACACGGCGCTGCACACGCTTGCAGACTGCCCAGCTTGGGCGGTTCAGCGGGCGAAGCTCGTGGCAGAGGTGGGGCACGATCTCTCCCTGCCCACCGTGGTTCGTGCCATGGTGGACAGGGAGGAATCGTGGGCAGCGATGGCCTCCTTCTGCGAGGACGTTATCTCGCGGAAGGAGGCGGCGGGGCGGATCCGGGAAGTCGAGTCCTTGGATCCGATCCGCCGCAGGCGAGCGGGGCGCAGGCGACTCGCCGAAGTCCGTCGCATGCCGCCCTAACGGGGACCTCCGAGCGATCCGAACGGGGTTCATCGGACGCTCGCTGGAGTTAGGTCCCCGAGGCGGTCGATGCATCTGGTGCTCCCGATGCATCGATTAGCGGAGGGAGGGGCCACTGTTTAGAGAGGCCCCGACCCGGAGGTGGCGCTCTCCGGGGTACAGAGCTGCTGCTGGCGGGGATGGGGGGCAATGTCTTCATAGGTACCCTGTCCCCGCCACCAGCAGCGTGGTGGAGCACTGTCAGGTTTTTAGTCGGTGAGAGTCCGACATACCCGCCGCTCGTCCCCGTCGGGCGATGACGACCCATAATGGGTTTTCCTGACATGAAAAAAAAAAAAAAAAAAAAAAAAAAGCTTATTCGAGAAACGGGTGGTCGCACGAAATGAAAATACCTAGGATCGAGCCCCTATTATTTTTTATTTATCTTTTTGAAGTACCTTTTTATTATTTTGTAAAAAATTACCGAGCAAGGCTCGGTCAACCTGGTACTATGATTATAATAGCTCTATAACTTTATTATACGCATAAAATTCAAACTAAATTTGTATTTTTTATTAAAGAAATACTACACCTGAAACTAAATATTTATTATCATTTAAATTGTATAATGCTCTTACTTTCGGGAATGACGGATTTTATTATAGAAATAATATGAATTCACGCAATCAGCAATCAAATCAATGTGTAAACTGCCCGACCTATATCATAAAATATTGGTGCAAACGAGTTCTAATTTTATTGTTAACAGCATGATTCAGCTTGAATTCATGGTCACACGTCATCATAATGATAACGAATCGGCTATATCTGAATCCTTACTGATTACTGCATTTCTTGTAATCTTATTTGTGTTTCCTTGAATTATATCGAGTGAATCACTCAGAGCTCTCAATAAGGAAGAAGTAAATCAAACTTATTGTTGACTGGCAGTCATGTACGAAATTATTTGTTTTTTTTTTTTTGCTTATCAACATTGGTGCACGGATGATTCACCGGTTGTTAAGAGATAATACAATAGTGAAAAGGCGTGTAGGGTACAATTAAATAAAAGATCAATTGATGCTATCCATTTGTGGTTAGACCAGAATAATCCAGAAAACGACGTCTAAATGTCACTGAATATGCAATAAACAAGCTGTGATAGCCCAGCGTTAAGACCATGCGACTCTTTCAATCCATACTAGACCAGTCTACAGACAGGTTTAAATTAAGTATAAGAGATTTTCTTATACGTAAAGCATATTATACAATTGAATATTCAAATTGGATTTTCAAATCCTGGCATTATCATCCAATTATTTGGATGATAAAGCCAGGATTTGAAAATCCTTTCAGTTTCATACAAGACTGCGGTTTAATAATGTAAAATTGAAAATGATTAAAAGATTGACCGCCGAGTTTCTATCTGGTTCTTTTCGGTAAGAGCAACATTCCGAATCAGTTGTAGCTTCATTAATCATATTGATTCTTGACGATTCATAAGTGCTTGACAGAGCTTATTTGAATAAAGATTACCTATTTTGATTTGATTTGATTTTGAGGGGTCACGGGTTCAAACTCCGGGCAAGCACCAATGAGTTCTTCTGTTAAAACTTATGTATCATTAGATATTAAGTTTTATCTATTAAGATAACTGCAATTTATCACACGCTTTTTGGTGAAGGAAAATATTCTGAGAAAACCTGCATATCTCTAGAGAGTTCTAGGGGTATATGTAACTTACCAATCCGCATTGAAGCAGCGTGGTAGGTCTAAGTTCCAATCTTTATCTCCAGAAAGGAGGCCTGTGCCCATCAGTGGGATAGTAACAGGCCGTTACTTTATTTTTTACTTTTATATAATAAACGATGCTGATAAACCCGCTCTTCATGCAGCGAATTTCCATTTTATACATGCCTTGTTTTTTTATACGTTTATTATATGACATCAATTTCTATGTACAGAAGTCGGATGTAAGTCGACCAAGCTCTGTTAACCTTGTCCAATTAATTTAAGCTTAAGATGTTGGTCTTAAGCCTGCGGGCGTTACGTTGCGAATTAACTGTACAAAATCTGAAGATGTAATTAGGCTATAATGATTCAAATCATTAATTGTAACAAAATGCAATGCTATTGCGATGATTAATATTAATATAGTAAATAAGTAATTTCAAAATATAACATAATGGACATTCTATCATAATTAATACTACCAGCATAATAAAGTGATGAAAAAATGTGAATATATTATACACTGAATTGACTGTAGTTGATGGTTTTATGGTATTATCATTTTTATTCATAAACACGAAATACCTAGGCCCATTTGTCTTAATTTTTCTTTCTTTCAATGTATAATTTAAGAATCTTCTTATTCTTTCTCAGTCACACACCGTTAGAAAAAAAATATTACAGCATATATTTAATATGAAGTAATGTAACTATCTCACAGCTTCTCTATCCGTTTTTAGAGATAGGGGTTGTAGCTAAGACCCACTACGCTGCTCCAATGTGGGTTAGTAGGTTACACATATACCCAGAACTCTTTAGAGATGTGCCTTCCTCCATTCCATGCGGGTTTCCTCACGATGTATTCCTTCATCGTAAAGCGTGTGATAAATTACAATTACTAATTAAACACACAAGTTTTATCAGAAAAACTCATTGGTGCCTGCCCGGGCTTTGAAGTGAGTTCCTCGAAAGACTCGATCTTACCTTGGGGTATCACAGCTTATTTATAATGATTAAATCTTCCTGCCCTTATCCCACTCTAAGCGGGGTCGGAATAACATGTTATAAACATGCTGTCACATGATTTGGCTGCATATTTACGACTGGCCGCCTGCCTGACGTCAACTTACCTCAGTCGCCTTTTCCGACACCTCGGTAAGAAATGAGGGTGGTACTATTCTATTCAGCCGGATACCACACGCTGGTTCAACTTACCTTAGTCGCCTTTTCCGACACCTCGGTAAGAAATGAGGTTGGTCAATTCTACTCAGCCGGATACCACACAGCGAAGCTTATTTATAATGATTACATTAAAATAAATCTAAATTTAAATAGGCTAATGGTATTTAAACGACTTGTAAATTATGGGTCCCAATATCTCTCCTTGCGTAGTACCTGTCGGTGTAAAGCTCGAAGACTTAAGACTGATATATGCAGCTTATGTTAATTGGACAAAGTTGGAGAGACGTGTTTATGGGTGAGATGAAATTGTACCCCACTAAAGATGTTTAGCGATTTATAATTTTAAATTATCATAAAATAAGGCATAAAACAACTGGTTTACTTAACGATGACATATTTTATGTACAATTCAAAAGATCTCCATAATTCAGGCTTTTTTAAGAAGCTACCAGTTTATATAAATAGTGTTTATTTGAGTCGCGGACAAATTAGCGGTACAAGCAGAGAATTATTATATTACTAGCTTTCACCCGCAACTTGTCTGCGTGGACTGTTGTGGCGTGATAGGTTGATAAGAGATGGCGCTTTTCAATGTCATCCTATTCCTGTAGAATTAACAAATTACACTCTCATTTGCTTTCTCTTTATTTCTCTTCTACTCTTCACTAGTATACTAACTCTATGGATACAAGTTAAGAAAAATTGACAGCATAACGCTTACGTTAATAATTACAAGTTCAAAAACAGCTCACAAATAATAATTTTTTAAGACATTCTGTATAATATATAGTGTACATATTCCACCATTATAACAGAATCAGTTCAGTTCACTCTGATAGACTGAACGCGTTTAACATTATAGACATAATGATGAATGAGGGTAGAAAAAGAAAATTGATAACTGCAACGCTCGGAAACGAAGACGACGCGGCCGAAACATTGAACCTAATATACAGGTAGCCCAATTGTAGCGCGATGTGATCTGTATAATTATATAAAAATAAATTTTATTTTTATTTTTATGTATTTATCTATTATCATTTGCTTAGCTAAGTCGCTACACTTTATTGGTTTTTATTTCTTTAGATATTTACGCCTATTATTACTTTTTCTTCTGTTTGTTTGCTTCCCGCATCTATTTAAATTTTTCATAAGATTAACTGGTAGAGAACGCTTAATTTAGTGTTAAGGCTTTTGTATTTTTATATCTTACTAGTTCATTAAAGATTAAAAAAATATACGAATCATGAAAATTTTAAATCTATTATTATAGAAAGCATCATCACAAGATAAACATCTAAATAAACTACTTTATTAACATATATGTATTTAATTTTGTTTGGTCGTTATACATTAATTCAATTTGTTTTAACATACTAACAACTATATTAATAAGTTCCTTTATTTTATTTTACTTACTTACATAATGGATGTTAATGTGTGATTTAAATTAATTATTATTATAGCTTGTGATATACTAACTAAATGTAATTGTTCTAGTTTACAGATTGGTCGAATTATCAAAAAATGTACCTCATCAAAGTCGCAAATATCCTTGCGTATTTATAACAATGAAAGCGATCTCCCGCGAATCCTTTGTGCTAATTTCGGGTACGCCATGAGTTAATTAAGAATGCCTCTGATGTTATTGATCCGAAAATCTGCTTTGTTTTAATTTAGAGGGAGACCTTGTGATTTGTTTGATGACGGAATTTATTCATTCATTTAGTTATAAACAAATTTTCTTGTCTTTTTAACGATGTAGATTTACTTATAAATATAATAAATATTTAGCTTAATTTCTATTTAAAAACTCAAAATTTTATATATTTTTTTTTTGTTGTAATAGACAAGAAAGGTCAAATCTATCCTATATAGTGTATTATCTATGATCATTATGTACAGTGTAATCTTTGATCAAAATCTAACACATAGCACCCAATATTGACATACTCTTTATTTGCACAGCTTAAATAAGTTATTACTTAAACTAATTTTCAAAATTTTGGAATTGTGTTAATAAATTTGATAATCTTTCTTTCAGGACGCAAGAAACGTTAAACAGGAACGGGTTGATGTAATTTTTGCAATGAAGATAACAGTATAAAGAGTTGCATAGATGATATTTTTTTATTTCGACAAAATCGTAAGTAAAAGCTACCTAACTATCAGGTTTATTTATTTTTTTTTATACATATATTTAGAAAAAAGAAAGAAAAATTAAAAAAGCACATGAATAAAGGCGGACTTATCCCTAAAAGGGTCCAGTCAACCTTTGAGTAATAGAAGAAAAAGAATATAGAGAAAAAGAAAAAGTTTATATAAATTTAACTATTTAATCTATTAATTAATTTTGGTAAAATAAATAGATGCAAAGATGCTAATAGATAATTACTTAAGGTTTATTGATAACAGTATTTTTATTGACTTCAACTTCACAAATAAATGTCCTCTGATATATTGTTTGATTGATTGATGTTTCTAAGGGTTTACTTAGCTACAGAGTCCTATTTTTTCTCTCAATAATTGATTATCTACTCACGTATATGACACTATCTACGTCTTTTTTTCTCAGAAGAAACGCAAACAAGTTGTAAATATGTAACTTACCAATCCGCATTGAAGCAGCGTGGTAGGTCTAAGTTCCAATCTTTATCTCCAGAAAGGAGGCCTGTGCCCATCAGTGGGATAGTAACAGGCCGTTACTTTATTTTTTACTTTTATATAATAAACGATGCTGATAAACCCGCTCTTCATGCAGCGAATTTCCATTTTATACATGCCTTGTTTTTTTATACGTTTATTATATGACATCAATTTCTATGTACAGAAGTCGGATGTAAGTCGACCAAGCTCTGTTAACCTTGTCCAATTAATTTAAGCTTAAGATGTTGGTCTTAAGCCTGCGGGCGTTACGTTGCGAATTAACTGTACAAAATCTGAAGATGTAATTAGGCTATAATGATTCAAATCATTAATTGTAACAAAATGCAATGCTATTGCGATGATTAATATTAATATAGTAAATAAGTAATTTCAAAATATAACATAATGGACATTCTATCATAATTAATACTACCAGCATAATAAAGTGATGAAAAAATGTGAATATATTATACACTGAATTGACTGTAGTTGATGGTTTTATGGTATTATCATTTTTATTCATAAACACGAAATACCTAGGCCCATTTGTCTTAATTTTTCTTTCTTTCAATGTATAATTTAAGAATCTTCTTATTCTTTCTCAGTCACACACCGTTAGAAAAAAAATATTACAGCATATATTTAATATGAAGTAATGTAACTATCTCACAGCTTCTCTATCCGTTTTTAGAGATAGGGGTTGTAGCTAAGACCCACTACGCTGCTCCAATGTGGGTTAGTAGGTTACACATATACCCAGAACTCTTTAGAGATGTGCCTTCCTCCATTCCATGCGGGTTTCCTCACGATGTATTCCTTCATCGTAAAGCGTGTGATAAATTACAATTACTAATTAAACACACAAGTTTTATCAGAAAAACTCATTGGTGCCTGCCCGGGCTTTGAAGTGAGTTCCTCGAAAGACTCGATCTTACCTTGGGGTATCACAGCTTATTTATAATGATTAAATCTTCCTGCCCTTATCCCACTCTAAGCGGGGTCGGAATAACATGTTATAAACATGCTGTCACATGATTTGGCTGCATATTTACGACTGGCCGCCTGCCTGACGTCAACTTACCTCAGTCGCCTTTTCCGACACCTCGGTAAGAAATGAGGGTGGTACTATTCTATTCAGCCGGATACCACACGCTGGTTCAACTTACCTTAGTCGCCTTTTCCGACACCTCGGTAAGAAATGAGGTTGGTCAATTCTACTCAGCCGGATACCACACAGCGAAGCTTATTTATAATGATTACATTAAAATAAATCTAAATTTAAATAGGCTAATGGTATTTAAACGACTTGTAAATTATGGGTCCCAATATCTCTCCTTGCGTAGTACCTGTCGGTGTAAAGCTCGAAGACTTAAGACTGATATATGCAGCTTATGTTAATTGGACAAAGTTGGAGAGACGTGTTTATGGGTGAGATGAAATTGTACCCCACTAAAGATGTTTAGCGATTTATAATTTTAAATTATCATAAAATAAGGCATAAAACAACTGGTTTACTTAACGATGACATATTTTATGTACAATTCAAAAGATCTCCATAATTCAGGCTTTTTTAAGAAGCTACCAGTTTATATAAATAGTGTTTATTTGAGTCGCGGACAAATTAGCGGTACAAGCAGAGAATTATTATATTACTAGCTTTCACCCGCAACTTGTCTGCGTGGACTGTTGTGGCGTGATAGGTTGATAAGAGATGGCGCTTTTCAATGTCATCCTATTCCTGTAGAATTAACAAATTACACTCTCATTTGCTTTCTCTTTATTTCTCTTCTACTCTTCACTAGTATACTAACTCTATGGATACAAGTTAAGAAAAATTGACAGCATAACGCTTACGTTAATAATTACAAGTTCAAAAACAGCTCACAAATAATAATTTTTTAAGACATTCTGTATAATATATAGTGTACATATTCCACCATTATAACAGAATCAGTTCAGTTCACTCTGATAGACTGAACGCGTTTAACATTATAGACATAATGATGAATGAGGGTAGAAAAAGAAAATTGATAACTGCAACGCTCGGAAACGAAGACGACGCGGCCGAAACATTGAACCTAATATACAGGTAGCCCAATTGTAGCGCGATGTGATCTGTATAATTATATAAAAATAAATTTTATTTTTATTTTTATGTATTTATCTATTATCATTTGCTTAGCTAAGTCGCTACACTTTATTGGTTTTTATTTCTTTAGATATTTACGCCTATTATTACTTTTTCTTCTGTTTGTTTGCTTCCCGCATCTATTTAAATTTTTCATAAGATTAACTGGTAGAGAACGCTTAATTTAGTGTTAAGGCTTTTGTATTTTTATATCTTACTAGTTCATTAAAGATTAAAAAAATATACGAATCATGAAAATTTTAAATCTATTATTATAGAAAGCATCATCACAAGATAAACATCTAAATAAACTACTTTATTAACATATATCGCACGCTTAATCAAAAAAAGAAATATCTCCAAATTTCAATTTTTTGGGAATGGGCGTTTAAAGTTTTACACTTTTCCGGCGTGGTCTTTAAAAATGAATAATAAATAAAATATCTATATAAGAAGATGATGTATAGTTCCAAATTATAGTTTAGTGTACTAGCCTTTGTTAGATAGAATAAAAAGTATAATTTATGGATTATAAATTATTAAATTATGACATTAAAAATATAAGTTCGTACTTACTTCAGTTTATGATTAATAATTCGATTTTATTTCAAATAATTTTCCGTCAGAAAACTTAAAGAAGCAGTTTATTAGAGAAAAGTTATTCAGATGTGGAATCTCAATCCAGTTTAATTCGTTTTATTTTCAATTATATAACTTTATTACAACAATATTTGTACGTATCTCGGATTTTTACAAACCTTGAGAATAAGAATTGGTTATTTCTTGGGTAAGGAAAAAAAATTTACAATAATATACACGTTTATTCGTACTTTCAATGTAAAAAAATATAGTTCTTACCTACTGTCATTTTCAAATTCAAAATATTCTTTATTCAAATAAACTGTTTACTTGCTACCACTGATTCGGAAGTTTGTTTCTACCGAGAAGAAACCATCAAGAAACTCGGCGGAAAATCTTTTCAACAAAAAATAATTACAAATTGATTGGTTATAAGTTATTCGTTGCAGCTTGGTGCGTAGCTGACTGCATTTGACAGGTTGTCATTATTAATTAATGTCACTCGTCGTCAATTTGCCCGAAATCGTTTTTTTTGGTAAAAGTGGGTGAACTATTGATAGGTTGATTGGCGCAGCTAGATTTTATCTTGTCTCTAAAGAGATGACTAACCGAAACCTGAGGCTGAGATTCATTTTCAAGACTTTGGTCGTTATCAGGTTCCTTAATCGCAAAATTCTTCTTCGTTCCTTAGAAAATTACTGACAATGTTGAGCAGTTTTCTTGGAATTAATAAATTGAATAATGAATAAATAAATATATGGAACACTTACACACGCGGTCGTCCGTCCCCAAAGTAAGTAACTTACTACTTGTGTTATGGGTGAGAGACAACTAGCGAACATATTATACTTATGTTTTTTTCAAATACATACTTAAATACAAATATACACGCAGACTCGAAGACCAACAAACTCATTTATAGAAATTGTTAGCCCTCGGCGGGAATCGAACCCGCGTCCCGCGAAACTGAAGGCAGGGTCACTACCCACTTTCTCTAAAGGCGGTAGTCTCTGCCATGTTGAGAAGTGAAAGAGATTGGAAAGCCGTAGTCTCCTTTTGTGAAACCATCATGGTCAGGAAGGAGACTGCCGAGCGTAACCGCGAAAGGGCTGATCCTTCTCGCAGGCAGAGACGAAGGGGCCGTAGAAACCGCCCTAATTGATAGTCCCGGCCAATGGGACCTCTGGGGTCACGATCGGTCAGAGTGGGGGCTGTGGTCGTTCCTTTCGACCCCGAGAGGAAACGGAGCTCGTTACACAAGCTCCGTACTATATTTTGTGGAGCACGATGTGCACGGCACTAGAGAGACCTCGGTGCAGTTCGTCAGAGATTCCGGGGCCTCTCTGCTAGTGCGGAGGCTGTCCATCGAGGGGGTTTTAGTGGATAGAAATTCCACATAACCAGATCTCACCCCTAAGAGTTCCGGTATCTTTTTGAAGATTTCCAAGGGTCACTACCCACTGCACCAACGGGCGAGTCAACATAGAAGATGTTGACCTATTAGAATCAAGAGACGTACTAGACGTGTATGGGCGTGAAGACGATAGACTAGAAGAAGTATCGTTGACGTGCCGTAAAGTTCCATATTAGCTATTTTATTTTGTACGATATCATTATTCTCATGGATGAAGGAATCGTCACTGTCATCATAAGGCATGAGGCTTGTTTTACATAAACTTATGTTTTACAGAATTGGAATTAAATAAAAAATAGGAAATTAATCGTGAAGGAAATCAATTTAAGTTGAAAACGTTATTACAGTCTTCAACTTAATCTTACTTACTTAATATACTTATTTGGTATATTTTCATCTGCGATTTTATTGTTAAACACAGCTGCTGTTAGGGTAATGGGGTCACATTCTTTAGCCTCTCCATTTCGATTTTGACTAATGGAAGTCAGTACAATTAAATTAAAAATTCGACATGCTCACCACGACCTCATCATGGAAAACAAATGTATTTAATCTGGTTAGAAAACTTTTTTAATAAGACTAAAGTAGTTACGGGGATGTTTTATTTCATTGTAAAAGGAAATAACTTAAAATATCACACTTCTTTTTGTTTTTTTTTTATTCTTAAACCGTAATAAAAATAATTGATATACATCTATCTAATAACCTTTTAATAATAAACTGAAAGTACTCCGATTCTTTCAAACAACTTATAATATTTTTTTAAATAAAGAAGCATAAATAGAATTATTCCGAAATTCCGTGGCATAATTTTAGTAATATAGTGAAATAAGTCTGAATGATATCTTTTTATCAATAATAAAAACAAGAAATTAGACTCACTCTTTAGTAATATAAAGAGTTATTAGGTTTTATATCGCCCTAGAATCTCCTTACTTTCACTACTGCTGGAACATGTCTGAATCTTTCCCTTTAGTGTTATCAAACAGTTCACACGAATTTGTCAAAAAGAGCGAAACTATTATTTATTTCATTCATATAAATCGGAATCGTATGGTTGTCGAAGGAGATCTATTCTTGGGGTTACGTTATAAAGTTTTAAATTGAAAACTCCAAACTGGCAATTTTTGAGTTGTTTCTTTTTTTGATTAAAGGTGCGATATGTATTTAATTTTGTTTGGTCGTTATACATTAATTCAATTTGTTTTAACATACTAACAACTATATTAATAAGTTCCTTTATTTTATTTTACTTACTTACATAATGGATGTTAATGTGTGATTTAAATTAATTATTATTATAGCTTGTGATATACTAACTAAATGTAATTGTTCTAGTTTACAGATTGGTCGAATTATCAAAAAATGTACCTCATCAAAGTCGCAAATATCCTTGCGTATTTATAACAATGAAAGCGATCTCCCGCGAATCCTTTGTGCTAATTTCGGGTACGCCATGAGTTAATTAAGAATGCCTCTGATGTTATTGATCCGAAAATCTGCTTTGTTTTAATTTAGAGGGAGACCTTGTGATTTGTTTGATGACGGAATTTATTCATTCATTTAGTTATAAACAAATTTTCTTGTCTTTTTAACGATGTAGATTTACTTATAAATATAATAAATATTTAGCTTAATTTCTATTTAAAAACTCAAAATTTTATATATTTTTTTTTTGTTGTAATAGACAAGAAAGGTCAAATCTATCCTATATAGTGTATTATCTATGATCATTATGTACAGTGTAATCTTTGATCAAAATCTAACACATAGCACCCAATATTGACATACTCTTTATTTGCACAGCTTAAATAAGTTATTACTTAAACTAATTTTCAAAATTTTGGAATTGTGTTAATAAATTTGATAATCTTTCTTTCAGGACGCAAGAAACGTTAAACAGGAACGGGTTGATGTAATTTTTGCAATGAAGATAACAGTATAAAGAGTTGCATAGATGATATTTTTTTATTTCGACAAAATCGTAAGTAAAAGCTACCTAACTATCAGGTTTATTTATTTTTTTTTATACATATATTTAGAAAAAAGAAAGAAAAATTAAAAAAGCACATGAATAAAGGCGGACTTATCCCTAAAAGGGTCCAGTCAACCTTTGAGTAATAGAAGAAAAAGAATATAGAGAAAAAGAAAAAGTTTATATAAATTTAACTATTTAATCTATTAATTAATTTTGGTAAAATAAATAGATGCAAAGATGCTAATAGATAATTACTTAAGGTTTATTGATAACAGTATTTTTATTGACTTCAACTTCACAAATAAATGTCCTCTGATATATTGTTTGATTGATTGATGTTTCTAAGGGTTTACTTAGCTACAGAGTCCTATTTTTTCTCTCAATAATTGATTATCTACTCACGTATATGACACTATCTACGTCTTTTTTTCTCAGAAGAAACGCAAACAAGTGCACAGAAATAAAACCAGTTTTACCACCACTTGTCCCGCTTTCCTTTTAAAGACTACCCATTCAACAGAAGTGTTAATTAATGGAAAAAATGTCAAGAATTCGAAAAGATTTTCTTTTAATTGATTTTGATATAAAAAGATTGCGTATCATAGCGGATTTATGTTGTTATTTGTGGTCGGTCAACTATTAAACGAAGTTGTAATGTGTTATTCAATTATGTACTTTTTATATCAGCCGTAATTCTGTTCTCAACTACTTTAATACATTTCATTCTATTAAAGTTGCTTGAACGACTTTTCTGTAATAACATAAATGGGAAGCGATGTACAAAAAACGAGTATAGTCTATGGTATTATCATTTACTATAATAATTAAATAAAGTAAAGCGTTTTGGATGCACAGCAAATAATATCCAATGATTTCTGATTTAACATCTTATCAATGTTAAATATAGTTAAATGACGTTTTAAAAAGAGCTTAAGGCCACGTAATTTTGTATCATGGATTGAAGACGAAGGTATTGATTGCATACAAAAGTGTTAATTAAACTTTAGGGTTAAAACTTCGTGAATTTATAATATTATTGTCTATTGCTTATGATAACAAAATCTAGGCTTCAACAATAGGCTACATAATTAAGTATTAAAAAATATATAAAAGTGATTCACTACCAAAAATTCAATGCTATAATCCTCAACGTAACAAATGGAAACTATCTATGTGTCCGCAAATGTCACTCATAAAATATTACATCCCGCTAGGTCAGAGGAACGCTTCTAGGAAAAAAAAATACTGAAATATATGACTTATAGCCTAAAGTATAAGGCATAACTAGCTAAGTTTAACCAGTGAATCCAGCGTTATCAAGAGTCGGTCTCGGTCACTCGCACAAATGTAGGACGTGTCTTTCCATGACAAGGGTCGTCGAGTTGCAGCCCTCATACGGAATTTGTAGGGTTGCCAGAAACTGTAAATATTAAATTGGTTAATAAGCTACTGTAATGCTACCACTATCCTTTATTTTATTTTATTTTTAAATAAATATATGGGACACTTACATACACGGTAGTCCATCCCCAAAGTAAGTACCTTAATACTTGTGTCATGGGTGACAGACAACTGGTGAATATATACATATATAATTTTTAAATACATACTTAAATACAAATATACACCCAGGCTCAAAGACCAACAAATTAATTTATAGAAAATGTTGGCCCTCTGCGGGAATCGAACCCGCCACCCACGGAGCAGAAGGCAGGGTCACTACCCACTGCCCCAACTGCGAAGTCCAGTTTATTACATTTATCCTTAGCCGCTCGCCTATTCCTTAAACATGCCGCTGCCTTTGTCTCTACCGTCGGCCATTCCGCGAAACCTTATCGCCGCTTTCTAGCCCGCCATCTGCTCAACAGTATTCTTATATTTACCTTCGTGCCGCCTAGTCACTTTTCATAGAAGCTGAAGAATGGACGGATTACTCGTCAGTGCGCCGCGAACTGCCATAGAACGAGGTCTACATTATCTACTCTCCGCGTTTATAACTATCGTAACTAACTTGCATTATAAATAAAATCGTTTTCAACACAGACCCAAACATTTCTCTGTAAGTGTAACTCTTCCCACGTGAGGCCCCTTACAAATGACGTCCCAATGTGGAGCTGCCTTACACTATGTATTATTTATAACTTGACTCCTACATATTTAAACTTTATTGTCTTTATAGGTATATGAAAGACTAATTAAGATTTAAAAACAGTAACATACATAAATTTTAGTATAAAAAAATTGAATTGTTCATTTAAGAAACTTGAATAAAGGGTTCAGGAATAAGAATTAGCTTTTTTACAGTAAATATAGCACCGAAATCTAGTATTGTGCTTAAATGGCCTGGAGCAGGAGGGTTAAATTCGCGTCGAGTCCATTTTTGAATTGACCCTCGATAACTATCAAATTGCCCCACTGTGGAGCGTGGACACTACATTAGGAAACACTGGTTTAAGTAAACAGACCGTAGTTTAAGATGATGAATTTCTTCATCTATATTACTACTATTTAGTCCGCCGTGTAGTCCGGCTTAGTAGAATAGACAGAGAATAGTAAGCTGACGTCAGGCAGGCAACCAGTCGTAAAATACCTAGCCAAATCATGTAACATGTTTATACTATGTTGTGCCGACCCTTAAAGTGGGATAAGGGAAGGAGAATGAATGATGATTACTAGTATTTAGTATTACCAGGTTAACGAACAAGTGAGCAATGTTGAGCATGATTCCCATTTAATGTGATTTAAAGTGCGTTTATGTGATCACCTTAATATTACGATTAATCCTTTAGCACACCCCTATTAGTCACAGCTCTCGTTAGCTCTCGTTATGTAATACTCATGACTGCAGGGCATTGGCGCTCTTAACTCCACTTGACACGGCCTATTTTTGTATAAAATCGACATCTTGACGCATTGAAACGAATCGCGGAAAGATTTTGCCTTTAGATACCTTAGCGTCCTTTTGGGATATAGATACAAAACAAAAGCAAAGATCACTTTAAAAATGGAACACAGGCGAAATTTTTTTAAGAGATTATTATTAGGTGACAGAACCTTGCTCGGTAATTTTTTACAAAAAAAAGAAAATTATAAAAAAAATAGTTGGGTAGGTGGGTCGATCTAGGTATTTTCATTTCTCTAGACTGCCCGTCCCCAATTGACTTGACAATTTACGGCAAAAATAGTGTTTTATATTTAAGCTGAAGAGTTTGTTTATTGTTTGAATGCGCTAATCTCAGAAATTACTGAACCGATTTGAAGAATTCTTTGAGTTTTAGATAGTCCATTTATCGAGAAAGGCTATTGACTATATCACGCTTAGATGAATAGTAGAGGAGCGGCAATAAAAAAATATATAATTTTTTTTAAAGCAAAATTTAAAGCTTTCCTTGCTTGCGCTAAGTAAACGGTGAAAGTTATTTAGATATCTCTTATAATTAACTCACGATAACTGCTTTTATGTTCGTAATTTCAATTCGGGAATAAAATTGTGACCGTGATTTCCATGCGGGAAAAGCTGCTGGCACAGCTAATCTTTTATAAAGCGCATTAATATTGAAAAAACGATAGATATTTGTACATGAATTAAGCTTGTAAACATTACAACATCAACATGATGTTACGTGAAAAATGGTGTAGTATTTTGTCATATGATAGTTTGAATAAGATAAGATATGTACATATTGTGAAATTGTCATATCTTTCCAATGAGTACAAGCATCACTGACCACGTGAGAATATGTGAATTTTTTTATGAAATTTTTAATTTTAATTTAATATCTCAATCAAACGAGTTTGTCCTTATTGACCCCTTAGTTGGTGAGTCTATATATTCGTATGAAAATTCAATAGATCGAAATATTATATTTTTCTTCTTATCGCATTTGAAAACTTGATCCTAAAATTTAAAATAAAATGCATACACTTTTAGATTTTACATTTCAGTTTTACATGACAATTTAAGCCGTGTGGTATCCGGCTGAGTAGAATAGACCACCCTCATTTCTTACCGAGGTGTCGTAAAAGGCGTCTAAGGTAAGTCGACCGCGCCGTGTGGTATCCGACTAACTAGAATAGACAAACCTTCTTTCTTACCGAGGTGTCGCAAATTACGACTAAAGTAAGTTGACGTCAGACAGGCTGATCGTAAAATACGTAGACAAATCATGTGACATGTCTATAACATGTTTTGCCGACCACACTTAGAGTGGCATAAAAGAAGGCAGGAATGATGCTTTCAGTTGTACATGACAATTTAATTTTCAAGTATTATACCTACAATGGCCGCGATTTTTTTTTTTTTTAATTTTCACTTTTTAGAGTCTCTTTTTAGAGACATTTATCTGCTACTTAGTTTATTTGTCGGTTAACTATCCGACGCTTTATCAGTAACTTGTGAAACAGGCCCTTAAGTAGTAAAAATTTACTGACGGATTAAAAACTAACTGAAAGTAAGTGTATAAAAAAATCATTGCAGTGCCTTATATACTAGAATTATTAAGAAACGCAAGCATATGCAAGTACAGTAAATTCCAGTATTAAGTTTTAGTACAAGGTCCAAGCCACTATCATTTGGTTATATTTATACTATTTATCAGTTAATTGGCAAACAATTCGTACATCAATATTCTCAGTCTGTATTCGTATTATAATTTTACGTTCAATAATTCGGATCAGATTGATTAACAAATGATCTTTATTTTATAACAGTCAACCTAATTTTGCAAGGCCTTTAAATCTTATATTTCCCCGCATTTATGTGATAAGTCATTTATAAAGATACCAAACAAATGCTAATACCTACTTAATTCGGGTCATATTTCCGCGGCATTACAGTAGCTAAATGCCTTTATTCATATCTGAATGTCACCGCTTTATAATTTATGAGGTGGGAAGCTTATGGTTGTTCATAGCAGTGAGTTATTGTGGTATCGAACGCATCTTCTATAATTTGAGAACAAGAGACGGTGGTTAAATCTTTAATACATTATTTACATTATTATAATACATTATTCATTATTTATAAGTTTTAAAAAATTGTATTATTAAAGTGATTAAAAATACATGAGAATATCGCACTTCATTAACATATTTTTTTAGTAACCAATTTAATCTTTTTTTATTCTACATACTAATTTATAGAATTAGGCGTTACTAGAAAATATATATGATACTAAATGTAGAAGGGATTATTCGTTTTTATACCTGATATATGCAAAATTCGTAAAAACACATGCACAAACCTTCACCACCGCTACCACAACACACAAGCACTACTATCATTCACTATCACAAACTTAAAAATCGCTTCACCTGGCAACCGAAGCATCATCAGGAGTTAGACTCCACGACAAAATCGCAAAGCTGCAAATCACAATGCTTTGCTACATTTAGCAACATAAAAATACATTTTTTATATATATTTTCTAGTAACTCAATCGCGGATTATAGTAAAATATATAATTTCATTATTACTTTTTTACTAATACAGACTACATATATTTTTCATTTATTTCTTTATACGATTTTTCCTTTTCTTTATTTTTCTGACAGTAATTTAAGCTATGAAGAATGTACATCTTCACTTTATAAATCCAATTTACTGCAATAAAAACTTGAAGTAGTTAAGTAACTGATGAAATATTATATTGCTAATATATTATGTGTCGTTGATAGTTACTACATATACCTACCAAATAGTTAGTAAATATTTTTGTTTCTTCAACAGTTAACGAATTCTTTACCTTGTTTTGTAAAATATTAGTATACTAATAAACTCCCTGATCTTGCCATCGCCTCTTGTACTACTGGAACGATTTGGAATTTGTACAGTGGAGGCAAATGACGCGGAATCGGAATAACGAATTTCCCCTTCGTACATTTTAATGAAAGGTTAGATATGCGGAGTATTATTTTATTTTGATGCAATAAATTATTGTACTTACTAACGACATTTTTATACAAGCTCTACCCTCTACTTTATTCGCTTAGCGCTTCATTCGTCAAACTTAGTGTTAAAAATACCGCCAATTTCGTACTGTTTTTTTTTCTGAATCTAAAAGAAAAGATTGTTCAATAGTGCATTTTCAACGACATAACCCTATATATTTACCTCTTACAAACCCACTGCTGGACATAGGCCTTCTCCCTCCTCTTTTGGAGAGAAGGATTGGAACTAAGGCACGCTGCTCCAATATGGATTGGTAGGTTACACTTATTCTTAGAATTCTCTATAGATATACAGGTTTCCTCGCTTTGTTTTCATTTACCGAAAAGCGTGTGATAAATTAAGGAAAACTCATTAGTGCCTGCCCAAAGTTTGAACTGGTAACCTCTCGAAAGAGTCGCACGGTCTTACCGTTAGGCTATCACAGTTTCGTTATTGTTATATTATGGTATACATATATAGTATATATGTTATTATGTTGGTTATTCTATAACAACTAGCAATCGGCTCCGCCCGCGTGGAAATATTAAAATCGTAATATAGTCTCTTTACCACCATAAAAATGGTCATAATGGGTTAACTTAAAAAGCTAGACATATGCTATCGCAGACTTTTACTTAGAACTTTTAGAGGGGAAAATACACGATTTTTTAATAACTTTCACCGTTCACTTAGCGCAAGCAAGGAAAGCTTTAAATTTTGCCGTTTTCCTAATATTTTTTATTGCTGCTCCTCTCCTATTCATCTTAACGTGATGTTATATAACCTATAGCCTTCCTCGATAAATGGACTACTCAAAGAATTTACAAATCGGTCAAGTAGTTCCTAAGATTAGCGAGTTCAAACAAACTTCAGCCTTATATATTAATATAGATTTAACATTGCGCTTCACAAAGCATGTATCGAATAATGATCCACTTCTTACTCTCCCGAGACGGATAGAAGATCAAATAATAGAAATGCCTTTGATGTCGTTGATTAGATTCGATAATTGATGGTGATATTGGTTTAGCTTAGTCAAATAAATTCTGCCTTTGGGAACGTCACCATTCTCCTTGTGTAATACGGTCTATAATTTAATGGATAACTGGAATATTGTGAAATTCCGGTTTCAATTAACTTATACTTTCACTTGACAAAGCCGTTTCTATGTAAGTGGTCTTTAAAGTAGACTTAAAATAGTCGAAAATGAACATAGAAATTAAAGTTAATAAAAGTAAAAAACCTAAACTTAATTAAAGTTTAGGTTAACAGTACGTTCTCTGGAACGGATAAATCGATTTTGATGGGACTGATTTTAATGGGACTGCCACTTGAAGCTAGAGGAGGTTGTGCAGCTATATATACGATACTTTAATAGTACAATTTCTACGCGGTTGGGTTTTACGCGAGAAAAATTTTGTGACACCCTGATTTCTAAGGCTAAGCTGAAGCTAATTAATTCATTTATCCATACGTAACCAATTATTCATTATCTATTTTTTCTATTTATCTATGTGTTATAAAAAGAAAATCTTCAAAACACGAAGTATTATTTAATGAAAACCACTAATCTGAATTTGCGTCCACCGCAAAACTGATTTAGTTACATTTTATGTTCAATTGAACGTTTAATCATTAGCTAACCACAATCATTTGTATTATCGAGAAATGAAATACATTAGTAGGTAAGTTTTCAACAGTTGTTTGAACGAACAATATTCAAATTATACAATAAAGAAAATTTAGTACCAAAATATCTATATAAGAAGATGAATCAATGAATTTGTTGTTAAACAATAAACTCGAGAAAGGCTTGGCATAATATTTATATGATATATTAAATATTATGTCCAGTCTTTCTCGAGGCATTATAAATAACGAGGAAATATATTTAAATATGTGTTACAATCTAACTAAATTATTAGCATTTCTTGGAATTTAATGATTTAAGGTGTTTATTAAATCGATGTCACTGTGGTATCCTTCTGAGTTTATACTGAGTTTATAATAAGGGTGGTATTATTCTTATTTCTTATTTCATCCTTATTTCTTACCAATGTGATGTAAAAGGCGACTTAGGTAATTAAACCCGCCGTGTGGTATCCGGCTGAGTATAATGGACCACCCTCATTTTTTACCTAGGTATCGTAAAATTCGACTAAGGTAAGACGTCAGGAAAGCGGCTGGTCGTAAAATACATAGCCAAATCATTGACAATATGTTTAAAACATGTTGAGCCGATCGCACTTAGAGTGGGATAAGGGCAGGAGGATATATAACAATCTAACGAAGATTCTAAAGTAGTAGAATATGCAAATATTAAGAAAGCAGGAAAAGCAAGACTTTCAGCTTTTGGATTTAAACTAACCGGTGCTGAAAACTGAAGATATTTCAAAGCGGTATTAAGTTTGTCGATTCCACGAGCAAAGCTTAAGGTATATACAGTCTTAATTGATGAAATAAAGCAATCAGTAAATTCAAAAGCCTCTTTCTCTACAATTGAATGCATCCAAAAATATTTTGTAAAATAGAAGTAATTAAAACTGTAAAATAAAAGATTTTTAAGGAACGAAATCCACAAATTGGATTCAAAAAGTCACAAATAAATGAATGAAAGTCGAACAAGCGAAACTTTTTGTAGTCGGTGAGCTGGCAAAAGAATTGGAGTGGAGAAATGAAGAGCACCCGAATTAAGGAAATTAACTTTTTTATAATAAGGCGGGCTTTGCAAGCGACGTTCAATTAACTGTCCGTAATCATCACATCGTGAACTGTTACTTAAATTTTCATTTAAAAAATGTGGATTCATTAAGCAATACAAATAAGTTATAGGTAAGTAAAACTTAGTGGCGTCATTCAGAAATTGCACTCTCCTCTAATATTTTATACAATTAGGCGTTACTTTGCGGAAGTATAGGAGGTCCAAAAGTAATCAAAATATTATTTTGCTATAATCCGCGTTAAAAGAAAATATATGTAATGCTAAATGGACTATTTGTCCTCATACCTGATATGCAAAGTTTTAAAATATCGCAAAGCCAATTTGCGATTTTATCGTGGATCTGTTGACGATGCTTCGGTTACGGGGCGAAGCACTGCACACATTCACCGACAATTGTTGAGATTGTCGTGGTGAATGTGTGCTGTGCTTGTGTATTGTTGTGTTATTGGCGGCGGTTAGTGCATGAGTTTCTTAAAAATTCTGCATGTATCAGGTATGAGAATGAATAGTACACTCTATATTAAGCATTACGTATATTTTCTATTATCGCGGATTATAGCAATAAATACTTTTCTCCTCTAATAAACAAACAATTTTACTACCTCATTTATTAACACTTAAAAAACAAATACTTTTGAGTGTTTTTAAGAAATAAAGAATATATAAATCTTTTATATTAACATATAAATATAGGACCTTGTCCCTTAAGCAACTTACGCGCAACCTCTCCACAAATACTTCTTTATAATATTCAAAGACCGTAAGCTATTTACATAACAGTAGCATACATTACCAGGATTACAGGCATTATGTTGTTTTTCAGTCCCGGCGGTGCTTATTACAACGTATAACAACATTTGTAAAGCAAATTACATTAGCTTGTAGCCTAATGCTATTTTTGTTACGTTTCTTGGAACGGGAAAAAATTTATATGAACTTTCTTCGTGCTAATGTTTATGGACGGTGGCATTAGGGTTTTTTAGTGCGGTAGTTTTAATAGTGCTGGTTTTAGTTAAATGAAAATAAAGTAAGATATTAACTATTATAATATAACTGTAATCTAAGTCAATGTCCCGTTGGTAGAGCAAAGGACTTCTATTCTTGTAGAGAAGAGGGTTTCATATATTCCAGATATTCGCGAGAGATTTCATGTTTCGTGTTCATATTTTTTAATCGGTATCAATTTAATCGAATTTCGGTTTTTTAATCGGGTTTTAAAACAGTATTATAAATTGTACAATCATTTCAATTTATATTAACTTTTACGTTTTGCTAAAACTCAAAGACTGCGCAGCATTACCCACTTCAAAACTTAATACACCTTTAACCTATAGCTATATCTGTAAAAGATTATCGTATATTTTTTACATAGATCTAAATGATATTTAAACTCAAGGCATTTTATTATATTACGTTTTTTAACCATTTTAAAATACTGTTGCGTAGGAAGAACATTTTAATTTATGAAATTGCATTACGACATTCGACAACAACATTCTTAAACATATTACCACGAAATATGCATGTTTTTACATTTATAACAAAGATGGTGCCGTTTAAAAATGCAACATTCAAATATGGAACATTTATTGCGTTCTTGAACGTTGGAAATTTTTAATCTGTTTACGTCGCGAATGCAATAGTTTTTGTCCAAAGACAAATAAGTACTGCTCGCATTCTACAGTCGTTTTGGCGTTCAGAATGACGCAATTTGCATTTCTGCTTTCAAAGGTATGATAGCTTACCCAATTAAAATTTCTGCAATTGCGAAATATGTATAGACAAGAAATAATGGAGTGCTATGTTTCTCCATTAAAATTTAGGATGTACACACAAACATATATATACAACATACCTTTTTGTGTTGTTAAATAAAACAGTATGGTAATATTTACAGATTAGCAAAGGTGTCCTTCCTTTTCGATTTTGCATTCATGCACAATGCTGTTATAAATGCGGATCCCAAATCAATAAGTATCGACAGTGTTTTCCTTCACCGTAAGTAGCGTGAAGTGTTATAAAGAAATTATATATTATTTCACATTTTAATAACCAACCTATATAATATTAATAATCATTTTACCAATAACATTAAAATGAATTGGATATTGGAACCAAAAACCGGAAGTCAAATCCAATAACGCTTACGCGTCGATTCTAATGCTATGACGCGAGGCAAAAAAAACGAGCGCAAACTACTTTTATCTGAACCAATAAAAGCCAGAAAGGGACTCTTCTTATAGCATTCCGTAGTATTCGAATATCCCTAAAAATCGCCTTTTTCGCATTATATTTCTGACCATGATATTTTGTATTTTAACTAAAAAGAACGGCCTGTTACTGTCCCACTGTTAAGCATTTTCCTCCTCTCTCCAATTTTAGAGAGAAAGATTGGAGCTAAGACCGACCACTCTGCACCAATGCAGATTTGTTATTAATACATATCCCCACAATTTATTAGAGATATGCCGGTTTCCCCACGATGTTTTATTCACCGAAAAGCGTGTGATAAAGTGCAATAATGAATTAGATATATAAGTTTTATCAGAAAAACTCATTGGTGCAAAGGGTTTGAAACTGTGACCCTCTCAAAAGAGTCGCAAGAACTTTATTTAGTACCAAAAATCAATACGAGTTTTAAACAATGAGCGCAAGAAAGTTTACCTTTTAGAGAGCGGGGACGATGCATAGAGTACAAAGTCCAAAAACTAATTTATATTTTTTAAAGCTTAATAACCTCTAAAGCTCACAGCTCCTTACAATAATAATATACTCTAAGGTACTACGTATTAACTCATTTTCTCTATCCTCTCATCATCTTATGCTTTGATCATAGATAGATAGATAAACTCGAAATAATCAAAGAGATGCTGGCTTTATATTAATAATTCATTAAAATATCCTTAAAACTTTAACAGTAATTATTGACTTCACTTCATATAAAGTTCCACCATCAAAGTAATAATAATATTGGCAGTGTAAAATTAAAGGCGAGGCAAGGGGATATACCTCGCCGGATAAAATTACATAGAAAGCTCGGCAAACAGCGATCGGGCGCGCCATTAGGCCCATGCATAAATTGTTAACTCAGTGACGACGGCCGCCCGTCACGCTTCTTGCATGGACTTTTGATCCCCTTGTTCCAGTATTTTAATAATAAATTGCGGTTGCAATTGGCAGTGAAATTACCGTATATAGAATTCACTGTAAAATTGTCTTTGCATTACAGTTAACAGCTACAAAATATATAGTTGATTGATATTAATCAGAATGTCATAGGACAAAAGTCACGATAAAATTATGAATGACTAGCATTTACCCGCAACTCCGTTTGCGTGGCCTGTTGTGGCGCGATACGTTGATAATAGGCGCATTTCAATGTCATCCTATTCCTGTAGAGTTATCAGGATTTATATAGCCTATAAGTTACGCCGGTATACAAGGAATAATAGTGCTAAATGCCATCGATATTGATTAAGCGATTTTGCCCTAAAAGAGTAACAAATGTACATCCATACTCACAAACGTTTGCTTTTATAATATTAGTAAGATTTAATTTTCTAATCAGTAACTTTCGAATATGGATGTAGTTTTAAAATAATGAAAATTATCATGTTAAATTCAATAGGATATTTATTTATTTAATACATTGCTTGGTATATCGTCAAAAGGTTCACAAAATGTTAAATTTGATTACATATTCCGCTAATTTCACGTCATGCAAAGCCTATTCTATAATTTAAAATAGGACTCACAATCTGTACTGAACACAATCTGCGTGCAATATCTCATATGTATTTGGAATTAGTAAAGCACACGGATTAAAAAATCAACGAAACCCATCCATTTCTTCGCAAAACCATGACAAAATCCAAAAAACCGTAGTAAAGTTTAAAAATATAGGTTCTAAAAATAATGTATGAAGTAAAAGAAACTGTAAAACACATGTCTGTAAACATGTTGACCTGTTTTGCCTAGTTATTTTAGACATTCCTATCTGCTTCGATGTTAGTTTGATTCCGCGATTTTCTAACTAACCATAATAGGGCAAAATATATATAAAGTAATTTTCTTGGAGCGGCAAAATAAAAAAGTGTGTTGCTCTGAAAAATCAAAGTTTTATTTTTATTCGTCTTAATCACTATATTTACACTATATACTATAAACTAAAACTAATATAACTACCTGAAAAATCAAAGAAACGACAATAAAGTTTATATTTTGCCCTTAAATATTTACATTATATCAATTCTGTTAATATTTGCTTTAAACATTTTTCTTTTGACGGCGTCAATTCGTTTCCTTTTCGAAATTTAAAATTAAGATGTGTACATATCAAAATTAAAAAGAATTTATATTCTTTACATATATATAAATAATCATAATTTAAGACCATATTTTAATACATCAATTAATGTAAAATTGTCTCATTTTTTGATTACTTACTTAAATAACCTTAATAATCCTTACTAACTTAATAACCTTTAATAATCATCTTATGTATAGTGGATCACCCCGCCGTGTGGTATCCGGCTGAGTAGAATAGACCAACCTCATTTCTTACCGAGGTGTCGTAAAAGGCGACTAAGGTAAGTTGACTCACCGTGTGGTATCCGGTTTAGTAGAAGAGACCACCCTCTTTCTTACCGAGGTGTCGTAAAATACGACAGAGGTAAGTTGATGTCAGGCAGGCGGCCGGTCGTAAAATACGCAGCCAAATCATGTGACAGCATGTTTATAACATGTTGTGCCGACCCCACTTAGAGTGGGATAAGGGCAGGAAGATGATGATGTATAGTGGATCACCCTTCTGTTGTGCGATTTACTTTTTGTACAGAAAAACATATTCTCTGTATATAATACGAATAATATGTTCTCAATACACATAAAAACAAAATATATCGTCCAAAACTGCCGTAAAACAATATCCATTAGCGAAACTTATCCCATAATATCTCAAATTACTTAACAAAAAGACATATTGACAGTATAAAATTGACATGAAACAAGAAGACTTCCGCTGAATAAAATTTCATAAAAAGCTCCGCAAACGGCCATCAAGCACGCTATTAAGGCTCGTGTATATTGATTTACAGGTAATGTATTAAATCTAAGCTTTTAAAGTTAAATTACTTAACTTTATTTTAATGTTTATCTTCAATTTAATGTTAACGAAGTGATCTGCGCCAAATAGTGACTTCCTGTTTTCTGAATTGACTATATGCTGTTAGCCCTAGCGGCTTTTACAGCGCCACCGGGCGGGACGGGCGAAAGCAGAAGCATCGTCGAAGTTGCGAAATGCGGAGAATAGAGCGCAGAAGCTCTACTAGCGTCGGGAAACGTGACTTCCTTATCATCCTCCTGCGCTATGGTCGGCACAACATGCTATAAACATGTATTCACATGATTCGGCTAGGTATTTTATGATCGGCCGCCTGCCTGACACCAACTTATCTCAGTCGCCTTTTGCGACACCTTAGTAAGAAAGAGGGTGGTCTATTCTACTTAGCCGGATACCACACGGCGGGTCGACTCACCTCAGTCGCCTTTTACGACACCTCAGTAAGAAATGCGGGTGGTCTATTCTACTCAATTGGATACCACAGATTTAATATCGTAACGATTAAGGTATGCCCTATTTGTCATATGTAAGAAATAAATAAATAAGATTCGTATTTTGTACAACCACCTCATAGCCTCATATTACGTAATTTCGCCTGGCAAGTGATAGCATACCTTATATTACAAAAGGAATATAATAACAGGAATTGTAGTCAAATTGTTTTCGCATAAATACTTGCACTGTACGCAATTTATCAGATGAAATATAGGAGTCCTAAATTTACATATACTAAAATACGATACAACTTCCATATTTACATTCAAAGACTTGTGAACATACTATTAATCGGCCTTACTTTACAGCCTCACCGTGTGACAAGTATTGTAGGTACTCTCGAAATATATTTTTTTATTGAATTCTCGCACTTACTGCTCAGAAAATAAAAGTGTAGTAGCTAAATACGATTGTCAGCATATTGTCGTATACGTTGCATATACGTGTGACAAATTGCCCGGTAAGCACATTGTTTGGTCTCACGGAATAGCAAGCAGGTCCTATCTTTCACTTTGTGTTAAGTACAATGAACCGCATAAATATGGTGATATTATATTTGTTGTCATAAAAAAAGTTTTGTGTAGTTATTTACTACGCCAAAAAGTCTGTTTAAAAAAATGCTTTTTATTTGATATTTTCAACAAATCTTTCATAAAATAACAACCATAAATAGTTTTTATTAATAATATCAAATAATGTTTTATTTTTGATGTAAGTAAATATAAAACACATTACATAACATATATAATTATGGGATGTAAACGTTCTGCAGTTTTACTCCGTTTAATAAGTATAAAGTACTGCGGTTAATACGGCTTACTAACATCTCCTTTTACAGTCACCAGGATTTAGTCGTCGAATTAAACATAATGGTAATTCAAAAGCATTTCAAAATTACCTCATTAAGACCCATAACGCAACAGCTTTTAGCTTTATAGACCAGTGCCAGTCTTTTTAATTTACCAACCAAAGACGAAAAATATTTGTTTTCTATTTGTTTCTGTTTTTTTTACAGGTTGTATTAATTTTCTTTTTTATTAATTCTCTTTTTCTTTTAATTTAACGATTACATAAAATTACTATAGTTCAATTATATCTCTCAGTTGTCGTAACTTAATTTGAAAGTTGTTTAATTAAAATACTACTTATTTTAAGTTGTCCAATGTATAATTTTAATGTAAGGTGTGTATTTTGTTGGTGACCTATAAATAAATAAATAAAATCTGTATGATAGATATATTTGACACCGACTGTCCCAATACGTACGTTGTTACGTCGAGAATGACTATGATTAAAGATCGTTACTGTGCACACTTGCAGGAGGTCCGTAGCACGATGGTACAGATTATAAATGAATACATATTTATGGCGGTGTTTAAATTTGTTTGTACACTTTAACGGCCAGCTATAAACAACCTTTTTTAATTTACCAATTTGGAATTAACTGTGAGCCTTAAAGGGAAATTAAGTCAGTTTTATTTTAATAATCATTTTATGGTAGGTATAAACTGGTCAGTTAAAATTTATTATTAGAATCACACGTACGTATTCGGGACAAGTAAAGTGATGATTTACAGGCTGAAGTTTACATAAACATTATAATTTAAAAGTAGTATAGTATTAATGAACTTTATTGTACGAGCTAACAAATATATTTGCAACATCGGTATTTACGTCCTATTTTTAATATCGTAGCAATTGAAAATCAGTACGACGTTAGTGGTCGCGCGTGCTCAACATATCAAATTTATATCAAAATCATATATCATATACTTATGATAATAAGTATATGATATATGATTATGATATATGATATGTAATTTATTTTTAATATGATAATATTATAATAAAAAATCTATTAAGCGTCCTATCAATTAAGCGTCCCAATTTATCAATCTATCAACCAAAGATCGTATAAGGTAACCCCACTTAGAGTGGGATAAGGGCAGGAGAATGAATGAAATACGATGATACTAATATCAATTCATAGTATGATGATAATATTTAAATAATGAACCTCGATACAAATGCTAACAATAATTGTACGAGTTTCCAACACAATTAACGAATCGCAAAAATTTCTTAATGTTTGAATTCCACGAATTTTTTTCATAATATTAAAGAAAATACCTTATAAAATACAAAAATAGTTTCATTTCCATAAATCATTACGAGAAATACAGATTGAGACCTAGTATGTTCAAAAATACTCGTGCCAGAAAGGCCTTGTTCTTTAATAATCAAAAATAAATGTCATATTTATAGCGTAAATTTACAAAGAATTGTTAATCGTCACACTAAAGTCAATAAGTGGAATTTATTATCATCTCACTGGATTCCAAAAAGGTGGAAAGTATTATTTGATTTATTATATTATCTAACTACTCCCACGCACGTCTCCTGAGTGATACTTAATCAACAGTCGGTATTTATTGCTCTGATTTCACAATTATTGCACTAAGCCTATATATTATTGTAAAGAGCTACTCAATAGATTACAATAGGGAAACTATTTACAGATTGATATGAAATATAGTCATCGGGCTCATTTATGCCTATTACTATTACTCTCCTACTGCTAGGAATGGCCCTCTTCTCTCCGTTATTGGAGAGAAGGATTGGATCTAAGACCTACCACGGTGCTCCAATGCGGATTGGTAGGATGCACATATCTCCAGATTTCTCTACAGATATGCTGGTTTCCTCACGATATTTTCCTTCTCCGAAAAGCGTGTGATGAATTGCAATTGAAAAACTCATTGGCGTCTGCCCGGGTTCGAACCCGTGACCCTCTCGAAAGAATTGCACGGTGTTACAGCTTATTTATGCATTTATGGATCAATGCCGATACAATGAAAGCCGCATCGTGTAAAAATTGTTTAGCCCGTATTGGTTTAGTTCATTGCTAAATTAATTTTATTTATTTATTCGGATCTCCAACCATATTAAATATAAATACTCCAACAAATATCTCATATATTTTAAAATTGAATATTTAGTACCAATTATAGGAGATCACATAGTTCTTAGCTTACTAGTTGTCTGGCCAAGAGTTGCTGTGGCTCAATTTAATGTAGGATTCCCCTCGAAACAGAACTCGACAGTTAAAAAATGCTCCGATCGCCACCAAACTTCACAGGATCGTCCACTGGGTCAAGATTGTCTGAAAATTTCATTAAAATCTGTCCAGTTTCGGATCTTAGTCATCGGTCTGATTTGGAGTCTATAAAAGACATAAACACAAACATTCAATTTTATACATTAGATTTAATATAGCTTACACTAATAAGTAAGTCGCATTATTTTATATAGCTAGTGCCCAAGTTACTTATATAGCAAAAACAATATATTACACGAGAATAGCCGTAGGCAAACACCGTAATTTATATATTTGAGTTGTCATTAACATTATCAATTACAGAAAAATAACTCACTTTAGATATAAATGTAATGTATGCATTTAAATATAACGGACAATAATAGCCTCTGTGATGTCAAAAATAAAATCGATTTTATGTAAACTTGAATAAAATCGTTAACACGTGATTTCTTAGGGTTGTCATCTCGCAATAACCATAAAAATTTATTATATTCCATAAAAAATGCTTAAAAATTTTATCTTTTAAAAAAATATGTTATTTCCACTCTATGTGGGGTCGGCACAACATGCTATAAACATGTTGTCACATGATTTGGCTACGTATTTTACGACCGGCCGCCTGCCCGACATCAACTTATCTTTCTCAACGGGATACCACACGGCGAGTCGACTTACCGTAGTCGCCTTTTACGACACGCTAAAAATTATTATCTGACGGCGAATTAGCACAATGGCATAGAGCACTAGTGAAAAAATAATTTTCTTTCACTCTAGTGCTGTATGCCATATTTTTAAAGAAAAAAAAGTCCATATGATGTAAGCTATAGTGAAACATCAATAAAAATCAAAATTACAATATCATTAATTTTTGACGTAATATTAATCATCATAAATAATCTAATGTGAATTAGACTTGTTATGGTACTTGAAACATTGTGCATACATCGCACGAGAATACAATTATTGGGCAATAAAGTTTTAAGCAACAAAGTTTTATTTCATTTATGGGATATTACCCTATAAACAATGACATCATGTAATAATGAGTATAATACCACTGAAATTAATTTTACTACTACCATCAATGACGTAGTTTAATTAATCGTCATCAATTAGTGGACGTGTGGATAGAGATAATTTTTACGACGTCGTATTCTTACAAAATATAACATTGAACAGAATTTAAGGACAGGATTTAAGGAGAAGGAGTTTTTCGATCATCTGGAGACGAGTGTACAAAAAAAGTCTGACAGAGGGCGAGAAATTAATTCACTGTCTAGAGGAGCTACTTCACGTTCATTAGATCAAACTGCAGAGATGCGTAAATACATAAAAAGTAACAAGGCTTTAATTAATAGGAATCCAAAGATAAGTTTTTACTTTAAAATATAATTCGCGCGTATAATTCACAATAGACGTTAAATTATCTATTTTTTCCTTCGATAACAGAATAAACAAAACAGACAATTGAGTGAATTTTAACATTTTAACGAACTAAAACAACAACTCGCAACTTCGTTTGAGTGGACTATTGTCGCCTGAAAGGTTGATAATATATGGCGCTTTTCAACGTCATCCTTTTCCTGTAGAATTAACAGGATTTCTATAGCCTATATGTTATTCCGGTGTATAAATAATAACTGTGCCAAAATTTATCGATATTGGTTCAGCGGATTCGCCGTGAAAGAGACATTACATTACATCAATACTCACATTTTCGCATTTATAATATTAGTAGGATATTATATAATATTTCTAAAATAAAATTTAGATTGGCGCGTATTTTATAACTATTTGTCATTATCAACACAAACGCAAAACTATTTAATTTGAACTATTCAAATAAAACATAGTACCATAAAATACGATGGCAGCCCTAAAGCCCACGCATTGTTCGATTCACAAGAACTTAATTAGTCGCATCTCAACGCACCGTCTGAGGTTATTTATGGTCAGCTACACAATTCAACTGATTGTAAGCAACCACCCGAGTCGCATTTCATAAGATGAATGTGACCTACGAACGATATGATGCCATTAAATATTGATAAGCATTATATTTAGGTACCTATACCAACAATGGCGCAGCTTGCTACTCAAATTAGCTGTAACCCAGCCTGATTCTCTAACGATCTACACGCTTTGAGTTTTTAGGAATCCAATTTAGAATGAAGGCTTCTTTGGAAGAGAATTACAATTTTAAACCTTCCTAACTGCTCCAATGCTGATTGGCTCTACACATAGCCCAACAAAAATGTGCAAATTTCCTTACTATATTTTCCGTTACCGTAATTAAGCTTATAATAAGCTCATATAATTTGAATATGCTTGGATTCGAGTCCTTTAGGGCCAGCGCTCGAACTATTCGAAGACCAACCACAGACTATCCTATTGATACCAACTAACCAAAATATCACTAACCATAGACCAGTAGTATATCGGTATAATAATATGTAGACGATTACAAAAATGTCTCAAGCATACTGACTGTTAAAAATAACTTTAATAAATTTACAGACATACCTGTATAATAATTTTATACGAAAAATGAACACCAATATGAAAAATCTGTTATTATAATATTTTAACATAATTGTAATCAATAATATTTTAACATAATTGATATATCGTAACAACATAAACAATATTATATCGGCATAATCAATGACTCCCATTTAATTTACAAGCCTAACATAATTGGGTTCATAATTTTTTTAAGATTTATTATATTCCTTTTGAAACAATTAATAAAACTTGTACTTTCTAACCTTTTTTATGGTTTTGTTATTGAATAATAATAATTTTATGGAAATTTCTTCATATATTTACTTACGACATTTAATTTTTTTTATCTCAAAACAGATTTCCATCATTGTCATGGAAAAGCCGTTTATAGTTAGTAGATAATTTATTCCTAATTTGTATGTAATACTTTTATTACAAGTATGTTCTTAGCATTTTATTCCGTCACGAACCAGAAGAATCGCTGATCGAATCTCGATCGAAGATCGAAGATCACCCACTTTCTGTATAAGCCTCCTTTTAACAGTGTTTTTAAACTGCTGTAATGGCAAAGCTAACATTAACTGGGGAATTTTATTACAGAATCTTATACTCAAATCCATAAACTCTACTCTAGTATAATAACTCTTTGGGTGTTTAAGAAATAAACTCGGTTCTAGATGACATGCCCTGAATTACAACTTTACATTGTTATCACTCTATCAGAAACGTTGCGCGTAAACACTGATCAACTTAACGTCTAAACGGGACCTTTATTATGATGGATGATATCGCTTTTATACCGTGTTTGTTTATGTTGGCAATCCTAATTTAATCTATAGTGTTCTATAGGGAATTTTCATCATAAAAATATTTGTATTATGTTTTCTATATTCGAGTATTTAGGAAACTACTAAACTATGACTGCTAACAAATTCTAAGTGAAAGACGGTTGCTTTTGTCGGACATCTATAGAGAGGGTCTCGGTATCAATTGCCTAGGTTGATCCCAGAAAGAAAGATGCACGGGAAAGGAGCACCTGAAAGGCAATGTCTTAAATGGTTCAATAATATAAGAGAGTGGACTTAGATACTATGAAATAAAAAAGATGGAACACCACCATGCTGACCTCTGAACTTTATTTCAAAGATAGCACTAAATGATGATGAAGTGAATAAGTTAAACTTCAATAAATATACCGTTATTCACTTGCTGTCATTCATTGTTTTAACACTAGTCTAAGATCCGTACTAAGTTTTCCTAGAACTAGATCAACAGAGGTTATTAATATAAATCTAAAAATTCTTTTAGTTTCAGTTATAAATGACACAAATTTATCATACTACCAATCCAATGCAATTTGGCTAATCATTTCCCCTACATACAGCCAAAATATGGCATTCCCCTCATACGTATTTTCCTTAAATCCCCCATTTTCCATTTATAACTTTGGTGCTTTTAGAAGAGGGATGAATAGGCATTATTTACGCAAGTACAATTCCTTCGAGACTGCATCAACGGCCTCTATAAATTGTGTTGTTATCCGTAACTAACCTTTGCTTGTAACTTGAACAGTGCAGTTACAGTCCAAATACCAGCACCAGCAGTTGGGAGATCGTGATATTAAGTATATTCTGTAATAAGTGGCGCTATCCCACTGTTGGGCATAGGTCTCCTTTCTCCATTTCTAAGGGTCGAAGCTAAACACAAACTACGATGCTCCAATACGGATTGGTAGGTTACGCTTATGCTCCAGAATTCTCTAGAAATATGAAGGTTTCTAACAATGAGTTTCTTCACCGAAAAAGTGTGATTGCAAACATCATTTAGACATAAGTATTAACACAAAGACTCATTGGTGCCTGCCAGGTGCTTGAACCCGGTATCCTCACGAAAAAGTCGAACGGACTTTATCGCCGTGTATCGGATTTCATTTTTTTTCTGTGACTATAAGTATTCGATTTAACCCTTCTGGTCCATCTAATTTACAGACAAAACTATAAAAAAGGAGATCACTTCTTATTGACTGTATTTTTAATGTCGCAAAACGTTGCAATTTATCCAAACAGGTTCCTAAGGGTTCGCTCCCTGATGGTAATCTTTATTACTAATGAACGTTATTTACAGAGTCAACATTGACATGTTAGGAAGATAGGAAATATTATGAGGTACAGTGAAGTTATAAGACGTATATGTCTAAACAAGTTTAGTAATATCAGTAGCATTAATTAATATTATATATGCAGAAACTAAGACATAAGACATTTAAAGAGTAGGCAAGGACCTACTTACTATATCGCGATTTAAACAGTAGATATCTCTATAGCTTGTCTCAAAACATAAACTTCGTCAAATTATTGTGACTCGAAAAGAGTTATCATCCTCCTGCCCTTATCCCACTCTAAGTGGGGTTGGTTCATGTTTTAAACATGTTGTGAAATGTTTTGGTTAGTTATTTTACGGCCTGCCACCTGCCTGACGTTAAACTTACCTTAGTCGCTTCGTACGACACCTCGGTAAGAAATGAAGGTGGTCTATTCTACTTAGCCGGATACCACACGGCGGGTTAATAAAAAGGTATTTTTTTATTATACAATCATACTGCTCTAAAATAACTGTATCTCAAACCAAAGGAAGCCTTATTGATCAATAATAATAAAATATAATAAAGTTAAGTTATTGAACGTTTTATTTTTTTTTATTATTGAACTGAAGATGTAATGTTTTTCCGACGGTTTCAAACGAATGATCTGGAGTTTCCAAAGTCTTTAGGAGTAATATAATTTCTTTGTAAAGCCAGATGCGGTTAAACGTTAGGTAGAAATCAACTCAATTATCTACCATCGTCTCCCTAATTACGGAAAGTAATGGACCGGATGATTTCCTTAATGCTTGAAGATAAAGATCTTCGGTTTGATTACGTTTCAATCGAAAATATTGACTTTTTTATTAACAGTTACGATATGAGATGCGCTTGAAAAATCAAAATATATTTCTCAGTTTTAAACTGCATCGATTTATAAAGATTAAAAATGTATTGTACATTATCGCTTTACAGATAAAACGTATGCTGGTAATAAATCGAATGCAGTTTATCTTAGAAGGCTTGAAGATCAGTTACAGACCTCGAAAATCGAACTGAACGTGTTGATCATTGATAAAACTCAGCGAATGAGTTATCCAGTACATGTAGGCCATAAGTATTAAGGCCTTAACTTTGATTAAGTTTTATGTGCAGTTGACCAAAGAAATATTTTCTCGTAATTATTCTAATCACTTTCTAAAACTATTAGAATATTTAACCGGTGATCTTGATACATGTTATATAATACTAGGTTTGACTAGAGCTTCGCCCGCGAGGGAATTAGTGTGTCACAAAGTTATTCCCGCTTGAGTAACGTAATATTTTTAATTGAAATTTTGAACATAAAAGTAGTTATTGTGAGTTAACCATAACATATAGAGACATGCTGTTGCGGACTTTTTTGTAGTGTTTTTGAAGGTCTACAATTGTCTAGAACATTACTTTAATGTATCGTCGTGTATTGGGTTATGCGGTGCACGCGAGTAAAGCTCCCAGCAGGCGGGTTTTTTTGTCATCAACACAATTTACATTAAACGGTAATGTACTATTAACCTAAACTTTTCGGAAGAATTGCACTATCTCTTAGTAAAAACTGCACAAAAATCCGTTTAGTAGAATTTGAGAAAATCGATCACATGCAAACAGACAGCTTTTGGGGACTGTTTTATAAGTTTATAGATATAGATAGTTTATAGATAGACTTATTTTGGCGCTAGTATCGCTTAAATAAAATATTTGCCGTAAACTGTTTCACCATCTTGATATACAAAAATATGATATAACTAGTTGTGTGGCAACTTGGTTAATACGTCACTAGTTTCAAAAATTTTATCAGCAGTGGTTTCTTTTTTCGTGAAAATAGAAAAGCTGCATGGTAATTCTTGGCCTAAACGGTATAAATAACGTTAATATTTTTATTAGAAACGTATACACGCAAGCTAGATGCTTAATAAAAATAGCCTTCCTACCTTCTCATAAAGGTACGGTAACAATGCAATAAATGTTTAATATACGTGTAATGGGCGAGCAATAATCGTAACTCGTCTGGTTCTTAAACAATGGTTATTGTTAAAAAGTTATTTAGCTTTCAGAAAGCGTAGGCTTTTATTTAAGACTCGTCTACTGCGTGAGTAGGCAAGTAACTATGGTCTTGGGTGGTGCTTTAATAGTTTTATTTAAAGCAATAATTATATACTTATAAAAAAACCAGAAGACCAGAAAGGAAAGATTAACTATACACTGTCCATTATATTAACCATCTTTTGACAGATTGACGATTTACATATTTAGTGATGTCCTAAAGATTCTCGTATGCGATACCATTCCGATTATAGTACCTACTATCATTAATCGAATTACGTACCTAAGTAATTCGATTAATGATAACCTACGTAAACTAATAACAGATATAGAAATCAACATTTTGATTTAATATTGCCTTAGTTTTTTGAAAATAAATGTTAATCCGTGTGTATTTATTATAATCATAAAAAATATATTATACATCAACTGGCAACATCAACAGACCTTCCGCCCGGCCGCCATTTTGACGTGATCTGTCACTCTCAACGAAACGCCCGTGATAGTCACACGCATTTACGTTCGCTGAGTGTTCTCTCGCATCTGTTACACCTTGAGTTAAGTAGCTTTATTCCTCGGAAAAACTTTTGTGAAACTTATATTAATTGATCGTGAAAATGCCGAAAGGACGTGTGTTGAAAGCACAATCGAGACAGTTAGTGTTAAAACTTCATGAGTATTTTGAGCAAGAAAATCAAAATGGCGGACCTCTTATACCTATCACGCAAGTCCGAAACCGTGTTGCAGCCGCGTTGGGGATCAGTCTATCAACTGTGACTAAAATCACTACTGATGCCTACGGCAGGAGCGACTTGGAGCAAAACAAACCATCTACACCAAAAAGAAAGCGCCGGGCTCATAAGGTGACAGCTGTTGATGACTTTGACGCTGACGCTATTCGTCGTCATGTATATGATTACTACTTGAGAAAAGAAATTCCAACTTTGAGAAAACTTATTGTTTCTTTGAAAAGAAGTGGTCTATTTCATGCTGAAAAATCTTCTTTGGTCAAAGTTTTGAACACAATTGGCTTTTCATATAAAAAGTTAAATAAAAGAAAATTATTAATGGAACGCACAGATATAGCTATAGCACGTTGTGATTTTTTAAGAGAGGCAAAGAAAATACAAGATTGGGCAAATATTGTTTTCACGGATGAAACATGGCTCAACGCTAACCACACACTATCTCGTTTCTGGACTGATGATACTGCTGATTCCACTTCCTCAGTACCAATGGGAAAAGGTGAGCGCCTAATCATTTGCCATGCAGGTACAGCAAAAGGATTTGTACAAGACGCACTGTTGGCATTTAAATCGAAGAAATCAAATGACTACCACGAAGAGATGAATGCAAATGTGTATGAAGAGTGGTTCAAAAAAATGCTCATTTCATTGGAACAACCATCAATAATTTTTATTGATAATGCGCCCTACCACTCCCGTCAAATTGACAAAATGCCAACACAGGCTAATAAAAAGCATGAAATAATTAATTGGCTTCGGGACAATGGAGAAAATGTGGACGACTCAATGTTAAAAGTTGAATTAATAAAAATATTAAAAACCAAAAAGAGAGCAAAACGCTATGTAATCAATGAAATGGCAGCAGAATATGGCCATACTGTTCTTCGGATTCCTCCATACCACTGCCAGTACAACGCAATAGAACTTATATGGGCACAAGTAAAAGGGCATGCTGCGAGATGCAATACAAGCCCCCCATTCACAGCTAATAAAATGTTGCAATTGCTAAAAAATGCTTGCACCCACGTAACGGCCGAGAACTGGGCAAGTGTGGTGGAAAGAACTAAAAGAGTAATATTCTCTGATTGGGAACGTGATATTGCGTTTGATAATATATTATCTACACAAGAGCTAATAATAACTGCTACTGAAGACTCCTCATCGGAGGAGTCTAGTGTTGATTATCATTCCGACGACTCGTGCTAATAAAATAAATTAAAATATCCTGATTGTTTTATTTGTATTCATGTATTAACTAAGAAGAAAGTAAAACTTTATATAATGTTATTAAATGTCTTTTAATACTCGTAACATCGATTTCTACCGATTATTTTTAATCTGTGGCATAATCGTAGTAACCATTATGTGTGACATCACTAAGTGGGCGGTACCCATCCATAAAGTACAAATATTATTTGTATGATATTTGTACGTAAGCAATACAAAACTTAATGAGCGTGAGCTGTCAAAAGACTGATAATATGATGGACGCAGTATAGTCAACTTCTTTGTTCCCAATGAACCCTGCTTTTAAACAACTGTGACTTAATCAACCTACTATTATTGGAAACTAATAATTTTGAACTGAAATTTGATACTTTTTAAAAATAGGTATAAAATTTTAAACCTTACTAAACAACTGTTTTTAAACTAAAAAATGTCTTTATTATATCTCAAATTCTTTAAGATTCAATTTATAAAAATTAGAATAATTATTAAAAGCTTTTATTTAACATCTTATGGATTTAGGTGAAGGTGGAATCTTGCATGTAACATAGTCAAATTGAGCTAAAATTTTACATACTGGTCAAAACTCGATGACAATGCATGTTTCTGGTAACCATGACCTGATGCTGCAGGATTGGCTCCAAACGAGGGAATTCCGCAATGTTTAACAAAAGGGACATTTTATTAAGTTTTTTATTGACTTGACTTATTTTTGTTTAGGTGTATATTGAAATCAGTTCTATTCAAATCGTAAATCTTAACTAATTAATTTTCATTGGGGTCTATTAATGCGACATACATGAAACGGTTTCAACGAGTAATAATTTGACGTAATACGTTTGATGGTCAAAAAAATTAAGGAGTCACGGTCGGAACAACACGTGCATCAAAAACGCTAAATTTCAATCAAATTCGCTGTCTTATATTAACTGCTTACATCATACACGTCCACTTCAGTTACGGTATGTGCAATACATATATATTAGCACTTATGTCAGGTTCCTAATAATTTGCGATCAATGACAAGCAATCTCCAGGATATGCATAAAATTTAAGGCATCTTATTTGAATACAGCTTTTTTAAATGTTCATAAGAACATTATGAGTAGTTTAGCATTGAGAGTATAATATAATGAGTAGTCAAAGTTTTGTGCTGACGCACAACAGATGAGGACTTTTACAACTTATCTTAATGGGAAAGCTTTCCGAAAAAAGAGTCGTGGGACGCAGAAAGAAATCCTGGCTTCGGAACGTTAAAGAAATGTACGGAGATCGCGAACGCTGAACTATTTCGGTCAACGATGGTTAGGGATAAATTTATGAATCTGGCTGCGAACCTTCGCTAGTCGAAGAAGTACTTAAAGAAGAAGAAGTCAAAGTTTTAGTAGTTTCAATAATTGAATTTTTAAGCATCACAAGAGAAGATCAATATAAGAGTTACTTCTAAGAATGGAAATTGTAAAGAGCTATTGTGGGGTAGCTCTACTTGCGCCAAAAATACCTCGTTCTCGCGATCCCGTCTATGAGACTAGACCACAATTTAATATAGTAGAGAAATAGTGGTTAACTGTTAGGTGTAAAGTCACTTATTCCTCGTAAGAGACTGAGAAACGATTAATTAATGGGCTATAATAAGTCGTGTCCAAGGTCTATGTTGAAGACCCTTTTTACTTTTTTTACCCAAAATTACTAACATATAAACCATTTTACAATTTGCTATATGTCAGGCAAGTATAAATCAGAATCGGTAGATAATATATCGCTCGCTTAGTATTAAAGTGGCCGGATTCAAAATTAGTCTTAATTAAAGTTGATACATTAAAAACTAAAAAAGCTAGTGTTTTCTTGCCCTTTTAAGTTTTGAGTCTCTTTAACGACGAGTCTTGTAGGCGCTATTGCAATTTGCCATAAAACAACTTTTTGAATTAGGTCACTTTAATACTAAGCGTGCGATATATCATACTTTCTTGTAACACAAGTGATACGTATTCTTATTGAGATACTTATTGGTACATATTGAGATTTATATCTACGTGACTCGAAGTTGAATCACGAAATCGATTCAAAGAACAATCGCTATCGGCGATCTTTACATATTTTCAACTTATTATCGATGCAGCGTGTTTTATGCGAATCGATTGTAATCGTGTACAAATATTTTTACCGCTGCCTTTTTATCCGACGCAGGCGGCGCAGTCGGGCAATAAATATTAAATTTTATTATTCGTTATACACTTTCATACAATTATATTTTCACTCCGTCATGTTTTTATTACTGATAACATCTTATCGGATAATGTTAGATAGAAAATATAAACTTAGTAAAAGTGTAGCTGTTACTAAGATAATGTAACTTAGGAAAGAGTCTGTTACTATCCCCCTTTATTTATTTATTTATTTATTAAGGAACATCAACAGCACACATATTAAACAGTGATTAGGCTAAATACAAAAATAAGAAAACATCTGATACATGCACCAATTATAGATGTACACAGCATTGTCTGGACGGTTCACTGTCTACTATTAATTAAAATTAAAAGGACTTTCACGCTACAAGATCATTCTTCTTCTTCCCGCTTAGATCCAGCAGCTCCCCGCGACCATTTTGACGTCATCTGTCAACCTAGCGGGAGTTTGCCTATACTACGTTGTCCGATGCGGGATTTCCACCCTAGCACCTTAAGACCTCGTTCATCGGTTCATCAAACAATGAGCCCCGCCCATTGCCACATCAGCTTCGCTACCCATTATGGCCGTCATTTTGGTCTTCCTACGGATTCCCTTATTTCTAATTTGATCACGCGGAGATATGCCAAGCTCTTTCCATTAACTCGTTACTATCCCATTGTTGGAAAAAGACCACATTCGAACTCTCGCATTACTTCAACGCAGATTTGCAGGTTTCAGGTTTCATAACGAGGGTTTCTTTCACTCGAGGAGTTGTATCATTTAGTAACTCACTTTGGACCAACTCTCTCACCATTCGACCAATGAATATAAAATGAATAAAAATCTATGCTAATGTATAAAGCTGAAGAGTTTGTTTACTTGATTGTTAGAACGCGCTAATATCAGGAATTTATAGACAGATTTGAAAATTGATTTGATATTTGAGTGTAAGATAGTAAAAAAAGAGGAAGTTATTAAAAAATCTCTTATAATTGACTCCTTCTTACTACTTTTTGCTCCAAATTTCAATTTGGGCAAAAATTGTGATACACTGATTTTAATGCGGGCGAAGCTGCTGACACAGCTAGTGGTATTTTAATTAATCATTTTTAACAAAATTGTAAACAATACCAAAATATATTATGACGTGCACAAATAAACGACTCACAATTAAACACCTAAAACATTTAAATACCTTTATTAAAAATACAAAAAATATAAAAATAAATAATCAAATTGAGTACGTTCAAGAAAAAATGTGGCCGATTATTTTTCATAGTTATGGGTCACGCGAAATAATCATAATTTTTGAACTTGAAAGTTGTTACATGTAATTTGGTTGATGGAGATAAAAGAAAAATACGACGCCGATCTTGTACGATACCAAGCGTTCTCGAACATGTCCTAGGGTTGGGCGTATTTATTTAATTCATCGACTTCTAATCGATTTCCTAACCTTTCTTGTACTTTATTATTATTATGTAATGACTTGGACCTTAATTGAATGAATTGCTCAGTGTATTTTTGTTGCAATTTGTTTTGTTTAATTTAAACAAATAATGCTCGATATGAAAATTTTTCCCTCAAGTCCTCGTTATTATTCAAAATAACGAAAAGATAGCAGAAATATTCTATATACTAGCCCGATGCTCCTAATGCTTTAGTGATTTAAAGGCGTAAACGTAATAATATACAGACACAGAAAGATAGGCAGACAGACATATTTACGGATTTATAGTATGAACATATCATCATCGTCAGCTTCCTGCCCTTATCCCACTCTAAGTGGGATCTATTGTTTAGTTATTTTACGCCTGCTTGACGTCAACTTACCTTAGTCGCCTTTTACGACACTTCGGTAAGAAATGGGGGTGTTCTATTCCACTCAGCCAGATACCACATTGTAATCCACGGCTATATATAAAGACAAGCTTTTGCTGAGTAGTGATGGAAGTTATTAACGAGTACACATTTTAAATCAAACTTTTTTTATACATAAATTAAAAAAATAATTGTGATTTCCTATTTATTTAAATAGGTTTGTATTTACAAAAAAAATCCTACGTAAGATAAAATGTTTCTTTTTCTTTCTTTATTACCCGTTATAGATATAAAGATTAGTATGTACTCGATTCACAAGTTAAGATGCCCATCACTACTGTCCGTGTTGCAATGGTATTATTAAATTAGAACCTAGAGTTAGATCCCTCTGAATAATTAGTAATTAAAATGGACTCGCGTGCAGCCACTGCCGGTTGGGGGCTTGCTAATTCATGGTAAAATAAATGGGCTTCGTTTAATGATTTGTCACCTAAACATAGAGTTATTATGGGAATTCTATTTAAATAAGGTGGTTTTAATTATTCTTATTAACTCTTATATTTATACGGACGGTAATATGGAAATTACACTGCATGAGTAGATACTGTATCTATAATACAATCTATTTCTTTTTTAGCAGTTTTTTCAATGCCCGAAAACATAACACAACCCGAAATTAAATCTAGCTAGGTCGATTTTCAAAACCCATTATATGGTGAATTTCATGAAAAATCGTTGATGCTGTTTATAAAAAATCTGAAATATAAATATATATATATATATATATATATATATATATATATATATATATATATATATATATATATATATATATATATATATATATATATATATGTGTGTATATATATATATATATACAAGATTAACTCATTTTAAATATTAAAGATTATTGAGTTTTCTTTAATTTCGGGTTAAAGACATTTATTTTCTCAAAAGAATAATGTTCACTTAACTGAGAATTAGAATTAAACTGTTTTATAATTTAAATATAAAATATTATATTCACAAACAAATTCCGTTATACATGATACAGAACTTACAGGTAGTCATAATGATATCCATATATCGCCACCACGTATGGAATCTCAGGAGTTTTAAGTCGAACAAAATATCGAGTTTAAAAAAAAAAAATTGCATCAACACCATTATTTTAAGAACTCATTTATTTTCGGTTTAAGAACGTATAATTATCTCGTACTTTAATTTAATTAGTTCTAGATAGTACCAGATAGTACCAGATTTTGCACACATTCACTTAATTATATGATCGAGATTTAATTTTTAACTGGCTCGTGGCAAAGGTGGCAAAGACACTGCCCCCAAGATTTTCAACTTTTCTATAAACAATTTGTTTGTTAATCCAGTCTGAGTGTATTGATATATTTATTTAAAAAATATATATGTATATTTTTACCAGATGACTGTCATCCATAGCACAAGTATTTACTATGGGGACGGACGACCGTGTGTGTAATTGTCACATATATAAATAAATAAAAGTCGTTATTACATTATGCGTAGATCATTATTTAACCAACTTTATTATGCCATGCCCCATGGTTCACTTTAAAAATTCTTTAGCCCTTCCTATGTAACATAAAAAAGAAAATATTCATATTTTAAAATGCTCAGAAATGATTAAATGATAGGTTTTAGGAAGAAAAATTTGGCACTGATATCTAGCACTGTATTTAAATGGCCCGGAATGAAAGTGTTAAACAGGTGTCGAGGCCATTTCCGAATTGACTCCACCCCCCCTTTAACACCAAAATATTCCCCTCAACGTTGAGAAACACTGGCGTAGATGATATAAAGGCTATAATAATTTACAAGTCTCTTTCACATCGTTAACTTTGAAACAAGAGTTTTATAGGTCCATAGAACAATAATGTAACACGGAGTGTTATTGAACCTAATTAGAGTACAGCCTTCATTATCGTGGAAATAAAATCAAATTACATGACTGTTAAATGAAGTACGCAATTTCAGCGTAATGCTTAACGTGCTTACAGTCGGTGATAAATATTTTGTATCTTAATAAGAATCGGATTCGTGATAATAATGAAAGTAACGAAGGACAAAAGAAACATTAACTTAATATAGGAAATAAACGATATTGTATTTAAAATTATTTTATTACTTAAATGTTAAGTTTTTCATATTTTTAATAATTTTTCATAAATATTAAACTATAAAAAAAAGAGACGACTAAGGTAAGGTCACCTGGCATGTGGTATCAATTTATATGTACATATATGATGAAAGTTATGCTATGATTAATACTTGCAAATAAAACAATTTTTTTCTTATCTTTTTTTCTTGACTATTGACAGTTCTGCTTTTGATACACATGTAAAAAAAATTTGGAGCGACGCTTTCAGTCGAAAAAGCTTGAAGTAATTGACATAAGCATCAGCCTTTTATTCACATTGTTTTGAAGAAAGACATATTTTGATTTTGATTTTGTAATAACGTTACTCCGCCCAAGTGTTAACATCTCTAATTACTGATTATTTTAAAGTTTTATGTCTAAGTCTCGAAATTTTATAGACATAAAAGTCTATAAAATTTCCACTTCCTGATAAATTGATACAAAAAGAATTAAAAGAAGCAAAATTTATAGCTATATATAAAAATACATTGCTTCTATCATATTCGTTTAGTAACAGCACAATATTTCATAGGCGCGACGTTATTTACGTCAGTACCCGACATAACAGGTGAGCCAATTCAATCAGACTTTATTAGTGTTTCATATCGTCCGTAGTGTAGGAAATTATTGATTTGCGCCTAATTTCCGGGCTATCGGGCGACCGAGCGTTGGACAGCCCTGCGGGTGGCGGGCGTGCACGCGGTCAGGGCTGCCGCTAACCAGTTATTACACCAGACGTCTCGATACATATTCGATAACTCCCGATACATATTCGGTGTACGCTAGCAATCGAATGTCCAATCATATTGCGATGCCCAGTGACTCGAAGACTTTTTTGATTTTCTCCACTCTTTGAACTTTGAATTTGAAAATCGAATACGAATCTAAAAAAATTCTAATAACCGTCGTGAACAAATCCAACGGAATAGTGGTGATTTGGGTACAATTAACAATAATGTTTTGTTAAAGTCAATCTCCTGCCCTTATCCCACTTTAAGTGGGATCGGCACAAAATGTTATAAACATGTTGTCACTTGATTTGGCTACGTATTTTACAACAGGCCGCCTGCCTTACGTCAACTTACCATAGTCGTATTTTACGACACCTTAGTAAGAAAGAGGGTGGTCTATTCTACTTAACCAGATACCACACGTTAGGTCAACATACCTTAGTCGTCTTTTAAGACACCTCGGTAAGCAAGAGGGTGGTCTATACTACTCAACCAAATACCACACGGTGGTTCAACTTACCTTGGTCGCATTTTAAGACATCTCGGTAAGAAATGAGGGTGGTCTATTCTTCTCAGCCGGATACCAAACGGCATTAATTTTTTTTTAAAGCGTTGCTTGTAAGAATTGAGTACATAATACTAACTTTTGATTACTTTTATATATTTTTCACATTTTTTGCACCAAAATAAAGATCATAAAAGGATTATTATTGATTATTATCTGATAAATTTTGAACAATTTGAACTACTTTATGTTGATTTATATGCAATTTTTTTTCAAGTAGAGAATATAAGCTGCGTATATAAACATATGTAAATACTAAAAAAACCTTCACAGGTTCTAACTATAACTGTTTTTTTCCACGTATAAATAAAAAAAAAATAGAATTAATTGTAAGAATTTCAATTTAATTTTGTATTTTTCATTCACTGTTAATGTAATATTAACGCCGTGTGGTATCCGGCTGAATAGAATAGTACCACCCTCTTTTCTTACCGAGGTGTCGTAAAAGGCGACTAAGGTAAATTGACCCACCGTGTGGTATCCGGTTTAGTAGAATAGACCACCCTCTTTCTTACCGAGGTGTCGTAAAATACGACAGAGGTAAGTTGACGTCAGGCAGGCGGCCGGTCGTAAAAACGCAGCCAAATCATGTGACAGCATGTTTCTAACATGTTGTACCGACCCCACTTAGAGTGGGAAAAGGGCAGGAGGATGAATGGATGTTAATGTAATATTAAAAAGCTTTTAAAAGCAATGACACAAACATAATTTATGTATCGAAATATTTATTGACATGAACTAAGATAACATTTTACTAATGTATCGTCGATAAAAACTGTTTTAATTAGTTTTAACGATGCGTTTATCTAGATTGATGGAGTTGATGTAAGTGTACTTTCATTATAAAATGGATGTCCGCACTCCCATTTCTCGATACCCTTTAAATGCCAAGGGCGAATTGACCCGTTGATGATTGTATCCTTATAATGGGTGTAATTTTAATAATGAATAACTGATACTGCCTGTAATGAGTAGCAACATCTGTTTTCTATCAGAAAACTTTATTGTAGCCCTTGAGTGGTTTTTAGCAGAGACTGTGGATGGGCCCTACCTTCAGTGGAAACCTATTTTCGGTTACCACTACCAGTTTAAATAAAAATCGATTAGAACCAGACATTGTAAGCGTCGCATACACCATAACGAAGATCAAAACAGCAATCAGTGTGCTTAATGTGAGGTTTTTTAGCCTATTGTATCAGCAGCAGGGCCGTCTCGCTGACTCCCCGGGTGGGGGGTAAGTGGGGTACGGGCATCAAGATGTACCTCTTTGCTCGGGCAGTTCCTCACGCGCACTTAAGCCCGGTCTGTATTTCACTAATGTCACCTAGGTGACCTAAGGTTGTCGATATTTGGGCCGTGAGCCTAGGTATTCTATCGCGTTAGCGTGACGCCAATTTGTATGGCGCTGCAACAGCGATCACTAGATGTCGCTGTTGCAGCGTAATACAAATTGGCGTTATGCTAATGCGATCGAGTAGGTTTAAAAAATTCGCACTAAGCACTCTGGATTACATTGAAGACGCGCAAACACCGCAGATACCCTGCGGCTGGTACGGTCGCTGCAGCGAGCTATTACACGCCGTTCCCGCCGCGATAACTCTACACAGTGCTCATGAATAAGGACCTCGTAGTAGTCGGGCTAACCCGATAGAATAAGACGTGAGAGCCAGTTTCCGGTCACTTTTAGAGCCGGTAAATGAGTGTAAGTAAAATAATTATTTTTATATTTTTTTTAAAGAATGCTTTGTTACCCTCATACACTTGAAAGGCGTAAAATACCTATACCTATACATCATTACGTAAAAGGGCATAATACATAAATTCAGTTTTTCAAAAAGAGAACACCAGAAAAATCTGTGAATATTATTCATTGAAAAAAACCAACATTTCGATGGCACATTTTCTTTACATCGTGAAAGCGGAATAAAAATACTCATTCATTATTTATTCGTAAGGCGTAACCCTTCATACAATTGGGTTGACAATTTGTGTAAAGGTCGAATGTCAAAAATTGCAAAGGGTACACTTGGGAAAATATGGCGACGTATATAAACTGGCGTTATTGAATAATAAAAATGGTGATCATTTAAGTACTTTCAATCTTACATAACCAACTGGAGAAGTCCTTTTTCCTTTTAATTTGTAGAGAGAAGTTGGAGATCAGACACTGCTCTAATGTAGTAATATCGTAGGCTAAACATATCCCGAGAATTCACTTAAGATGTCTAGATTTTCTTACAATCTTTTTTCATAGAAAAACTCATTGGTAGGTACCCTGGGTCTGAACCCGTGACTCCCTGGTTAAGGGTCAGTCGTCACCCGTCCAAACATCACGGTTATACTTTTAAACCTACATATGGATAGTGTTATTTGAAACGCAATAAAAAGTTATAGAGACTGCAAAAAACCGTATAATATTGTAAAATACAACATAATTATAAACTCGTAGGTATATCGTGAAAAATAAAACACTATGAAACTGTTTGTGGTAAAACAAAAACATTTTCATTTGTCATTTTCGTCGATCTATTGTGGTCTATTTCTTTCAAAGATATTTCTTTTACATTCTGTTATTTGAGGCCTTATACTTGTACATCTTATCAGAATAACAACCGGATATTGGGATAAATCTTAAATTTCATAGAATAAATATTTTTTCAACAAAAATATACAAGTTATGTCAATCTTAAATTACTTACACGCTAGTACTAAATAAATCATGCCCACGTGGAATGGGCCTAAGAATGCAGATTTTCCGCAAATTGCTAAGCTGATTCTTTGTGCGTAAAGGAATCAGCTCTCTTGTCACCTAAAGAGGTCATCACCAAGAGAATTAATCGAGGTGATATAATGGATAAGAATATTTTGAGTCCATGGCCTTAGAGGCTCAACTGCAAACGGCGCAAATATATAACTCTCAGTTAGCTAAATCTATATTTCTATCATTTCATTATTATTAAATGCTGCAACTAACCAAATTGTTGTTATAAGGTAATCTTGATTGATAAGTATAACAAATACGGACGGATCGCTTATACCAAAAGCAACATATCCTATTTCTTCGTATTTAGTCATGCGGACGGTTTTGGCTCTAGGAAATTCTAGGAATGTTGCAGAAATTACACGTTGCTCAGATATTCCTTGGCTGAATCGTAGTACTAACTATGTATGTCTGGGAATGCACGTTTGACTCTGTTACGCTCAGAATTACATAGATCCCGAAATCCGATTATTAAATACAGCAAAAGCTATATACTTATACACTTATACTTTATATATACGCTTGATATCTTTGACTTGCTATTTGCCAGTATGAGATTTTATGGGATAAAGATATTATAACTGTGTGTCATTTATTTTCTATCTCATTACGAGTGTTATGCGTTGTATCCAAATAAGTTTTACAACAACATCCATACAAATATTAGAAATGCGAAATTCTGTCTCTTACGCTTTCACTGCTAGTATGCTGGACCTATAAATATGAAATTTAGCACGATCTAAATTTATACACCGGAGTAGCACATAAGATACGAAAATCCCGTTTTTCCTTCAAGAAATGGCTGACTGGCCCGTTGGCGCAGAGGGTAGTGAGCCTGCCTTTAGTTCCGCGGGTCGCAGGTTCGATTCCCGCCGAAGGCGAACATTTTCTATAAATGAATTTGTTGGTCGTTGAGTCTGGGTGTATATTTGTATTTGATCTCCTGCCTTCAGCTTTGCGAATCAACATTTTCTATAAAAGAATTTGTTGGTTTTTCGAGCCTGGGTGTATATTTGTATTTGAGTATGTATTTAAAAATATATATGTATATATTCACCAGTTGTCTGTCACCCATAACACAGGTAATAACTTACTTTGGGGACGGACGACCGTGTGTGTAAGTGTCCAATAAAAAAATTGAAAAATTAACATATATGCAATATTTTGAGGGTACTTTAAGGTTCTGTACAAAATCGCGGGTGCTACTACTGTGTAAGCATTGAAAATGCAGATCCTTCAATTTTTCATATCCTATTCTTATAGAAAATAGCGTGCGTAATTTTGAATTCAGCCTTGAAACATTAATATCACTCCATAAAATGTAATAATAGTGGAAATTATACCCTAGCAAACATCAAAATTTTATGATAATTTCGAAGATACACTATAATCTTAATGTTCGTTTATTGGCAAGCTATTAAGTCAAATACTAACAGGATGTACTCTTGTGTAAATTACGTGAGTAAGAGCTATGTTTCGACAACAAATATATTTGTAGCTAGTTATATACGTGGAATTTACCCACGACACGTGATTCCATATTTAGAGACGTTGATAAATTATCAATTAATGATGGAACAATATAGTTCCTCTTACTTTCATAATCAAGACGAAGTATTTAAATATAAATGGTACATGAGTAATAAGAACATATAAATAAGTTCCGACGGATCCTATTTTCAACTTTACGTTGAAATATTTCATTGTTACACATTATAAATGCGAAAGTTTGTGAGTATCGATGTATATTTGTTACTCTTTCATGGCGAATCCGCTGAACCAATTTCGATGAAATTGGGCACAATTATTCCTTATACACCGGGGTAAAATATAAGCTATACAAAATCCTGTTAATTCTACGTGACTAGCATGACATTGAAAAACGCCATCTATTATCAACCTATCACGCGACAACAGTCCACGCGAACGAAGTTGCGAGTAAAAGCTTGTACTCTACATTTAGTTTAATGATTATCAAAAATGTGCAAATTTTCTTCACGCAAGGATTAAGATAGTATTTCAATGCTCTGAAACTAGACGTAAAGTAAGAAGCAATTTTATATTAGAGTTGCTTAGACTTGATTATAGCTTGGTGATACGTAAAACATACTAGTTCAACTTAAAAATTTGCAACGTCAGCATATTAATGCAATAATTAATATTATCACAAATGTTTGTGGTCTATGATATATTAAAGCAATATTTGGATAGTAAACTCAGTTTTTGTATTCATAATTATTTAAATGGCCAATTACTGATTACATCCTAATTTAGTTATTACACATTTACCTATAGAAGATAATTTGTACATAAATCAACTTTTTATATAAAATAAACTGTTATAAGTCCTTCAATAAATTTGTTTTATTAATAATCAATATCCTCATGTAAATAGCTATATATCAAAGCTTTATCTTTAATACCGTACATTCAATTCACAGATATATTTATCTGACGATAAAGAAATTCCCCTTAAAAATACTTCACTCCATTTCGACGCCGACCGTTGCGATAGCATCTGCATTTACCGAGAAAAATCTTAAAAACAATGAAAGGCATTCATCTTTATCAAGACATCGCCCCTTAAGGATTAAAGCTGAAAGGGAGACCTGAATAAAAGAGCCCGCGGTGTTAACACAAGAAGGTACAGTGAATAGCCATTAACCACCTCGAGGCGGCGATAAGGGTGAAAGGATATGTATACTACAGGTATGTTTGCCCTAAATCATTACCTCGTCGTCCTGGCGCAGTGTCATCGGCTGGGGCACATCCCGCTCCACATTCACTGGGCCACTTGAATCACTCACATCACTTCCCGAGTTTTTGCCCTCGATAACATCCCAGGGCACATCATCATCGAACACCGCCACGTTCCGTAAACCCGAACCCGAGTGGAATCTCCACGGCAGATCGGTACCGCTTTGCCGGGGCCGCCGTCTCTTATGCCTAACTTTATGCCGCGCGAACCTTTCAGCACCATGATATTCATCACCCATCATCGCGTCGAACAACGTGTCCAAATTAACTTTTACTTTGTGTTTGTTGAATGTAGTAGAAGGTTCTGTGGAAACGGATTCCCGGCTCAGTCCTTCCGCGTCCCAAAGTTGTATTCGAAGTATGTTGTCGTGGGAGGACGACATGTGGGCGCGCGCGATCGCGAGCGCAACGAACGCGAGAAATAGCGTGCGAGCCACATCCATCTCTGACGGCGGGCGCGAGCCTACTGAGGCACGAGCGGACTGAATGGCTGATAGCCGCCGCTTTTCCCGCGCTTTCCCGATAACGCTACGAGCTACGCACCGAACACTAATTCGACATCAACGCCGCACCTCGCCCGGCGCTCGCTTGGACAAGATAAACATCGCTTATCGCAACATGATTTGTTTGATAAGCACTAACATCACACCCATCGGCACGTGGGCACTACACATTTTAAATAGAGAATGTTATTTTACAGTAATAAAAAGAAATAGTCGTTTGGTATCCGGTCAATTAGACCACCCTTATTTCTTACCAAGGTGTCGTAAAAGGCGACTAAGGTAAGTTGGCACGCCGTATGATATCCGGCTGAGTAGAACAAACTATCCTCATTTCTGACTAAGGAGTCGTAAAAGGCGACTAAGGTAAGTTGACTCGTCGTGTGGTATCCGGCTGAGTTAAATAGATCATCTTCTTACCAAGATGTCACAAAATACAACTAAGGTAAGTTGACGTCAGGAAGGCGGCCAGTCGTAAAATACCTAGCCAAATTATGTTGCAACATGTGTATAACATGTAATGCCCGCCCCACTTAGAATAGGATAAGGGCAGGAGAATGATGAGCAATAAAACGAAAGTGTCACCGAGTAAATTATTTAATTGCATCAAACTATTCACTAAAACAATTTTTTTGTACTGGATAACAACACTCAACTAGGATAGCGAGGATTACAATATACAATTACAATAAAAAATAAACCCATTTCCTAACAAACTATATCATAAATATTTTTCACTACATACAACTACACGAGTGATTTGCAAAATTATTGTTACATTCTAAAACAGCATTGTAATTTTTTAATACTTTATGGCAAGCATTTCACCCTATCCGAAGAATAAAGTTACCTGTCCCATGTATAAGCATAGGAAATGTGACTTTATTCTTTGGATAGGGCGTTTTCATAGTATTAAGTCACAGACGTCAAATGCTAAAACACAACCAAATAAAACATTATAATACAATCTCCATCAACTATAATTTAACATCAAACATTAAAAGCTTTCACCTGTTACATAGATGTTTAAAAAGCTTCATTAATTTATTCAATAACATTTTATATTTACGCTATAAGAACCTCTCAGCGAACATAAAATCCGAAAAAGCTATATCTACCAAACTTACCTAAAGCTCATTCAAAACAAATAAGACAATAACGATAACAAATGTAATCGACCCTAAAGTTAATTAAATCTGATTAATGACGTATGTATTTCCTGAACGTTGTATTATGTCATTAGATTAGATTTGATACAATAGATATCGTATCAAGAAAGATAATTAAGAACATCTCGTTAGTATCATAATTCATCACATGATATTAAGGCAATAACTAAGTTAGAAACCTTGCCGTAACATAGCATGACGGGTAGCTGGCTTTAGGGTTCAACAGGAAAATATTTAATTTTATTTATCTACTCTGATACTAAAATACAAAGATTATAAAACTGAAACCAAAATTCTTATGACAAACATTACGTACAGGCCAAAAATAAAAAATTCTAAAGTTTTATTACAATACAGGTCTTGTATGGACATCTGTATCATAATATGTCTTTTTAATCATAACGATACACTTATACAACCTCCAGCTGGACCAAGGAGGTTGAACCTCTACCTTAAAAAAAAAGTTTCAATGAACGAGTCCGCAGCGACGAAACACGCATGCGCAATTGATGTTTGCGCCTTGGCGCTAACATTTGACATTTAAAATTACAAGTGAAAATAAATTTGTTGTTATATTCAGCGTTTGTTAATTTGCAATATTGTTTTACGTATTATAGTATGAGAATAGATAAAGTAGATTATGACACTGTACATAACTTGGTCTTATAACACGAGTGTGTATTAAAAAAACGAGCCGCAGGCGAGTTTATTTATAGTATCACACGAGTGTGATAGTATAAAAAAAAACCCTTGCTATGCAACAGTATAATAATTTACTATTATATGTTGTACATTGTATGTTTATTAGTTTCCGGTAGGGACATATTTATTTTCATTTAAAAGCTAGTAAAAAAACTTACAATAAAGTAGTATGCATTATAATGTCAATCACGGAAGCAACTTTTGTTTTAAACTCCCAAAAGAGAAACTTCTTATACAGATAATACCTTCCTAAATCGTGCATACAACTGTCATAATACAGTTTTTATCTCTACTGCTTGTTCGGAAAGCGGTTCCTACCGAGAAGGGCCAGAAAGAAACTCGGCGGTTGCAATTTAAAAAAATCTTACAACTAGTTGCATTTAATCATTACTGTCTTGTACAGAGTTGAAGAGCTATCCACGCATTCTTATCATCCTTATAATCATTACTCTGACCTAAGCATCTCGTATACATAAAATTAAAATACACATTTCTATGTAATGGGCTGAAACGTTATATACAAATAGCTATTGTATTCCATAAAATATATATAAAAAAATCGGTGGTACTAAAACTAGTTTTAACTTAATAAGTAACAGTAACTATCACTTAGTCCCCGCTACCTCGCATGTTTAACGCACGAATACCCATTGCTATACTAATTAGTGTAAGGGAATGATCAAATTACACTGGCATATCATTTTACGTTAACATTGATAAAGGAAATCATATCAGGTCCCGTCAGAAACCTTATATCCTGAGTAGTAAGTAAAGAATCTGCCTATTTTTAAACCCAACCGGGCACGCATCACCAAAAATTTTGAATACATTACAATGAATTTTTCTAATTTTTACCTTAAATACCTAAAATAAAAAATATATAGCGATATCTTCATTTATAATCTCTAATATTTAAATGAGTTGATCTTGTATGTATATATATTTTCGGAATCTCAGAAACAGCTCAAACGCTTTTCCTGAAATTCACCATGTAGGGGGGTTTTTGAGGAGAAAAATCAATCTAGCTAGGTTTTATTTAAAAAAAAGTCGTTTTATCCCTATGGGCATTTAAAGAATACTAACATACTAACATTTGTATATAAAACGCTATCTTTGCCGTAAATTGTCAAGTCAGCGTAGCTTATTCGGGGAACGGGCGGTCTCGAGAAATAAAAATATCTAGGATCGAGTCCCACCTACCCAATAATTTTTTCATTTTTGTTTCTTTTTTTTATTTAAAAAAAATACCGAGTAAGGCTCCGTCAACAATTTTAAGTGCAGTATGTGTTTCGTGAAGTATATTTTATCGCGGTAAAGATGTAGGGGTAACTTTATAGAAGAAAGACGAGATGATGTTTAGGTATCGATAGAAATTTTGGGGTTAAGGTAATCAATCAACTAGGATTGGAATCCGAGGCCATCATACCTCTATTCAGATAGAGAAAAGGGTTTTCTTCAATGGCAAACCTTTTGAATACTATCTATTTGACAATTATAAATTTGATAACTCATTATGAGACTACAATTTGCCAAGGTATCAAATTCCCTAAATGTAAACATATCTGCAAAATTTCTTAAAAAAATATATATATTAAAGCAAATTTTTATACAACTATACATTTGTCATAACAAATGAAAATGAACAAATATATCATAAATAATACAATGATGGAATAACTTGAAATGTATCCATCAACATCTATACTTATTATAAACAAAGTCTCCAAAAGCTGTCTGTCTGTCTGTCTGTCTCCAAAAGCAGTAAGTGATAGATTTTCGTAAAGTCTAATGATCGAGTTTTTATAAGATTTTTAATTAAATTAGTAGTAGTGCAATATTTCCGATTCATAGGTTCATAGAACATTAGGGTTTTATGTAAATTATGTTGAAGAGATCGAATAATTGTAAAAAAACTCGCCCGCTGGAGCTCACGTGTGCCGCATAAACAAACAGAGATACCACTAATGTACCAGAGAATTGTAGATAAACAAAAATAATACATAAAGTCCGCAACAAAATGTCTCATATCTCTTATCGTTAACTCACAATAACTACTTTTATGTCCAAAGTTTTAATTAAATACAATGACTATCACGGGGCAAATTCGCAGGCACAGCTAGTAATCTATATAAATAAAAATGAATCACCGAAATGTTTGTACGCGCATAACTAAATGTTACATAGATCGATTGTCATCTGACCTCCGATTACAGTTGAGGATATAACAATGGCATGCGGAAAGAAATATAAAAATAGCGACTGCCAGATCAATAAATAATAACCTCCCAATTTCGACAGCGATATAACTCACTTTTCCTATTTATTATTATCTCATTTCCTAATACTATCCTACATATTGGTTGTTAATACAAGACCGGTAAAAATATAAATCAAATAACATAGAAACATTTGAAATAAATACCAGTATAAGAGTTGGAACACTAATTAAGGTAGCTAAATTATTTCCTAGACAATTAACCTCCAAAACTATCGATCATAAGCGCGTTATCATGGCGACGTATCGACAACACTTCACGGGGACCGCTCAAGGTGTATTTAGAAATCGTTTAATTAGTTTTATTTATAACCGACATAAGCTTGCGGTTCCTGCTTTGCGCCTTGCAAAAGTGCGTAACTCGTTTGTGGGTTTTGGTATAAGATTCTATAATAAAATTCCGCAATCAATTTCAGCACTGCCATTACAGCAGTTTAAAAACACTGTAAAAAAGAGGCTGATACAGAAAGCCTACTATACTCTTGAGGATTATTTGGAAGATAAGAATGTGTGGATATAGCTCTTTTTGAACCTGTACAAGACAGTAACGACTTAATGTAAATAATATTAAGAATTATATATTTTTTTAAAAGAGCAACCGCCGAGTTGCTGGCTCTTCTCGGTAGGAACAGCTTTCCGAACCAGCAGTAGAGTTGACGATTCAAAAGCACTTGTTTACAAGTTTATTTGAATAAAGAATATTTTGAATTTGAATTTGAATATATACCGCAATTTTTATATTGCGAATAGTATTAACGTTCGGAAACCCGCTGAATTATTTTTATAGTACGATAAGGCTATGATCTCGCCTGATGGTAAATGAATGAAGCAGACTTAAGTGGACCGCGCATGGTAATGTAGTGCCTATTCATTCTTTTTTTTGTAAGCTGCGGGAGTCCAGACAAATAAGATGTAGGAAGGGAATCACACAATTTTGCCGTAGGCAAAAGAAAAAATAAGCAAAGGGCTTTGTACGGGACTTAGGTATATCATTATTGTAGCGGTGGAGGTCCTCAAGGTTACAGGTTTTATAAAGCTCAAAGCTCATGCAGCAAGGGATAGAAGTCTTAGCGTGATTTTAGAAATCAGGAAACTAGTATGAAATCATCGCACATCGAATCAAAAAGCTACAGTGGCGATATATACAAAAACTTAGAATCTTAAGTCAGCGACCCAAAACGAGGAGAAAAATGGTTTCAAAAGGGTTGCAGGGAGCAACTAATACAGACATATAGTAAATTACACACAAGAGCTACATAATCCTTAACTATTAAGTAATAGCCAAACTTTCCACGTCCACATATAAGAGTATCTCTACAAGGCCCCAACGATATAAAAACTATAATATAAAGTATAAATACAACGTTATTTATCAATAAGTACATAAAAAGTTTAAATTGTGTCAAAAATTAGGTATTATTTTAAAAGTAAGTACACGAAATAAATTGATTAATTGACTAATGAAATATAGAAATATATTATACCTTTCTGAAAAGAACTAAAAACCTTGTCAAAAGGTATGTCGTAACGTCGCAGTTAAGCAAGTAGTTAGTTTTTTCAACACGTCTGACGAACTGTATTGGGGTTTTCTTACCGCTTGTACGAGTATGTTAGCCTTAATTGCCTTTCACGTTCGTATTTTAAAAATATTCCTTCAAGTTATCTATAGAATCGCAGTATATACACACCCTAGCATTTTTTACTATTGCAACACTAAACAGAAGCTAATTATTTTGTACGCCGTTAACCTCCAAAACCATCGATCATAAAGTTATCACAAAGACAGATCAAGTTCAGCTTTTCTTCATGTTTTAATTAGCGTTTCTATTTAGAGCTCTTTAATTTGTATTTGTATTAATAGGAAAAAATAACCGTATATAAAATATCAAGGTTATTGAATCTAGCTAATATTCCTTCAAAAAATTTGCTCGTAAAATAGATTTTATATATGTAAAGAGCAAATCGAAGTGCATATACTAATATATATAAAACTAAAGAGTTTGTGTGTTTGATTGATTGTTTGAACGCGCTAACCTCAGGAATTACTGGACCGATTTGAAAAATTCTTTGAGTGTAAGATAGTCCATTTATTGAGGAAGACTATGGACTATACATCACGCTAAGATGAATAGGAGAGGAGCAGCAATAAAAGATATAACGAAAACGGCAAAATTTGCGTTCCTTGCGTGGAAACTACACTAAACGCAAGGAACTACAAGTATAGTAATGGCTAAAGTTGTTCAAAAGTTTCAAAAGTCCTCTTATAATGAACTCACGATAACTACTTTTATGTTCAAAATTTCAATTTGGGGAAAAAATTTGTGACACACTAATTTCTATGCAGGCGAAGCTGTTACAGCTAGATGTATATATATGTATATATACCAGTTTACTATAATAAAAAAATCAATATAACAATTTCAAAAGAACCTAGTTCCCTTTCAAAGTAAACCTGAATGCGACGAGCTAACAGAATCAGTAAAACAAAGCTAAGCTCCCGGGCACCTTGTTCACTGGTATCAGATACTTGCTCTAATTAAAGACGTGATTGGTGAACCCCGGTAAGAGGCTATATCTATAGGTGTATAAAAGTTGTGAAATTTGTACACTGAGCAAAGATTGAATGAAGTGAAATCTCTCTAATATAAACGAGTACAATACGTTTCTTTAATATCCTAATATAAATTGTACATAGTAGATTTTAAACTTTCGCGATTCATACTGATTATTATATAAACATACGGGTCACATCGCGTTATAATCGAGCAATCACTGGATTGAGCTTCATGATCCCAAAGTCCTGTCAACTGATGCCCACTATTAAGCAAGAGTGGCGCGTGAAGCTGTTGAGATAAAAAAGCATCACACATTCAACAGAGAAGAGGGCTTCAGATTGTCAACGACTTGGAATCCAGTGATCAATAAATATAACTCGCGAAAGAAATCGTTGCAAGCTATATCGCGTGCGGATAATATCAGTGTGGTGTGCAACAGACTTTACATGGATTGTGCGGTTCAAGTGCGGGTAGCTGAACAAAATAATGACTGTAGTACTCGGGAACGAAGACGCCGCGGCGCTCCAGTCAGTTCGTGACCACGGTGGATGCAACTCTGCCGAAACGTTGAACCTTATACAAAGGTAATCGATTATAACGTGATGTGACCCGTATGTTTATATAATAAATTGTACATATATGAAGATCTGCCTATGCGTTGAATGCGTACTTATATGTCGCACGCTTAGTATTAAACTGATTTTAAAAAAATGTTTTGTGGCTAAATTGCAATCAAGCTCAGAATAGCACTAACAAAACTCGTTTTAAAGAGACCCATAATTTTTAAAAGCAAGAAAACAATAGTTTTTTTTAATAATTCGTAGATGTTTTAGATGACATAGATGGCATTGAAATAAGGATTGCAATGTAAACTCAATAAATCCTTATTTTTAATTCGGTCACTTTAATACTAATCGTGCCATGTATCAATAGGTTAAGCGGTTTGTATATTAATTTTAAATATAATTAACGTGTTGTTTTAATCAAGCCGATATTTATTTTGTTTGAAAAGTAACAGGTAACATCAACATTTTATGAGAGAAGTTAATGTTTCGAATGAGTCCAACTCCTTTTCGTAAGCATATGTTTTGAGTCACCTATATTTTCGAAGTCAAATCTTCCTACTAAACAAATTTTATATTTCCGAAATTAAATTTAATTTTAATGAATTATAATTGTCTAATGTACATTTCTACTCAATATCGAGTTATCCCAAAACCATGCGAAAGTCTTTATACTTTTCCGTAACAAAATAGACAATTGATTACGTCTAGGTAGCTTTTTTTAAGCGTCCTCCTTAAGAGTCATTAAATTTACATCTCCTGATATTTGTCACACTTTGACTTCAGTAGTTCCAATATCCTTATCCGCTACGTTAAATTTACGAAAAATATATACACAAATACATTTTTTTTTAATATACAATATTTGAACAAATTCTTAGATTGTAAGCAGTTTCCACAAACAATTATTTGCTATATCGACTGTTACATCAAATTTTAAAATAACATTTTATAAAATACACGAATATAAAATACCTATAGTAATTATTAAGTAGAAATATTTCGGAGCTAAATTATTGTCTACGATCTATTTTGAGCCTACAAATACTTCAATTTAGACCTATAAAAGGCGAAACACGACAACACTTGCTACCTTTGAGATATAAATCGTGGCAGGCATTTTCTATTGTTCCGTAATCTGCATACAAGGGAGTGCTTTTTATCTTGCCCTTACGTTGTGTTCGTTTTGCTCACGGATTTATCTAGATTATATTATTTATAAATAGACTGAATTAATTATGTTATAGATAAACTACTTTTTTATGGAATAGCAAACGAGCATGCGGTTCACCTCAATAATCGCCGCCCACAATCTCTCGCAGAGAGTGTGTTGCCATCCTTTAAAAGGTGGAAAATACGCTTTTTGAAGGAACTTATGTGGTATCAACCCAAAAACGCGGCCAAAGGAAGATCGTGCCATGAGATAGTGGTGCGCGGAATGAAATTTTTCGAAAACCGTGCTGTAGTGGATCGCCACGCATCCAGATGGTGAGATTTTTTATTTTTATTTATTTCTTTTTATACACTTAAAAAAGAGAAAGAAAACATGTGAACCTCTGTAAACCTCTAGCAAAAGACTATTTTTGTTAGCCACATAAAAGTTTATTGGTGAGACCGAAAATTTTATTCGTAAAACTGAACAAATCCACCGTAAAGACATTTGCTAGTTACTAGCTAAGACGCCCAGAGTTCATTACTAATATGAAATCTTTAGATTATATATCCGTACCAGGCGTGTGAATAAGTTAACAAGTCCAAAACACACAGGCCAGCCACAAAAAGGATTACGTTAATGGTGATGTCACGGTCCAGCCCGGTAATATTGGTCCTGTTATTATTGCTACTATTTGTTATACCAAATCAAATACAAAAAAAGACCCTCTATTGAAACCGTCCATACAAAAAACAATTTCAATAAATATACGCCCTTTTGTATTTTCCTATTAACTCTATCATAACTGACCTAAGATTTCCCCAGACGATAAACTATTTCATTAAAAATTAATCAGCTTTGTTTTACCGGTATATAGAAATATATCGCGGGCCAGCCATAGGGACTTATATAAAAATTGTGTTCAGTTGTGCAATCGATTTAAATTTTCACATCCTCCTGCCCTTATCCCACTCTAAGAGGGGTCGGCACATGTTATAAACATGTTGTCACATGATTTGGTTACGTCTTTAGAACCGGCCGCCTGCCTAACGTCAACTTACCTTAGTCGTATTTTACGCACCTCGGTATGAAAGAGGGTGTTGTATTTTTACTGAACCGAATACCACACAGCGGGTCAACTTGCCTTAGTCGCCTTTTACGACACCTCGGTAAGAAATGAGGGCGATACTATTCTATTAAGCCGGTTACCAGCGTAATCGATGTAAATTTGCACATCGTCTTTATATAATTTATACGTTTATGGCTGTGGGATTTTGTGATGGAGTCTATCTCGTGATGATGCTTTGGTTGCGGGGCGATTGTTGAGTTTGTAATAGTGGAGGCTAACCTTCACCATAATACACAAGCCCTACACACGCATCTACATTTAGCATTATATAAACTTTCTATTTACTTAATCGCGGAATATATAAAAATAATATCATTTTTACTTTCGCATTGTCTTTATATTCATGTTGCTTCTTTCTTTATATTGATGTCATTGTTGCTTCTTGCGAATTCTCATTGCCATAGAATAAATGTAAGGTGAGGACACTAATAATTGACCATGTCCTAGTAGTTGGCCGTTTAGTACGAATTTTTAAATAATAAGCGTTTTGTTTGTTGTAACTATTAAAAAATAAATTTGTAATTACCTGTTGCCATCTATTAACAACTACCGAAAGCTCAGAATTGTAGCCCATTCTTTAATATTTGAAATTTTATTTTATTAATTTATATTTTTAATAGCTACAACAAACAAAACGCTTATTATTTAAAATTTCATACAAAACGGTTAACTACCAGTACATGGTCAATAACTATTGCCCTTACCTTAAATGCTGTTACTAAAACACAACCTCTTTTACTCACAGAACCGGAGCAGAAAACCTCATATATTATATGTATATTAAGAACTCGAAATTCTATAATCTTGTCGTGAGTGTAACCGGTTCTAAAATTTGATTTGTCATTAAATATCCACCGTGTTATACATCGTGCGAGAGCATCAAACCCAACGTTTGTCCGAAAAATTATGACTAAATAAATAAATACACAGACACAAATGTCAATATAATGCCTCAAACTTGATTCTTAGTGATAAGATACAGTCAGTTTCGATCGTTTCGATCGTTCCGCTCATAAAACTTTATAATTAAAATTTAAGTAACTATAAAATCACATGATTTATGTTTTAAGTACGACCTACGTCGTTGGTAAATATATGATTAACATAAAAATAGAATAGCACTGATTGATATCAGATCAGAGATAGCATCATTCATCAGATAGTTTTGTTACTTTAAGTAAAAAAATGCTGTTTTTAATGGCTTCATTCTTATCCAGAGAAAAAGTTTTCTTGCATATAGCATCTACATATATTAGGCCGCGTTCAGACATCGCGAGGCGTTTGTCGTGAATAGTTCGTCACGCATGCCTCAACCGGGGGCATAGATTTGTACATGCGTGCCGAATGGCACATGCTTAAGCTGAGCACACAAACAACCACGCACGGTATTCGTTAGTGTAAAAATGGTTCCAACATGGCGAGACCTGCAAATTACGACTGTGACTTATATAGTAAATCATAAAATATTAAAAAAAGAGGAAATACGCTAGTGGACGAAAACGATTTTTTATGAACCGATTACATTATGGGAATACATGGGCTCCATGACTAATGAGCGTGTAAAGCAAACTAAAACGTGTCTATACGGAGCGCACGGCTCACACTGAAGCAGCGTTCGCAACGATCGTATGACGCGAATGCTCATTGTGAGCACACACGTCCAAACAGCTCGAGGCATGCGAACCATTCGCAACGCACGAGATGTCAGTACGCGCCTTTATAAAACAAACTCCGTAAAGCATGGATGCACAGACCGCGGCCCGCTGGTCGAATACTGGTCGTGGCCCGCCGACAGCAAAAATAATACTCTCGTACATTCGAAAAATTTTAAACTCTATTCCAGAATATAACCAAAAAAATATATGTAATGAAAGTTTGGAAGCAGTTTTACGTGTTGCTACAAGTAAATTTGAGTAAATTTAAGAATTCTTTATTGTCTTTAATTACCTTTATTTCTGGCGGCCGGTCCGCCATCAGTTCATGATTTGCCCGAGTTTTCCCCTAGTCTTAACAAGTCTGTGTAACCATGCCGTAAAGGCTGTCTGTTTGTATGTGTGTACTGTACGGATTTTTGTACTGTTCTTACTAAGAAATAATAATTCTCCAGGAAAGTGTAGGTTAATAGGACATTAGTAAATAGTACAGCCGGACTTTCACAGAAAGAAAGAGATCGTGGAACAATAGATAGGCCATTTTTTTTCTAAAATTCTTCCTATTCTATTTAATTCTTATAATTATATATAATTGCTATTGAGTAGGTAACCCGGAGGAATAAATTTGTGGACACATTGATTTACACGCGGGCTAAGCCGCGGACACAACGAGTTACCTATAATTCTGTCTTATAGGCTTTTAGCCTAAGTCGAAGAAAAAAATACTTTAACTACAATTAAATATCGCTTGGATTACAAGAACTATTGCGTCATACGCCACGTCATAAATACGTTTTTGATTAGGAAATATGTTATGTCATTAAGAATTGTAACAATTTAAAAAACAACCGTGTCCTAGATTTTCAATGAGAACAATTTAATTTAAGCCGGTATAACTTGACTCACGATAAATTACATAAATTTATTACATATTATATCTAACCTATTTCAATATAATTAATTCAAAAAAATTGTACTACTTTAATCACAAATAAATTTCACAAGAATACCACCACACACCAATATGTTGAACTATGCATATGTATTTATTATACAACAAAACTGGAATTTCGTTTATTATCTAGGCCATTCGGTATAAGCAGAACGAAATAAAGCTTTCGTATTAGCGTTTTATATTACTTAATTATAAACTGTTTGTATTAAAGGTGTCATCATACTAGGCCTTGCTAAATTACAGTATCCTTACACCAAAGTATACTTAATTATCTCACTACAAATTTATATGATACTATGCATTTATTGTCCTACAGATTTATAGAAGCGTTACTTTGCGGAACTCCATAGTACAGAAGTTACAATATAATTATTTTGCTGAAGCAGGCGACATTCACATACCTTATACATGTAGGACAAATCACCACACGTATCACAAAACGACGCCAACACCAACACTCCACACTAGCACACACTCACTTCCACAATCTCTACGATCATTGCGCTCCGAAAACGAAGCATCATCCGGAGGAGGTATCCACGCTAAATCTTAATGCATTAAGATTTTGTCGTGGAGCCTAACCTGCTGGTGATAATTCGATTTCGGGGCGAAACTATCGTAGAGGTTGTGGTAGTGAGTGTGTAGTGTTGGGATTGTGATAGTGAGTGTGTGTAGTATAGTGCTTGTGTGTAGTGTTGGAGGCGTTTTGTGATACGTGTGGCGACATGTCCTACATGTATAATGTATGTGAATGTTGCCTGCTTCATACACTTAGCATTACATAGACTGTCTTAACAAACGCGGATTACAGCAAAATAATTCGATTGTAACTTCCATTGTCCTACCCTTATACCACTCTAAGTAAGGTCGTAAATTATAAGTTACGTATTTTGTATGCAATTATTAGCAGAAGAATTATGTGTGCGATGAAGTCTGAAATGGGACTGGGACGTTAGATCCGATAAGCGATATGTTTTCACTTATATTTTAATTCCACTCCGTATGTCGGTCAGTTTAGACAATTTCATCACTCCAATTGTTTTTCCGAAATAATTTGCCATTGGAATGTCATCGGAAATTTAGTAGCAACTGTGCAATAATTGAACAATAAATATTCTGCTCGGCTTATGTGTAAAATAGCTGGAATTCACTCGTTTATTATTACGAGTATTCAATTAATATGATTTTTATGCGACTGGAATGTCTTTGGAAAATGATGTGTAATTGGCTTAATCTATATATACTGCCCGCTCCATTGATTTGAATAATGGCAAATAAGTCAATTTCATCGCAAATAAGTCTATTCATTAGACCTCATAAAATTATAGAAACCAAGATTTAAGGGTATCCAACTTGGCTTGTATTCCTGGACAAAGGCATTCTTTCTCCATGGATATTGAGCAAAGACCAAGCAGTTCTATCACCTATCTTTTTCCATGTTATGCTATTTGTATATATAATAATAGCTAAAAAAATTCTGGGTCAATAAACGCGCCCTAACCGTTACGCCATCACGTAACAACTAGAATAATCTAGTGTAATGTAATAATAATATTATCCATGATTTCTGATAGTCTTTCGGAAAATTGGATAAACAAGCTCTGTACATCTGACGTTATCCTACCCAAGTCATAGAATAGAATAGAACATTCTTTATTGCACCACATAAAATTACAATATACATTGTAAAGAAAACTATATAATCTTAATGCAGATACAATAAGGCGGTCTTGTTGCTAACTAGCGATTTCTTGTAGGCAACCTTTGGGCTATAGACATTAAATTTAGAGAAAAAAGGTAGTTGGTGCAATGTATACAAATTCTAATACATAAATCTCCATATATACATACATACGAATAATAAATTTACTATATATTTCATAGTTTGTTAATGATGTATATGTTTGTCGAACGCCACTATTCACTAATTGCACTATAAAGCCTATGGTATATGTAAGGTACACATAAAAATTATTATATACAGCTTAACTTTTCTGAAGATATTAGTATATTATTTAAAAATTATGTCATGTTACGAAGAATTCTCTATACAACATCCAAAAATGTATACTCCTATACACAATAATTTATATTATTCCATCTTTTGCGAAGGAATTTGAATGATTAATTCGAAAAGTTGAGTAGGTTCTAGCATACTTATTAACCGCTATTTTTTTTTATTGTCTAAAAATATTAAATGCGTCAAACTTTGTGAATCGATACGTAGCAATACAAAAAATAATATGTAATTCGGTATCATATCATTACTGTTTGTATTGATTCCATCTATCGACCCATACATCGATGAGTGTTCGCTTAAAAAAAAACTATACAGTGGCGAATAATACTTATGACAAACATTTCAATACCCTTTGATTACTTTACACGTATCAATAAAAATTAATCAGTATTAAATATACTAATAAATTTTTGAAATTTTTATACAATTACTTATTAAAATAAAAAAATTGCTATTTGTGAGTACGTAATAAAATTAACGAATGTTACTCAATTGGATTTACACCTGTTTACAAATATACAGATTTTTTAAAATGATATTTATTTAACGTGACAAAGTGTTTTTATGTTTTTTAAGAAATATATTTTAAATTTAATAGATACATTAATAGTTGTGTTAAACGCACAGTTTTGTATAATCTATCGATAATCTTTAATATACACGTTATTTACAAATTCATTTACTCATAGTTAATGTATAGAAACCGGTTATACTTACATCTTATTTTATAGATGAGCCTGACTAGTTTCAAGCCCATATGGTGCCCTTATTCATGAGCTCTTAACGGCGTTTTCGCGGCTTGAACTCCCTCTTGAAACTTGTCGAGCTCACTTGATAAAATAAGATGTAAATATAGCCAGTTTCTATATATAAAAGATACAAATATACCTTCAAATATCACTAACGATAATATAAATCCATTTACTCAATTGCGAAATTGTAGTAATATATTGTATTTAATCTAACAAACAAATTCATATATACCAATTTATATGAAGCTAAAACCATTCCATATATATTTTAAAACACTAAATTGTGACTAACATTATATCATTATTAATCTAAGTAATGTGTAACGGTAGATACTGTTAAAGTATCTTAAATAACTTAACTATAATACAAGTACACATAAGGTAATAAGGTATATACTAAAATTACATTCAATTTCTAAGTACGAAAATTTCAACTTAACTATCATGGTTTAACTTCTAATAAACGACTACACTATTAATAAATAGTATATTTATCAACTAAAAAAATGTTACTAGAATAATCTATGAGCACCTACTTTCCAAGCATTGCAAGAGACATAAATAAATTTTGTGAACTCTCATCGTGAAAACGTATAATATAATTGTGACATTGGAATAACGTACATTATTTAACTTACCAATACATTTTTAATTGGTAATTATACGAATTACCTTTACCATAAATATTCATTAAATAACAAAATATTACTTGAAATATCTATGACCTTATATTCGCAAGACTTATCCTAGCATTGTAATTTTCACATAAACCAAGTGAACTCTCATCGTGAAAACCTATAATATAATTGTGACATTGGAATAATGTACATTATTTAACTTACCAATGCATTTTTAATTAGTAATTATACGAATTACCTTTGCCATAAATATTCATTAAATAACAAAAAATGTTACTGGAAATATTTATGAGCACATAAAACTTACCTATTAGGTAATACAAGTATTACACAAACCAACTCATAATTAAATTGAATTATAATATATTTGTGACATTGAAATAACGTAAAATAATTATTTACGAATATATTTTTAATTTGTAATTATCTTTGCCACAACTTTTCCTTAAGTAACAAAAAAAAATGATACTAGAAACATCTATTACCACATAAAATAAGCTAATTTTGCAAGAATTAAGTAAACTAAGTGAACTAGTATCGTTAAAACCCTTAATATAATTGTGACACTGGAATAACTTACATAGTTATTTGTGAATGCATTTTAAATTGTGAATTATGCGAATTACCTTTGCCATAAAAATTCTTTAACTAATGAAAAAATAAATTACTGGAAATAATACGTACTGCAAGAACTACATAAACCAAATAAACTTTAATCGTGAAAACCTATAATATAATTATATCACTGGAATAATGTACACATTTATTTGCGAATGCATTTTTTATTGGGAATTATGCGAATTACCTTTGCCATAAATGTTCATTAAGTAACAAAACTACAGAAAACATCTACTTCATCTTCATCTACTTCTAAAATTCATTAACTTATGAAAAAGAAATTACTGGAAACATCTACAAGTATATAAAATTTTCTAGTACTGCATGAATTACATGAACTCTCATTGCGAAAATCTATAATATAATTGTGGAATAACGTACATTATTTTATATACGAATGGAATTTAGAATGGGAATTATACGAATTACCTTTGCCATAAATAATCATTATCTAACAAAAAAATTGACGAATTACCTTTGCCATAATCTATTCTTTGCAAACTTCAAAAATCTATTTTTAAATTGGGAATTATGCTAATTACCTTTGCCTCTGTTCTTTGTAAACTTTATACACCTAGTCCCCTTTCTTCCGTTTAGTCGCCGGTGAAGTGGGCAGGTAACTCTTTAGTCAGTCAATACTCAAGTCGTTTGAAAAGTGTCGTGACAAATTGGCGACATCTAGGCCAGTGAAGTCAGTGAATATATCAGTGGTGGCGGTGCTGGGTTTCGATCGGCTGGGAGACGAGCTACTCGATGGCTCCGAACAAGGATCTATTGCTACTAACCTGTCTTCTTTGCTACTCACTTCGAATGGCTCAGATATACCTGCAAAAGAAAGAACGTCCATACTAATATTCAACCAATCAACCGCCGAGTTCATTTTTATTTATTCTTTTTATACATATATATTTAGAAAAGAGAAAGAAAAATTAAAAAAAGAAACACATGTATAAAGGCGGACTTATCCCTAAAAGGGATCTCTTCCAGTCAACCTTTGAGTATAAGTAGGAAAAGGACAAGAATTGAAGAAGAAAGAGAGTACGGGTCATATAGAGAAAAAGAAAAAAATTATATAAATTGAACTATTTAATCTATTAAATTTCTTGCAGGCTCTTCTCGTTAGGAACAGCTTTCCGAACGAGCAGTAGAGTTAAAGATTAAAAAGCACTCATTTTACAAGTTTATTTGAATAAAGAATATTTTGAATTTGTCAGTATGTTTGTATGTCTGTCTGCCTGTGGAACTTTCACAGCTAATCGACTGGAACAATATTATATAATTTGCTTTAATTGAACCTTATATACTTGGTTAATATCCTACTAATATTATAAATGCGAAAGTTTGAGACAATGGATGTATATTTCTTACTCTTTATGGCAAATCCACTGAACCAATATCGATGAAATTTGGCACAATTATTCCTTATACACCGATATTACATACAGATTATAGAAATCCTGTTAATCCTACAGGAATAGGATGACATTGAAAAGCGCCATCTATTATCAACCCATAAAACGACAACAGTCCACGCGAACGAAGTCGCGTTAAAAGCCAGTAATATTATAAATTCGAAAGTCTGACTGTCTAATCCATTGGAGCAATACTACATAATTGAACCTTATATACTTGGCTAATATATAATATAAACAAATAAATGCCTAAAAACTAAAAAAAACATGCTTTTGTAACTAAAAAGTAAAAAATAATTCTTAATACAGCTAGAATAAAAATAATGAACGAAAATTATGTGAAAAAAGCGTTGGTGCTCGATATATAATATATACAAAAAAGATGTCTCAACGGATCCAATATATCAGATCCCAATATGAGGAAATGGCTGGAATGGTTAAAGGAAATGAACTGACCAGCGGTCTGGCTCCGAAAGGCGTTGCTATATTGATATACGAAATAAAATTTTGATCATTGTATAAAAACCTACAATATGATTCCAGTTTAAATACGATAGTCTCTTACCCAAAACACTCCTGACTTCACTGTTTGGCTGGCTGAAATATATGAAACGGTAGAAACCAGGAGTGCGAACTCCACTACCGACAGGAAAGCTCAGGGTGATAGTCCTTGGCTGACCAGATGCAGGTGGGGTTTGCGGTAGGCTTACTTTGCTCAAGTACTCGTATGCTATGTAATCGTCCAGGCTATGGAAATTTGCCTGTAAAGGAAAACGCACAATAAATAAATATATGGGACACAACACGCGGCTGTCTGTCCCCTAAGTAAGTGTTACGGGTCACAGGCAACCGGTAAATATATACATATATAATTTTAGAAACATTAAAGTAGTAAGGAAACGGGCTATTATTATCCCAATGCTTTTTGTAGAGAAGGATTGGAGCTAAGACCAATCACGCTGCTCCAATGCGGATTGGTAGGTTACACATATCCCTAGAATTTTCTAGAGATATGCAGGTTTCCTAACGATGTATTAATTCACCGAAAAACGTGTGATAAATTGTAATTATCAATTAGACACATAAGTCTTAACAGACAAACTCATTGGTGAATGCCCAGGGTTTGAACCCATGATCGTCATAGAGAGTCATATGGTCTCATCACCGGGTTATCACAGCTTTAAGCAATGTTAGACACATACTTAAATACAAATATACACCCATGCTCGAAGAACAAACAATTTTTTATAGAAAATGTTGGACCTCGGCGCGAATCAACAGTTAAACAGTTCCTTAAATACAAATGCCGTATGGTATACGGCTGAGTAGAATAGACCACCCTCTTTCTTACCGAGGTTTCGTAAAATACGACTAAGGTAAGTTGACGTCAGGCAGGCGCCGGTCATAAATACGTAGCCAAATCATATGACGACATGTTTATAGCATATTGTGCCGACCAGTTAGAGTGGGATAAGGGCAGGAGGATAATGAGTTCCTTAAACAGGAGAAAAATAAAGTTCAACTTACGTCATAAATGCCGATCCAATCGTTAGGATGGATGTCAACGTCGGGTGATAGAGTACATTGCGTTCTGAAGTCCGCATCGCCGATATACCACACGCGAACTATTGGCGCGAACTCTACCGTCTTCACAGTGTAGTTCGAAAATGCCTACAAATTAAAGCGTAAAGTAAATTAACTGTCATTACAAAAGTAATAATAATATTTTACTATAACCCAAAATTAAAGCGTATTAAAAATATATCTTAGTACCTATTATAGTGTTAGATTTTAAGTCAGATATATTAGCTGGAGAATTATAGGGATACTACCTTTTACTAGCGACTTCGTTTGCGTGAACTGTTGTCGCGTGATAGTTTTATAAAAGATGATGCTTTTTAATGTCATCCTATTCCTGTAGAATTTACAGGAATTCTAAACCCTATATGTTACTTTACATTACTTTCTTAAGTTAGATACACTGTAATCCTTATTTCAACGTCATCTACGAAATCACACGTCGAACTATTTGAAGGACTTTTTCTAGTTCTTCCAAGTTATGAGTCTCTGTAACACTCTCGAGTTCTGTAGTCGCTACGCTTTGATTTATTGCAATTTGCAACAAAATAACTTTTTTAATTTGGTCTGTTTAAATTATATATATAAATTTAATGTAGATTGTATATCCGTTTTCATCCTTAACACATTCGTATTTTCGATTCGTAAAAAGGCATACACTACAAACCTCTACCACCACAATAAATTATTAGTAGGTAATTCTAATAGATAATGTTTGATATTTACGTACCATCTTTTTCTTTAATATAAATTGTCTCACTTCGTAGGTTGGCTGGCAGAAATCTCAGTTGTTGTTGTTGGATAAGTTGACCTTTGTACACTTTTTTTACTAATAATGTTTTTTTCCAACCTTTTTTATGGTACATAAATAAATAAATAATTAAAAAAGCACTGTACACATTCACTACCACAATCTCAATAAACGTTTAGTCTCGTAACTGAAACATCATCAGGAGACTTTATGACTAGCAAAGCTGTTATATCTGACTGTAAGGCCCGATTTCCACCGAAGCGGGGAAGAGATGCCTTCACATAATTTCTCATTTTTTATGTACATAAAGAATTTTATTACGACAAACTTATCTCTTTCGACAAAACTTGTCCCAAGACCAAGACAAAAATAACCAGAGAGATCCAGACATCCTAGTCCGTATTGTTTATTGTTGCAAGGAAGTTATAGTCGCATCACTGCTAAATAAATGCCCTACTCGTTCACAACCTCCAGTTTGTGTTTTATACCTTTATTAAGAACCAAAAAACCCTTATGATAAATATCATCAAATTCAGCATCGAATTCGGTCCAAAATATATTAGTATTTTTACCAAAACCACTAAATACTAAATAACATACAAAAAAATATAATAAACATAATAAAAATATGCAATTATAAGACATACCACTTCATCTGAATCGTGCACAACCGTAGAAGCCTCTACATCGTCTAAGCTTTCAACACATGCACTTGATGGTGAAGCGAAAGCTTCCAAATCGGAGTCAACTGCTTTTGTAGTAACTATGGCAGAACGCATGCGTATTTTTGCTTTGGCAACCTTAGGTGCGGCTACAGCGTGTGCAGGTTTATGCCGAATCTAATGTGCAGTTTATTAAAAATGTTAGAAACTGTTATATTTGTGTTAGATTAGCCCAATAATTCAGTTAGTTACCTAAACAATGTTGTAATCTCGTGAATTATACTATTTAGTATATTAATAACGGCTTCAGAAGGCAGTGTAATAGTAGATTGTGATACTGTTGCATAATAAGAGTAACACTCGTGTTATACGACCAAGTAATGTACAGTGTCATACACTACTTTACTATAATACGTAAAACAATATTAATAAAAACCAAACTTTCTTTAAATACTGAAAAGATTTTTTAAAAGTCAAATGTTAGCGCTAAGGCGCAAACATCGATTGCGCATGCGTGTTGCGTCGCCGCGGACTCGTTCATTGAAACCTTTTTTTTAAGGTAGAGGTTCAACCTCCTTGGTCCAGCTGGATGTTGTATAGGTGTATCGTTATGATTAAAAAGTTATATTATGATACAGGTGTCCATAAAGACCTGTATCGTAATAAAACTTTCTAATTTTTTATTTTTGGCCTGTGTTTGTCATAAGAATTTTGGTTTCAGTTTTATAATCCTTGTATTATAGTATCAGAGTAGATAAACAAATTTATTATATTAGAGTAGTGGAGCTGAGACTTTATCTATCCGTCTCACTTTTTTATGAATGTTTAGACAAGAATAAACATATTAGTTTCATCTTCTCTCTCATATTACTTGTTGCGACACTCACTTACTGGCCTGACTATAGCTCACGTACTCTATAATTACCTATGATGACAGCACATTATGTAGGAATAACTACTATAACATTTGCAGTCAGTGTTGCCAATTTTTATATATTTTTAAATCTTCTTAGAAAAATTAGTAGAATACGATCAATTTAGACCTTTATGCTTCCATAAAAATTGAGATTCAGACATTTTATTTTATACATGCTTCGATAAACATTAACATAAATAATAATAATAATCTTCAAACGTTCGAACAACCTTACACTGGAATTCAAAATATCCTTTATTTTAATAAACTTAAAGTGAGAAAAAAGTCATTAACATAGTAGATTTGTTTACAGTTGGCAACGATGTTTTACTGTATTGTTAACATGCTTTCATGCTCATATATAGGCTATCATACATACTAGGCTTATATTAAAATCGAACCCTGAAACTAATGGAACCTACCTAATAGATTAACTACGCAACTGAAGTCTACAAAAATACTCAAAGACCATAATTATTCATATACACGACATTATAAAAAACCTTGACCTCTGCATAAGAATTGTGACGCAAACACTCCAAGCTACGGCATTAGTGATTTATAAAAACGCCACAAACTTAATGGCGACTGTAAAAAACCTTATTATTCCTTAAAACATAAACATAATTTTTCAGTAATAAATATAAATCTGTGATTAACTAAATTTTTGTTAAATATTCCTATTAATTACAAAGGAAGTATACTACCGTATTATTATTAAAAAATATTTGTTTAAGCGGTTTGTTTCGATACTAACAAAATAAACATGTGTAATATTATAAATGTTTAAGCAATCATAAATGTTTAAAATTGTATAGATACATTTATTTGTATCTGTATATAATAAGACTTTCAATAGCCATTACAGTTGATCACACATGCAGTTCAATAATGAACTTAAATTACATCACTATAAGGTTCAATGTTGTTCAAATACCTTCACCATCATGAATACCTTCTACTATCAATTTAAATACAATTAGGGTCATTTTTTTGTCTTAATGTTAATGTAAGGTTATTCAAAATATATTTAAGCAATGAAAGCAAATGTGGCGATCTATAAATTTTTTAGGTTTACTTTTGATTTTAACTACATAAATTTTTATAGTAATAGTTGATAACAATTGATAAATTGAGAAATTTGACAGTCTTAGGTTAGCAACAAGGCTTTAAATATGAAAATTAAGCACCCATAAGTGTGCGCCTTCAATACTCGCGAAAGAGTGTTTTTATATCTATTTAGCCTATGGCGCTAGGATATGTTATATTTATTGCATCTCTATATAAAAGTGTTTTAGTAAAAAATTAATCCCAAAAGTTTCACCAATAAAATGAACCCTGACCAAGGAAGGGTAGTAATAAATTATTTATCATAAAAAAGATTTAAAATTACTTCTTTAAAATAACTTTCGTTCAAAAATCGTACATAACATAACTAATTGATAAGCAACTTTCATCTGTTTTGGCTTAATACATGCAATGAAAACATAACTCTAAATACATGACTATAAGAATTAGTTTACACTGTGATATATTCAAGATGAGATGCTGCAATGTAACTGACCTTAATGTTAAATTGCGCGACCACTGGCTTGTGGTCACTGACCGTGTAGTGTGGTATATGGTTGTAGGATATCATATCTGCCCTCAGCGTGATGTTTTCGTAGTTGTTTGCTATCACTTTGTACAATATTCTATCAGTCCACGACGGTTTGCGCCTAGAAAATTTCATATACATAATCATATAGGTGAAAGATATGACTAAATTTTTTATCAAGATTTTTTTACTAACGACTAGATTAATAGTTAGACACAAATTTAAAACACAAAATATATAAGCTTAGGTATACGTGATTCCTTCAAAAAGGGTATAAAAGGTTTACCATTGCCTATAAAATCTCGCTACATAGAGATTTAGGTCTTCCCTCAATAGCACAGCTATTCAAATGTCTCTCCAAGAGATACTTTGAAAAGGCCGAGGTGCATCCAAACCCGCTCATCGCGGGGATGGTCAAGTACACCTGCTTCGACAAGAAGTTTAAGTCCAAGACCCATAGACGCCCTAGGAGCGTGATAAAATCTCAGTCGACTCTGATAATTTTGCAGATTCGCATACTAATTAAGTCCATTTCAATAATGATCATAATTAACATAATATTTAAATAAAATCACTCCAATTCTGTTCTCTTACATAACGTAAAATATATAGCCGTAATAGTTCATGAATATACCACGTGATTCTTCCAAATGTTTGCTGTTTTATTACGGAACAAATGCTTTCATTTTCCATATAATCGTGATGCGCTTATTTGAAAAACAGTTGGGCATTCGCGACCATTTGAGAAAAAGATTAGCTGAGACCATTTTTTACAATACAACTTAAACTCTGCAGGCTGTTCTATTAAATCCAGACTGTTTTATTTTGGGTATCTTAAGTTATCATTCACGCAATACAGTAACAAGGCCATCACGGCCTTCAGAAAACTAGTTTAGAGCATCACCTTTTCAAGCAATAGACGTCTTCTTTGGATATAGATCTCCTCTTATACGTAAAGCATATTACAAAATTGAAGATTATTTGGATGATAAAAAAGCCTGGATTTGAAAATCCTTTCAGCTTCATCCAAGACTGCGTTTTAATAATGTAAAATTGAAAATGTTTAAAAGATAGACCGCCGAGTTTCTTTCTGGTTCTTCTCGGTAAGAGCAACATTCCGAACCAGTTGTAGCTTCATTAATCATATTGATCCTTGACAATTCAAAGTGCTTGTAAGAGCTTATTTGAGTAAAGATATTTTAATTTGATTTGATTTAAATTATTATCACACTACATGATTTTGTGTCGCTTTTATTAGCTTACCGCGAAATTTTTGAGATCTTTTGTCACTAAAAGAGTATAACAACAAGGATTTTTTCAGTACGTAATCGGCATTATAACACCATAGACTAACCTTCGACTTATTCTGAACTACGTCATCAACATTTACCATCAAATAAAGTGACGCGCAAAGATCTCACTTATGCTATAAAATACATTTATTATTTTATAAAGTAGCAATAATTTTTTATAAAATCTCTCGTGATTTATGTATTTGAATTAAATTTTGTCGTATAATAATTTTGCTGTAATCATCTTGGCGTATAAAAACTAAAACTTATTAATATTTCATATTTCTTACAAACGCTTTGTACGTTTTTGTTGTCTATTCTATTTTTGTTATTTCACTCAATTTTACAGATTACTTTTGCAAGTATAAGAATTATATTACCTGATAATGTAAAAGAGTGTCTCATTTACTACCTAGACTATTTTTTGACTATCCTATCCTCCCGCATCTGTTTTGAGAAAAAAAAACAACGATAGCAAAGTAAAGTAGTATTTTCTGAGTGCGATCTTTTATACTGCTTCATCATCCTCCTGCCCTTATCCCACTCTAAGTGGTGTCAGCACAACATGTTATAAACATGTTGTCATATAATTTGGCTACGTAATTTACGACCGGCCGCCTGTCTGACGTCAACTTACCTTAGTCGTATTTAACGACTCCTCGGTAAGAGAGAGGGTGGTCTATTTTACTCAACCGGATACCGCACGGCGGGTCGACTTACCTTAGTCGTCTTTTACGACACCTCGGTAAGAAATGAGGGTGGTACTATTCTATTCAGCCGGATACCACACGGCGTACCACATCTTTTATGCTGCTTGAGGGTAAGTAAATTTTAGTTCAGACATCCCATACTTTCGATAGATTTGTGTAAATCCTGTTTAGTATTTCAAACTAAAGCTAAATTAATGATAAATACTAGAAAAAAAAATCTAAAGACATCTAAATGTCTAGTCCATCTCACGATTCTTGATCACGTTGCAAAGCTATCACATATTAAAATCGCAGAACAGGCACTAATAAAAGAATTCCAGTTATATATTCTATCAATCTTGCTCTAAAACTCGTCAGAGTATTGATAGACAAATACGATTTCGCATTTAGATACGTCAATATATCGGGTGTTGTAAATTAAATCGTAATCTGTCGTAATAATATATAGTAAGTATATAGTAACCTATTGTTATATATACTTTGGTAAGAATCTGAGAAATATCTCATAGCTATACGCATTCTAGTGTAATATACTCCTATATATTTCGCTAGTATTTAAACCTATATATTTCGCTAGAAGTTTGCAGTATGGTACCCAGCTGAGTAGAAGAGACCACCCTCATTTCTTACCGAGATGTCGTAAAAGGCATCTTAGGTAAGATACCCCGCTGTGTGGTATTCGGCTGAGTAGAAACGACCACTGTCATTTGTTACTAAGGTTTCGTAAAAGGCCACTAAGGTAGGTTGAGCCGATGTTTGGTATCCGGCTGAGTAAAATTGACCACCCTCATTTCTTACCAAGGTGTCGTAAAAGGCGACTAAGTTACTATCCTACTACTGAGAATAGGCCTGTTCTCGCCGATTTTGGAGAGAAGGATTGGAGCTAAGACCTACCACGCTGCTCCAATGCGGATTGTTAGGTTTCACATATCTCCAGAATTCTCTAGAGATATGCAGGTTTCCTCACGATGTTTTCCTTCACCAAAAAGCGTGTGATAAATTGTAATTATCAATTAGAAACATAAGTTTTAACAGAAAAACTCATTGGTGTCTGCCCGGGTTTGAACGCAATTGGTATCATTTTACTAAAATGATAATGCTTCATTAAGATCTCTCAACGGTTGTGGGTAGAAAACGAAGCGAACTGGCGACTCTTATCAAGGTCGACCGTGATAAGATATATTTTTAGTTTAAATTGCAGATATTTGATGCATAGTAAAGTAAACAGCCTGTTACTATCCCACTGCTGGGCATAAGCCTCCTCTGTCCGTTTCTGGAGAGAAGGGTTGGGGATACGACCTACCACGCTGCTCCAATGCGGATTGGCAGGTTACACATATCCCCAGAATTCTCTAGAAATATGCAGCTTTCGTATTTTCCTTCGCCGAAAGTATATGATAAATTGCAACTATAAATTAGACATTTAAGTTTTTACATAAAAACTCATTTATGTCTGCCCGCGTTCGAACTAGTGACCTCCTCGAAAGAGTCGCACGGTGTTACCGCTGGGCTACCACAGCTTAAGATCTTTTATATTCTCTTTTATTTCATCATCTTCCTGCCCTTATCCCACTCTTAGTGGGGTCGGCATATGTTATAAACATGCTGTCACATGATTTGGCTGCGTTTTTACGACCGGCTGCCTGACGTCACTTACCTCAGTCGTATTTTACGACACTTCGGTAAGAAAGAGGGTGGTCTATTCTACTAAACCGGATACCACACGGTGGGTCAACTTACCTTAGTCGCCTTTTACGACACCTCGGTAAAACATGAGGGTGGTACTATTCTATTCAGCCGGATACCACACGGCGGGTCGACTTACCTTAGTCGCCTTTTACGACACCTCGGTAAGAAATGAGGGTGGTACTATTCTATTCAGCCGGATACCAGACAGCGTCTTCTATATTCTATTTTATTTATTGGAATAATATTTGAAACTAACACGTCAATTGAATACGTTGCGCAATCGAATATCGTAGTTATCAGCTTATCAAGTGAATCACTTACTTGATATCGTAATCATCGGTTCCCATTAGAAACTTGTATGTCGGTGGAAACCTAATCTCCGGTTCGGTAAACTCTGAGAAGGCTTCGCCACTGTCCATGACAGCTAATAGCTGGTCGTGCTTGAGGAGGGCTGTGTATTTGTCCTTCTCAACCTTCTGCAATGCGGTCACAATCTCTTCAGAAGTGGGACTTGTGCCGGTCGGATGATCCGTACGGAAGTTTAGATCGCCCAACCAAAATACGTAACTGAAAATAAGTTAGATAAATACTAAATAAACATTATTGTATTATACTACCCTACTTTTTAATACATGATGTGTGGTATCCGGCTCAAATCAAAATTATCTTCACTACATATTATAAAACAAAGTCCATATTTCCGTATGTACGCATAAAACTTTAAAACTACCCAACCAATTTTGATGCGGTTTTTTTTAATAGATAGAGTGATTCCAGAGGAAGGTTTGTACGTATAATAACATTCAATACGAAGTAGAGAAATACTGTAATTTTTGAGGTGTCTGTAAATAATTACATTTTTTTCCGCTTACATTGCAAACGCAGGCTAAACCCTACGAGATTTATCAAAATGATGTACTAAGTATTTGTACACCTTAAAAAGGTCTACAGAAAAGTCCGCGATGGTATATATCTATCTCTTATGGATAACCCACAATAGCAGTTTTTTTCATTTACTTTTTACGAAAAATGATGCCTTATGTTCAAAGCAATTTTTATACAATACAGCATTAATCCTTATCCAATTGAGTACCTTAAATAAATTGTTGATTTAATATAGATCAATATGGCCGTTTACAGCATGCAATTTAAGTGAACATTTTCGGAGATATTACAGATTTAAAATGCCGTGAGGACGTCGCGCTTCACCCTATAGCACTTCGAATCTTTTAGAGTTTGTTTAAAGACATTCTGTAATTAATTGTAAAAATAAAATACATAGGTAAAATGTAAAAGTAAATAAGTAAAAATGTACTATATGAGTTTAGATATTCCAAAGATAGCAGGAAATCGTCTTGGTATAGGAAGAGGAAATTGTTTTTCTCCAAATTTAACGCTTGCGGGCCACGGGGCAGTAATGAATAAATCAAAACTACTGGATCGATTTTAATCATTTTTTTACACTGACTGACATGGAATATATATTTTATACCTGTGCGAAGCAGGGGCAGGCCGCTAGTTATTTAAATAAGAAATGAAATTGATTGATGAATTACTTGGCGATTCAAGCACTTTTGAATCGTCAAAGATCAATATGATTAATTAAGCTACAACTGGTTCATTTCTTAACGAGGTATCGTAAAAGGCGACTAAGGTAAGTTGACCCGCGGTGTGGTATCTGGCTGAATAGAATAGACCACCCACGTTTCTTACCGAGGTGTCGTTAAAGGCGACTAAGGTAAGTCGACCCACCGTGTGGTATCCGGCTGAGTAGAATAGAACACCCTCATTTCTTACCGAGATGTCGTTAAAGGCGAATAAGGTAAGTAGACAAGCCGTGTGGTATCCGGCTGAGAAGAATAGACGCCCTCATTTCGCAAAAGGCGACTAAGGTAAGTTGCGTCAGGCAGGCGGTCGGTAGTAAAATATGTGACAACATGTTTATTCATATTATTTCACATCGCATTAGTTCTTAATAGTATTAGCAAACGATTTGTAAGCTTTAAAAAAATTGTTTATAAAAGTTATAGCATTTTTAATCTATACTAATATATAAAGCTAAAGAGATTGTTTGTTTGATTGTTTGAACGCGCGATTGTAATCTCTGGAACTACTAGACCGATTTGAAAAATTCTTTGAGTGTGACATAGTCCATTTATCGAGGAAGGCTATAGACTATATTACATCACGCTAGATGAATAGGAGAAGAGCAGCAATATAAAATATTGACGAAACGGCAAAATTTTAAATAATTAAATAATAGGGGAAGTCGCAGGCACAGCTAATAGATAATATTCTAGTAGGTATACACTGTCCATTATATTAACCATCTTTTGACAGATTGACGATAGTGATGTCCTAAAGATTCTCGTATGCGATACCATTCCGATTATAGTACCTACTATCATTAATCGAATTACGTACCTAAGTAATTCGATTAATGATAACCTGCGTAAACTAGATTACTACTTGAGAAAAGAAATTCCAACTTTGAGAAAACTTATTGTTTCTTTGAAAAGAAGTGGTCTATTTCATGGTGAAAAATCTTCTTTGGTCAAAGTTTTGAACACAATTGGCTTTTCATATAAAAAGTTAAATAAAAGAAAATTATTAATGGAACGCACAGATATAGCTATAGCACGTTGTGATTTTTTAAGAGAGGCAAAGAAAATACAAGATTGGGCAAATATTGTTTTCACGGATGAAACATGGCTCAACGCTAACCACACACTATCTCGTTTCTGGACTGATGATACTGCTGATTCCACTTCCTCAGTACCAATGGGAAAAGGTGAGCGCCTAATCATTTGCCATGCAGGTACAGCAAAAGGATTTGTACAAGACGCACTGTTGGCATTTAAATCGAAGAAATCAAATGACTACCACGAAGAGATGAATGCAAATGTGTATGAAGAGTGGTTCAAAAAAATGCTCATTTCATTGGAAGAACCATCAATAATTTTTATTGATAATGCGCCCTACCACTCCCGTCAAATTGACAAAATGCCAACACAGGCTAATAAAAAGCATGAAATAATTAATTGGCTTCGGGACAATGGCGAAAATGTGGACGACTCAATGTTAAAAGTTGAATTAATAAAAATATTAAAAACCAAAAAGAGAGCAAAACGCTATGTAATCAATGAAATGGCAGCAGAATATGGCCATACTGTTCTTCGGATTCCTCCATACCACTGCCAGTACAACGCAATAGAACTTATATGGGCACAAGTAAAAGGGCATGCTGCGAGATGCAATACAAGCCCCCCATTCACAGCGAATAAAATGTTGCAATTGCTAAAAAATGCTTGCACCCACGTAACGGCCGAGAACTGGGCAAGTGTGGTGGAAAGAACTTTTTAAAAGAGTAATATTCTCTGATTGAGAACGTGATATTGCGTTTGATAATATATTATCTACACAAGAGCTAATAATAACTGCTACTGAAGACTCCTCATCGGAGGAGTCTAGTGTTGATTATCATTCCGACGACTCGTGCTAATAAAATAAATTAAAATATCCTGATTGTTTTATTTGTATTCATGTATTAACTAAGAAGAAAGTAAAACTTTATATAATGTTATTAAATGTCTTTTAATACTCGTAACATCGATTTCTACCGATTATTTTTAATCTGTGGCATAATCGTAGTAACCCATTATGTGTGACATCACTAAGGCCGGGACTCCACCAAAGCAGAGATGTGTGCGGTGTGCTGTGTGCTGTGCGAGAAGAGATGTTTTTCAGCTCGCGGGACTCCACCAAAGCGGAGATGTGTGCGGTGTGCTGTGTGCTGTGCGAGAAGAGATGTTTTTCAGCTCGGGTGCGGGGCGTTGAGTGCTCAGTACGCATTCTGACACGAAAGGTAGACGATGTCGCTATTATTACAAAAAAAGTATCTTCTTTTACTTGAAGAAGAACTACAGTCTGAAGAAGCAGAATTGATAGCTTTATACTACCTAAACAAAAGAAAACATCGGTTTTGGAAAAGAAGTCACTTGTATTACCATACCAGTCATGGAGAATTTTTTACTCTGTTTAATGAGTTAGATGATGAAAGTTTTACCAAGTCCTACAGACTACCGAGGAATATATTCTACGAACTACATAACTTAATTAAACCGCATATATTTAAGCAAGATACTAACTACAGGAGATCTATCTGTACCCAAGAGCGGCTAGCAGTATGTTTGAAGTAAGTACCTACCTAATTATTTTTTTGTTAATGTGTGTTTGTGTTTATGTGTGTTATCTGCGTTTGAATGTGATCAGTCTTTTTTGAGTGTTTGTTTTTTTTTGTGTAAAAGGGCTAAGTGAGAAGTACTCAAAACGAGAATCAAGAAGTACGAGAATACATGAAAAATATTATGTAAACTGAGGTATGTAAGGATTACGAGAAATCGAGATCCGTTGTCTCTTTCTACCCCTCCGGGAGACTGGAGTGATGCATATTATGTAAAAACCAAATATATTTTTATATTATCTTATTTATTCATAAAGAAAACAAAAAAATCAACTGCCGTTCTGGCAGTAGCAAAAAAAACGTAAGGTTATATTAGAAACATAACGTACAAAAAAATTATAACAGTAAATCACATGAGACATATTGCTTTCTTTTCCATATAGTTACAAATTATCATATGTGTCTTCTTCGTTTCTGAATGCTTCTATCTGTTCATCGGTCATGTGCGTATCTTCCAAGCTTGGAACAGGTGCCTGTGTCGAACTTGGACCCGGTATTTGTGTTGAGCTAGGAACCGGTGCCTGTGTTGAGTTAGGACCACCGGCCTGTGTTGATGTAAGAACCGGTGCCTGTGTTGAGCTAGGACCCGGTGTCGAACTTGGACCCGGTGCTGAAGTGTAACCGGGGGAATACCAATTATTTTCATTTGTGCTATACCATGTGTTTTGTAGCTCAAGTTCTTCCAATTCTAAAAGAACATTGAAAATTTTACGTTTAGCCTGAAGCTGCATATATTGAGAAAGCTTTTTTACACTTTTTGATATCGACAGAAAAAAAGTGTCCATTTCGTCAAGGGTATTATTTTTCTCTATCAATGATTGTATTTCTAGTTTTTCTTGGCGTATTCTTTCACGGTTTGCATGGTGCTGTATAAGTAAATTACTTATTTCATCCGATTTTCTTGTTGCATTTCTGCATGTCGAGGCTGAGACGCTTGATGTCGGTGACGGCGAATGTTGTACAGATGGACGATCTTCTGGAGTGCTTCTTGTATGATTGCTTGATGTTTCAAAAAACTCATCGGTTACATTACTTTCCAATGAATTTGTTTCCTGTTCATTTATATTTGTTTGTGAGGTATAATTTGTAGTCCTGTTTCTATTCGTCATATATGGTATCAAAAATTCCATTACCTTCTCATATTTCCATTCACGAATTTGTTTACCACTCTGTCCACTTCTAGTGGCATTCTTCCTTTTTAATGCGTCCCGGTGGCTGTCTCTCAACTTTTTCCACTTAGATTTAGCCGTTTTTACTGAAATAAAAATAATTGAAATCATTATAAATATTAAATGTTGACATTGCCATAGTCAAAATATACTTACCGCATTATCACTCATGCAGAATTTATAACCATTATAAATATTTAAAAAATACCAGAGTTTCAAGGGAAACCAATTTATAAAAAAAATATCTGAAATCAAACAAACAAAACGGATTGTATCTCTCGTACGTGGTCGCGGCAGACGGCGGCGTCGAAATTTGAAATGTTAATAAATAACGAGTGATAAATCCATTTTATTTGTTTGATTTCAATGTGTTGTGCTCGTGAATCTTAGACTTTTAATTGTTTCTTTTCTATTATTTAAAAATGGCTATAACTTTTGAACGAGTGAAAATTCTGTAAATACATAATTTCAGTAATGCCTAATCTTTTATAGTTCCGGAAACAACACGACACTGATTAAGATATTATTTTGAAATGACCCTTCTATTCTAACTGAAACCACGACACATAAATATAAATCTATATTATAATTATTACAGGTATTTGGCGACTGGTTCAAAATTTTCACAAATAGCTGAAAATTTTAGGATTGGAAAATCGACTGTTCCAAGAATTATAGAAGATGTCTGCGATGCCTTGTGGACAGTATTACAACCTTTGGTTTTGCCAGAACTTAATGAAAATGATTGGAAAAAAATTTCAAAGCAATTTGAAGAAATCTGGCAATTCCAAAACTGCGTCGGGGCCATTGATGGCAAGCATGTGTACATGTTTGCACCCCCAAAATCTGGGTCCTCATATTACTGTTATAAACACAGGTTTTCAACTGTAATGATGTGCGTAGCCGACGCTACCCGAAGAATAATTATGGTAGATATAGGTTCAATGGGAAGGTTCAGCGATGGTGGTATTTTTGCTGATAGTATATTCGGAATTCGTTTGAGAGAAAACAGACTAAATCTACCACAGCCACAACCCTTGTACCAAAATGGAGAACCTGTACCGTTTGTTTTTATTGGAGACGAAGCTTTCCCTTTGATGACTAACTTAATGAGACCATATCCACGCGATAATTTAAATAACGAAAAACGAACATACAATTATAGACTTTCAAGAGCTCGTCGTATTGTGGAAGCTACATTTGGTGTATTATCACGGAAATGGTACGTATACCGTAAAGAATTTGAATGTAAAATAGAAACAGTGGAAAAAGTGATAAAAGCAACGTGTGTTCTACACAACTTTTTAATTGACAAGATGCCTGGCTATCTAGATAATAATGAAACGGGTTTGCCCACGACTATGTTTAACGACACAAACGTGGAAAATCTATTATCGAATGACAATATGGATGCCTATCAAGTTCGAGAAAAATTCTGTAGTTATTTCAACAACGAGGGCGCCGTTCCATGGCAAGACACTCGTATTACAACATTACTTGAACGAAATACTTAATATAATAAATTGCACTTACCGTCAGATAATTGAGTTTCTTTCAAAACGTTCTCCCAAGCTGCATCTTTGACGTCAGTAAGTTTATAGGTATCTATTGATGTGTTCCATAGACATGGATATTTTTTTACTGATTCAATAAATTGTTCATCCATTACGTTTTATTTAAATTAACTAATTGTTTACGTTGAAAAATACAAACTGCACAAATTATTCACGATAAAAGCGTGTGCTCGCGCGCACGGTACTAGCAAGATGGCCGGCCGGCGCGCGCGCGGGGTTCTGCGGGTTGCTAGCGGGCGAGAGGGGGGAGGGTGACATCGCTCACTGCACGCCGCTCACATCTCTCGTCTCCACTGCGCGTCGTCCGCGCACAGCTCACATCTCCGCTTCCATCGCGACATACAAATATTACACATCTCCGCACAGCGATCTCCACTGAAGCTGAGCGGAGAGGAGACGTGTCAATAACTCAATTCTATTGGTTGTTTAAAAAACATCTCCTCTCCGCTCGTCTCGTCTCCGCTTTGGTGGAGTCCCGGCCTAAGTGGGCGGTACCCATCCATAAAGTACAAATATTATTTGTATGATATTTGTACGTAAGCAATACAAAACTTAATGAGCGTGAGCTGTCAAAAGACTGATAATATGATGGACGCAGTATAACTCTATTTCATCACCGAGCACTACGAATAAGCGCTAAAGTATTGTCGTATGACTTAAACTATGGTATGTTATAGCTTCAAGGAAAATTGATACATGTTCGGAAATTTGCCGGTAATTAAAAAAATAATTGATTTGATACAGGTTCCAGATCAAAGGGCGCATTAACACAAGCTGTATATAAAAATTTACATCAACATTAGTGTTCAAATACCCTCAATTGTGCAATGGACTTTTTTCTGTTTCCGTAGAAACACGATTATTTATCTTATATGTTTGCTTATATATATATAAGTTTCATCCATTTAGATCCACTGGATTAACCGTGATAGTGTTACAGAAATACAGATAGACAGACGGTCACATTTATAGAATTTAATATTTAGACTTGTAACTTGGAAACGGCTCTAAAGATTTTCATGAAATTCAATATGTAGGGTATTTCGGGGGCGATAAATCGATTTAGTTAGGTTTTATTTTAAAACAATGTCGTTTAATCCCTGTTTTCAGCCATTGAAAAACTTCTTAAATATACATTGAATAGAAAGGTTAATTTTGCTGTCATATGTAAAGTTGGAATAGCCCAGTTGGGAACGTACCGACTAACAAAGCGAATAAACCCGGGATCAAGTCGCAGATATCACCACCCTTTTCTTTCTTATTTTTTTATTGCTTTTTCTTATCTTTTAAAAAAAGTACTTATCCAGGTATTAATATTTATATGGATAATATTAATATAAAGTCCGCGTTATGAAAGGTAGAGAAACACATCAAAAAGTTATCAGGGTCATAGCGATGGTTATCATAAAATCGATAACTATTCGAAATGCCTGACCTTGATGCTGCTGAAAAGGTTATTTATGATTTTATTCGATTTAGTTTGAATTTTACTCGACTCTACCCAATTAGGTCGTTTCATATTTGTAGCGCTCAAATTAAATATATGAACACGTGAAGTAAATAAGGCAATAAGTACCTAAAAATTAAAATTCAAACTAAGTATCCAATTTGGTTCTAAAATTAGCTTTGATTTACTTCAAGTGTTCATATTTCTCTTACATTTAATGAGTGACTTTTTAGACACTTTACACTTAATATAATGAGTGACTTTTTAGACACTTTACACTTAATATAATTAGTACCTGGGTGACCGAGCCTTGCTCGGTAATTATTTAAAGATAGACTGTTTAAAAAAATTAAGAAAAGAAAGAAGGCGCCGATGATAAGTGGGATTCGAATCCGGGTTGTGAGCATTTTCGGTCGGCCCCATCATCCCATCGGCTATCGCAGCATTACGTTTGACAGATAAAAATATTCTTTGCATTCTACATTATAAATTTATTTTAATGCCCAAAAACAATTTTTTTTTTAAATAAAACCTAGATAGATCGATTTTCTCCCCAAAAACGGGACACGTTTAGCGTTACTTTGCAGAAAATACTTATTGATTTATTTATTTCTTTATTGTACATACATTTTGCTAGAAAAGAGAAAAAAACAGCACGTGTATGAAGGCGGATCCTTAAAAGTGACCTCTTCCAGTCAACCTTTGAATAACATAAGGAAAAGGACAAGACGTGAAATACGGGTAATATTTTAAAAAAAAAGAACAATAACGAAATACTATGTACCCAGATTAATATTATTTGCACTTGAGATTTTTTCATTTCTCATGCGCACGACATCAAAATGTGGGATTCCCTAGCATCTTTCCGAACTCCGATTTGATAAATTAAAAAAAAGAATGAATAGGCGCTATAGTCGCAAGCATAGTTAATCTCAATGCAATCGGCATCATTCACTTTCCGTTAGGCTAGATCGTAATAAGACCCTAGACATAGTTTAAAAAAAAAAGGAAATTAAACTAACCGTAAACGAAACTTAATACAAGCAAAAGGCTGATAAAGTATCATTCAATTTATGGGATATTGGTTGTGTGGTGATAGTATATTAAGAGATCTCTATATCAGTCTTATGTATTTATATCCTGCTCTGAGATTTTAGTGCTGTTTTGTACTAAAAACTTTAATAAAGTTTTTAAACGAACCAGATGTTTTTCTCCGAATCAACGAACCCTTTTACTTAACGATACCAAGTAAAAATGTATATACTGCGTCCATCATATTATCAGTCTTTTGACAGCTCACGCTCATTAAGTTTTGTATTGCTTACGTACAAATATCATACAAATAATATTTGTACTTTATGGATGGGTACCGCCCACTTAGTGATGTCACACATAATGGTTACTACCATTATGCCACAGATTAAAAATAATCGGTAGAAATCGATGTTACGAGTATTAAAAGACATTTAATAACATTATATAAAGTTTTACTTTCTTCTTAGTTAATACATGAATACAAATAAAACAATCAAGATATTTTAATTTATTTTATTAGCACGAGTCGTCGGAATGATAATCAACACTAGACTCCTCCGATGAGGAGTCTTCAGTAGCAGTTATTATTAGCTCTTGTGTAGATAATATATTATCAAACGCAATATCACGTTCCCAATCAGAGAATATTACTCTTTTAGTTCTTTCCACCACACTTGCCCAGTTCTCGGCCGTTACGTGGGTTCAAGCATTTTTTAGCAATTGCAACATTTTATTCGCTGTGAATGGGGGGCTTGTATTGCATCTCGCAGCATGCCCTTTTACTTGTGCCCATATAAGTTCTATTGCGTTGTACTGGCAGTGGTATGGAGGAATCCGAAGAACAGTATGGCCATATTCTGCTGCCATTTCATTGATTACATAGCGTTTTGCTCTCATTTTGGTTTTTAATATTTTTATTAATTCAACTTTTAACATTGAGTCGTCCACATTTTCTCCATTGTCCCGAAGCCAATTAATTATTTCATGCTTTTTATTAGCCTGTGTTGGCATTTTGTCAATTTGACGGGAGTGGTAGGGCGCATTATCAATAAAAATTATTGATGGTTCTTCCAATGAAATGAGCATTTTTTTGAACCACTCTTCATACACATTTGCATTCATCTCTTCGTGGTAGTCATTTGATTTCTTCGATTTAAATGCCAACAGTGCGTCTTGTACAAATCCTTTTGCTGTACCTGCATGGCAAATGATTAGGCGCTCACCTTTTCCCATTGGTACTGAGGAAGTGGAATCAGCAGTATCATCAGTCCAGAAACGAGATAGTGTGTGGTTAGCGTTGAGCCATGTTTCATCCGTGAAAACAATATTTGCCCAATCTTGTATTTTCTTTGCCTCTCTTAAAAAATCACAACGTGCTATAGCTATATCTGTGCGTTCCATTAATAATTTTCTTTTATTTAACTTTTTATATGAAAAGCCAATTGTGTTCAAAACTTTGACCAAAGAAGATTTTTCACCATGAAATAGACCACTTCTTTTCAAAGAAACAATAAGTTTTCTCAAAGTTGGAATTTCTTTTCTCAAGTAGTAATCATATACATGACGACGAATAGCGTCAGCGTCAAAGTCATCAACAGCTGTCACCTTATGAGCCCGGCGCTTTCTTTTTGGTGTAGATGGTTTGTTTTGCTCCAAGCCGCTCCTGCCGTAGGCATCAGTAGTGATTTTAGTCACAGTTGATAGACTGATCCCCAACGCGGCTGCAACACGGTTTCGGACTTGCGTGATAGGTATAAGAGGTCCGCCATTTTGATTTTCTTGCTCAAAATACTCATGAAGTTTTAACACTAACTGTCTCGATTGTGCTTTCAACACACGTCCTTTCGGCATTTTCACGATCAATTAATATAAGTTTCACAAAAGTTTTTCCGAGGAATAAAGCTACTTAACTCAAGGTGTAACAGATGCGAGAGAACACTCAGCGAACGTAAATGCGTGTGACTATCACGGGCGTTTCGTTGAGAGTGACAGATCACGTCAAAATGGCGGCCGAGCGGAAGGTCTGTTGATGTTGCCAGTTGATGTATAATATATTTTTTATGATTATAATAAATACACACGGATTAACATTTATTTTCAAAAAACTAAGGCAATATTAAATCAAAATGTTGATTTCTATATCTGTTATTAGTTTACGTAGGTTATCATTAATCGAATTACTTAGGTACGTAATTCGATTAATGATAGTAGGTACTATAATCGGAATGGTATCGCATACGAGAATCTTTAGGACATCACTAAATATGTAAATCGTCAATCTGTCAAAAGATGGTTAATATAATGGACAGTGTATAAATGGCTTTATTTGTTTTGCGTGTCGAAGTCGTACATGTGTGCATTATGTATCTAAACGCTGGGCTCATGGCCGCTTACTCAGTATTACGCATAAGCTTTTAAAGATATTAATACCGATATTGGTTGATAAGGACACTCCACAGTTCGTACATTTATCTATACTTCAAAGATTTAGGTACTTAACTAAATGTAGTTATGTCAAAAAATGGTTCTTTTAGCAGATTACAAATACATTCTTTAAATCTTAATTTAAAATTATTATAATATTTACGCTACTTTGTTATAGTGCAATGGCTAACAATAATTTATATAAAAAACTGAAACAAATAATTAAGAATATTATATTTTAATGTCATGTGTAATCTGATTACTTTAAAGAACCCAAACAATTTTTTTTTTTAATCCTTTTCCTAAGAAAACGATGGAAAATATTAAATATACTATACTTACAGTATCACAAAATGTCATAATATTACATGACTTTAGAAATGACTAGTAATATCCCACAGTTTCACCCGCGTACATGCCAATCTCATGGCAGTCGAAAGTCTACTAAACTAAACATTACTCTAGATTTATTTTTGTTAAATAAATCATCAACAGTTTCCGCAGCGTAACCGTAAAAGAATTTTTTTTAATCGGTCCAGTAGATTTTGTGTGAAAACATTACAAACATACATACAAATTTTTCCTCTTTATAATATTAGTATAGATTAATACTATGTTACAATAAAAAATGTAATATAATTACTATTGCCAGAATTGCATATTTATGATTTAATTAACTTTAATTTAACAAAATTAAATGTTCGATATATCTATAATATAAATATTTTATTTTCTAGGATTGAAATTTAACTAAAGAAATCATCTTGACAACTGCAGTTTTTTTCAGTTTCTTATAATAAATAATATTATTGTAATTAAATGTGAGCCACTCCTGAATCATATGGGCGTGTTTGTTTACGTTTAGTAAGTACGCCGTGTGGGATCACTCATTTCTTACCGAGGTGTCGTAAAAGGCGACTAAGGTAAGTTGATCCGCCGTGTAGACCACCTATAATTAATAAGGCTATTGCCTTGGCTATTAAATTAATAAATAAAGTGTGATATCCAGCTAAATAGAATAGATCACCCACATTCTTTACCGAGTTTCCACCCCTACATCATCGATCTCCCACGAAGGCGCACAGAGCGCTTCGCGTCCTCTTTTTTTCTCTCCCGGCATCAATATTTCCCACTTCATACAATATGGATCTCTTTAAAGCTAGAGTGAATAGGCATCTTCTAGGCAAGCGCGCTTCATCTTAGACTGCATCATCGCTTACCATTAGGTATGATTGCAGTCAAGCGCTCGCCTATTCCGCAATAAAAATAAAAAATAAAAAAAAATAAAAAAAAATAAAAAAAGAGTTGTGGTAAAATACGACTAAGATAAGTTGACGCGAGGCAGGCGGTCGTAAAATACGTAGCCTAATCATGTGGCAGCATGTTTATAACATGTTGTACCGACCCCACTTAGAGTGGGATAACGGCAGGAGGATGCTGACGATGTTTACGTTTAGTAAGTACCTAAACTTATGGAGTACGAGTATATGAATATACAAAATTAATAGAGATCCGGCTGTTAAAATACCTGTTCGCGTTGTAGACGTAACTCATAAAGGATGTTATTCGATAGGGCAATTAATGAACTAAAATATTATTGCGTAATAAGGATAACCTACTAACCTGCTTAACGATTAAAATAACAATAATGTTTGTTCGATCTAAATTATTTTACTAGATTCTTCTTTCAAATCAGAATATAACCAATTTAATAAAAATAATCATATGTTATATAAAATCGAATGAATGTCCTTTGTCCTTTGTAATTTTCAGAAATTCTTTAGAATAACCCAGCGGATTTTTACTTGTTGAGTTCTGTTTGGAGGGGAATACGAAACCAGACTGAGCCACAGCAACGCGTGGCCAGACAGTTGGTCATATATATAAAAAGGAATGTTTGTCTGTATTCCTCTTAGACTCCGAAAAGACTGGACGTTTTTTTAAATTCCAGTAATGCTTGGTGGCGATCAGAGCAATTTTTTTATTACTGTATTTCATATATCTTTTAATTAAGCCCTGCAAAGCGGACTGGACATACTAGTATTGCCAAATCATCTTTCTGCCCTTATCCGCCTCTTAACTGAGTCGGCTCAACATGTTATAAACATGCTGTCACATGATTTGGCTGCGTTTTTACAACCGGCCGAATGCCTGGCGTTAACTTACTTAAGTCGCCTTTTACGACACCTCGGTATAAAATGAGATTGGTCTATTCTACTCAACCGGATACCACACGGCGGAAATACTAGTATTGCATAAATTAATGATAATTTTTATAAAAATGTTAGGTTTATTATAATTTTTATAAAAATGTTTAGGTTGTTTAAAAAGAAAATAATATCAAATAGAGATAATATTATTATAAATAGTATTTGTAATTACTTTATTTATGGGCGAATAGTAAAAAACTCGTGTGAATATATTATCATAAATTTTCTGTAATAAAATTATACAATTATGTCCGATAAATAGACACATAAAAGGTAAATGAATAGAACTGGCGAGAATAAATAGGTAATTATTACAATGAATTGTCAAGATATCAAGAAACGAAGTCTGCGTCATAGAGTATGGTATCCGGCTATTTGGCCGGATACCACACTCTATTTATTAATTTAATAGCCAAGGCAATAACCTTATTAATTATATGGTTATTCGCCTACATTATCAGAATACTAAATAGGTCAATAAAATACATAAATATAAATAGGATTAAAAACGTTCTTCTCTTCAATAGCTAGACGTGCAACGGCCATACGTCTATTCAAGGGTTCAATATGACGGACCACAAAAAAAAGTTATTTATTTATTCTTTCTTTTTATACATATATTTAGAAAAGAGAAAGAAAAAGTATAAAAGCACATGTATAAAGGCGGACTTATCCCTAAAAGGGATCTCTTCCAGTCAACCTTTGAGTAACAGAAGGAAAAGGACAAGAATTGAAGAAGAAAGAGAGTACGGGTCAAATAGAGAAAAAGAAAAAGTTTTAAATTAAATTAAGTAAAAAAATATAAATTTAACTATTTCCTCTATTAAATAATTTTGGTAAAATAAATAGATGAAAAGATGCTTCTAATATATAATTACATAAGATAAATATTTTCTAGTCTGTAACTTAAAAAGTTAAGCAATTGCAATAATCAAAAGTTAAGCGAGTAAAAGCAAAGTTGAACAAAAGTTAAACAATTTTCGAATACTCACTCATGAAACAGGATGTTCGAGGTTTCGCTGATATGATAGGTGTGCTCCTTGAGAATGGTGTTGTAGTCGTTAATGCGGTCTGCGAGTAAATGTTCGTGGGCAGTCAGGTGGCAGTTCACTAGGCACATGGAACATCCATAGATATTGAACCGAACGCTGACGGCTCCTTTGTTACCCTATAATAAATTCATTGTATATCTAATTGCTGTGATATCTAAAGCAGACAGTGACTCTCTTGAGAGGGTCCAAACCAAAAGCAAAGAGCGCGTTGGCGCAGTGGATAGTGATCCTGCCTTCAGCTTTGCGGTTCAACATTTTCTATAAAAGAATTTGTTGGTTTTTCGAGCCTGGTTGTATATTTGTATTTGAGTATGTATTTAAAAATTTTATATGTATATATTGATAAGTTGGCTCTCACCCATAACAAATGTATTAAATTACTTTGTGGACGGACGACTGTGTGTGTAAGTGTCCCATATATTTATTATTTTATTTTTTTAAGAAGTATTCTGTAAACTTATGGATATTTAATTGATATTTGCAACTTATCATATGCTTTTCGGCGAAGGAAAATATCGCGACCTACATATCTCTTAGAGAATTCTGGGGATTTTTTTTCGAATCCTAACATTTTTAATTTAAGCTATCGTGAGTAGTATTCATAGGCGGAGTTCCCGCCGCGATAACATCGTGTAAAGGGCTCATGAATAAGTGCCCCGGATGGGTTCGAAACTAGTCGGGCTAACCCGATAGAATAAGACGTGAGTACAGCCGGTTCTATACATTAACTTTGAATCCTAACATGTTATATTCTACAATCAAACATAATGGCTAAATATGACCCTCAAAAGAAATTAACCGAACAACGAAAAGACCTACGTGGTAAATTCGGGCGGATCTTTACGAGCGTACAAAGCATTTCTGAATCTTAATGAAGCAAGAACGTGATCAAATAAAAGACGAAAAACTCCAATATGTCAGTAAATTTATAAGACAATAGGGGATAATATAGAAATAATAAACATTAATTTGTTTATGTTTTGATAACCCAGCGATGAGACTGTGTGACTCTTTGAAGATCACCGGTTCAAACCTACCAACGATTTATCACACCAGTAATTTATCACACGCTTTTCGGTGCAGGACAATATAGTGAGGAAGGCCGCATATCTCTAGAAAACTCTGAGGAATATGTGCAACCTACCAATCCGCATTGAAGCAGCGTGGTAGGTCTTAGCTCCAATGTCTCTGGGAAAACAGAGAGAAGAGACCTCTGCCAAGCAGTGAGATAGTAACAGGCTGTTACTATCTCATATTTAGACATTATTTTTAGCTGATATTGTGAATCTAATATTCCTATTAGTGGCGCAAAATTCAGCGCCTCTACTCTTAGTTGTCTTTTAAATTCTACAATAAGTAACTTTATGTAGCACGTAATCGAAAAGATGACTTTAATTCAGCAAACCAACATACCACAGTAACAAAATCAAATTACGTATATTCAATGACACATTTTAGTTTTGTATGAATACTAAAATCGAAAGGGCTATGAGGTAAAATGACGAAAAACTAACAAAGTTTCCTTAAACTTTAAGCAGAATCCTATCCATGTCCAATGTAATGAGACATAATATGGTCTAAATATAATTTTATCATCATCTTCCTGCCCTTATCCCACTCTAAGTAGGGTCGGCACAACATGTTATAAACATGGTGTCACATGATTTGTCTGCGTTTTTACGACCGGCCGCCTGCCTTACGTCAACTTACCTCTGTCGTATTTTACGACACCTCGGTAAGAAAGAGGGTAGTCTATTTACTCAACCGGATACCACACGGTGGGTCAACTTACCTTAGTCGCCTTTTACGACACCTCGGTAAGAAATGAGGTTGGTCTATTCTACTCAGCCGGATACCACACGGCGGGTCGACTTACCTTAGTCGCCTTTTACGACACCTCGGTAAGAAATGAGGTTGGTACTATTCTATTCAGCCGGATACCAGACGGCGTATTATTATTAATACGTTAACGTAAAATCAACCAGTGCTACAATAACATAATAAAATAAAACGCTAGTAAAAGAATCTCCACCACACTTTCATTTTTAACATTAATACGGCAACGCAATGGATTTATTTGCGATAAAATTATTGCAAGTTACGTGAGATATGACAAACTTACTCAACAAACGTATTTCGCAAAATCTTGTGGACCATGATTGCGCGACTAGAACTTTAATTTCTCGCACTCATTTTAAAATGGCAACATGTTCTTTACGTTGACTTAGTTTATAGAATTTAATGTTATATATAGTAAAATGTTGTAAAGACCGAAATCCTTTAAAAACGGAAAAAGTTTTATTTCAAATAACAAACAGTCAGTCAGTTATTATTAATCATCATTCCACTAATCTAGACATAACCAATGTAGGTCACATTTAAGGTTTAATTTAAACTTTAAGTTTAAGAGATTCCAAGCCAATATGATTTTTCTTAGTAAATTCAATGACATTGAAACTTATGTGGAAAATATTATACAATCTGATCGTGTAATGATGATAATAACAGGACTAGACTAAACAGAATGACACAAATTTTTTTTATACATGCTATCACAGACAATTTTGTAGTACTATAGTAGAAGAATATGGACCACATTACATTAATTGTATACACCCCTACAGACAGTTCTACTTGATTCGCACAGACCACCTGAAGCTGAAGCTGAATATTACATATATTTCTAATAAGAAAAGACCTGAATGAATAATACCATTAACTAACTGATAATAATCTGAATTATTGATTTTCTATACTACTTATTAGTCACTAATAAATTGTGGATGTGGATTTGATGGACAATAGATTGTCTGAAGTGACTAGAATGTATGGGTAAAAAATAATTATCCCAACTTGGTTACAAAAGTAATGAGAATATTATTTTGCTATAATCTGTGATAAAAATTTTATTGCGGATTATAGCAAAATAATATTCTCATTACTTTTGTACTATGGACCTCCGCAAAGTAACGCCTAATTCTATAAACCAACTTGGTTAATTATAACCAACTTAATTATAGTAAATGTATAGAATCGGCTATACTCACATCTTATTTCAGGCTAACCCAATTAGTTTCGACCCCAATAAAATAAGACGTGAGTATAGCTGGTTCTATACATTAACTATGAATACTACTCATGATAGTTGAAATTTACAAATTGGTTAAATATGGTAAGGTAAACAGCTCTTATTATTTATTTATGACAACTATATTAACAACAAAAAAATTATATGAGTTATGAAATTCAGTTCTACACTTACCCAAAGTCCTCCTAATCCAGTTTTGGTATACTGTGCCTCTATATCCCTAAGATGGGTCACATGTTTCATTTGAGAATAAACAAGTAATATTATTCCCTGTAACCGAATGCTCTTAGCAACCACAAAACCTTGTCTACATAAGATCTTATTGAACATAGATGTCCATTGGTCTGTAAATAGTGTATCCATTAACATATTCTGAGGTTGCGACTTTACTTCTTGTAGCCTGAAAACATTGATCAATGTAATTTTTCCTTAAACTTACATCTGAACATTAACTCAATCGATGTATAGCATATAGTAAAGAAGCGAAATATTATGTCTATGTCACACCTGAAATTTAGGACATGCCTGCTCATGGATTTCAAAATACTACACCAGTGAAAATGCCTTGTTATTTTAAATTTTCAGATCACTTCATACTAGAAACTGTAATATTACTGATTTAGAATAAATATTCTTTAGCTGTGTGGTATCTGGCTAAGTAGAATAGTACCACCCTCATTTCTTACAGTGGTGTCGTAAAAGGCGACTAAGGTAAGTCGATCCACCGTGTGGTATCTGGCTGAGTAGAATAGACCACTCTCATTTCCTACCGAGGTGTTGTAAAAGGCGACTAAGGTAAGTTGATCCAACGTGTGGTGTCCGGTTTAGTAGAATAGACCAATCTCCTTACTGAGGTGTCGTAAAATACGACTAAAGTAAGTTGAGTCAGGCAGGCGGCCGGTCGTAAAATATGTCATGTATGTAAATCATGTGACATGTTTATAACATGTTGTGCCGACCCCACTTAGAGTGGGATAAGGGCAGGAAGATGCATGATCCTTACAAAGCAATCCTGTCTTCACAAATATCCAGATAAATACTGACATATACCAACTTATTTAATAATTAGGTATTTTAAATTTATAATAACAATAGAAGCATTATTATAAATTGGAATATTACTGAATTATAGGAATAGCACAGATTTTTTTTTGTAACCAAAACACTTACCCTATGATATAAAAATCAGGTAATGGCTTATTCTTATTAAACTGAGAAGGGAAATCCAACAACGAATTCAGATCTTGACCCGGAGATCTCGTAGCTACGTTCCAGGTCACAAAATAACACCTGTTGGTCATAATACAAATATGTATATTTACATATAAAAGTAAAAATTGTTAAATAAAGGAAATTATAATAAGCATCAAGTTCTTGTTATAAAAAAAATAAAATAACATTTATTCAATTCACCTCAGAGTATCCATTTCTTTGAAATATTAAATCACTTGTAGCAAAGAAATTTATTAGTTAAATTTATTAATACTCAGTTTAATTTATGGAAATTATTTTACAAGGAATACACAGATAAAAGATAAGATAACTCTCAAGTAAAATCACATTCACTATTCACGCTATTCACCATCTTCGCAGCAAAATTTCAACTGTACATACTACATAGTACCATAGATTAACATAGTACCATAGATTATTAACTATAAAATAGATGGTTGAGATTCATACATTGGCGCGAGCCTATTTTCGGTGGTATGGGGGGGTGCAGAGTAGCACTATAGCTACTTACATTCTCATTCATAAAAAACTATCTGCCTCTCACCCGTTTCATTCATAAAAACGGATTTAGTCTCAGCTCTGACTCTTTCTCACATATGGAGTAGTAATATATATAACGTATGACGTAAAATCGTAGTAAAATTAGTGATGTACTTGGTGCGCTAAAACCGTAACTAGTGATGTCAAAGTTTTATCGATTCACATTTTACACTTACCGATTATTTGGATAACCGGTTTTCCTGTAACATATTAATAACGATTTTTAGATTTTAATAAAACAAAATATTTAAGGAAATTCTTTAATAGACTTTTACTGTAATAAAAAAATTTATATTCAACAGCCGTTTTACATTTCTATGTGCATGCTTCTTAAAAAAAAAAGTTTTTTCCTAAACACGCTAAAAGTGCAACTTCAAAAATGATTACTATTTTTAAATAGGAAACAGAATCGGCGATCATGTATCTTGAAAATATAGGAATTGTAATTTAAATTATTATATATTATTATTAAATATAATTAATTATAAGTATTCACTCGAAAACAAATTTACAAGATTAGTATTTGAAACAATAGATGCTTTCGTTTTTACCGTTTTAGTATTTAGGAAAAAACATTATACTTAAAAGGAGTATACTTGATGGTAAATTATAAATATTAGTCTTTTTTAGATATATTGGTAGTAGTTTTATAGAATATTAGTGGTTTTTATCTCTAAGTATAATATTTTCCATCAAACCAGTTAACACTTCGGATTTATACATATAAAGTAAGAATTAAATTGTGAAATTTTGCCATAATTAATGTGCCAATTGATACCAAGCTTTTCGATGAAAGAAAACATCATGAGGAACTATACTCCATGGGTTAAGTATTTAACTAAATGTAAACATGTCAAAACAGGTAGTTTATAGTAGGCATTATCTGCCTACTATAAAGTACCTTTTTTATTACAACACATTATACTAACATTTAATATAATTTTTAATTCTTTTAAAGAATTTAAAATTATTGATAGTATTCGCACCACTTTATTATGGCGTGATTGCTATCAATAATTTTTACAAACTTTGAAACAATAAATAAGAATTATAAAATTTTTAAAGAAAACGATGGATAATATTAAATACCCTAAATTACTACACATTTATGTATCACAGAGTGAAGCTCGTAGAATATTGATATTATGTTGCGTTGGTTAATCCAATTACCATTTTAGGTAGTTTACTTGGCTAATTTGTATCTGCTGAATTTTATTAAATTATATATTGCTGTTTTGCTATACTAAAGGTATAAATATTTAATTTTAGAAAATACCAATCAATTTATGAAAATTACATTTATAAATATTAGAGATATTCTTTTGACAACTGCAGTTGAATCCCAATTTTTTCATTTGTTAATAATATTATTGTTATGACACATTTGTCACTCCTGAATCACATGGTTTTGTTTGTTTACATCTTGTTATGTTTCTATACTTATGGAGTATATATAGTAAAATAATAAAAATTTTGAATCAATTTTTAAATGTTAATAATAGTAATATTAGTTAGTTACTTTTGCCTCATGTATCATAGTTCTATAACTTTACTTGCGATAAAATTTTCCATTTCCATTATCGTTTTCCAAGTATCTGCAGTACTGTGAATTCTCCTTAATTGATACACCGTTGTCTAACTCGCATTATGATTACGATTATGCAAAAAACTTTTAACAAATCATATTTATGATTAATGCAAGTTAACCAGGAATTATAGTTTTTTAAGTTATATACATTTTTGACTAATTAACACTTTACATGCCATATAATGCCATTCCAAAGATATAAGTTTTTGTGATGGATAATATAATTTTAACTAGATCAAATCTTTCAGTTTTATTAGACAATAGCGTAATTATAAAAATTTCACAATTTAAATAATCCTGTTTTGAAAATATATTACTCCCAGGATTGCTCAGGTTTTTAGTTTTGCTACACAAGTAAAAACACGTGTTTTGAATAGGAATAAATGGTGTTAATGTTAAAATACACAATTTTTAGCAGCAATACAGGCAGAACTCATATTTCATTATAAGCCCGTCGTTTAAGCAAACTAACAATTAAACTAGCAACTAAGCAATTGTTATTCATTTTCCTGAGTAATGAAAATTTTAAACCCATTCATCTCAAAATATAAGTTTTTGAGTTGTACCGCTATTGCTGCACATGACCGATATATCAATATACTGAACTGGTAATATGATATGGCTTGGGTCTGGAAAATATTTCTGATGGAATACAAGGTACTATAACTATCAAACAATAATATTAACCAATCATGTTTTAAACAATGAAACCAAATTATGATCCGTTCTAGTGTGCTAGAGCCCCCTTATCCACGGATTTGAGAAAAAATCCATTGGGTCCTAGTTAAGAAGTTTCAAACTTCATAATGTTTGTCAATTATACTAATATGAATACTATTTTGAAGACACAACCTTCTCTTGAGTCCTCTAGCATTGAAGCGGACTTTTACAGCCTTATTCCAAAATTCCGAATGGTTCAGGCGGCAAAATAAATTGTTAGTGAATAAAAGCATTCGCGCTGTGAAAATGTTATTACTAATGTCAATAAATGAGACTAAATAATTATGATTCGACTGAAGCTCTTCATATATGTTCATCTGCATCATCGGGCTCGTGGACACTTCCCGGCGGAAGAGTTCGCAGCATATTTAACCTGTAATAAATAAGTAATTCTTTAATAATGTATAGATAGAACATTAGTTTGCAAAGGTAGTCTTAGAGACAATCTTGGCATTGATATCCCCTGAGTAGAATAGACCACCCTCATTTCTTACCGAGGTGTCGCGAAAACCGATTAAGGTAAGTTGACGTCGGGCAGGCGGCCGGTCGTAAGATACCAAATCATGTGATAACATGTTTAAAACATGTTGTGCCTACCCCATTTAGAGTGGGATAAGGGTAGGAGAATGATGCATTGACAAATAACAGAGATTTTAAATTTTAAAAATATATTTTTAGCTTCTACTGGTCTTAAATAGTGTCTGGAAAATATTTTTTACGTGTCTATAACTTTGTCTACAGTTATATTTTAAGTATAGAATAGAGACTATAATTATAAATAATATTTTTTTTTAATAATAAAATATAAGGGGTATCTGTGACAATCTTTGTGTTATGTTAAATATCTTTGATTTTGTACTGTTCCAAATACTGAATTGTATGTGACAATTAAGAAGCATATGTGACAAAGTTCCAATGATCATCACTAATATGTCTTTTAAGCTATTCTTATATCACACACTTTTTTGCATCACTATAATAGAGGAAAAATTGTACCAAACATTTTTTGTTATATCTCAAACGGATTAGGCAGTTAGCCCATTAGACATATAAGCTTCAGTTTTAATTGAAAGTGAAATGGACAGACTGACATACTTTACATCAAATATTTACTTGCCATAATCTAGTCAAATCAATTGACCTAATCATGTGCTTCATCCCATAAAGCATCAACAGCATATAGCCCTCAGACGTCATCCCAATGAGTACTCTTTGGCAATGACCAGGTTCATCTGAAAATTATTGCAAAAACATTTTAATAAATATGGGACAAGCTGTGATAGCTCAGCGGTGAGGCCGTGCGACTCTGTAAAGACGATCATGGGTTTATACCCCGCGCTGGCACATGTCTAATTGACAATTGCAATTTATGACACGCTTTTCGGTGAAGGAAAATATGGTACGGAAATCCGCATACTTCTAGCGAATTCTAGGGATATGCGTAACCTACCGCATTGGAGCAACGCGATGGTAGGTCTTTGCTACAATACTTCTCTCCAAAAAACGGATAGAGGAAGCTTATTCCGGTTCCCACTGCTGGGGTGGATAACAGGCCGTTACTTTAAACATACACATGCCAATTTTTGTGTTTACAAACAAAAATGATTTATATTTGAAACATTTTAACTCACTTGAAGAATATCAGCCATTGTATCAGATATTAATGAATTCATTGTAAACACAGTAGCAGTGCCTTGACCAGACACAGTTACTCAGACAAAAAATCTAGTTGAAATGTGCATAACTAAATGGGATAGTATGTTAAAGTATCTTGAACAAATAACTTTCTGTTAAATAATTAAAGTATGTCTGTAATCCATATTGTCTGTCACAGAAAGAATAAAAACTAGTCAGAAATAACCACCTAAAACATAGAATATAACTGATATTGGGTATGACATATGATATACAACACTTCAATAAAGCATACACAATAAATATTACTATAGAAGGAAAAGTTTTATTTTTATTATTTTAGTTTTATTTTTACTTATATTTTAAAATTAAAAAATAAAACTTCCCAATATTATTACAGTTCAATAAAAACACTAAGGATATACTATAATGCTATATGCTTCGAGGTCCCTGCTTAAATAAATGTATATATAAATTGAAAAACACTAGCTTAAATTGTACTATATATTATAGAAAAAGAATATAGCACGAAAAATACTATATTTTTATCGCTAATTGCAATTGTCGTGCTTTTTTTAATTAACTGTGAATGGAACGCACCCGCAGCCCTGCATAGGGAATGTAGGAACGAAACTCATTCATGTATTTACGGGGCTTAGTTAGTTAGTAGCTCTAACTCCGTGTCATTACCCAGCGAAAAGTAATAAAAAATAATCATGGAAAAATAAATAATGATTGAAAATAGATGTGTCCTATTTTTTTCCTGAATTTCCTAAAAGTACTATATTTTTTTGATTTAAAAAGAAAAATAGTATTTTTCTTAAAAAAAAGGTGGCAACCCTAATCGCGCCCTTTTTGATTAAATAGGGGCAACACTGTGCCGTTATTGTTTCCGGTGGAGTCTTACTATATATACCGATAAAACGTTTCAGTGACATTCAGTCTTTGTTCGTCATTCAAGAGAAGTGCATCTCGGAACGGGAATTGTGGTATTCCTATAATATCGTGTTATTGTATATAGTGTGCGTTAACAAGAAGTTTATGGAATTGTCTAATTTTAATTAAAAATCATTTGTTGGTTTATATATTTTTGCGTAAGTAAAAAGTGATTACAGTTATATATTACGTATAACGAACGTTTCAGGTGAGTCAGTACGTTTCAATTTTCTTCGTATTAAATAGTGCAAAAGTATAGTTTATTTGTTATTAAGTTTTGGATAACTACTCACATTTTATCCGAGAATGTTTGTTGAAATTCAAACATTTGAGTTGTTGAGTTTGTGATAGTGAATGTATATAGTGCTTGTGTATGGTGGTGGCGGTGGTGGAGGTTTGTGCATGTGTTTTTTACGAATCCTGCATGTATCAGGTATGATAACCAATTGTCCACTCCACATTTAGCATTATATACATTTTCTATTTTACTTCATCGCCGATTATAGCAAAATAATTTTATTATTACTTTTGCATAATTACTGTTTTAATCATAGCTTAGATAAATATAGACATTGTAATCTTTAATATTTAATGACTAGCAGCGTCTGACTGCCCTCCTGTAAAAGCTGCAGGGCTTTTTCTTCTCATTTAACAGTATGGTTGAAGTGGACACTGCAGTGTTCTTACTTCCCATACTGTGTAGGCGTTTTGTTGGTAATGTTCGTTTTCTGTATCGTCGAACATTAGCTTCAAAAGCGCGCTACTTTGTAAGACGTTTTATTAACGGGCTAGCCATTATAAAGGTGTCGTACTGATTTCTGAAATTGCGCAGTTTTGGTAATTCGTACGTCATTAATTTTTACATTTTTTTTTGTAATGGTTATGTGTTGCGGTTGGCAAAGAGCCGGTATTTGGCACCTGCAATACATGTAAAATCTTAATTCTTTTCCCAGTCGCTTTTGGCTACTGATGTTTGAGTGCACGCTTACATCTGTGGCTGAAATTACGGGAATCTAACTTAGCTTCATAAATTCAGACTTCACTTGAGTATTAGTTACCTCAAATGCATTTTCTCAAATTACAGAGGTCCTGGTGGTTGACGCTACTGTTCGGCCTGGCGCTGTTCGAGCGCTCGAGGCGACGGCGGAGCGACAGCAGCTGCGGCATAGCCGGACGGGCCGGCCTGGGGTGAGGGGCGGCGGCACGTCTCCATTGGCAGCAGCGAGGCCAGACCAGCGTAGCTCGTGGAGTCACGAGGCCAGCTGTCGGACTGCCCTCCTGTAAAATTAATCCATTAATTTCATTCAATCCATTAATTTTTACTTTTTTTTTTGTAATGGTAATGTGTTGCGGTTGGCAAAGAGCCGGTATTTGGCACCTGCAATACATGTAAAACCTTAATTCTTTTCCCAGTCGCTTTTGGCTACTGATGTTTGAGTGCACGCTTACATCTGTGGCTGAAATTACGGGAATCTAACTTAGCTTCATAAATTCAGACTTCACTTGAGTATTAGTTACCTCAAATGCATTTTCTCAAATTACAGAGGTCCTGGTGGTTGACGCTACTGTTCGGCCTGGCGCTGTTCGAGCGCTCGAGGCGACGGCGGAGCGACAGCAGCTGCGGCATAGCCGGACGGGCCGGCCTGGGGTGAGGGGCGGCGGCACGTCTCCATTGGCAGCAGCGAGGCCAGACCAGCGTAGCTCGTGGAGTCACGAGGCCAGCTGTCGGACTGCCCTCCTGTAAAATTAATCCATTAATTTCATTCAATCCATTAATTTTTACATTTTTTTTTGTAATGGTAATGTGTTGCGGTTGGCAAAGAGCCGGTATTTGGCACCTGCAATACATGTAAAACCTTAATTCTTTTCCCAGTCGCTTTTGGCTACTGATGTTTGAGTGCACGCTTACATCTGTGGCTGAAATTACGGGAATCTAACTTAGCTTCATAAATTCAGACTTCACTTGAGTATTAGTTACCTCAAATGCATTTTCTCAAATTACAGAGGTCCTGGTGGTTGACGCTACTGTTCGGCCTGGCGCTGTTCGAGCGCTCGAGGCGACGGCGGAGCGACAGCAGCTGCGGCATAGCCGGACGGGCCGGCCTGGAGTGAGGGGCGGCGGCACGTCTCCATTGGCAGCAGCGAGGCCAGACCAGCGTAGCTCGTGGAGTCACGAGGCCAGCTGTCGGACTGCCCTCCTGTAAAATTAATCCATTAATTTCATTCAATCCATTAATTTTTACATTTTTTTTTTTGTAATGGTAATGTGTTGCGGTTGGCAAAGAGCCGGTATTTGGCACCTGCAATACATGTAAAACCTTAATTCTTTTCCCAGTCGCTTTTGGCTACTGATGTTTGAGTGCACGCTTACATCTGTGGCTGAAATTACGGGAATCTAACTTAGCTTCATAAATTCAGACTTCACTTGAGTATTAGTTACCTCAAATGCATTTTCTCAAATTACAGAGGTCCTGGTGGTTGACGCTACTGTTCGGCCTGGCGCTGTTCGAGCGCTCGAGGCGACGGCGGAGCGACAGCAGCTGCGGCATAGCCGGACGGGCCGGCCTGGAGTGAGGGGCGGCGGCACGTCTCCATTGGCAGCAGCGAGGCCAGACCAGCGTAGCTCGTGGAGTCACGAGGCCAGCTGTCGGACTGCCCTCCTGTAAAATTAATCCATTAATTTCATTCAATCCATTAATTTTTACATTTTTTTTTTTGTAATGGTAATGTGTTGCGGTTGGCAAAGAGCCGGTATTTGGCACCTGCAATACATGTAAAACCTTAATTCTTTTCCCAGTCGCTTTTGGCTACTGATGTTTGAGTGCACGCTTACATCTGTGGCTGAAATTACGGGAATCTAACTTAGCTTCATAAATTCAGACTTCACTTGAGTATTAGTTACCTCAAATGCATTTTCTCAAATTACAGAGGTCCTGGTGGTTGACGCTACTGTTCGGCCTGGCGCTGTTCGAGCGCTCGAGGCGACGGCGGAGCGACAGCAGCTGCGGCATAGCCGGACGGGCCGGCCTGGGGTGAGGGGCGGCGGCACGTCTCCATTGGCAGCAGCGAGGCCAGACCAGTGTAGCTCGTGGAGTCACGAGGCCAGCTGTCGGACTGCCCTCCTGTAAAATTAATCCATTAATTTTATTTAATCCATTAATTTTTACATTTTTTTTTTGTAATGGTTATGTGTTGCGGTTGGCAAAGAGCCGGTATTTGGCACCTGCAATACATGTAAAACCTTAATTCTTTTCCCAGTCGCTTTTGGCTACTGATGTTTGAGTGCACGCTTACATCTGTGGCTGAAATTACGGGAATCTAACTTAGCTTCATAAATTCAGACTTCACTTGAGTATTAGTTACCTCAAATGCATTTTCTCAAATTACAGAGGTCCTGGTGGTTGACGCTACTGTTCGGCCTGGCGCTGTTCGAGCGCTCGAGGCGACGGCGGAGCGACAGCAGCTGCGGCATAGCCGGACGGGCCGGCCTGGGGTGAGGGGCGGCGGCACGTCTCCATTGGCAGCAGCGAGGCCAGACCAGCGTAGCTCGTGGAGTCACGAGGCCAGCTGTCGGACTGCCCTCCTGTAAAATTAATCCATTAATTTCATTCAATCTATTAATTTTTACATTTTTTTTTTGTAATGGTAATGTGTTGCGGTTGGCAAAGAGCCGGTATTTGGCACCTGCAATACATGTAAAACCTTAATTCTTTTCCCAGTCGCTTTTGGCTACTGATGTTTGAGTGCACGCTTACATCTGTGGCTGAAATTACGGGAATCTAACTTAGCTTCATAAATTCAGACTTCACTTGAGTATTAGTTACCTCAAATGCATTTTCTCAAATTACAGAGGTCCTGGTGGTTGACGCTACTGTTCGGCCTGGCGCTGTTCGAGCGCTCGAGGCGACGGCGGAGCGACAGCAGCTGCGGCATAGCCGGACGGGCCGGCCTGGGGTGAGGGGCGGCGGCACGTCTCCATTGGCAGCAGCGAGGCCAGACCAGCGTAGCTCGTGGAGTCACGAGGCCAGCTGTCGGACTGCCCTCCTGTAAAATTAATCCATTAATTTCATTCAATCCATTAATTTTTACATTTTTTTTTTTGTAATGGTAATGTGTTGCGGTTGGCAAAGAGCCGGTATTTGGCACCTGCAATACATGTAAAACCTTAATTCTTTTCCCAGTCGCTTTTGGCTACTGATGTTTGAGTGCACGCTTACATCTGTGGCTGAAATTACGGGAATCTAACTTAGCTTCATAAATTCAGACTTCACTTGAGTATTAGTTACCTCAAATGCATTTTCTCAAATTACAGAAGTCCTGGTGGTTGACGCTACTGTTCGGCCTGGCGCTGTTCGAGCGCTCGAGGCGACGGCGGAGCGACAGCAGCTGCGGCATAGCCGGACGGGCCGGCCTGGGGTGAGGGGCGGCGGCACGTCTCCATTGGCAGCAGCGAGGCCAGACCAGCGTAGCTCGTGGAGTCACGAGGCCAGCTGTCGGACTGCCCTCCTGTAAAATTAATCCATTAATTTCATTCAATCCATTAATTTTTACATTTTTTTTTTTGTAATGGTAATGTGTTGCGGTTGGCAAAGAGCCGGTATTTGGCACCTGCAATACATGTAAAACCTTAATTCTTTTCCCAGTCGCTTTTGGCTACTGATGTTTGAGTGCACGCTTACATCTGTGGCTGAAATTACGGGAATCTAACTTAGCTTCATAAATTCAGACTTCACTTGAGTATTAGTTACCTCAAATGCATTTTCTCAAATTACAGAGGTCCTGGTGGTTGACGCTACTGTTCGGCCTGGCGCTGTTCGAGCGCTCGAGGCGACGGCGGAGCGACAGCAGCTGCGGCATAGCCGGACGGGCCGGCCTGGGGTGAGGGGCGGCGGCACGTCTCCATTGGCAGCAGCGAGGCCAGACCAGCGTAGCTCGTGGAGTCACGAGGCCAGCTGTCGGACTGCCCTCCTGTAAAATTAATCCATTAATTTCATTCAATCCATTAATTTTTACATTTTTTTTTTGTAATGGTAATGTGTTGCGGTTGGCAAAGAGCCGGTATTTGGCACCTGCAATACATGTAAAACCTTAATTCTTTTCCCAGTCGCTTTTGGCTACTGATGTTTGAGTGCACGCTTACATCTGTGGCTGAAATTACGGGAATCTAACTTAGCTTCATAAATTCAGACTTCACTTGAGTATTAGTTACCTCAAATGCATTTTCTCAAATTACAGAGGTCCTGGTGGTTGACGCTACTGTTCGGCCTGGCGCTGTTCGAGCGCTCGAGGCGACGGCGGAGCGACAGCAGCTGCGGCATAGCCGGACGGGCCGGCCTGGAGTGAGGGGCGGCGGCACGTCTCCATTGGCAGCAGCGAGGCCAGACCAGCGTAGCTCGTGGAGTCACGAGGCCAGCTGTCGGACTGCCCTCCTGTAAAATTAATCCATTAATTTCATTCAATCCATTAATTTTTACATTTTTTTTTTTGTAATGGTAATGTGTTGCGGTTGGCAAAGAGCCGGTATTTGGCACCTGCAATACATGTAAAACCTTAATTCTTTTCCCAGTCGCTTTTGGCTACTGATGTTTGAGTGCACGCTTACATCTGTGGCTGAAATTACGGGAATCTAACTTAGCTTCATAAATTCAGACTTCACTTGAGTATTAGTTACCTCAAATGCATTTTCTCAAATTACAGAGGTCCTGGTGGTTGACGCTACTGTTCGGCCTGGCGCTGTTCGAGCGCTCGAGGCGACGGCGGAGCGACAGCAGCTGCGGCATAGCCGGACGGGTCGGCCTGGAGTGAGGGGCGGCGGCACGTCTCCATTGGCAGCAGCGAGGCCAGACCAGCGTAGCTCGTGGAGTCACGAGGCCAGCTGTCGGACTGCCCTCCTGTAAAATTAATCCATTAATTTCATTCAATCCATTAATTTTTACATTTTTTTTTTTGTAATGGTAATGTGTTGCGGTTGGCAAAGAGCCGGTATTTGGCACCTGCAATACATGTAAAACCTTAATTCTTTTCCCAGTCGCTTTTGGCTACTGATGTTTGAGTGCACGCTTACATCTGTGGCTGAAATTACGGGAATCTAACTTAGCTTCATAAATTCAGACTTCACTTGAGTATTAGTTACCTCAAATGCATTTTCTCAAATTACAGAGGTCCTGGTGGTTGACGCTACTGTTCGGCCTGGCGCTGTTCGAGCGCTCGAGGCGACGGCGGAGCGACAGCAGCTGCGGCATAGCCGGACGGGCCGGCCTGGGGTGAGGGGCGGCGGCACGTCTCCATTGGCAGCAGCGAGGCCAGACCAGTGTAGCTCGTGGAGTCACGAGGCCAGCTGTCGGACTGCCCTCCTGTAAAATTAATCCATTAATTTTATTTAATCCATTAATTTTTACATTTTTTTTTTGTAATGGTTATGTGTTGCGGTTGGCAAAGAGCCGGTATTTGGCACCTGCAATACATGTAAAACCTTAATTCTTTTCCCAGTCGCTTTTGGCTACTGATGTTTGAGTGCACGCTTACATCTGTGGCTGAAATTACGGGAATCTAACTTAGCTTCATAAATTCAGACTTCACTTGAGTATTAGTTACCTCAAATGCATTTTCTCAAATTACAGAGGTCCTGGTGGTTGACGCTACTGTTCGGCCTGGCGCTGTTCGAGCGCTCGAGGCGACGGCGGAGCGACAGCAGCTGCGGCATAGCCGGACGGGCCGGCCTGGGGTGAGGGGCGGCGGCACGTCTCCATTGGCAGCAGCGAGGCCAGACCAGCGTAGCTCGTGGAGTCACGAGGCCAGCTGTCGGACTGCCCTCCTGTAAAATTAATCCATTAATTTCATTCAATCCATTAATTTTTACATTTTTTTTTTGTAATGGTAATGTGTTGCGGTTGGCAAAGAGCCGGTATTTGGCACCTGCAATACATGTAAAACCTTAATTCTTTTCCCAGTCGCTTTTGGCTACTGATGTTTGAGTGCACGCTTACATCTGTGGCTGAAATTACGGGAATCTAACTTAGCTTCATAAATTCAGACTTCACTTGAGTATTAGTTACCTCAAATGCATTTTCTCAAATTACAGAGGTCCTGGTGGTTGACGCTACTGTTCGGCCTGGCGCTGTTCGAGCGCTCGAGGCGACGGCGGAGCGACAGCAGCTGCGGCATAGCCGGACGGGCCGGCCTGGGGTGAGGGGCGGCGGCACGTCTCCATTGGCAGCAGCGAGGCCAGACCAGCGTAGCTCGTGGAGTCACGAGGCCAGCTGTCGGACTGCCCTCCTGTAAAATTAATCCATTAATTTCATTCAATCTATTAATTTTTACATTTTTTTTTTGTAATGGTAATGTGTTGCGGTTGGCAAAGAGCCGGTATTTGGCACCTGCAATACATGTAAAACCTTAATTCTTTTCCCAGTCGCTTTTGGCTACTGATGTTTGAGTGCACGCTTACATCTGTGGCTGAAATTACGGGAATCTAACTTAGCTTCATAAATTCAGACTTCACTTGAGTATTAGTTACCTCAAATGCATTTTCTCAAATTACAGAGGTCCTGGTGGTTGACGCTACTGTTCGGCCTGGCGCTGTTCGAGCGCTCGAGGCGACGGCGGAGCGACAGCAGCTGCGGCATAGCCGGACGGGCCGGCCTGGGGTGAGGGGCGGCGGCACGTCTCCATTGGCAGCAGCGAGGCCAGACCAGCGTAGCTCGTGGAGTCACGAGGCCAGCTGTCGGACTGCCCTCCTGTAAAATTAATCCATTAATTTTTACATTTTTTTTTTTGTAATGGTAATGTGTTGCGGTTGGCAAAGAGCCGGTATTTGGCACCTGCAATACATGTAAAACCTTAATTCTTTTCCCAGTCGCTTTTGGCTACTGATGTTTGAGTGCACGCTTACATCTGTGGCTGAAATTACGGGAATCTAACTTAGCTTCATAAATTCAGACTTCACTTGAGTATTAGTTACCTCAAATGCATTTTCTCAAATTACAGAAGTCCTGGTGGTTGACGCTACTGTTCGGCCTGGCGCTGTTCGAGCGCTCGAGGCGACGGCGGAGCGACAGCAGCTGCGGCATAGCCGGACGGGCCGGCCTGGGGTGAGGGGCGGCGGCACGTCTCCATTGGCAGCAGCGAGGCCAGACCAGCGTAGCTCGTGGAGTCACGAGGCCAGCTGTCGGACTGCCCTCCTGTAAAATTAATCCATTAATTTCATTCAATCCATTAATTTTTACATTTTTTTTTTGTAATGGTAATGTGTTGCGGTTGGCAAAGAGCCGGTATTTGGCACCTGCAATACATGTAAAACCTTAATTCTTTTCCCAGTCGCTTTTGGCTACTGATGTTTGAGTGCACGCTTACATCTGTGGCTGAAATTATGGGAATCTAACTTAGCTTCATAAATTCAGACTTCACTTGAGTATTAGTTACCTTCCTTTAGTTGCACTTAGTCTAGTGCTATTCCATCTCTGAAAATAATTTTAAAAAATTAAAAAAATTTAAAATTGTTACTATTCAAATAGAACCTCTTATGAACAAGGTTGTATTTGAATCTATATGAATAGTTGTTCTATAATTTAAAAAAAATGTTGTCTGTGTCATTATGCATTGATTTGTTAAGAAAGAGTAAATGGGTTCACTTTTAGAAAAATTGCTTTTTATTATTGCATAAGTATGAAGGAGAAATATTGTTAGTTATTTAATTTCTGTTAGATATAAACAGTTGCACATTTTAAGTGATTTATAAATTACATAAATATTTACTTTCAGTTTTATAGAACAGTCTTTTAATATTGCTGTTATTCTTTCATTCATTACACATACTATTATATCTTTTATTAGCACTGTAAATGTAAAGATATCTCAAATCATAACTATAAATAACATCATGTGACAATCATATTAAAATAAAAAATTACTCTTAATCTTGGATCTGAGGATTCTTGAATCTGCAATTAATCAATCAATCGTTTAATCAATCGTAAATTTAAATTTTGCTTTTGCTTTTTAATTAAAAATCAACAATAGTGTTATATAAAGCAATATACCCTATATTGCTTTATACAGAATAAACTTGCTCTCTTTTGCTATTTACTCCCTTTTCATCGGAGTCTCATTATAAAAAACTTGACAATCATTTTTAAAGTTCTAATATAATACAATGAAGTATACAACTTCAATTAAAAAATACTTCTAAAAAAAAATATTAAGTAGACCATTTAAGTTATGTCCAAATTATTCATAACTAAGATAGATACACACTTATGATCAATTAGAACAACTTCTAAAAAACTTTCACTTTAATGTTCCATTATTAATCATTTATTGCACTACAAGACACTAGAAGCTATATAAAATCGCAAGACATATCCTTAATATAATAATGAATATAGCTAATTCATCAATCGAAATTAATGTACATATCATAATTTTTATATAACGATAACTAAGTCAAATATGAAATAAAAATTATACTGCATGTTAAAGGTTTTAGGCTATCCATGCAAGGTTAGGTTATTCTATTTAGATGTGAGAATGTAAATTTTAAGAAAGCTCTTACTATTATTGAGATGCACAAAATTCATTAAAACTCAACACTTACATTTATATAATGATTAAGTAAATCCTCTTCTTATTGTTTTATAACTGCACGTTTCTTCGTTGTTATATTTCTCATTTTAAGAAATATCTCAACAGCTACTGGTGAAATAAGACTTGATACATTTAATTTGCTTCTAGTGATATTTGTTTCAAGAATTTTGCTAACTAAATTAAAACAAAATTATACATTTTAGTAAAAATTAAAGTACTAGAACTTTACAACGGGAAATTTAAAAATTTAATACACCGCCCATTCATTAATAAAATCAACTTGTTGTCTTGTTATATGATAGATAGTCAAAATGAGAATGAGTGCGTAAAAATATGTATGTAGGAGTGGAGCGAGATGCAGCTGAGACTACTTTCATACGATTCATTCATAAATACGTACATGTGCAAGAGGGATGCGAGATAACATGTGTTGGCGCCTGTAGTAAAACCGCCCTGCATAGTACGAAGTAGTTTTTACCACAAACAAGATAAACTTGACTTTGACACAACAGATTACAAAAACATAAATAATGTCCAATAATTGAGAATTTTATAATAAGCATCTCGAAGTTCGAACTAACTAGTATAAAGTATCTAATATCTGTTCATAACCAATAATAATTATTAATTGGAGTAATTAATTTATAACGTTATATGTATCATATAATAGTCAAGTTATATGAAAAGTAATAACTGGTTATTAGGTTTTGAATGAAAAGACGTTTTAACATGACAATTTTTTCATTAATTATATAAAATGTAATAAATGTGTATAATAATTTATAGTATTTCAAATCCAATATTGTGAAATAAGGTTTTAACTACTGAATACTCTTTCGAGAAATTCCAAACACAATAATCAAAAAAGCTTGAACTTACAATCATAAAAAGAAGTTAAAAAAACATTTGACGCCAATAGAGTTTCTATATTGGCATTTGGCGGGAATCTTGTTCCGTTAGATAATGACAGTGTTTCGATGTCAATTCTCTTAAATTTTTTACTTGTTTATAGTGATTAAATCTCAAACGTACATAGTAAAGTTTTGGACTATAATACAGGTAGGGTCTACTATATCCTATAATAAGCAATATTATGAAAAAAATAGCTCTTTGGACAATACATTATTTGCAGGTTATATTTTAATCTATGCGAATTTTGAACATAATTTGTTTTATATATTTATAGAAATCAGAAAAATGCCACGAACTACACGAAGGTCCCTCAAGACATTGCAACATACTGCTACTGATACCGAAAATTTGGTGGGTAGGCCATCTAAAAGTTTAAAACATCAACTCAGCCAAGAAACCATTGTGTAAGTTATAATGGCATCAGAACTAATTTATTATTCGTCCAAGATTATCTATTTCATTCCCCATTTAGGACACATGTTGTCTATAATTCAATTACATCACTTATTTGATATTAAATAGTGATTTCTAATTCTAAATTAGGGTAGCCATTAAATTTCAGGGATTGAGATTTTATTTGAGTTGAATGTGATTTATTTTTTAGAGAGGTTGAAGTTAAAAGAAAGAATGTGTCCAAGGAAAAGGAGACTCAAGTGAATCTTGAAAATAACATAACTGTCAATGATCTAACAAATCCAGAGGGACCTTCAGAAAGATATTGGCAAATATTAGCAGAGAAGCGTCAGTAAGTTTTTTCATTGAAAGATTTTTGTATTCAGGTAAAAGAAACTAACAAGCATACAACATAGGATAACTTGGAAATCTCTGGAAAGGGGTCTATGTCAAGGGGCAAACTGAAGACTAAAAGTTTTTTATAAAAGTTTAAAAATATTATATATATACACACATATATATATATACATGTATGTGTTTTTTATGTCTTAGAGTTATCAAATAGTAGAGGGTAGGCACAGTTAATTGTGTTCTTTATGAGTTACAATTCATTTTTGTGGAAGGCTTTCTAATCTTTTGAAATATCTATTAATTCCCCAGATTATTTATGTCAAATGTACAGTATCATTGTTTTGTTTAAAGTATATTATCCTTAAACAATAACTAATTAGTTAATCTTTAGATACTGTATATTAAATATATATTATAGGGTTGCTTTACAAGAATCTCTGGAGGAAAATGAAAAACTCAGGAAGATAATTGAGGATTTAAAGCAAGAGAATATTCAATACAAACAAATGTTAGATGAGGCAAATAGCTTTGTGGAAGTCATTAAGGTAAGAAATTTACATAAATAATGCAGTTATACATTATATGTGCCTATAATATGTTTTGCCGACTGCACTTAAGAGTGGGATAAGGACAAGAGGAACAATGTCATAATTAAAACTAAAGTTCATTTTTATTTTAAATATTAATTATTATTCAGAATTGACAATTATTTCCTCCAAAGTTGATACATTGAATGTAAGAAAGAGTAGGTTAAAAGCAAAAAGAAATGAGGGTGGTACTATTCTATTCAGCCGGATACCACACGGCGTGTCATGTATCAAAATATATCAATGAAATATTTTTTTTATAGGAGGAGTTAGCAAATGATAGAGATGACACAGGAATTGACGTGAACGATGTAAGCACGGCAGACGAACAAAACGATGACTCAAATAATTTAGACGAATCCAAAGATTCCGAGTAAATTATAAAAAAAAAAACAAAATTTATAAATAAGTTAGTTTATTGTGTTTTTCTTTAATGAGAGTTTGACTTCTTTATTTAATTTGATGTCATATCAATTCTTTCAACCCAACTACTATCTATTCACAAATTTAATTTCTCCATAATCTATATGCCATATGTAGATATTGTAACTCAATAAATGATTTTTTAAGGGTATGTTGCTTTAAACGCTAATTATATATTTCTTGTTTAATTTTGTACTAAAAATTTTGTTGTAAGGAAAAACCCTCTTAGATGTGGAAAAACGATTTGACGTAGAAATAATCTAATTAAGATATCACTTTTAATATAGAAATCTAAGTACAAAAAAAATTGTAAGACTAATTGATATTGTTTAAGAAAATAAAACATTGAAGTTAAATTGTTATTTTATTTTATGTACATATTAGAAAAGAAAGAAAATGCTGAAATATAAATAGAAAGGGAAAATTTTATTTACAATCATCTTATGCAGTTTTCAAAATTAGGAGATAACTTTCTTTAAAAAAACCTTAAAATATTCATTAAAATTTGATTCATGTGTGTATGGCAATAAGTCAGGGTACAAATTAATTTCTCTTAATACATCTTTTTTAACACCATAAGGCAACACACTGCGCACTTTACTGTTGAGACATCCAGTTCCATGTATATAGTGATTGATAATTAAATTATATACAAAATTTACATATTTATGATCTAAATTATCATTACTAATTGTCACTTGTGAAGAATGAGATTTAATTCTGTTTAAATAGCCTGTTGTTATTATTGGGACTATGAAGTCAGCCTGAAACAAAAATATTTATTTATTGTTTATCACAAATATTTTTTTATTCACTTAATTTATTAATTCGCTTGAAAAATAGCAAGAGCACCATGTGGTATCTGTGAATAGAATAGTACCAACCTCATTTCTTACCTAGATTAAAAGGCGACTAAGCTAAATCGACCCGCCATGTGGTGTCCGGCTGAGTAGTATTCTACTCGGCCAGTTATCTATTGATCACCCTCATTTCTTACCGAGGTATAGTAAAAGGCGACTAATGTAAGATGACCCACTGTTTAGTGGAGTACAATAGACCACGCCCTTTCTTACCGAGGTGTCGTAAAATACGACTTAGGTAAGTTGATCTATGGCAGGCGACCGGGCGTAAAATACGTAGTCATATCATGTGATAATATGTTTATAACATGTTGTGCTGTTGCCACTTAGAGTGGGATAAGTGCAGGAAGACGATTAAATAATAGCAAGTATACTATTAATTCAAAACATTCTATCTATAGTTACCTTGTCAAATTGTTCTCTAATAAATTTTTCTGGGTTTTTATTTACACTATCCTTTTTATTATTAAGAGTTAAAACTGTAACCTTCGGGCTTTCTTTCCAGTCATTAACATAATGTTGAATGTTAATGGCAGTGTCCAAACCATCTTCTGTATATGTCAAAAAAAGAACTGGGCTATCAATTTCATTTTCGTTATTTTCTGGTAAAGGTGACTGTATTGGTGGTTGATATGGTTTTGGTTCCTTATCTTTAATAACATAATTTTTATTTAAAATAGGTGGTAAGTCATTCTCTATTCCATTTAATAGGAATATTCTTTTCTTCCCAGGAGTTTTACTAGCACTTTGATAGCCGCTATCATCTTTTTTGTTGAAATATTGACTTAAATTGCAAAATGGTTCTTCAATGGACTTGAGAATATCATACCTATTCATTTTTAACAAGGCATCAATTATCTTATCTAATGTTGCTGATTCATTTTGCATATATACTTTTATCACTATATCAGCTGGGTCTTCCTTCACTGAATTTCTAATATACTGAAAATACATAGACTTAGTTACAAATAATTAATACATAAATGTTTTGATTGTTAAGACTTTCCAACAATAATAAAAATGGGTTGATATAAGTTATATTTTTTGTTGTAAATTCATTAAATAAAGAATTATTTTGCAATAATCGACAATTCAATGATTTAATAAATATATGGGCACACACTGTCATCCATCCCCAAAGTAAGTAACTTAATACTTGTATGATGGGTGAAAGAAAACTATTATATACTAGCGGCTCGCTCCGGCTTCGCACGGGTATAAAGTGATATGGACACACAGAGAAAGCGACTGTGTTTTATACTATGTAGTGAAGTTTAGCTATTATTTTGATAATTGTCAATTTTTTTACCATACTTAACCAAAGAAAAATTTACGTATAGCTGTCATTTATGTTTTGTTATACCATGTCATAGTCGTTTTTGATATACCACGTTTTATAGTGACTTGACGGGATAAAATAAATGCGGTCGAACGGGATAAAAGGTATTCTATGTCCGTTTCCTGGTTCTAAGCAACCTCTCCACCAATTTACAGCCGAATTGGTTCATCCGTTCTTGAGTTATAAATAGTGTAACTAAGACCAACTTTCTTTTATATATATAGATTCACATATATACATCTTTAAATACATACTTAATTGGGTGTATATTTGTATTTAAGTATGTATGTCTCCCTTAACACAAGTATTAAGTTACTTACTTTGGGGACGGACGACCGTGTGTGTAAACGTCCCATATTTATATTTAATTACAAATATACATACAGGCTTGTGCAAGCAACAAGTTGTTTATAGAAAATGTTTGTCTTCGGCGAGAATAGAACCTGTGCAGCTGAAGGCAGGGCTACTACCCACTGTGCCAATGCGCCAGTCAAAAATTTAAATCATGGGTAATAGAAAAATAATATTATGATAACTTTATGCCTTTTAGAGTTTTCCATTGTAATTACTACTTCTATAAATTATCATTGGATAAGAAATTATATAAAATGAAGTGTTGAGACTAAACATACTGAAAAACTCAAAATCAAAATCGCAAAGCCAAATTACTTTGCATTTTAGTCGTCGAGTCTATCTCCTGACAATGCTTTGGTTACGGGGTGAAACAATTGTTGAGAATGTGGTGGTGAATTTGTGCAGTGCTTTTGTATTGTTGTGTTATCGGTTTTGGGTATTTCATGAGTTCTTACAAATTCTGCATGTATCAGGTATGAAAACGAATAGTACACTCTACATTTAGCATTACATATATTTTCTATTATTGTGGATTATAGCAAAATGATATTCTCATTACTTTTGTATTATGGACCTCCGCAAAGTAACGCCTAATTCTATAAATTATCAGTTATCTTACATTAAGATCATCCTGAGCAATGCCCAGGGCAAATCCAAGTTCTCTCCATGTATTTGGAGTGCCACCAACTTTCTTCACAAGGGTCTTCCATGCTTCATAACATACTGTCCCCCTTTTTGTAGATGCATTTCTGTAGTACAATACGTTAGTATGAAGATTGCATACTGTTTTACTTAGAGCTTTGAGGTTTGTTATTTCTTTTAATCTTTCCTTTTCAAGTAATTCTTCTTCAATTAATGTGTCTACACTTATCGTATCTGCATTACTATAATCTTTCAAGTAATTCCTGAAATAGAATGCTAAGTTAGTGACATAGCTAAAAGTTTTACAATATATGGTAATTAAATCCCACTTACATTTTATAATATACCTTGTGCAAAGTTCAGTTTTATTCAATACATAGCACTTCTGAATAGAAAGTTGTTGAGCTATTAATCAATTTACATGTTATCTCAACCTCAAAAATGCATCTGTAGTAGTAATTGGCTAAAGACACCATGTATGCAAAAATTCAAATAAATCCGCTGTGTTATACGAAGTAAAAATCTCTAATGTATGACTACAGCATACTATGTGAAGACTGCAAAATGTAAATCTATGCTGCAAATTACAAGGAAAATATGTGAAATAAATAAACAGTACAGACTACATCATAGATAATACACTATATAGGATGACTACATACGGATAAATTCATGAACATTTTGATAAAAAACATAGACATATAGACCGGACCTTTTTCTGGCGATTTCAATATGTACATTGTAATCTTTGGCGAGGACTAAGCATTTTATAGTTAGTAATCTATGCTAAGCATTATCATACTTTCATATGTAAATATTAATCTATGATACTTTGATATGATACTTTGTTGTTTTTTGCATTAAAATAGCGATAGCTTTTTAAGAAATTGTGAATATTCCATACTGACCAAATCTGAATTAATATTTTTTTAATTGCCATCATTAACTCACGATAATGAGCTATTATCGTTATTTAGGAGTGATTGGAAAAAATTATTACTTGTCGTATTTTTCAAAAGTCGTCGACTGTATTTTTAATAAATTTATATTTATATTTATTATTTAAATTTATACCAGATACAAAGAAAACCTAGAATCTAGATATGAGTGTCAAAAGAATTACGTAAAAAAACTAAAGCCTGTACGTGAAAACTTTAGTTTTGGCGCGCCTGATTCGAATAAATAAAATATTATTTTAATAGTTGTAACGGAAAAAATGACAGAACAAAGCTTGTAAGTACAAAATAATTTTAAAAGTACAAACTTTTCTATTCTGAAATCAGTATGATCCAATGACAAAGTGGACTAGAAGAAAAAGGTGCTCGTAAATTGTAGGAAAAGCATCTTCAACTTTATACATTAAGTAAAACATTTATAGCAGATGGTAGATTAATTATAAAAGCGGATTGTAATAAACATTTTGTTTTAATATCTAAAAGAAAATAATAATTCAGGGAACATTTAACTTAACTAGAGAGAACTCGTCTTGCTTAAAAGTTTTTTTTAATCATAAATGAGAAAACTACAAATTCCCTGGTGTTGGAGTAACGAAAGAATGAGCTTATATATCCCGAATAACTTTGGGAAATTATATACAAGTAAAGGTAATTTACTTGTTAGAATATTTGAATAGTATGAGATGAATAATAAATTTTTTGGGATTTTTTTTAAGTACGTCTTTCTTAAATATTTCTAATTAAAAAAAAATAATAATAAGGGCAGGAGAATAATGTGCCGTGTGGTATCCGGCTGAATAGAATAGTGCCACCCTCTTTTCTTACCGAGGTGTCGTAAAAGGCGACTAAGGTAAGTCGACCCGCCGTGTGGTATTCGGCGGAGTAGAATAGACCAACCTCATTTCTTACCGAGGTGTTGTAAAAGGCGACTAAGGTAAGTTGACCCGCCGTGTGGTATCCGGCTGAGTAGAATAGACGACCCTCATTTCTTACCGAGGTGTCGTTAAAAGCTAAGTTAAAATAACTAGCCAAAACATGTGACAACATGTTGTAGCGACTCCACTTAGAGTAGGATAATGGCAGGAGAATGATGGTGATAGCAACCAGCAAAATCATAGACAAACAAATCATAGACCAACCTCATTTCTTACTGAGTTATCGTAAAATACGACTAAGGTAAGTTGACGTCAGGCAGGCGGCCGGTCGTAAAAACGCAGCCAAATCATGTGACAGCATGTTTATAACATGTTGTACCGACCCCACTTAGAGTGGGATAAGGGCAGGAGGATGATATATTTAACATAGTGATTTATATAATTTAGACCAGTGATTCTCAACCACTGTGCCGCGGCACTTTTGTGTGCCGCCAAATTTCAGAAGTGTGCCGCCAAATTTTGCAAATATATAATGATATATCTTTTAAAAAGAAAAATATTTTTATTATTAGCTTGTAATTAATCTCTTAATAAACGTTTATTTATTAATGTAGTATATATTAGTTTATTTCGTATACTTAAAATTTTTGTCATAAACTATTTATGCAGTGTGTTGTAGTAAGTAAATAATCTTTTTCTTTGTGTGCCGCCAAACTTTGAAATCGGTTAATATGTGCCGCAACAAAAAAAAGGTTGAGAATCACTGATTTAGAGCATCAACTGACATGGGTCAGTCGAAGCCACTTCAGCGTGTATAAAATTTCAGGGCAAACTTTTGCGACATTCTTAGCGACGAAATATGTGATTCACAGCCAATGTCTCTATCGTCTTACACAACGTCACCACCAGAAATACCATTACAGAGCTCTCGTCCACCAAAATACACTGGGCAAAAAGGGATTTTCCGAAGCGTAGAAGAAATTGGTACGATTACTTTATTTATATTCCTCGGCAGCCTGCGGCATCAGAAGATTTACACCCTCTGTATTCTTTTTGGACACATTTATAAAAATAGAATGTTTCTTTTCAGAAACTTTTATTAAAAGCTTTAAGGTAACTTCTGTCACTCTCCAACCCTGCAAATATCTCCGTCACATCCACATAGAGTGAATATTTTCGAAGTTTGGTTTTCTATATGATACAATTGACTGTAACATTTTGAGAAGATTATTTCCTTGTTTATTTATTGTAGTAAAAATCAGTATTAAATCCAGTTATCATACATAAGTAATATCCCGCGGTTTCACCGCGTAGTTTTTATTTTTTTGCACCTTATTACATTTTTATAACGGATCCCTATTCAAAAATAAATTAATATAGCCTATGTAACTCATGTAAAATGCAGCTTTCCAATGGTGAAAGAATTTTTGAAATCGGTCCAGTAGTTTTGTGTGTAAATTACATACATACAAATTACATACATACAAATTACATACATACAAATTTTTCCTCTTTATAATATTAGTATAGATTGTAGTAGCTAAGTTAAATTTATCCAGTAAACAGAAACCAAATTATATAAAAACTTTCTTAAAATAACTACTTCGATGTTAGCTAAACAACGTGATATAGAACCTACTTTAAATTAAAGAGTCGACATGACTTTGATACATTGTGAATAGAAAAACCTTGATATAGTGATAATAGATGGCGTTTTTCAATGTCGTACTATTCCTGTTAAATTTACAGAATTTTATAGCCTACCAGCAATTGCCAGCGACTTCGCCTGCGTGAAAAGATTAAAACCGTAATATATGCTTTTGATAACCATAAAAATCGTTAAAATGTGTTAACCTTAAAAGTTAGACACATGCTGTCGCGGACTTCTATTTAGAACTTTTTGTAATACATGTTTTTTTAATAACTATTACCGTTTGCTCAGCGCACGCAAAAAAAGGTTTAAATTTTGCCGTTTTCGTACTATTTTTTATTTCTGCTCTTCACCTATTTATCTTCGAGTGATATCAATATAACTATATTATATAGCCTTCCTTGATAAATGGACTATCTCACACTAAAAGTATTTTTCAAATCGGTCCAGTAGTTCCTGAGATTCAAACAATCAAACAAACAAACAAACAAACATACTCTTCAGTTTTATATATTAGTATAGATAATCTACGCCGGTGTATAGATAAGCATTAATCGGGCCAAATTTCATCGATACTAGTTCAGCGGATTTACTGTGGAAATGTAACAGACATACTTTCGATTTATAATATTAGTAGGGATCGTATGATGTATGTATATCATTTTTTTCTTATTACGATCTTAGCCTTACTTTTCTTTTACAGATTCAAAATATCGACATGTCTTCACGTACCCTTATTTTAACTTAGTACAATCTAAAGTTATCGACGATGCGTTATACTCAAGTTAGTATATTTCCTTTACAAAAGAAGGGGTCATTGAATATAGACAGATTTCTTTAATAATTATTTACTACGAGTACATTAACTAGCTATATAATATTGTATGAAATTTACTCAGCTTATCACTAACCTAATTCTGGAATACTAATATCTTTAATTTATAGAATTAGGCGTACTTTGCAGAGATCCATAATTCAGTAACGAAACTATTATTTTGCTATAATCCGTGATAGATTTTATTCGGATTATAACAAAATAATATTCTCATTACTTTCGCCCTCATCTTACCTTGCAGATGGATAGTAACTTAGAGCGACTATTGTAATTAATACAATTGTTGAGATTGTATTATTGTATTGAATATGTATTATTGGTGGCGGGTAGTGCATGAGTTTTTACAAGTTCTGCATGTATTAGGTATGAGAACGAATAGTACACTCTACATTTAGCATTAGGTACATATATTTTCTCTTATCGCTGATTTTAGCAAAATAATATTTTCATTACCTTTTTTTACATATAAATATAAAAAAACCCAAACAAAAGTTTTGTATTCAATATAAAATAATATTATTCTTTATTGTCCCCTGTGTAGTCAACTCTTATAAATAGGTATAGACTTAGGCATCGTATAAATTCTTTTTACAGATAAATCTATAGTCGTAAGTGCACCAACGGGGTCAGGCAAAACCGTTGTTTTCGAAATGGCTATAGTTCAGCTACTCATGGAATTAGAAGACAAACAATATATGGGCGACTTTAAAATTATATACGGTCAGTAGGTATAATTAAAAAATATCCATACTTATACTAAATAATTTACAGAATTAGGCGTTACTTTGCGTAGGTCCATAATACAAAACTAATGAGAATATTATTTTGCTATAATCCGCGATAAAAAAAAGTGCAATGCTAAATGTAGAGTGTACTATTCGTTCTCACGATTACGACTACGATACGATACGATTTTGTCGTGGAGTCTATCTCCTGACGATGCTTCGGTTACGGGGCGAAACAATTGTTGATATTGTGGTGGTGAATGTGTGCAGTGCCATCGGTGTCGGGTAGTGCATGAGTTCTTACAAATTCTGCATGTATCAGGTATGAGAACGAATAGTACACTCTACATATAGCATTACACATTTTTTTTTATCGCGGATTATAGCAAAATAATATTCTCATTACTTGCATACTTATACTATAAATCCGATTTTCAGAATTTTCACTAATACGTAATAAAAACCTTCAGGTCGGTATTATGATACTGGTACTTGCATTTATTCGTTTTTTGCCTTTCCTATTAGAGGATTTGTCTAAATAAATTATAATAGCGTTAGTTAAGTAACGTCCTGTTACTATACCCCTGCTGGGTGGGTACAGACCATCTCTCTCCTTTTTTTTAAAGAAAATTGGATCTGCGCCTAGGGTTGCCACTCGTACTATATTATATAGTATCGTACTATATTTTAATCAATTGTACTGTATATTATAGAAAAACAATATAGGACGAAAAATACTATATTTTTATCGCTTATTCAATTGTCGCGCTTTTTTTAATCAACGGTGAATGGAACGCACCCGCAGCAATGCATAGGGAATATTTAAACGAATCTCATTCATGAATTTAAGGGGCTTAGTTAGTTAGTAACTCCAACTCCTTTGTCACTGTCCAGCGAAAAGTAATAATCAATAATCATGGAAAAATAAATAATGATTGAAAATAGATGTGTACTATTTTTTCCTGAATTTCCTAAAAGTACTATATTTTTTTAATTTAAAAAGAAAAATACTATTTTCTTCAAGAAAAAGGTGGCAACCCTATCTGCGCCCCAACACGCTGCGGATTGATAGTTTACATATATCCTGCGAATTCTCTTGAGATATGTAGGTTTCCTAACGATATTTTCCTTCACCAAAAAGCGTGTGATCAATTACAAATATCAATTAGACACATGCGAAGCTGTTGGCACAGATAGTATTATAATATGAGTATTTATAAAAAAATCACTGCCATTTTTTTAAAAGATCTAAAAATGTTTAATTTTATTTATAGTGGCACCAATAAAAGCAGTATGTACCGAAAGGATTACTGAATGGCATTCAAAATTCGCAAACCTTGGTCATTTATGTATCCTTGTAACGGGTGATACGGACGTCGAATTTCCACAACTGCAACCTTATAGGTTAGTTCGTAATATCAACCTAAATAATCTGTGCAATAAAATTGAAAAAAAAAATCATGTTTGTAGTTTTTCCAGATATAATAATATATTTGAATCATCAATCACTTGTTCTTATCCCAGTCTAAAAGGGGTCGGTACAAAATTTTTTTCTCTTTCATTCTCTCCTATTAACTTCAAATCTGGCGCTACACCTTTTATATGAGTGTTATACTTCACACAATCCAATACCATCTGTTATTAGGTCCTCTAGCTACATATACATCCACATTACCTAATATTTAAGACTCTTCTGGTCACATGATTTTTAATCATAGTATTTTTTATTATTTACCAATTTTGTCATGTATCATACAGAGGCTAATTCTAATTCACTTTTTTTTATTATTATTAACTTTTACTTAAAGCGGTACAGAGATTTAATCACCAAACTTAATTAAACCTCAGTACTCTTTGGTTAACTGGTTTGGTTTTTAATTTCAAATAAAATAAACCTTAAACTATTATTTATCATCCTGTCATTTCATTACAATGCCCCGTATGTATTTATAAGATATGTATTTAATATAACAAAGAAATTTGTAGCAAAAAATACACGAAAAGCAACTCCTCTCTAAATCTTACTTAAACAGAAGTTGCTACATAACAAATCTCATCAAAACAAATAAGCCAAAATATAAGAAAAGCACCCCAAGTGATCATTGATCCCCATAAATAATACTTACTTAACAAACTTAAAAAAAAATTCCAAACACAATAATGGTTTTCTATGAAATAAGGTTTTTATAACACATGTTAACAATAGGATCATAATAACAACGCCGGAAAAGTGGGATATGTTAACTCGAAGATGGAAAGATCATAGAAATCTAGTTGAAGTGGTAAAACTGTTTTTGATTGACGAAGTGCACATATTGAACGACGAAATTCGTGGACCCGTTTTAGAAGCTGTTGTTAGTAGAATGAAGACGATTGAAGTAAGATGTTCTAATTATAATAGGAACAATACAAACAGTCATTTAATTTTATCTAGTATTAAAGCGCAATATTTAGGTTTCTAGGCAACAACATAATAAAATCGAAAAACCCTACCTCCTTAGACGTGTTTTACACTCGATTTTCAGGCACCTTTAATCTAACAGAATTGAGTGTCACCAATTATAAGTGAACACACACTTTGAAACTCTACGTGGCCCTATAAATACAATCTTTCATTCAAGCTTGCAAAATTACTTTACCCATTATTACTTCAGTTTTGTCTTCGTAGTCCTTGTTAGTTTAATTTTGAGGTTTCCAAACTTATTTGAGAGTCATTTTAAAAATTTAGTTGGTACCAGTGGCCCTCTGCAGCTACATTTTAACCATATTTTCAAAAGGCAAAATAAAAATAGAAGTTTAGAGATGTAAGTACGAGTAACTATAGAAAATCTGCTTTGCACCTGAATTCCAATCACAAACTAACCGTTTTTTTCTTAAATCTTTCTCACTTGTCATCTAATATATTACGTCCTCTGTTGGAAATAGGTTTCTTCAATAGATTTTCACACCACAGTATCTAGTGCCACTTGGGTCCAGCCGCTCCTCCTATTTTAGGTTGTATGTAGACCCCTAATAGCCTTCACTATATTTCGTGTACGGTTTCCAGTACCTTCAGACATTTTTTTTTATATCATCTCATTCCTAGACATCAGCACAATCAGCTCATCGTATAGAAAAAGTACAAGCGGAATTCCAAGGGCTTAACATGCAGTACCCAGTAACACCTCCAAGGATAAGGTTCGTAGCGGTGTCCGCTACTGTAAGTAACCCGGAGGACGTGGCAGCCTGGCTTGGAACGAAAGATTTGCCTGCCGTATATTATAAGTAAGTTAAGAAATTTCTTTCAATTATTTAGTACTAGGTGTGCTTGAGGCCACGCCCGTGTTTACATTAGTTTAACTGAAATTTTGAACATAAAAGTAGTAACTGTGAGCTAGCCATAAGAGATAGAGACATACCGCGGCGCACTTTTTTGTAGAATTTTTGTAGATCTACAATTCTCTAGTACATTACTTTAGTATATACTATTATGTCCAGCCCGCTTTGCCGTGCTTTAATTAAGGATACATTTTTTAATTTCCATTTTTACAGGCCGTTACTTTACGAACGATATTATAACTTGTTTAGACGAAATCCTGTAATAGGAATGGCGAAAAACAAAAAAAAAAATAAAAGTATAAGTATCGTAGTACACAACCTATCAACTTAAAATTGTCATATCTTTTTTATTTGCTGATCGATTTAAATAAAACATCCCTACCATATGTTAAGTGAGGCCTTCCACTACATATTAGTAAAAACAACTTCCAAATCGGATAAGCGGTTTTTGAGATTAGCGGGAACAAACGCACAGAGATTTTACATCTCAACGATTTTATTATATGTTTAGAAAGATCTGTTGATTTACGCTCTGAATTTTAGTGATCTTAAGAGTCAGTGTACGTAATTGTTATGTGTATCTGAGAAATGTTGCTCACAATACTTATCTTTAATTACTAGATGTGATCAAGGGCCAATGGTCCGAAGATCCTTAAAAGAAGCAAGATCAATTCCACAATTGTAAGCACTGTAGCAAACGGCTTAAATATAGGCTATCTAGGAGATATAAGAATCATAACCCATACCTTAAAAAGCTTATTATAAATATATATAGATCGTATTTTCATGTCTTGTGCTCTACTAAGTAAACACTTTCGCTGGTTACCAAGTAACAAAATTATTCAACTTTATGCCCCAACGATCAAAGCAAAGTTAGTTTTGTAATTAAGATTAGATTAGATCTCTTCTCTGCTTGTTACCAGATTTGGCGATGAATGTCGGCCTGTTAAGCTAAAACGAGTGGTAGAAGGCTATCCGTGTTCAAACGGGACTAGTATTTTCAAATTCGACATCATACTCAATTATAAACTTTGGCCCATCATACAGAAATATCATAACGGAAAACCTACCTTGGTAAGGTTTTTGTATTCTAAATATATACAACTATCTTAATATTGAAATGAGTTGATCTTTAATATATATTTTTATTGATTTTGGAAACGGCTCCAACGATTTTCATGAAATTCTAGCAAGGTTTCATTAAACAATTACAACAAGGGCGTTCTTTTTCGATCCTTTAGTGTAAACCAAAGATCATTCTTGGCTTTTAAGCCAAAATATCAAAGAATAAGAATGATATCCAATAATTAAAATTCTTGCACAAGATCAGCCGAACAAATGTTGAGTTGAACAACAAATGTTGAATGAAAAAACTGTTGATGATTACTTGTATGATAAAAATGCGTGGATATAGATATTGTTCGACCCTGTACAAGATAATAATGACAATATCTAACTAGTTATTAGTATTATTTTGAAAAGAGCAACCGCCGAGTTTCTTGCCAGCTCTTTTCGGTTGGAACAGCTTTTCGAAGCAGCCGTAGAATTGACGATTCAAGTAAACTTGTAAATAAGTGTATTATTTACAAGTTTACTTGAATAAAAATATTTAGAATTTCAATTTAAATGATGTAGAGACTGCTCCGGGAAATAAGGGGTAAGAATAATCATTTGTTCGCGCTTTCTAGTCTCGTTAACGTTAAGCGAGCGAACATTCATATAATATTCCATAAAATCTTTGCGAACATAGAAAGAACACCGTATGAATGTTCTATTACTATTTACAGTAACAGAATTTCATAGAGTTTGGATAGAATAAGCTGATGTTTGATGTTTAATGGATTTAAAAGGCTTTCGCTTAGTTGTTAAATCAAGGGCAGGATACGTACGATAAGGGTTTAAGTAAAATATTTATTGATTGGTCATATGAAAGTTAATAAATCAATTAACCATACGAAGATTATCATTTGGTTTTTAAAAATGACGCCTTGTAAAACTAAAATATTTATTTCAATAACGCAGCGATTTACATCGCGTGATATAATACTCAGGCGTAGAACTGCTCCAAATTAAAATTTAAAATAAACATTTTCAAAGTCAATATTTAAAAAAAAAGGTAAATGACCAAATTAACAACCTTAACATAGCAAGGATCATACATATTTGTTCGTATATGTATTTTTGACTATGTGTTTTGGCATTCGTAAATAATTATTTTGTTTTACTAAGATATTTTGCAACACCCGCAAAAGTGTGATAATGACGGCTGAGACATTGTCGCGGGAGGTTACTGTGAACTTTGGTCCCGAGCTAAAAGCTAGTTTGACTGTCCTGGCTGCCTCTATAAAGAACAAAAAAGTTCAGGTAAAATTAATAAACAACGTCTATCCATCATCCATCATCCTCCTGCCCTTATCCTACGCTAAGTGAAGTCGGCATAACATGTTATAAAAATATTATCACATGATTTGCCTAGTTTATGACCTGCCAGATCTCAACTTACATAAGCCGAATTTTACGACACCTCGGTAAGGAATGAGGGTGGGCTATTCTACTCAGCCGGAATACCACACGAAGGGTTAGCTTATCTTAGTCAGCTTTTACGACCCTCGGTAGGGAATAAGGTTAAAAAAATCCTCACAGAAATTTTGTCATGTCGCGAATCTGAAGTGACAATGGGCGGGGCACGTTGTACATAGAACCAATGGGCGTTGGGGTCCTGAGGTGCTAGAATAGCGACCTCGCACCAGAAAGCGGAGCGTTGGTAGACCCCCAACGAGGTTGACTGACGACCTCAAAAAGGTCGCGGGGAGCCGCTGGTTCCAAACGGCACAAAATCGTGGGGTGTGGAGATTTAAGGAGACCTATGTCCAACAGTGGACGTCCATCGGTTGAGAAAGAAGAAGAAGAAATTTTGCATTGATAATTCACAGTAGTCAGTCTTTATATAATCGTCTTCCTGCCCTTATCCCACCCTAAGTGGGGTCGGCACAACATGTTATAAACATGTTGTCACATGATTTGGCTACGTATTTTACGACTGGCCGCCTGCCTGACGTCAACTTATCTTAGTCGTATTTTATGACACCTCAATAAGGTGGTCTATTCTACTTAATCGGATACCACACGGTGAGTCACTTACCTTAGTCGCCTTTTACGACACCTCGGTAAGAAAAGAGGGTGGTACTATTCTATTCAGCCGGATACCACACGGCGGACAGTCTTTATATAATACATCAAGAATAATTGAAGGAAATAAACATATTAGGTAAACTCCAAACGTTTTTCAAATACGTTACCCTATTAAATTATTCCACAGTCTTTAATCTTGTGTGGCGTTGGGTGCCACCATGCCGGTTTGCTCTACGAAGAAAGGATGAATATAGAACAAGCTTTCCGAAACAGAGAGCTTCCGATCCTCATCACTACTACTACTTTAGGTATTTTTTAAATATTTAATACGATTCAAAATTTTGTCATTTAAATGAAAAAATTTTAAATTATATGTATTGTATCTAATGTAATTTGATTTTGAAATATGAAGTCGATCTATATTTATTTGTGCGCCGTGAGGTATCCGGCTGAATAGAATAGTACCACCCTCTTTCTTACCTAGGTGTCGTAAAAGGCGACTAAGGTAAGTTGACCCACCGTGTGGTATCCGGATTAGTAGAATAGACCACCATCTTTCTTACCGAGGTGTCGTAAAATACGACTGAGGTAAGTTGACGTCAAACAGGCGGCCGGTCGTAAAAACGCAGCCAAATCATGTGACAGCATGTTTATAACATGTTGTGCCGACCCCACTTAGAGTGGGTTAGGGGCAGGAAGATGAGATGATGATGATCTATATTTATTTTTTTAACGCAAATATAGCAGTTATATCTATCCTAAAGTATTTACTATACAAATCATGCCCACGCGGAATGTTCTTAAGAATGCTGGCCGCGTTTCCGCGGTGAAGCCCTAAGCTGATTTTGTGTGCGAAAAGCAAGCTCCTGTGCTGCTGAACCAAGCCCTAGGGTTATGGCTGTAGGAGCTCGGGAGTCTAGGGGGTAGGTGCAGATATATAATTCTCAATAAGAGGTACATATATGCGTCGTTGCTCAGATTCAGCCAATCAGCTCCAGGTCTTGATTAATATTGTTGAGTACAGAAAAACGAAACATGGACAAGTAATTTGCAACTATAATATTAAAATGCGCAAACATTTGATATTGCTATGGTTAAAGAATAGGACAATCGCATATATTTAAGAAGTTGTTTTCATTGTATCATTGTAGGATGCAGGAATCCATATTCTTGTTAACATAATTATAAAATTATTTTTCTATAATTCATCATAAAAAAGTTTTTATTACTTCTGTAATATAAAATTCTGAGAAATAATGCTTACATTTAAAAATTATCTAATAGTAATCTATAAACTTATTAAATTTACATTCACCTAAATAACCATATAATTGATGTATATTTTACCATAAAAATTGTTCTATAGCAAAACAGGGTAATAATATAGAACCTAAAGATAGATTTAGATATGATTTGAAATTACGATGATAAAACGCGTCACGTCTCCGATCTCATGCGTTGGATAAGTCCCAAAAAGACATTCGAAAATCGCGCTTTGATACATATTAATTCACGACAGGCAATCTGTCATGTAAATCTTGAGGTAGGATTTACTATCAGAGAAGAAAGCAACCTCAAGTTAAACATGGATGTCGGTATATATAATTACTAGCGGCCTGCCCCTGCTTCGCACGGGTATAAAATATATATCCCATGTCATTGAGTGTAAAAAAATGATTAAAACCGATCCAGTAGTTTTGATTTATTCATTACTGCCCGTGGCCCGCAAGCGTTAAATTTGGAGAAAAACAATTTCCTTTCCCTATACCAAGAAGATTTCCTGCTATCTTTGGAATATCTAAATTCATATAGTACATTTTTACTTATTTACTTTTACATTTTCCCTATGTATTTAATTTTTACAATTAATTACAGAATGTCTTTATATACAACATTCACAGCTTCCTTGTCGTTAAACAAACTCTGTAAAGAACGATATAGCTGCTGGATTCTAAGTGCTATAGGGTGAAGCGCGGCCTCCTCATGGCATTTTAAATCTGTAATATCTCCGAAAATGTTCACTTAAATTACATGCTGTAAACGGCGATATTGATCTATATTAAATCAACAATTTATTTAAGGTACTTAATTGGATAAGGATTAATGCTGTAGTGTATAAAAATTGCTTCAAAAATAAGGCATTATTTTTCGTAAAAGTAAATGACAATAAATGCTATTGTGGGTTATTCATAAGAGATAGACATATACCATCGCGGACTTTTCTGTAGACCTTTTCAAGGTGTACAAATACTTAGTACATCATTTTGATAAATCTCGTAGGGTTTAGCCTGCGTTTGCAATGTAAGCGGAAAAAAATGTAATTATTTACGACATCACATTAGAAACCTCAAAAATTACAGTATTTCTCTACTCCATATTGAATGTTATTAGACATGTAAACCTTCCTCTAAAATCACTCTATCTATTAAAAAAAACCGCATCAAAATCTGTTGCATAGTTTTAAAGATTGAAGCATACATAGGGATATACGGACATAGGGACAGACAGAGAATGCGACTTTGTTTTATACTATGTAGTGATATTATTTATTTTTACAATTGATTAGACAATGTCTTTACATACAACATACATAGCTTTCTCATCATTAGACAATATAAACTTGAAAGAAGGACATTTAGTTGCGCCTCCGGTCGCTGCTAAATTCAAAGTGCTTATAGGTCGAAGCGCGGCCTCCTCGCGGGATTTTAAATCTGTAATATCTCCGAAAATGTTCACTTAAATTACGTGCTGTAAACGGCAATATTGATCTATATTAAATCAACAATTTATTTAAGGTACTCAATTGGATAAGGATTAATGCTGTATTGTATAAAAATTGCTTTGAACATAAGGCATCATTTTTCGTAAAAAGTAAATGAAAAAAACTGCTATTGTGGGTTATCCATAAGAGATAGACATATACCATCGCGGACTTTTCAGTAGACCTTTTAAAGGTGTACAAATACTTAGTACATCATTTTGATAAATCTCGTAGGGTTTAGCCTGCGTTTGCAATGTAAGCGGAAAAAAATGTAATTATTTACAGAAACCTCAAAATTACAGTATTTCTCTACTTCGTATTGAATGTTATTATACGTACAAACCTTCCTTTAGAATCACTCTATCTATTAAAAAAAACCGCATCAAAATCGGTTGCGTAGTTTTAAAGTTTTATGCGTACATACGGAAATATGGACTTTGTTTTATAATATGTAGTGATGACTAGCAATCAAAACGCGTGGAAAGATTAAAACCGTAATATAGTATTGTGATAACCATAAAAATGGTTAAAGTGGGTTAACCTTAAAAGCTATACATATACTGCTGCGGACTTTTATTTAAAACATTTAGAGGGGAACAAATTTGTAACACATGATTTTTGAATAAATTTGACCGTTTACTTAGCGCACGCAAGGAAAGCTTTAAATTTTGCCGTTTTCGTAATATTTTTTTATTGCTGCTCCTCTCCTATTCATCTTAGCGTGGTGTTATATTATATATAGCCTTCATCGATAAATGGACTATATTACACTCAAACAATTTTTCAAATCGGTCCAGTAGTTCCTGAGATTAGCGCGTTTAAACAACAACTAAACAAACAAACTCTTCAGCTCTATATATTAGTATAGGCGTGTAAATATAATTAAAAATAAAACTGCAAAATATTATTTACTTACAGACTTATATTTCTTAATACACATATATTGTTATAACATTACCAAGATAATAAGCCACTTATCTATATGAATTTTTATCAGAATGTTAATACAAATTCAAAATATTCTTTATTGAAATTAGTTTTAGCGAGGTTTGTTAAGGTGCTCGTATAAAAAAAAAAATCGATGGTCACAAAAAATGTTTACAAAGGAATTTAATTTTAAATGCCTATTTAAACCTTTGTAAAGCAACCCCAAAGCAGATTGCAGAATTTAATTATAAAACAGATTCCGAAACTCACAAAAGATCTTAAAACATTCTGGATCCTTAACATTGTAATGAAATATATCAATATGGCAATCAAAATAAACGTACCTATGTACAACTAATATCATAAATAAAAAAATTATATCTGTATTTGTTATATTTGTTTGTTTTAGCGGCAAATCTGTAATTAGGTGAATTTGCTAATAACTAACAATCAAATAGTTAAATCACCTAACAACATGCTTAAAACATGTTATGCTGACCCAAATTAGGGTGGGATAAGGGCGGGAAAATGATAACGATGCAGGGAATAGGTCAAAACAATACATGTAGTATATAATTAAGGATAATTTACCACTGCAGTCAAAAGCCCTGTTAGAATAAATCATGACCTCATTGATCGTAGATAGCCTGAGATGGGAACGCAAAGTAACGTTCCCGGAACAAGATTGGTATAGGAAACCGTTGCTTTCGATATTACTCTGAGAAGTATGCTTCTGTATTTCGTAAATTTCAACACGTACAACCTTTCACCCTAAAAACGTGCGGTTTAAAGGTAGAAATGCAAGTTGTTGATGTACATTTTTTAGACAAGATCTATTTGCCTTCAATACTAAAAATGATATAAAGACTAAATAGTTGAAGTTGAGGAGATCCTCAACTTCAACTATTTTACTGACAAATATCGCCTTCAGGGGTATTATAAGGTTCGTAAGAGCTACGGGTAGATTAGAGCAGGTGACACTGTCGGGACAGCAGTGAATCCCTTGTCCTAACATGGGGAAATGGCTGGAATAGTCCGGAATAGGAGCTGACCACCCGCCTGGCACCGACAGGCGTCCCCGAAATTAGATAGATAGATAGAAGACTATATAGTTAACTTAGCTAAAACTATATTTTTATGTTCTTCAATATCGGCGATGATCGTTGATCATGTGATCGTCTATAATCGGCACGATCATCGTTTAAGTGTCCACACGTTTTAAGTATTTAAGTGTCCGTATCGTAATATGATACATACGTATCTGATACGTTACAATAGAATACAAAGAATAGTCTGATATGTTACAATAGAATTTTTTTGCTATAATTACGAACAAATTCGATTTGTGCTTGTAACCTATCCTCTATGCTTCGGTTTCGGGGCAATACGATCGTAGAGATTGTAATAGAAAGTGATAGTGTAGTGCTTGTGTGGAGTGTCGGTGTTGGCGGCGTTTCGTGATACGTGTGGTGACTTGTCCTGCATGTAAAAGGTATGTTGTTTCCTGCTTCATACACTTAGCATAACATATGCTCCCTTAACAAACGCGGATTACAGCAAAATAATTTTATGTAACTTCTGTACTTTGGAATTCTGCAAAGTAACGCCTGCTTCAATAAATCACATACGTAACTCCCTAGATGCCCTTTTATATGTGCCTGAAAACCAACAATTCCCGAGTTGTAGGCGATCGTAAGATCATTAAAAATAATTGGCGAGTTAAGCCAAGTATGACCTATACATGATCGTGTTCGCGCTTAATCGTTCGTAATCGCCGATTATAAAGAGGTTCCGCTATCTTTGCAACCATGACTCTTTTGCATTCCTTAATTTCGTTGCACGTTAGCTGATTGAGACGTTAGAGCTGGCCCGTTGGCGCAGATCGTTGGCGTTGGATCACTACCTAAGTGATCCTGCCTTCAGCTCCGCGGGTCACGCGTTCGATTCCCGCCAAGGGTCATCATTTTCTATAAATCAATTTGTTGGTCTTCGAGTCTGAGTGTATATGTGTATTTAAGTATGTATTTAAAAAAATTATATATACTCTTACTTACTTTGGGGACGGACGACCGTGTGTGTAAGTGTCCCTTATTTATTCTTTCTAGAACGTTTCAGTTGCATTTTTATGGATTATGGACGTCCCTATGGTTTAAAGCCCACGATATAAATACTTGTATTGCGCAGCTATCGAAAGAACATCAAATTTTAAGATTTTTAAAAATTGGAAAAACTCAATGAGTTTTCATAAAATAACGTTTTTTTTATTTTGACATCGTATAAATTTCTGTTAAACTAACAAGTAACTTAACACTAGCAAAAATAAAAGCATCTCTGCTTTTCAGCTATGGGTGTTAACTTACCGGCACATCTAGTTATTATCAAGAATACCCAGCATTATGTAAATGGAGCTTATCAGGTTTGCATTTTTCTTACTATTACGTAATTAATATCCTCCATATATTATTCAACTTAAAGATAAACATTTTTTATTTATTTTACTTAAAGTAATCACTATAGATAACGAAAACAGCTTAATAATAAATAATAATAAAAATATTATACTTATTTTGATTAATAATAAAAATATTATACTTATTTTGATGATAAGTACTATATTATTTAACAGAATGCAAGTAAAGTTATTTTCAAATATTACGCCTTAAAAATGTTTGTTCTATGTCAGTGTCTCTCAACCTTTTTGTCCCATGCCCCACCAAAGCGATTCTAAAATTCTTATGGCTCCCTATGTAACATAGGTAGATAACATTTAATATAAAAAAATTGTTCACTTAAGAAACTTATGTTTAAATTTTCGTTAAATTTGGGTACCAAAATCTCAAAAAATGGACTCGTTTCAAGTTTATTAATATTCAAATTGTTAACATGTTAGGCGTGAGCCTACGTTGCAAAACACTGTTCTAGACCAATTTTAAACCGATAAATCTATAATGATGGTTTCTAGTTTTCACGTGAGATGGTAACAATAAGAATTGAATAATTTTTTTATTTAAATTCAAATTATTCTTTATTCAAATAAACTTGTAAACAAGTGCTTTTGAATCGTCAACTCTACTGCTGCTTATTAATAATTTAATATAATTAATTTGGTTTTTTAGGTATCGTCAACTGTGTTCCTTTTTTTATTATGTGTATAAATTTAGTACGTTGTCACAAATAAAATGATTTCTTTCTTTCTTTAAAAAAATCTTATTTCTAGGAATACAGCATCAGTACAGTATTACAAATGGTTGGCCGCGCGGGTCGACCACAGTTTGACACTGAAGCAACCGCTGTCATTATGACGAGATTACAAGACAAGGTAATCTATACCCATAGCTATTATAAACTTTACATTTATTGTTTTTTTATGAACTAAGATTCGTCTTAAGCCATAACAAACGATTAAAATAAAAAAAATTATTGACAGTAACAATTTTTACATCTTGCATGATATATTGTTGACGACTTCTTTTAAGCTTAATAAAGCCTGTTACAGAAGTCCTCACTCTACCGTAACACCTAAACGATTACAGGTTTAAACACAGAAACAAATAAATTGTGTTGAGTGATCTCATTGCCATAGTTTGCAAATATAATGGTAACTTAAAGTTTACGAAACATCTTTTTGAAGCATCCTTGCTTAAAGGATCTTTATAAGATTTTAAAACAAATAATTAAACATAATGTATACATAAATACTAGTGCTTAGGCAGTATCGATAAAAAAAATCGCTATAGCAGCCGCAATTTTAAAGTTTATGGAAGCTAACTACTATGAGATATCTATAATTAATTTATAATCGGGTGAAAACCTGCATATCTCTGAAGAACTTTTGGATATGTGTAATCTGCCAATTCACATTCGAGTAACTTCGTAAATCTCTAAACCTTTATTTCAAAGGTGACAGTAAACCATTGCTCAACTGTAAGTTAGCCATATTTACCTATAAATAAAAAATTTAGGCGATATCGTTTAATGAGAACGGACTTTTTATATTACAATTTATACTAAATTTCTGACTCACTTCTTGAATGTTTAGATTGATAGGTATAATAAAAATATAATATCTTCATTGTCTTGACCAATTTACCTCTATAGGTATTTCCACGCTATACGATCTTCACTTCACCTATTGAATGGGTCTATTGACATTGCTTTTTCCGCTATGGATTGTCATAAGGTTTTTTTTCTTTAGTTTATGTTGAACACCCATCGACACAGCTTCGCAATTCCTTAAGTCTTGATGCGGTGGATGGAGAGAGGTGATGACCTTAATTATCGAGATTAATTAGAATTAGAGAATAGAGGTAATCAGTCCCTCTATTCTCTTTTATGGTCCTCTATTCTTATTTCTCTATTCTTAACTCTGCGTTTTTATATCTCAGTAAAGAATAAGATTTCGTTACCATTACTAGTAAAACAGACTATTTAAAGGTTTTTAAAAGCTGACCCCCTTTTTACATGAGTAGACCCTTAATGGGTACTGCTATCTGAGAGGGCAGAATCAGTTATGCTGGACTCTTACCAGCTAAAGCCTGTTCCACCTTGCTTTTTGTAACAAGGGCACAGGAATACTGAACTCCTCACATCTACACCCTTGTCTGGAGCCTACTGCTGCTACTCTTACACCACAACCGACGCATTGAGAATAATTTAATGCATCTGCCACATCAAAGAACCTTCCTTCAGCCGACCCCTAGCGTTGCCTTTTCCTATCCAGCCTAAAATTTGATTTCTACTGTTTTTCGAAATTTTCTCTACTGAACGAAACTGTTTCCCAGGTGCCTTTCCGCAATGAAAATCTAAATATTCCTATAATTTTAGATTTTACAAGGTAAATTGTTCGATGATTAAATTAATGGATCCAAAAAAATTACACTAATCAACATTGATGTAACCTCGGAAGTCGTTATAAGTAAATTAACGAGCTTCTTAAACCATCTTGGATTAAAATTATAAGTTTTTTTGCCATTTTTCAAGGGATTTAAAGATTTGTGAGTCGATTTGCATTTGTAATTAATTGCATCTGCACATGTTATATTTGTTGAGTCAGTATGTGAGGACCGTCATCATAGTTATAATTATACACAATTTCGGGCAAAAATACGATTTGCGACCATTATTAAAAAAAAGTATGGATACTTGGTTTAAATATAAATAAATGAACTAGAAATATGACAATCACTGCAATTAAGACCGAAATGTTTTTTTTAATTATTTAACCATTTATTTTAAAGAAAGAAAGAAAGAAAGAAAGACCATTATTTTAACCATTTATTTTGTGTAATAGTAAGACATAACAAAGTTGTATGTGGATTTAATATCACAAATACCTAACGATTCCACTTAGACTCATAAGTCGTCTATCATCATGGAAGAAATATATCGCACATAAAATGGTCACCATTCATAATCATACGGGTGTCATGCTAGACCAGTGTTTTCCAAAATGTTTCCCATGTCCCAAAGGGGAGGCAAATTTATTTGGGGCAATTCGAAAATGGACTCAAAAACAGTTTAACCTTTTTGCGCCGAGTCATTTTAATGCAATGCTACATTTCAGTACCCAATTAAACGGGAAAAGCAAATTCTTAAATAATTATACATTTCCCTAACACCTTTTATTATAGTTTCTTTTTTAAGAACAATTTATTTACGTAATACTAAAAGCTATGTATGTTACTATAGGATTCATAAGAATTTTAGAAAGGCTAAGGTGGAGTATGGAACAAAAATGGGAAAAGTTGGGGGACACTGCTATAGACCCAAGCACTTTAAATAGTTTTAAAATAAGTTCTCATTTTTGTCCTTTATGATTGACTAAGAAACAAACGAAGAAGGTGGAGTAGGCGGAACGGTTAAGTTAACGAAAGATCGAGAGGTCGTGGGTTTGAATTCCGGCCATTATACTACATACGTGAACCTACTTTTATCACAAGCATTTAGCTTAGCTGAAGGGGTTAACAAGTTTACTAGTAATTTGTAACCTAAGTTGCAAAAAATCTTTAAAAAAACACTTTAGGCATTTAATATAAGAATCGCAAATGAAAACTCGGATATTTCTTATAAAAATATTTAATTCCGTATAAAATCATAGATTAAGAATTACAAAAACTGAATCATATCAAAAATACATTAAGTGATTTTATTATTTACACTTGCACAATCTTTATCGAACCTAAAACTTTTATGATCTTATTCTTAATGATAATCACAGAATTGGTAACTTTTTAATAATTGGTGCATTAATTTCAAATTTATCTTAACCAAATACAAAGTCTAGGCAATTTTCAATTGCTAACAGAAACTATTCCAAAATATTAAGGTTAAGCGTAACTTAAATATCAATAATGCAGATAATATTAACATAAAAAATTGTTCGGTTCCTTAAAATATACATCACAATTTGGGTATAGTATTTATGGAGGATCTTTTAAGATGAAATCAATCCTCTATTCTAGAGCAAGTAAATATTGTAGAGTTGTGATTATAAAATACATATAATACTAATACTCAGCGTTCCAACATTAAAATAAAATCAAAAATAAATAAAAAAACAAGGAAATTTAAAATATAAGCAATCCATATAACATGTGAGAAATATGCAGCAAAGAGATATGTCACTGATTTGTTATTTTTCAATTCAAAAATTAATGAAATATTAAAAAATATAATCATGAATTCTTATAAGGACTTATAATTTGTAAGGACAAATAATATTTGTAGGAAATTCCAAATATTATCATAATTCTGTCGACAGAAAAACAAAATTATCGTGATAATTTTATAATTTTATAAGATTGATGATTTAACATATTTCTTGTCAGTTAAGTAATTCTAAAACAATAATTGTTAAAAGATATTATAGTCCTTACAACATACCTCAACTTTAATGCATATTCTTACTTACATTCATTGAAACGCATTTCGATAAGTATTGAAGTGACTTAATTCAAAATTAGTCTTAATTAAGTTAGATACATTGCTATAGCGCGCTATGTTTTATTGGGATTTGTCACAAAACATTTTTTAATTAGGTCACTTTAAAACTAAGCGTGCGATTTATCTTACTTATATGGATACAACTTACGTATATATGTCTGTTTATTGAAAAGATGACGCTGTTACATATTAAGACCACTATGCTAGTGACTTTAATTCAAATATAATTATGAATACTTAAACTAATATTGAGATGTTAATGTGAATTGGCACAAGATTTTGAAATTGTAAGTTGCATTATATCGATATGATACATAAGTTTAGTTATATCCTGTGTACGGTTTTCGTTCGTTATACAATAGTCAGAACTATTTCCTTTTACCGAAGGGGTTCGCATTCTCTTCAAACTTGATTCTTGGTACAAACCCGCTGTCTCCCTCCACGGTATATTCCACAGTCATTAGACGACCGTCAGGAAGTAATACCTTATAGCTGCCAATTACCTTACCTTGTGCGTCGCCGATTTCATTCGCCCCAAAATATAATAATTTCTCTTGATCTTCTACGTCGTACTTGTATTCGTACTGAAAATTCAGAGCATTTAATTATATTTATAAAACTGTATAATGATCAATCTTATTTATAATTCACTCACGGCGGCGACTACGTTCGCGCGAACTCAATTCGTCATATAATGTAACCCAAAATATTACCCTCGTATGTAAGCTATAATTATTCTGTGCCAAATACGTGATAAACAGATATACAAACATACTTTAGAATTTATAATTTTATGTAGGATGTTCAAATTCTGTTTTATTCAAATATAAAACTTAATCGCCGTGTGGTATCCATCAATAGTACCACCCTCTTTTCTTACCGAGGTCTCGTAAAAGGCGACTAAGGTAAGTTGACCCGCCGTGTGGTATCCGGTTTAGTAGAATAGACCACCCTCTTACTTATCGAGGTGTCGTAAAATACGACTAAGATAAGTTGACGTCAGACAGGCAGCCGGTTGTAAAATACGTAGCCAAATCATGTACCTAATAACATGTTGTGCCGACCCCATTTAGAGTGGGATAAGGGCAGGAAGATGATTAAAATACAGAACTTAAATTAAATTAACTTAAATTCAGTTCCTTGGATGAATCAGATTAAATATAATATATCTATGTCAAAACTTCCAACAAAAATCTAGAATATTACTAATACAAAACATTCATTTATTGATCATCAATCATTGATGATGAAGTCAGGTGACTTCATCCGTCAATGGCGTAACCTTGGCTTTCCATACGTTCAGAAATCTTGTTAAGTCTTTAAACGGCTTTAGGTTTCATAGTCTTTAAACGGCTGTCAATCGTCCAATGCAGATGCCTAACACTATTAAAGGTGTTAATGATGGAAACAAACTTGTATAGTCGTAAGTATATAATTAGGCATAGTCATATAGAATCCTTTTCGCCAACTGGTATTAAGTCATTACTCATCATAAATATTAACATTTTCTGCAATCGAGGACAAGGATTCATTCGTAATTTAAAAATATCTTAGTATTATTATTCTATGTTAAGCTGTAATACAAAACAGGTATTAAAACTTAGATTGTTTAACCTTAAAGATGCGTCAAAGTATTTACGGGATTCCAATGCTTATTTAGATATCAAAGTCTAAACTTAGATTATATCAGTGGTGTAGTTAGCGGAAGGCTAGACTGGACAGTGCCCCGGGCCCCTCGGACCCTAACTTACAAAATATAAATTTAAATAAGAGAAAAAAATACTCATTCGGAATAAAAATAAACCAGATTCCAGTTTTAATAATGGTAACTCATAAAAAATAATAAAAATACAAAGAAATTCCTTATAATGACAAATCTGGAGTATGAAAAATAGATTACGACTAATCTACAGTACATCAAATTTGAAACATGACGAATATAGAACAAGTGATTTTAAATAGTTTAGTTGGGAGCCCTAGTATTTTTAGGGCCTTTTGGTTACCTAGCCTTGCCTGAAGTGGCAATGGGCGGGGCACATAGTTCGAAGAACCGATGGACGTTGGGGTCTCAAGGTGCTAGAGTGGCGACCCCGCACCGGAAAACGCAGTGTAGGCAGACCCCCACCAGATGGACGGACGACCTCAAAAAGGTCGCCGGGAGCCGCTGGATCCAGGCGACACAAGATCCATGGAAGTCCATGGAAGAGACCTAGGTCCAACAGTGGACGGCTATTGGTTGATGAGAGAGAGAGGTTACCTAGCTACGCAACTGGATAATATAATGTTTGAGTTAAAGTCTGTAACAAACATCTTGGATTTGTAACCCGTGTTACAATACAAATTAAAAACGTTCAGATTCAGACAAAGATTCAATAACTAGTGTTAATCAACTTTACACACATAAAAACATTGAATTGGCAATTAATTTTTGGTATGTGTATTATATGCGAAAATGTTATATATACTCGTTTCAGAGTAGGCAATTATATTCAATTAGATTCATCATTATTTAATGTCAGTAATAATTGTGTTAAAGTGTAGATAACAGTCAAAGAGCGCGCACAAAGGCGTTTGGACGCAATTGCGTCTAATTAGGCGATTCACGCGCATGTTCACATGGTTAGCATAATGCCTTAGATTCTTCCGATAGCAAAGAGGTGCAAGATTAGTGCGGTATGAATGGGTACGGCTTTTGTTTGTTGTGTTGAGAACTGCTCTAGACCTTTGTAATTCCCATGGTAAATTTGAACTAATGAACCATATCGTACCTATTTCAAACCTCGAGATTACTTCGACATATTTGATACTACACAGAATTTTATTTCAATGGTACTTTATTAATTTAGCCGCGTGGTATCCGGCTGAATGGAATAGTACCACTGTCATTTCTTACCGAGGTGTCGTAAAAGGCGACGACTAAGGTAATACCCGCCGTGTGGTATCCGGTTGAGTAGTATAGACCACTCTCTTTCTTATCGAGGTGTCGTAAAATATGACTAAGTTAAGTTGTCGTCAGGCAGGCGGCCGGTCGTAAAATACGTAGCCAAATCATGTGACAACATATTTGTAACATGTTGTACCGACTACTCTAAAAGTGGGATAAGGGCAGGAGGATGATGTCTCAACTTTTTGTTCATATTTTCAATCGGGCAGTTAAAACGTTTTTCTAATACTAGTCTTTAGTTTCTCTAAAGGCTTAGTCTCTTCAGTTAGTTTTTTTACACAAAATATGTACCTACATATGTAAGAATAGTTCACTCAGAATAATCTACAGTAAAAGCAATTCTTCTGGCTAATAAAATGAGTTACGCTCATCTAGGTTTCGTTAATTCAATTTTCCTTCTTACTTATCTTTCTATAACTTTGCCATGCAAATGATTTTTATTTGTACAAATTACCACACGTTTTACTGTTACAACAAATATCGTAACTAATTTTGCATATGCATAGAGAATTTCTAAGATATTTATGACCTTCCGATCCGAACTAGAGCAACGTAGTGGGAACAGGCTTTATTATCTCTAAGAAGAAAGGAACTAGAAACTTAAGCCAGCAGTTAAAGAAAGTAACCACATTAAGCTGAAATACGTGACGAAAACCTTATCACTTTTGCTATATCTAAAATGTCCTGAAACAGGTTGTACATGTTTCGGAACCGAGTAGAACTATAAAAACTAAACAAAAGACAGTAAACGTGCAATGACTATTGCAAAAAGCACTAAACAGTTTTAAAGGTTGTGTAATATATTACTCAAAGCGCTTTAAAAGCCTAATTATAACTAGTGTTCGCCCAGTGGTCGAAATTCAAATATAATTCATCCATGATATTCAGTAAGACTATATTATTAATGCCATATCAAATAATATTAAAGACAAATAATATTTATGTACGCGCAATTTGACCGTAGAATTTTATTCATAAACAATAGAATGTAAATACACGTACATAGGTACAACGTGGGTGACAAATCCATGGTGGTGTGTGCAATAATCTTTTTAGATGATTTAGATTTAGAAGATGAAGATATTTTGAAAAATATAAACATTCTACATTTCTCTACATATTCTAAAATTGTGCCAATTTTTTATATATTTTTTCTCCGTCCGCGTAAAAAGGGTACAATGTTTATCAAGTAATCTTTACATATTATATAACAAAGTTCCCCAAAAGCTACAATAGCTGTCCGTATGTGACCAATTTTCTCAAAATTTACTGAACGAATTTTTCTAAGGTTTTTATTAAAAGTAGAAAGGAACAGCTAAGCTGGCATCCTTTGATGTTGTGTCCTATGGGTTTTGGTGTCTTATGGAGAGACAAAACCATGTGTGTATTAAAATAAACCAATCTATACTTACTGGCATTGGCGGGTAATTTTCCTCTTGCGGTGCGGGCGCAGGCGCAGATGATACTTGCCAGCTAATGCACACTAACACTAGCGCGCACTTCAACCATGTTATTGACGACATCTGATAGAAAATCATTTACCATATTAATTTAACAGTTAATTTTTGCTAAAGGGTCAACGGTATTTTATGGTGAACATATCCTTATAGAGATCGATAAATAATTTGTAGAATAAACTCTACATCAGTGTTTCCCAACCTTAAAATATTTTTGCCCCCTATATATCGTACATAAATTTTAATATTAAAAAATTTAATTGTTCACTTAAGAAGTTTAAATGATAGGTTTTTTTAATATACTTTATTTACCTAATTATTTATTTAGTTATTTATTTATGTACCATAAAAGAAAACATACAAAAAATACAGTTAAATGAAAAACAAGTACAAAGGATAACTTGCCAGCGACCCTTGGTGGCTGGAAAACTAAAAGAAACGTAGTATAGGTACATTAAAATACTTTATGCACACAAAAAAAGTGTTTAATTAAAGAGGTTTGGCATTATAACGTAGCATTGGATTTAAATGGCGCGGAGCGAAATGGGTCCATTTTTGAATTGCAATTCCCCTTAACTTTAACTATTAAATTGCGTCCTCCCCTGTGGGACGTGGGCCCCACGTTGGGAAACATTGCGCTTCATTTAATTCATCGCATGTGTATTTACTTTATTAAATACAAAAGTAATAATAAAATTGCTATAATCCGCGGTAAAGTAAATATAATATATATATTATGCTAAATATAGAGTAGACTATCCGTTTTCATATCTGATACATCCAGGATTCGTAAAACAGATGCCTTCCTCGTAGCCTTCCTCGATAAACACTAAAATAACTTTTCAAATCGGCCCATTAGTTCCTGAGATTAGCGCTTTCAAACAAACAAACTCTTCAGCTTAATATATTAGTATAAATATTTAAAACACACAAATAATAATTCAATACATTTTTTTAATACAAAACTTAATGTCTGATGATATCAAAGAAACCTTTTTGATAAAATATGTAAGGGTTAAGTCCCAAAAACTATTGACCGAATAATTCGGATAATCTTTTTTTAGATTTTTGTATGCGTTATAAATCAAGGATCCTGCGTAGGGGGTCGCATAACGTGTCAAATGACTTAAATTCTATTTTATAAATTGCATTTCATAAATTCCGCATCAATGTCCAAGCAATAAATAATTTTGAATATACGTTACTGGTATATATAAACTCTTATATCTATAAACAAGCAGACCCTGCGTTGCTAGCATAAAGTTACTCGACTGAGTTCAATAGACCACCCTCATTTCTTACCTAAGTGTCGTAAAAGGCGACTAAGGTAAGTTGATCCGCCGTGTTATATCCGGTTGAGTAGAATAGACCACCCTTTTTTATTACCGAGTTGTCGTAAAGTACGACTAAGTTGACATCAGGCAGGTGGCCGGTCTTGAAATACGTAGCCAAATCATGTGACAACATGTTTATAACACGTTGTGGCGAACCCACTTTGAGTGGGATAAGAGCAGAAGGATGATAACTAGAGTAAGGAAGCCAGCCTAAAATTTGTTCATCAAAAATAAAGAGAAAGCAAATGAGACTTAAGTTATGATGTATTTCTATTTGTTTTAATGTGTTTGTCCATCCATTTTTAGCATCCTTTGTATATAATAAGATAAACAAACATTTGAACATCTATCCCCTAACAAAAGGTGCAGCCAGAGATAAAATTATATCTTGGTTACAGCAACTCAACTATCATAAAACAGAAGATTTAATGCTTAATACCTGAAACCTACCTTATCAACCCATATAATTCCATAAATCAACACATACAATTCCACACAAAAGTCACACTCAAACACCCACCTCGCGCACTATCATTTTATAATATTTATTTAATAGTAGTGGTAGTAGTATATTCTTTTAATTATTTTAAATATATATTATACAATTTTTTTAAATTAATATCTAATGTTCTTTTAATAATTTAGACTTTAAGGATGGCATATGCACACAGTTTTATACTATCGCAATGCCATCCTTGCAAATGTAGCATATATGTATATATAAATAAATAAATTAATTAAAGTTTTATCTATCGTATTATCTTTTTTTGAATTTTTTCTATGCGTGATTCGACAAAGATTATATGAGTTTTACATTCTCTTATTATTTTTTGCGACACTACTTCTAGGTCTGCCTATGCTTCCCGTATTCTAGTATAATAACTCTACGGTTGATGTAGCTAAACTTGTTAAACAATACGGTTGATGTAGCTAAACTTATTAAAAAATATTAGGAGAATCTTATTCTCCTAATATTTTTTTCCTAATAAAATAAATAATTTATAATCCTTAGATAATCATTTATACTGTGTTGTGTAAAGAATAAAATGATCAGGTAGTTAACGTATTTAAGTTGATAAGGATTTTTATTGTACTTATCCGTCTAGATAGTTTAGATGGTCATAGGTTCTCATCCCGGGCATGCTAATGGTTTCTGTTAAAACTTACGAGTATATATCTAACTGATAATTGGAATTCATCACATTATTCGATGAAGGAAAACATTGTGAGGAAACCTGCATATCTCTAGAGAATTCTGGGGATATCTGTAACCAATCCGCAGAGCTGTAGGTCTAGGAACTACCCCTTCTCTCAAGAAGGGAGAGAGTCTACGAGTATGTGCTACAGTGGGAAACTAACAGGCAGGTATTTTACTTTACTAGTATGGGCATAGACTATAAGACAAATCAAGGACATTCTTCGTATTCTTACAATTCGAATTTAATAAATAATTAAAGATGGAAGATTTTAATAACTGTGTGTATCGCATCGAAGAACAGATAAATTAATATTTAATATCTGCAAGTATGTCACAATTATGAAGAAAATTTAATTAACAATTATCGTGGAATGTATCTAATTATATAGAGTTGCTTAATCGATCCTGAATGCTTTAATGTCAATCAAGTAACTCTTTACATAATAACTGTGTTTTGTGTTACATATTCTATTCATACAAAATATGCTATTGTTGGTTTTTAATAAATATAAAACTATAAAATCTCTAAAGACAATAATATAAATAGGTAAGTTAAAATTGAACTTATTCAGCGCCTGCCTGAAATCAACTTAACTTAGTAACCTTTTACGTCACCTCGGTAAGAACAGACGGTGGTCTATTCTACTTAGTCGGATACCACACGGCGAACAACTTACCTTAGTCGCCTATTACGGAATGTCGGTAAGAAATGAGGGTGGTCTATAAGATATAACTATAATATTGTTAAATCTTTCTTTAGTGTTGATGCTTATTGTTACAAATTATACCACCTGTTTATATAAGACAGAATTTTAAGATATGACTATTATACGCACGCAACAGATGACCGATCTCAATAGTACCTATAATTTAGGACTATCAAACAGGTTTGATTTCGAAGAATACGAAGGTCATATTTAATTTATCTATAATTTAGGTAAAATATCAATAAAATCTCATAAAAAAACAGCTACGATCAAAGAGAACTTTGTCGGTACTATATAGTGCTACTATAGTTTTGTTTTATGCTGATAAGCTGTTTTTGTACAATTTATAACGTAAATTTAACAAGATATATTGTATAAAAGATGAGGCTATTAAAGACATCAACTCCCACACAAGGGGACTGAGATAAATATAAGAATTCAAATGTAAATATTAAAGCAAAAAAATTCTAAAACTAATACAGGATCTAACGGAGAAATGATAGCAATTAAGACATATGTAAAGGTTTTACCTTAACTTGCTTAAGTAAGTGTATTAAATAAGTGTGTAAATCTAGAATATGATATCATTTTCTAATCAAAGAACTTTTTCAGATAAATAAATACAAAGAGATAAGAGTAGAATAATTTGCTTCAAAAATAACCACTTTATTTTGACGCTTAAATATGTTAAAACATAATTTATTGAATTAGGCGTTACTTTGCGGAGATCCATAATAAAAAATTAATAATAAAATTATTTTGCAAAAGTAATAATAAAATTATTTTGCTATAATCCGCGATGAAGTAAAATAGAAAATATATATAATGCTAAATGTAGAGTGGACAATCGGTTATCATACCTGATACATGCAGGAGTCGTAAAAAACACATGCACACACCTCCACCACCGCCACCACGATACACAAGCACTATATACGTTCACTATCACAAACTCAACAATCGTTTCGCCCCGCAACCGAAGCATCGTCAGGAGATATCTCCTGCAAAATAATTTTATTATTACTTTTGTATTATGGATCTCCGCAAAGTAACGCCTAATTCTATAAATTATTTAAAATTATTTTGCTATAATTTTATTATATACTTTATAGGTCTTTGTGATCATTGTAAAAGCTATAAATAAAAATAAATAAGCTTTCTTTCCGCTAATCATAAAACAAGGGCCTTCTTATTTTGTTACGCCAAGTTTTTATCTTTTCATAAAAAAAATTAAAGCTTATAGAAATCTTGAATATGATTTCCAATTTTTGGACACAAAATATTGCTATGAAATAACTAATATAAAAACTTAAGTTAACGCCTTGGTTAATTACCCTTTGAAGGTGATAAAAGGGTTGGCAAATTTTTCGAAAAAATATTTTGTTTTTCAAACATATAGATTTAAGCCCAAAATTAGTACATAATCGTTTTTCTATTTTCAAATACTGAACTTCCAAATCCGTTTTTAAAATTACTTTAGTCGCAGAGATAACCCAAGGTTGTTTATACGAGTCTTATTACGTCGTTAATAGTGAACAATTACGGTGTATAATAATGTGAGGTTGGTTGAAATCTCCATAAAAAATCCGGTATGCCACTAATTGGGTTCTTTTGGCCTCGCGTGATCGATTCCTGCGGGAAAATTTTTGTTTGACTTATTAAGTAACGTTGCAAACATGTTATAAGACTATTCCAAGATTATGTTGTGTCGCCATTTTTGTTATAAATAAGAAAGTATATAATTTCAAATACGCCTAATACCTCATTTTATGTCTTTTTCCATTAGTCGGTTTTTCTTAACTTAATGTATATTAGCTTTTACCCGCGACTTCGTTCGCGTGACTTTTGTAGCGTGATAGGTTGATAATAGATGACGCTTTTTAATGTCATCATATTCTTATAGAATTAACAGGATTTCTATTACCTATATGTTATTCCGGTATATAAGGAATAATTTTGCCAAATTTCATCGATATTGGTTCAGCGGATTCGCCGTGAAAGACTAATTAATATACATACATCCATACTCACAAACTTTCGCATTTATAATAATAGAAGAATGTTGGGTTCATATTAAAAGGGTCTATTAAATGATCTCTCTATATGTAATTATTATAAAGCTGTTTGTTTGTTAGTAATATTTTTATTATAAGTAGGTTAAGCTTTTAATTATGTAGCTCCCCTTTAAAATTTTACTTACATGTTTTCATAGGCTAACTACTAGATTCAGAGCATATAAGTAGCTGAAAACCATGTACAGACATATTTTTTTAATTCTACTAATATTATAAAAATGTTACTCTGTTTGTTCCGCTTAGAAACTCCAAAGGCAAAAATTCGATCCATCGATCGACAAATCCATGAATAACGAAATTTAAACCTTGTACGTTTAATCCTTTAATATAACATAGCTTTTATTATGGGAAAAGTTCATAATCGCAGAGAAAATAAAAATATACTATTTCTGCTAATATTTTGGTATTTATATCTAGGTTTATTTTACTCTTTTTTTGCATTACCTTTGCGCACAACGTGAATCAACGGGGCAAAGGTGATTTTCGAAACATACTCGTAGTTAGGTCTTTTATTCGTATTACAAAACAGTTTCCATGCGAAGATTTGTCCTCGTAAAAATGAAATGACACAAAGATTTTTAGTTTCGTACTAATGGGTCTTTTTTACCATTCTTTCGCTATCAAACACATTGATTTAGCGGACTGATTTTATCTAACATGTTCAAACTTCATCAATAAGCATCTCATTTCCATTTTATTAACATTAAATATTCAATTTATTTTCTTTACATGAAATAAATCTAAATTAAATATGATCATTGTTTATTAGAACTATAAATTAGACATTTATTGGTTTTTTATATGAGCATCAACTTTTAAACGTGATTGGTAGATGTTATCATGGTTATTTTTTAAATAGTATCTTTCTTCTTTTAAATGTATCTTCTTAGATATTTTTTAATTAGATATTTTTAAATATAATTCTTAGATATTTACTATAACGAATTTATATATATAATTTTATAAATATATAGATAGCAAGCTTTTACCCGTTTTTTCAACTTCGTTTGGGTAGACTGTTGTCGTCTGATAGTTTTATAATAGATGGCCCTTTTCAATGTCATCCTATGCCTGTAGAATTAACAGGACCTCTATAGTCTATATGTCATCCCGGCGTATAAGGAATTATTGTGCCAAATTTCATCGATATCGGTTCAGCGGCGGAGCGGAGCAAACATACATCCATACTCACAAACTTTCGCAATATGCAAGCAGGTTTTATGTTTACAATAGACAAGTATCTAAACAGATCAGACAGATCTGATATTAATTATTAACATTGTTACCTGTGTTACCTGCGATACTAAAATATCTATCAGCGCAAGTCGCTGGTCTTTGTGTAAGTAGGTTTTCAAGAATACAAAGAAGCCCGTCAAATCTTTGCAATGATTTGTTTTATTAAATCTATATGAGTCTTGAAAGTATTGTTTGGGAAGTATAAGAAATATTAAAAGAAAGAGATTAATCATAAAAAGTCATTACAGATCACCGCTAATTTCGCGTCCGTATACAGAGAGGGAAGCTGTGGTAGCCCAGCGGTAGCACAGTGCGCCTCTTTCGAGGAGGTCTATGGTTCAAACCCCGGGCAGGCACCAATGAGTTTTCTAGTAAAACTTATGTGTCTAATTGATAATTGCAATTTATCACACGCTTTTTGGTGAAGGAAAACATCGTGAGGAAACCTGCATAACTCTAGAGAAATCTGGAGATATGTGTAACCTACCAATCCGCATTGGAGCAGCGTGGTAGGTCTTAGCTCCAATCCTTCTCTCCAAAAAAAAAAAAAAAAAACGGAGAGAAGAGGCCTATGCCCAGCAGTGGGATAGTAACAGGCCGATACTTATACAGAGAGGGAAAAAAACGGTTAAAGTAATTCGATGACTTTGTTGATTAAACCAAATCGTACATTATAAAATAAGAACGATATCGGTATAATCGTTATTATTCATACCATCTAAAATAACGTTATCGTATAAATGATATCGTTGTTCTTTAACGTGGACACCATCTAAACATACACGATATAGGTCAAGGCCCGATGATGTGAAAAACTTCTCATCAATATTACGGTTTAATGTTGTTTTAAATTGTTTACATACATACATATTATAATACCATTATCAATCGAAGCCCATGATCGCAACTTATAAGAGAGCTTTCAGACATGCATTGACTGTAACATTATTTGCTAAAATTTTCATAAAAATATATAATAAAACGAATCTTCTATTTCATTATTAAAAATCTGAATCCCCGGTTATAAAGTAATAAGAAACGGTTTAAAAGTTGTTCTGTAAAAAAATATATGTCGCACGTATAGTATTAAAAAGACTTATATGGCCTAATTGAGTTAGATTCATTGCAATAGTATTAATATTGTAATAGCCATCTATGACATCACGCTACGAACGAATCAAAAAGCTAGTGTTTTCTTGCTCTTCCGAGTTATGGGTTTTTAAAACACTCACGAGTTTTATAAGCTACGCTATTTATTACAATTTCATTTATTTAAGAGCAGTATGATAAAGTTGTTTTGAAACATCTTGTAGTTTAATTCAAGCTAACGTAAATTAATATTGTTAGGCTGAAAGCTATGTAGCTACTCGTATTTGAAAACGTTTTCGATGTTTAATCAATAGTTTAAGCACTAAACTCTCACGTCAACTTAATTTAGACTTTCAACACTATAAAACTAAAGTTAATAAGTCGACTAAAGTCTTAAATTTAAAATAATATATATTAAAATTTCGTTAAAGCCTTTGTATAAAAAGGATATATTTATTTATGCACCATAGAAAGGTTACAAAAATATTATAAACTAGCAATCGCCAACGGCTCTGCCCGCGTGGAAAGATTAGAACCGTAATATAGTTTTTTGACCATAAAAAGCCAAAACCATAAAAAGCTTAAAATTTTGCCGTTGCAGTTTATTGCTGCTCCTTTCCTAACCATCTTAGCGTGATGATATATAGCCTATAGCCTTCCTATAAATGGACTATCTTACACTGAAAGAATTTTTGAAATCGGTTTACAACAAACAAACTCTTCAGCTTTATATATTAGTATAAATAAAAAAAGTTTACAAAGCTCAACTATTGACAGAGATCTCTGTTAGTTGTGGGCCCGCGTGGAAATCAGTTTGCCCAAAAGTTTTTTCCCGTATTATATTGCAGTCAATGTACATAAAACGGTTACGTTTTAACCTTTCCTCAATAGTTGCACTATCTTTTAGTAAAAAAAGTTCAAAATTCGACAGACAGAGAGCTTCTGTGGTCTTTGTTTTATAATAATTATATATATTTAAGATATTTGTCTGTATGTGTCCTTAAGTCCATACCGATGGGTGTTACGGTTTTGTTCTTTTTGTGCAATAAGCTCATTATCATAACAAAGCTTTACGCGTGCGTTTCTTCGAAACCGCCATCGATCGGTTCTACATTATCGAACGAATAATTTATTTTCTTAATGGACCTTCTTTTTAACATCAAATTTTATTTTTATTCAAGCTTATACTTTACACGATAGTACATTCGTTTCTGTGTGTTGTTATATTAAAATCTCTATGTGAGAAAATTGAGGGAAACTATAAGATCTATATTACTTCAGATCGTTCTCAAAAAAATTGTCTCATAAAAAAATTATTTCCCATCAATTGGCTCCAACTTTTTACTAAAAAGCAACTTGGTTAATAAAAAAGTATTGTGCATTACAACTAAATCTTATTTTATTTATTTAAGACTAGCTTTTACCAGCAACTTCGTTCGCTGGACTTTTGTCGCGGGATAGGTTGATTTTAGATGGCGCTTCTCAAAGTCATCCTATTCCTGTAGAATTAACAGGATTTCTATAGCCTATATGTTACCCCGGTGTACAAAAAAAATTGTGTCAAATTTCATCAATATACTTCAGCGGATTCGCCGTGAAAGATTAACAAACATACATCAATACTCACAAACTTTCTCATTTATATATTTAGTAGAAATTTAACTAAATTTATTTTTTTAATTAGAGATAAATTATATTTATCTTTTTATATTTGAATTATGCGAGACTATCCTAATCTTTTGACCAGTACCAGAAATATACTATTAATATTAATAGGTATTCGATAGAGTATAAAATATCTATGTTAAATTAAAGCAATCTATCAAGATTGTGTGAGCCCGTGCCGACCGAAGAAACGAAATCTACAAAAAGGATACAACATATATCTTTAATTCGGACATCTAACCATTTGCCGGTCAACGTACCCACAACCTTCTATAAATCTTTAGATTTGTTTTATATTTATTTTGAAATAATATCCATTTATTGTATAAGATAAAGCTTATATTCATTATTCGAATACTAATTTATATATAGTGTTTCATTCTTCTCTAAATTCAAAGACAGTAAAAGTAAAGTAACGGCATGTTACTATCCCGCTGCTGGGCATAAGCCTTTTAAGACCTTCACCAAATAAGTGACGCCGTGTGGTATCCGGCTGAATGGAATAGCACCACCCACATTTCTTACCGACGTGTTGTAAAAAGCGACTAAGGTAAGTCGACCCGCGGTGTGGTATTCGGCTTAGTAGAATAAACAACGCTCATTTCTTACTGAGGTGTCGTAAAAGGTGACTAAGGTAAGTCGACCCACCGTGTGGTATTCGGTTGAGTAAAATAGACCACCCCCTTTCTTACCGAGGTGTCGTAAAATACTACTAAGGTAAGTTGATGTCAGGTAGGCGGACGGTCGTAAAATACGTAGCCAAATCATGTGACAACATGTCTTTATAATGTTGTGCCGACCCTACTTAGAGTGGGATAAGGGCAGGAAGATGAGTGTGGTCTATTCTATTCAGCCGGATACTCACCTTTAAATTTATGCTTTGAAATCATTAATTTGAATTTAACCGTAAATATAACGGTTAAATTCACGGTTTCTGTTCTGATATAAGACACACAATGCATGAAAATGTTTCAGTGTCAAAGTTTTTATTGCACTTTTCAATGTTATGTGCGACAGCTAGTCTCGTAATAATGACCCAAATTCACACCTTTTTGCTAAACGACGCTAACGAACAATTGGCGCAGTGATTTGAGCAATTGATACCAATCTCGATACAGCAACAAATCCTACATAATTATGAATTTCAGTTGATCAGAAGAAAGATTAATGCGCTGTTGCCAATATAATTTATATCAAGGGTCAAAAAATAGCGATCCTTTTTGTGTGAATAAAAATCCTTGCGAAAATATGTAAATGCTCCATTTATGGGTTTCTTTTCCTTTTGCGTTATAAGGGACTGGGCGAAATCTGATAAATCGCGAAATTTAAAATGGGTGCCCCGGAGGTAAAGAAAAAATAACATATTACGGTCGATCGTGTAAATTTATTTGTACTAACAACAGGTTTCATGCTTTAATCTTAGGCACCTCTGATGTCCCAAAAACATTCTCAATACTTGATAACAATTTGTTATGCGATATACATTCTAGGATGTGTTAAAAGCTGTTATTTAACTTGCCGTGTATGTATGAGAAAGTGGAATCTTGCAAGTTAAATTTAACCCACTTCGCGGTGCGCTGAAATTTTATATAATGTTCAGGTCCCAATGACAGTGCATGTTTATGATAAGCATGACCTGAAGCTGGTGCCAGGATTGGCTCCAGACGAGCAAACTTCTCAACGATTATCAGTAGGGCATGAAATTTTGTTATAGCTTTTAATATGTTTAACTTATTAGCGATTAACTCGACAATTGCGTCTTTCGTCCCATTAAAATTTAGCCGTTAGATCTATAAGCACATTAACAATTGAAAATTATGGAATCATTACCTAATATGATATATGTTAATAATACAAAAACAAATATGCAATATACAAAACCAATATGATATCAAAATAATGATATTGTTCTTTCATATTATTTTAACATGTTAAGGTTAAGAGCTTAGCACGAAAAATATTATGTTATACTTTAAGCACGATTATATGCAACATTTGTATATAATGCTTTATGTCTAGTTTTATTATTTCACTCAGTTTACAACCAATGCTTAGGTGAATGCTTGAAAACTAGGGAAAAGTGGTTTCGACTATAGATACTATAAGAAGTTTTTGAGTTTTTATAATTTGGAGCTAAAAAAGCGGGAAACAGACAAAGTTATACAAGTTATTGGAATAGTTTGTTACTTGTAACTGTAAACAGCAAATGCTACAAGTAAGTAAAAGTAAGTAACGGCCTGTTACTATCCCACTGCTGGGCATAGGCCTCTTCTCTCCGTTTTTTTTTTATTTTTTGGAGAGAAGTATTGGAGCTAAGACCTACCACGCTGCTCCAATGCGGATTAGTAGGTTACACATATCCCCAGAATTGACTAGAGATATGCAGGTTTCCTCACGATGTTTTTCTTCACCGAAAAGCGTGTGATAAATTGCAATTATCAATTAGACACATAAGTTTTACTAGAAAACTCATTGGTGTCTGCCCGGGGTTTGAACCCTAGACCTCCTCGAAAGAGGCGCACGGTGTTACCACTCGGCCACCACAGCTTAAATGCTACAAACTATAAAGTAATATAATAAAAATTAATTTAGCATTTTACACCTTATAAAATTTTAATTACGGATCCCTATTTTTTTGAAAATGAAATATAGCCTATGTTGCTCAGTAAAGATGCAGCTTTCTAATGGTGAAAGAATTTTTGAAATCGGTTCAGTAGTTTTTATATCAAACATTACAAACATACACACAAATTTTTCGTCTTTATAATATTAGTATAGATAAATACTACTTCCATCTGTTAAGCTTAGATTTCGTTTTTATTCTACTCAGCGCTGTTGATTTAAGGAAACGCGAACCCCTTCCTTTACAGTCAGTAATTCAGTACCTTAGTGTCACAGCAGGCTCTTGTCACATGCTCATATTTATTTAATTAGAATGCAAGCAAAGAAATAATAATATTTTATTCTCACACGTGACTTTTTCGGTGGGAACTTAAACGAAGTACAAGGACAGTGCTGCATGAAATCTAATTTTAATTACATTGTACGCAAACAGATTCCCGCGACTTTATCAGTTTGACGGCGCAAAATATATTAAACAAAAATATTATTTTAATTTAATATTTAGGAATTTCACCTTCACGATTGGATGTTGAAAGAAAATAGGTCAAATTAAAAAAAATCAAATATTGCTGTGTCTATCAACATTTTCTCTCAATATGTATAATGTAAAGTAAATTCCTTAATTACCACTAGCGTTACTACATGTTTGAATTATTAAATTATTTATATTTTCATTAATTTATTACTATTTTACACTCTCTCGTTTTTACTCTATTTTTGGTTGTCTTATCTCTTATGATATATCTTTTATCATCTTCATCATCATTTATCATTTTATCATTTAGCTTTTATTTAATAGCTTTGTCAATCTCGGTTAGAGTTCTCAAAAGAGACTAATGTTATCCTTAATATTTAAATGAGTTAATATTATACGTATAGTATATGTATATTTTCCAAATTTCGGAAATGGTTGGATCAAGTTTTTAGGGGGGGGGAAAACTGATCTATCTAGGTTTCCTTTTAAACAAATATCTTTGTATCCCTATTTTCGGGCACTTAAAAAATGTTAAAACGTAGAATAGAATGCAAATGATTTTTAGCGATCAATTTTAAAATTGCCATAGCTCAGCGGATAACAGGCGGACTAAAGAAGTGAAAATACCCCGTGATTCATCTTTTTATATCTTTAAAAAAAATAGTAAGGCTCGAGCATCCAAGTACTTATACTAGTAAGAGTGAATTTATAAAAGAAAATGCATAATTATCTCTAAGCTGGACATTTTCATGTAAACTTTGAAGCTTTGGAGTTAGGCATATGTCAATAACGTGCGAGATAAACTCGGTTTTTTTATGTATTACTTTTATTAATTGGCTTAAGAATCTAATTGTGTAAAATTATACTTAGAACTTTTATTTGCATGATTGTGAAAAAATAATTAAAAATTTGGGTCAAAACCTGTGGTCTCCCTTTTGCATGTTTTAGCACTGAGCTATTCATGTGTCACTCACTCTATAGATGTTTAAATGGAATTCTGGTATTAGCTATTTCAAAATATTTTTTTAGACCCGTCATTCTGTTATATTTTCCTTGATATAATATTTTAGCCATCCATTATCAATTCTTCCATTCCATTCCAATCCATTTTACCACTTTGAAATATCTATTAACAGGATGCTTATATATAAAATTTGTTATACATTTATGAATGATAAAAAACTTCAACTTCGTGTAACATGTAATACAATGATATAATTTAAGTATTTATAAGATTTGTATCCTAAAAAGAACAACCTTCGAGTTTCTTACTGGCTCACTCGGCTGGATCAATTTTTCGAACCTTCAGGAGAGGTTACGAAATAAAGAACATTTAAAAGTCTTTTTTCAATAATGTAAATAAATATAGCATGAAATGCAGTACGTTTTATAAGAATTATATTCGATAATTCTTGAATTCGTAGCAGGAACAATTTTCCGAGCCAACACTACAGTTTATTTATAAAAGAACTATTTATTTTTAAGAGAATAACTTTAGAGACTTTAAATAAATTCTTAAAGTATATTTTGACTTTAAGTCAACGAAATACGAGCGCGCCAAAACCCCATACGTACCGTGTATTTGTTGATACAAAGTCACACACAAAACACAAGTAAACAATAGTACAGAGACGGTGCCTGACAGCGTGCTTCAAATCAACTGTTGTCGCGCCCCGTCCTCGTCTGTATTTATATACGCACCCCACAACTCCCCGAGCGTTAAGAAGATGCTGCAATGTCGCCTTATCTTGATAGATGCTCCACACATGCATACCGGGCCGATATATCAATAACTTAAATAAATCAAGCGAAACTATAATCTCACACTATCATCAAGTTTCAATGTTATTTTTCTTTTAAGTAAATGATTTATTTACAACTTTGCTATAATGATAAATTTCAGTAAATTCTACGTCGGTTATTGAGTTATAAAGATTTTTCTTTTTGTGTTATTTTAAAATCTGCAATATACAAGCAATGAGTAGGTATATTAGTAAAATTAGATTTCATAGAGTCAAATGATCTTTTCAAATATGAAAGAAAAGTCTTCAGTTTTATGATATGCCGAGTTACTTTTTTAATTGATTTTTTTTCAAACTTGCAATAACGAAATCGTATTATATTTTGCTGTTTATATTTATTATATTCAGCTATGCTATATATTAAGAGGAACTCCTGTATTTTCAGTAGAAGCTATTTTCCGAACTCGCAATACTCACAAGTACTTGTTTATAAGTTTGTTTGAATAAAGATTAATTTGGATTTTTATGAATTTGAATTAATTATAAGGACCGAACATTAAGAGCGCGTAACTCATTCTGAGGCTTTGCAGCTACATACCCCGGGCAGGCACCTAAAGTTTTTCTATAAATACTTATTCAAAATTGATATTTGCAAATAAACCCCTAATAGTGTAGAGATCATGTTGTAGAATCCTGTCTAAAGAAAAGTGAAAAGTAGTAGGCCTGTTAATATTTAACTGTCTGGCAAAAACTATTCTCTCCTTTTGAATAGAAAGGTTCTAATCATCATGATACTTATTCGTAGATTTCATGTATCCCAAGAAAGTGTAGAGATATGCCGGTTTCTCCGCGGTATCTTCCTTTACCGAAAAGGGCACGATAAATTGAAAATATCTAATAATTAGTCTTTGTACACAACAATTTTTTCGGGCTTTACACCCGAAGTTTGTTTAATCCGCAAATAAAAACTTATATACTCTTAGAATTCTCGAGATAAGTGTTATCTGCGATTTTGCATTGAAGCAGTCTTCTAAAGCTAAGCCTTCGTCCTTGTTAGTCCTTTCTACTATCTCTTTACCAAAACATCTAGATCTAGATGAAATTTAGTATACTCGACAAAATACTGTTAATTAATGTGAAAGCAGATCAGTTTTATATTAGTTAGAATAATCAGAAAAAGGTTTCAGTAAAAATTGAATATTTTCAACAAAGTTTAAAATTACTTATTTATTCTATTGCGTTTAAAAATATTTTAATCGTAACTTTGCTGACATGCGAACAAACAAAAGCGTTAACGAACATCAATGAGCTCCTATCGCACACTTTTGCAAAACAATTTCATAATAGACATTTAAGTTCATTCCGTCGTTATTGTGTTGATAAATTCATGATAAATACACATTTCGACATATTTGAGTTGCTGTCTTCTCTGTTACCATCAATATAATTGGCCAATTAAGCGACCATGAAACTTACCTAAACTTATTGGACGTCTATGGTTGAAGCGTGGTCGGAAAAGCCTCGATACTCAATGGATTAATAGTCTAATCGTTTCTATAAAACAAAGGCAATATAATAATCGTAAAAGTATAAAAACCACAAAAAATGAAGACCTTCAACTGAGCGTATTCCTGGTACTTAATTAGGGTCTACTTTAATTCTAACATGTATCTGATACGCTGCAATTTTTTACATCAAAAGACTGCCGTTGAAACAAATTTAATTGCAATAAACCAGATTTACGAGAAGCAAAAATTGGCCAATGGGAGGACGAGATTGTTACCTAAGATTTGAGGGCTAAACCAGTGGGTAGGCACTTATGAGTTAGGTTTTCGCCCTTTATGGTTTCTATAGATGTATCGCAGAATGCCGAAAAATGCAGAAGCAGTTTGTATGTAGTACTGGCTAAGGCCAATTTAACCTCTAGACCAGAACAAATTCAAAGAATGGATTCCGAGATCCGCCAAAATAACGAACATCAACCACTGCACCTCGGATATGGTTTATAATTTTATTACATTTATAATTTAATTTCTTTTTATCATTTTTGAAACACAAAGTAAGCATTTACAGTCTAAATAATTTCAAAGCTCGTCATAATGCGAGTCGTGATGCTAAATAATTTCCCGGACGTGTGACGCAAGCCTCCCTTTTAAATGAGCGAAGACGAGAATTAATCTAAGCTCCACAACCCATTCTACAATTCCATAACAATAACTTATATCATTGTGATATCTAGGGCGTCCCTCTTCCTTGTTGGGCTATCTTTACCACAAACCCGGTGAAAGCGATGTATTCTATCATCATAATTCATCATGTGTATAACTATAAAATCAAGATGCTTAATATAAATGAAATAATTTTATTCTGTAATCCACTAATATTATAAATACGTAAGTCTATTTTTCTGTCTATCTTCTAAAGCTTCCATATTGGGCTAACATACAGGATAAAAAACGTTCAATCGATAAAAGGAAATAAAAAAAATAGTACATTTTTGCGTAATTTACCACTGTAGTCGATGCGAATAAAGTCACGGGTACTTTACTATATAAAAATAACATAATTGCAATAAAGCAATGAAACTATTATTTGATAATGTAAAACAATCAAACAGGATTCAGATTGTAGTTTTATTGATTTATTGAAGCTAATGTTGATGTTTTAATGCTATTCTGTTTTTATCTATTTGTATGTTATTAATATTTATTATTTTCCTTAATTTTCGTGTATCATTAAAATTGATAATAATATTATTCGTGTGTCCTTTATTTGATCTGTTGATCTTAATTGACAAGATTCTGTTATTCTAACGGGAGTGATAACAGGAGAGACAATTGTCAATATCTCCAATATTGAGGAATGTCATTTTAATATTACCGCTCGTGTAGCATTACCATGTTTTGCTAGATCTCGTTGGGACCTTTTAGGATACATCTAACAAACTGTTTTTTGTTGTTATTAAATTTAGTATTATTATATTTTGATCATTTAAAAGATACTGAACGCCCATCTGAACTTATTAATCACGTCCCTACCTCCATCTTTCACCCCCAAATAAGTATAGATTCCTGTAACATCGCAAGCGACGTATTGACCCTGTGGACTATCGGATATTTTAGTCTTTCTTCGGGATGAAAAGTTCAATAACTGTTATAATCTTATATAATATATGTTAGTCCTACTCGTATGCGGTTAGACAAAGGCTTAAGGAGATGTTGGCCTGTAGTTGAAATGATTGAATTGATCGTTCCATCATATGTGCTAAGAACCATAATCAAAAGTGACAAAAAATACTGTCGCACGATATAGGATGCATTTTGGGCTCTTATATTTTAAGAAGATAAAGTAGTAGGTAGAAACGACTGGGTTTATCAGATTAGGATATATCACAACTTACCTGAAGTATGACTTCAAGAAACGCTTATAATAGAGATGTAGATGTATCTACGGATGTCAACGTTTCTCATGAACAACAGATAGCTATTGGCAGTCCGTGCGAATCTGTAAAGCTAAAGTGCGTGAGCAATCTGGATTTTGAAACAAATGCGTACGCGACTCTTGCTTAGGACATTATTGATCTTGACCAAGTTTTATATAGTGTATTGTTTTATACATTGTATGTATTACTTTTATAACGTTCAGTAAGAGTAAAACAAACATATTATTAACATTTTGAATTGTAAAACTTTCCTACATGATTTTACTTCTTACACAGATTTGGGAGGAAAAAAATTGGGGATAAGCACATATTGTGGTTTTTTTTGTTTCTACAATTTTTTTAAATTGACATAGAAGGTTTACATTACATTACTTAGGTATTTCCATTTTTACTAATAGTATTTTACAAGTCAATTATTTTATTGTAATGAGTGATCTATTGAAAAATTAATTATACATAAAATAATAGAATCTTTAAAAGATTAATACGCAAAATTTGTTAAACAAATTTTACAACCTCGTAATGATAAGAAAAATTAGGCGCAAATGACTATAACACGTGCGTTTAGCTTAGTGCAGACCAGCAACGGATCGTTTTTTCAATTTTCCATTTTACAATATTTCTACGGAATAAATTCTACGGATTTTTTAAGTAATTCTTGTTAGGAACGCAAACGAAACGAAAAAAAATATCTAGGATCATATAAATTCACTAATTGCCGTTGGTATTAGTATATTTTATTTAGATACAGTCGTTAAATCTTTATGAATAAGCTATTAAAAATCGATAAAATTCAAAGTTGAGGATTAATATTCATATTGTGCATTGATGAAGCGCTGCAATATAATTGATTGCAATTTTATTGTTCAAACTTTTGTTCATAACAATCTAGTCATTTTCATAATGGCAGTTCAATTTAGTGTTTACGATTGAATTCACTCGTTGGATGTGCGATTGTCGTGTCGGGACCATAATAATAGCATACGGAAATTGTTTCCTGAAATAAGTATACATATATTAGATCTAGCAAAAATCTGCAACTTTATCTATGTGATAAATTGAGAACTTTTATTTAATTCCATTATACCTTGCGGAATGCATTACAGAGAAACATATATCACTACCTACTCATTTTAAATCAGATTTTGAAACAGCTTCTATGATTTTCATGAAATACAGTATGTAGGGGTTTCGATGACGATAAATCGATCTAGCTAGGTGTAAAAAAAATGTCGTGTTATCCCTATTTTCAGGCATAGAAAAACAGCTAACATATAAATGTATTAAAAAGGTTAATTTTGCTGTCATTTTTAAAGTTATAATAGCTCAGTTGGAAACGGGCAGACTGTTAGTGAAAATACCCGGGATCAAGTCTCAAATATCACCAGCTTTTCTGTCTTCTTTTTATTTTGTTATTTTGCATTTTTTTATATCTTATAAACGTGTCGAGTGAGACGTCGATAATAGACTGCGTCATCCTATTCCTGTAGAATTCACAGGTTTTATAGGCTATATGTTACCCCGGCGTATAAGGAATAATTGTGCCAAATTACATCGATGTTTGGTTCAGCGGATTTGCCGTGAAAGAGTAACAAACATACATCCATACTCACAAACATTCGCGTATATAATATTGATAGACTCCGAGGTGTTTGCCTAGGAAGTGAACTCACAAACTCTGGTCAAGCATTGCACGCTCTCACCATTCGGCTATCACGGAATAAGGTTATATATTGTGACATTTTATGTAGTGGGTAATGTATTTATTATAAGTGCTCAGTTTAAAATTATGAGCTCTGAATACTGAAGCCGAAATATGCGCTCATTACGGCTTTGGTAAAACGTATCCCAAACAAATAAGATTTTTTTTATATTGATAACATCAGTTGATACCGAATAATCTTTTTATTAATATGAGCAACTGAAATAAGCTTAATGCAAAAAAATACTAAGATGTCCGATATTAAAACTATTATCAAAACATGTTTGCAATCTATCGTAAATGACAGGAAAATTTGATTTTGTATACATACGAGCTACGGCTTTGCCAAAATTAATTGCCCATCATAAGTTTTTTTTCATATTTTTTTGTTCAATAACTATTAACGTTGCTCATAATAATAGCAGTAAATTTACAATAATTAAGTAATAACTCCATACCTTATCTCTACATGCCAGTTGGCGCAGTTGTAGTAACCCTACCTTCAGCTTCGCGGGTCGCGGGTTCGATTCCCGCCAAGGCCCAACATTTTTTATAAACAATATGTTGTTTCTTCGAGCCTGAGTGTATATTTGTATTTAAAATTATATAAGTATATATTAACCAGTTGTATGTCACCCATAATAAAAGTATTAACTTTTTTGCGGACAGATGACCGTGTGTGTAAGTGTCCCATATATTTATTTATTTATGTTTATTATGTAAAATATAATATCAGGTATATTCAAACGAGTAACGAATTAATAATATTTGATTAATAATAATGTTTAATTAATAAATTAATAATGTCACATGAATTAATTAGTAAAGGTAATGTGTGTAATACGCTATCCGATTTTGCTGTATAACAAAGTTTTAGAAGTAGGTAAGGTCAAAATGGCACCACTTGTCTTGGGTTGTATGTTATTGCGCCATACGGCCATGCTTATTGTCGTGATGTGACAAAATATAATAAAGATTGTCAGTATTCACGAAAACGTTTAAGCGAAAAAGACACTAATTTATTTATAAACTATCAAAAACAATGCAACAAAGTTTTATCCATTACAAATACAATTTATCGATATTTATTGACTTCTAGTACTCCATCTATAGCCACTGGACGAGTGTCACGTGCCTTCTTATTCAAACTGCAGAGGCATTTTTTCGTTTCTGGTTTAATGTTATTCTCTTGGTACTCTTGTATTTTTTGAACAATCAATGCATTCTCACGTTCCAATAGCACTTTTTCGCGAATTAACGCCCTCCTCGATAAATCTGCTTTTGATATTTTCTGCCAAAGCCTAGTAAGACCGCCCGTGGAAGATATAGCATTAACCACCAAGGAATCATCAGAATGCTGGTGACGTAAGCTAATTTTAGTCTCTGTCGGTAAATGCGGTATGTTTGAACCAAAAGGCATAACCTTTTCCCTTTGCGTTTCAAATTTTCGGCAAAGAGCAGCCATACGTAATATTTTCTCACCCTTTCTATACGCCGATTCAAGCCATTCTGTTGTATCATCCGCCTTTTGAACCAATTTTGCCATTTGTTTCGTGTCAGTAGCACATCCTTCTATCAATGTTTTCTTTAAACGAAAACACGCGGCTCGATGACGATTACGGCGATCTCGAAACACTGCTTGCTTTGTACCAGATTCATAAGCTGCTAATTCCGATCGCAAACGTTTCAATAATCCATCGCTGTTGGCAATCTTCTTAGCTTGAGATGCGATAATATCGGCCATTAAGTTTTCCTTTTGTCGCAATTTGCGTACATGTTTTTGATTTTCTGCCGTTCCGACAATGTAAGCTCTGAGTACTGCTTTATAGTCATCCCACATGAGGTTATATGTATTTTCTAAATAAGAGCGCAAATTTTCACGTTCATTGGCATATTTATTACGGTCCTCATCTTCTTTAACTAAATTTTCTCCTCTAGTTGTCCAAGCCAACGAGTCTGCAGTTGTGTGGCCATGATATAGTAAAAGCTGTAAATGTGTTTCAGCTGTATCGTGATCGGACCTAATTTGTGTTTCTTCATCTTCTCCTGCCTTAATGATTCGCGATGTTCTGAGATCATTCAGTTTTGACAGTTCCTCTAGTTCTGACAGGAATTTATTAATCATTGTATCGATTGTATCACAAAAACTCGCAACAGTTCTTTGAAATTGATCATCAGCTACATCCATTAACTGCATTGTGTATTTAATTAAATGATCTTTTTTGTCGAAGGTTCTTTCGAATACATGCCACATTACTTCAATGTCTTGCCTAAATACAGGCTCTTTTATTTTTAACATCATTTCGCGCCAACTTTTATCTAATTCACCGCGTTTTCGAGCTTGAGCCGTTATTTCACGTTCAAGTTCATCACGCTTTAACTTCTTACGTGCCTCAATCTCTGCACGTAGCTTTTCCAATCTTTTTGCCTCTTTCTGTGCTTTTTTTTCTTCTTTAGACATGATTGTAAATACAAGAAACAACAGTAGTATAAAGTAAAAGAAAATATAATATTTTTTGTGTCAAATAACGGTTTCGATACTTGACAGAAATGTTTGACAGAAAAGTTATTTTAAAAAATTTATTATCTGACAGTAATATACGCAACGTTATAAAGCTGTTAAATTCTTTTGGGTGCTATAATTAGATGTTTATCATCACTTGAATTTTATGTCTGAATTTATTTAAATCTTATACCATGTACCTTTATATTTCTTGGTTAATTTAAAATAAAGCATAATTTACTGCAGGTATACTTTATGACGGTATTATGAACAAAATGATTAATTTGATTTCGAAATCTTAATTTTTGATGCCTATAAAATAATAATTAACATTCGTGAGTTGCACTATAATGTTTTAGTCTTAGGTAAAAAAAGCAGAATAATAAAAATCCCGCCGAACAATCAATTAAACCTTTGTGCATGTGTCGTAGTGTCAAGCATAATGAACTTATTATACAAGGTCGAACATGTCCGAAGGCTCAGTCGCTAATGATGGTGCTCGGCTAAGTATGACAATAATTTTAAACCAAAATACTAGTATGTCTTGGATTTTTTAGTTACATCATGATCCTCCTGCCCTTATTCCACTCTAAGTGGGGTCGGCAGAACATGTTATAAACATATTGTCACATGATTTAGCTACGTATTTTACGACCGGCCATTTGACTGACGTCAACTTACAAGTAGTATTTTACGACACCTCAGTAAGAAAGTGGGTGGTCTACTCTACTCAACCGGATACCACACGGTGGGTCAACTTACCTTAGTTGCCTTTTACGACACCTCGGTAAGAAATGAGGGTGGCCTATTTAACTCAGCCGTATACCACACGGCTTTTGGATTTTTTAGTTACATACATTATTTATTTTAAGCTTTATAAATTTAAATTTAAATAATTATATTTCCACAGCAATATTTGCAATTCGTTACAAGCTTTTCGGTGAAGGAAAACATTATAAAGAAACCTGCATATTTCCTGTGATAGATGTAACCTACCGAGCAGCATTAGTGCAGCGTTTTGGGTCTAAGCTCCTACCCTTCTCCAAATAGGGAGAAAGGAGGCCTATGCCCAGCTATGGGCGTAACAGGCCGTTACTTTTATGTTTCCACAGGCAAGGTATCAATCCCTCGTAGAAGGAAGCGAACCCTTGCAGAGCTACTTGCACAAGCGTTTACCTGAAAATCTGAACAGCGAAGCTGCCTCTGGCACAGTGGGTGATGTAGCACAATGCGTGCAGTGGCTCAACTCCACGTTTCTTAGTGTGAGGGCGATGCGTGACCCAAAACGATATCTCGGCCTTCCACGCACTGCCCCTGAACATCTTATTTGTAAGAAGCTCGAAGGTAAGTATTGACAATAATCTTATTATTTATTCCTTGTATACGCAACAAACTGATACTATATCCGCCAACTTTTTCTTTACTATAAATTGTGTCATTTCGTAGGTTAGCTGGCAGAGATCTCTGTCTTAGGGATAAGTTTACCTTCGTACACTTTTTTTATCAATAATGTTTTTTTTTAATTTTTTATGGTACGTAAATAAATTAATAAATAAAAATATATATTTATAATAAAAAAAAATTGCGCATTACATAATCATTTCATTCATACACATTAAAAAAGGGCTAATCAATGATCGTTTCGAAATTGTACAGCCGAGTATTATCAACGGGTGAGCGACAAATATTGTCTATTTTACCTTTTGCTTGGACATCATGAGAGTTTAAAAGTGTCTTTAAATTTATTTAAGACATTTAGTTAAGTTAATTTATGCCGTGTGGTATCCGGCTGAGTAGAATAGACAAACCTCATTTCTTACCGAGATGTCGTTAAAGGCGACTAAGGTAAGTCGACTCGCCGTGTGGTATCCAGCTGAGTAGAATAGACCACCGTCATATCTTAGCGAGGTGTAGTAAAATACTACTAAGGTATGTTGACGTCATTCAGGCGGCCGGTCGTAAAATACATAGCCAAAGCGACAACATGCTTATAACATGTTGTGCCGACCACACTTAGAGTGGGATAACGGCAGAAGGATGATGACTTGATATGATCACGTACTCTGATTCTCACAGCTTGCTTTTGCTGATATCATAAAAAGTTGCCGGCTAAGTCAGTCAAGAAAGAGTTATGTTTTGTATATAACGTCGTGAGAATATAAGAAATATCATATTACATAATATAATATAATATAATACAGGATCCCTTTTATTAATATTAATGTCTAAGGAAGAACGTTCAACTAATGTTTTAAAACAATGACTCGCTGACAGCGTTTGATTAATCTATGGTTACAACAAAGTGGTTTATAATAACTATAATAATTAATTTAATTGAGATGAATCCACCATGTGTTGTACAATGAAATTCAGGCTTAGTACCTACTAGATCAATATACTTATTTGAAATGTACACATCTATTCCTATTATACCTTATTATAACAAAAGATCGGACACAGAAATGAAATGAAATGATGAATACTCGATCGTGTTACTATCTACTTCCGAATATCCTCTTATACATACATTACTGGAAATATATACTCGTATATATATATATATATATATATATATATATATATATATATATATATATATATATATATATATACTGCCTGTTATCGTACCGTACCCGTATTGAACAACCTTACAAATGGCAGCTAAAATATCATTCACATTTAAATTAAAATTCAAAATATTCTTTAATAAAATAAACTTGTAAACAAGTGCTTGTACATTGTATTCAACATTTTAGTATTTTTTCATTGTCGAAAACAACAGCTAGCCTGCCTAGATCGTTGTACCCTACATGCTGAAGTTTTTAAAAATCGTTGGAACCGTTTCCAAAATTCAGAAAAGATACAAGATTACAATTTAAATATTAAAGCTGACGAGATTATTTGCTGTTATTTCATATGCTCGATCTTGCGTGCTTACTGATTTTCGTAGTCATAGAATAGTATGCTGTTATGAGTCATAGTTAAGCCTTTGAACTTGGTTTCATGTTCTACTACACTCAAGTTACGTTTCCTTAAGGCCCAAAAAAACCAATTAATTATACTCATCTGTATTTTTTTCCATCAATTGAATAATTTGCACTATTTTGAGATACTACACAATATAACGTTACAAAGAAAAATTCTCATAGAGGTAATTTAATGACATAATAAAATTTTATTACAATTAATATAATGTTAAAAATGCACATCCTCAAGCCGTTAATAGCCGATGGAAGTTATTATAACCAATTCATTATTTGTAACTTGCTATTCATTTGTTTTCTAACATTTACCATCAACATTATCATCAATTTCATTATACGCATATCGTGTATGACTAATCGAGCCCGTTTTTCTTAACCCATAGGTTTATTAATAGCTACTAGTAATCACTTAGTGGTCGTAAAATGATGAGTGTGCCTAGAGCGAGTTTTTTTAACCTACCCGATCGCATTGGCGGTACGCCAATGTTTCCGACGCTACAATAGCGACATCTAGTGACCACTGTTCCATCGCCATGCAAATTGGCGTCACGCTATCGCGATCGATTAAGTTGTAAAAAAACTCGCACTAAGCACACAGAGGGCTCGATTCAAAAAACGACTTCAGGTCTTTTTGAATTAGGATTTTTTAAATTTAAATTTAAAAAAAAAACAATCATATCATTTTCATATATATTATATACAATGGATTTTCATTCTGTTATGTAATAATATACCGCCATGTGCAGTTTCGCACTTTAAACCAAGAATAAAAAATAGATAATATTATATAAAAAAAAATTGTTGGCACAAGGCGCCTTACACATATCCCCGGAAGTTTTTAGAAATACGCAGATTTCCTACGAATATTTTCTTCCAACGTGAGGCGCATAATAAGGTTTGATCCCGCGACCTCCTTGTTAAGTTTCCGACGATCTTACCGTTCGGCAATCACGAAGTACTATGTAATAATTCTTATGCAAATTATGCAGTAATAAAATTTTAGTATAAAAGGCTACTATATATAGATTTCCATAGTGTTTTATTATAAAAAAATAAAAACCCTGCAAAGACCACGTTGCCTAACGGCCTTGCTAAGTAGGTAGGTTCCGGATCGTGATGGATGTCTTGAGCACTCGTTATTCCGTTGCAATAACATGAATTCAGTTTACATACAATGGCGCAAAATTAAAAGAAAACGCGACTCAATTATGATTTAATTACTATATACATCTGCTGGTACTAAGGGCGGGAAGAAGTGTATTTGCTCACCTCGTTAATAAGTGGGTGGGGATTCGGCGTCCATTTAAGCCAATTAATATTGAGGATTATATAAATGATAAAAATGCGTCGAGATAGCTCTATATTTTTACTCACTCTTACTTATAACTTTGCACTCTACTTCATCACGTCCAAGATACGGAATAGACGTTTATCAATGACGTGGTCAAGTTAAAAATATGTCTATCACAAAAGTATCCCCCAAAGTGATTTAATGTCACTAAAAGCTCAATTTAACCTTTTAAAACAAATAATACGTTAAAAAAAATTGTAAATTAAATTTTATTCTATTGCTATCCCATTTTTAAACAAAGTAAAATGTCCATTGAATATTCAATCATAAAGTTAATTTCGCAGGGTTATACACTAAAACACAATAAGTGTGCTCATGACAAAAAACGTAAAATTTAAATTGGGTAAGCTGCTTTATCCCGTTATAACCGTACTTCCCAAAAAACCTGTCACATTTGTTCATTTAAGCGAACCAGAATTTTAATGTTATGTTCAATTATCTCAACGCAAATTATATATAGTAGGTACATAGTACATATTATTATTCAGTGATACTGTATGTGTAAATATAAGGAAAATCAAAAATCGCGAACGTTTTACCTTTAGGCTGGAACATATCAAAGCAAAGCGTTTTTGGATGAGAGAAACTAGTAAAATCTAAATATAATTTTTTTTTAATTAACTAAAGAAGCAAAATATTTTTAAAAAACAACAGTTAAGTATTAATACTTATTAGCTACGTGTTTGTTAAAACCTGACTTGTAGTTCTATAATTGCGGAAAAATTGTCTTTTATCAACAATTAGATATGCTGGGTATTTTTTAAAAGTATTTTAAAATGGTAATAGTAGCTAAACCAATAAATAAAGATGTGATAGAATCGTTACTTTTCGGGTCATACCAATCTCATATTTTAATTCCAAAAATACTGCTTGCATTTACATCCTCTATAGGTCTATTCAGTGATCGATTTACCCGAATGGACTAAGCATTATGAGTCTTTTTACCCTAGAGGTATACTGATTGATTTATAGGCCTTGAGCTAGACACACACAAAAAGGTTTAAATACACAATAAGTGAATGAAAATTGTAGATGCAATAAATAATCGTGATTTTTAGTGCTCTCATGAATTAGTATATGACATTCTAACCGTTACAAAAACACTCAGTAGCGCGAAAAATGATGTCACTTTAATACATGATCGTAAAAGTTTACATGTTAATAAAGCAATGCAATTCGTATAAATTTTTCTACTCTTTTGTACTATAGTCAAATCATTAGCAATTATAAGCAGAACGCTCATCACTTATAGCGTGCCATGTAATATTCTTAATCATCTCTATTGCATGCCCTTTGGCCATAAACGTTGAAAATGTCATTGATTCGCCTAACGAGTGTATGCAGTTAGACGTGGAACGCAAAAATCACGTCGCAGCTTGGCCATAACAATGTGATACAACTCATCCCACTTATACTGTACACGGTTAATGACGTGAATTCATCGAATTTCTAAACGCAATTTAATTACTATACCCATCCTTTCTCATTAACTTCCTTTGCAGTATAAAAACGTCAGACTCCTAATAAAATAATATTAGAACAACATACCCAAGGTCTTTAAATGCTTTCATGGTGGTCATATATTATGTTGACATAAAGGGAAATAAGCGTATAATTGTCATTTTTTTATTATTGTTTTAATACCTTATACTAAAGGTGATTTTTTAATGTATGTTTAAATTTACGATTGCGACTGAATCACGTCTGCTGACTAACATTCGTTAACTAGGCGTAAATTTTTGTGCGAGTTTGACAATTGACAATTTTTTTTAAAGAATAACTTTTCTATTTACGATTCAAACATAATAATTCGAATTGAATTAGAACCTGGTATTTTCTTACTTTGTTATTGTCATTTAGTTTTTGAAGCTTACAAAAGTAATAATAAAATTATTTTTCTATAATCCACGATAAAGTAAATAGAAAATATATATAATGCTAAATACTGCACTATCCGTTTTCAAACACGATATATGCAGGATTCGTAAAAAAATGCACAAACCTCCATCACAGCCACCACAATACACATACACTTCACACTTTCACTCTCACAAAGTCAACATATTTTTGCCACGCAATCGAAGCATCATCAGGAGATAGACTCCACGACAAAATCGCATAGCATTCTTTGCAATTTTGTCGTGGAGTCTATATAGTTTTTACGAATCCTGCATGTATCGGGTATGAAAAAGATAATGCACTCTACATTTAGCATTATATATATTTACTTTTTACTTCATCGCTCATTATATCAAAATAATTTTATTATTACTTTCGTATTATGGATCTCCACAAAGTAACGCCTAATTTTATATATTATTGAAGCGTAACTAAAGTGTTTCTATATCATAGCTTGTAAATTATTTTGCATAATCTACTATTAAAAACAACATTTTCGCGTAACTCGCGCATTGTCCGCGCTTCCCGTCTGCACAAGTTTGTATCTTTTCTTTAATCTCAAGTACACAATAAAACAGGTTTAAAAAGCTTCTTTTGGCGATTTAGCAGTGAGCTGTGTGTTATTAATCTAATCTGACCGCTGTATGACGTTGATAAAATAATCTTTATGGAAATTATTGACCTGAATTTAGTATTTTACGTTACGTTATTTAACATCCATACTAATATAAATACTATTTAGCCGTATGGTAGTCGGTTGAGTAGAATAGATTTAGACCCTCATTTTCTTACCGCGGTGTCGCAAAAGGCGACTAAGGTAAGTTGACCCGTCGTGTGGTATCCGGATATGTAGAATAGACCTCAGATAAGTTGACGTCAGGCTGGCAGCCGGTAGTAAAATAACTAGGCCAATCATGTAACAACATGTTTATAACATGTTGTGTCGACTCTACTAAGAGTGGGATAACGGCATCAGAATGATGACTAATATTATAAATGCGAAATTCTGTCTGCTTTCTCTGGCTAATCCGCTGAAGGAATACATATAAAGTTTGGCACTATTGAAGCTGTAAACATATGGGATAAAAAATTCGAGTTTTTCCTACAGGAATAGGAAAAAAAATACATAATTAAGGGGAATTCTTAGACAAAAGACGACGCAAATGAAATTGCGAGTAACATTTGTATTGCATAGATATTCATGTTTGCAGATTTACGTGCATGTGTCCTTGAAAATCGCCATAACCAAAAAATATATAATTGTAAACACAAGTCAAAATGAAAATATATCTTTATCAGTAGTTACTCAATAAATATTTTGAATAATAATTCCAAACTTACAGCAATGACAACATTTTACAGAATTATGCGTCAAAGCCATGAACGGATTATCCACAGCTGGTCTTATATCTATGGATGAAGTATGTTGCATACAAACGACGGACGCGGGGCGATTAATGTCGATATATTACCTAGACTTAGAGACAATGAAGCTCATCATGAAGGTAACATAAAAACGTTATCAAAATAATTGAATGCTTATTTAACAAACAGTGTTAAAGAATAACTTGAATCGTTGAATTCAAATAGAATTTCGGATTGGAGAATATGTGTTTTATTTTAAATGTCATTAAAAGTATAGATTTTCTGTACTGCATTACAATGAAAATGCAATTATAAGCTGTTTTTTTATTACTTTTATGAACTGGCATATCGAAAGATGACAATATTAGAGAATTAGTATCTTTGAGCTTGAAAAAGGTAAAGATCACGCGTTTCAGACGTAGGATAATGCTTCTCTAGAAGTACGACTAATTTCTTTAATTTTTGCACTTGTTTGTCTAAGGACTCGAGAGAAAGAGATTGATCTAGTGGTCAGGGTGCTTAGGCTTGTTTAAATATTTATGTTCGACAAGAAATCCTGATACATTGTTCGCCAGATTTTGTAAGACCTGGTTGGAGGATAGAATTAGTAAGTGCGAAAAGTAATTTTGCGAAAATTTAGATGCCAAGTTGTACAAAACAATTCTATTTTTACCGTATTGTTAGAGAACTATTCAAACAACACATTCCAAACATTTTACAATATTTTATCGTCGCGAGGGATCGCTACAGATAACTCAGTAACTGTTTAACTATAGCGCTTTAAGCGTCTCTTGGAAGTTCATGATAAGAAATTTCATGTTAAAATAGTTTTCATTTTGATACAGTTAGAGGGCACAGAATCTCTAGAACGTCTCTTATGGCTGATATGCGAAAGTCACGAACTCGCGGATATGCATCTACGCGTGGACGAGCGGCGTTGTTTGAACGCGCTCAATAGGAACAACGCTGCGACGACTATAAGGTTTCCTATGAAGGGCAAGATCAACAGTCGGCAGATGAAATTAAATTGGTAAGTGATTATGAGAACGAAACTTAAGAAATATAATATTTATTTGATACACCCACGAAATATTATAGATGTACCTATTGTCAATTAATACGTATATTAAATCTAGTTCCATTATAATTATCATTTACAGGCGTATTTAGCATTTTTTATTAATTCTTAAAAATAATTAAAAATTCTATTATAATTAGATCAACTATTAGATCTAAAGTTCCCATAAGTCAAACCTTATTGAAAAGGAAGGTCAAATATGTCACAAATATTTTCAGAATCTCTGAAACGGCTTCAACGATTTTCATGAAATTCAACATGTAGGTGGTTTTGGGAGAGAATCGATGTAGCTAGGTTTCATTTAAAAAAATGTCTTTTTATTCCTTTTTTCGGGCACTGAAAAAAATGCTGTCGAACGTAATGCTGTGATAGTCTAATGGTTACCGGGCGGACGAAAAAAGTTCAAAACCTGGGATCGAGTCCTCGCTCGATCATGTCACCCGGCATTTTTATTAATTGCATTTTTTTATATCTTTTAAAAAATTATCGAGCTAGGCTCCGTCACCCACTCATCAAGCACTTTATATAATAATGAGACTCCGTCAGGCACTTTATGTAATAATGATAAAAAAATATTCACAACTCGTAACTAAATCCCGATTTGGGTTGTTTTGGCAGTTAAAAGGACGTGATTTTTATTCGTGTTTTACATAAATTATATTTCACAGTTTGTATTTGTAGCTCTACATGGTGTGTATATTGTTGATAGCCTTTTAAAATAAATAAATAAATAAATGACGCTGTAACGTATAAGTTTTTGATAAATACCAAGTTCACTAATAGTGTTGTTTTGGTAAGTTTAAATGATAGACTTCAGTTATTTAATAAAAAAAGATCGTTAAATTGATGTGTAACTGACTGTCACATACACGACCAAAACATAATTACCAATTTAGTTAATGACCGCCAACTCTGTTAAGTAAACAAACCAATTATCGTAGTATGTGTGGAAAGTTTTGTTGCCAAATCTTATGTTTAAATGGTCATAAAATGCAACCTTAACCCAATAAATCCATCTGATATTTCCAAAAATTATTGTTACATACAATAAGTACAATAATTGCCAAATAGATATAGTTAGGTAAATATTTGGTAGTGTATTGTTGTGTGGTGTGTTTAGCTTTTAATAGATAGTTAAATGTTTTGTCTTAAAGTTTAATTTTTAACCGTCTTTATAATTTTACCCGCCTGATACGGAAATATTCTGTTGTTGTTTTAATTGCTTTACAAAACTGAAAAATCCAACATAACGATATGCCGATAAGTTATGATAATATGTATGTATATATATTATAACTAAAGAGTTATAAGTATTATAAGTTTTGCCCTATCTAATGTAAATATATTAAATATAACACTGGCATTGTTTTTTCATTATATCATTCATTATATCAGGCACTAATCTCCTTGCCAAGCATATTGATTGATGATATCGTATGGAGAATAAATGCCCATAATTAAAGTATTTTACGTGGTTATTATTAAACGATGCCTCTTTATACATGATTGATGGATGTCCCTATCCAATAAGGTATAGCAATCGGGTAAATCTACAACGAAAATTTATAGAAACACCTGTTACCAGAGGCTTTATGAATTTATGTTAAAAAATATGATAGTATCACCTAACCGCGATAAAGCTTCCACGGAAACGCCAAGTGACCACTATACGGTTTCATGTGACGGCAATTGAAGGGTAATTGGTTACTAGAATTACAGGGTTAACTTGTATATAAATACGCAAACTTAAATAGTAACGAACCTTTGTTCGAAGTCTCAAATAATAATGCAGGGAACTTTAAGGAGAGCTACTTTAAGGAGACAATTTCTGACATACTTGTAATCGTTACTTATAGCCTTTCTCCATCCGACCATTCTCTTGTATTGGTTGTTATTTCGAAGGCAATGTGTAGGGTTATATGTAGAATCCTTTAGATGGGTGCTTTTCAATACGATCTACGCCGATCTATACGTACATCGTTAACCAAACAAAAAAAATCGTACTAATGGCGTTCGCACGAGTTATGATGAATTGAATTAAACAATAACGTTAAATATTATATCTGCTAATAATATTTTACTATATCCATTTAAGTAATACCTTGAAAACATTAATGGAGAAGTACTAGCGAAGTATTATTAGCCTCAGGAATAATTCTTGGTTTAAAAAAAAAACACGATTTACGGAGATCAACGACCGTACCTTATTAGGAAACTCGAAACGAAAATAAGTTTGACCCTAACTAAATAGTATGGTGCGAGGTGGAGAAAACAACAATGTTATTGTTTTTTTCTGTTTTTTGAGCCGCGTCAGGTCAGTCAACCATTACTAACATAGCCAGATCTCAATTAAATTATATTTATTATGTCACTTGCTGCTCATATATATAACGTAATTGCACACAGCATTAATATAAGTATTCAATATCAGTAGTTCAATATCAATACTAAACTTATAAAAAAAAAACGCGTAAAAGATGCATGTGCATCGCGTGCGCTGTACTTATATATAAAATTTAATACATTAGTAGCAATTATGTTAGGAAAGATTTTAGAAAAAAAAAGCTAATAGTTTTGTAGAACTCATCGCGTTTTCTAGGTTCTTATGTTGTTGAGGTTGTAATAAATATGTGAGTTTTTTACAAATATATATTTGTAATCCTCTGAACATTTCAGAGATTTTCTTTTTTCAACCTTTGACTTATACATCAATTAATTCGTGCTTCATAGCATAAAATTATCGATATGTATAAAAATTACTTTAATCGTGTATAAACGTTACTTTATTATGGGCTGTAATAAAAATTGTTCAGTAAAGGTTCTGCTAAATAAGTCCATCATACGGAAGTGGTTAAATTATAATCGTCTTCGCCAAGGATATTTCTACGTACTACTCTAAAGATGGCGATTTGTTGATACTAGATTCTGCTTTCCGACTTCAATAGTAAATAATTTAATAAATAAATTTATATGGCACAATTACAGACACGGTAACTAAGTAGGTAACTTAATATTTGCGTTATGGGTAACAAACAGCTGGTAAATACATACTTGTATATTTAAAATAAATACTTGAATAAACCTACACTTCTAAAGCCTACAAATTGTTTTTAGAATATGTTGTCCCTCGACGGGAATCAAACCAGCGACCACGACCGTTATCAGACCAATCAACACCTTAGACTACATTTTTTCATTCCATATGCTTGTTAATTAAAACCAATTTGACCAATCTGGGATGCTTAAAGCAACCAAAACAATGCGAATTTAAAGTGCATTTGTTTAGTATATAATAAAGGAGTACTTAAGCAATTGATGTATTAACTATGCGTACTAGGAAGCTTGTTTACGGCAAGCCAAATTGACAAAAACATCTAATAATTTGCATGTTTAATTGCTTGTGTTTTTCACGATTTCAATTTAGCAAAAATATATCAACAGAATCAGTAATTGCGATTGTATACACAGCTTAAATCGTAAGCGCAAATGATATATACAAATTTTATATGCAAATTTATAAGATTTAGAATTAGGTACAATTAAATGGGTATACAATCTATTCTTACTAATTATTCTTAATAAAAAGCTTTGGTTTGGTTCTTAACCCGATTTGTGCTAGACAAGCTGCAAGGGGTAAATTTTGTTAATCTTTGTCAATGTTTAAATCTACATTTGTCTATGATGCGTACTTAATGGCTAACCGATATATTTACAGTAATAGATTTATGGCATTATAACTGTTCCTAGTTTAATGTCATTGATCAATAGCGAACAGTTAGCAGCTGGATACTATCAACATTATGATTGCAGGTTATTCTGCCAAATGTAATACTTTTTAGCAACAGCCTTCGTGGTTAACAGAAACGACCTAGGAGTATTCAGCCTTTGACTTATACAATGATTGGAGCAATGGTGTAATAAATTGATTTAACTGAATTTTTATAACCAAACTTCCAAATTAAACATTGCGACAAATTCCGACGTTCACCATGCATCCCTACTGCTACCACATCATTATAATAATTGACACGTGTTTTCTCCTTTTAGCATAATACAAGCAGTTCTTGGCTGCTTGTCCATCCCGGATCCATCACTAAACCAAGAAGCCATGAAAATAATGAGAATCGCCGAAAGGATATGCAAATGTGGGTTTTATTTTATATATTTCTCGCAGAGCCTTGCTTTTATGCAAATCCTTTATTTCAAAGAGAAGGATTAAAGTTTAGAACCAAAACTGCTCAAATTGCATTTGATAAATTAGTTTTCTTTCAGTCTATAGTTTCTGAAGCTTTTAAATCTTAAGTACATTCGTTTTTATGGAAACTTTGCTTTGGTTGTCAAACTTTTCAACGTTAGGTCATCACTACTCTGAATCCAATTAATAAATTTAAAAAATTCTTTTATATAACTTAACATAAATCTTCTTAAAATACACTGTCAAACCAAAAAAAAGGAATTAAGGCCTAACACAGATTGCATAATAAGGCTCAGTTTACTAAAACGAGTATATGCTCACATTTAGAGAATTCTGTAGGTATAATGGAAGACTAACGATATATGGACCACCAAGAAACCTATATTGTTTCATGCATAAACTACACACTTTAAAGTAACCTAATCCCCTTTAATTCATTCCTTTTTACGAAAATATCAAATGTCTCGAAAGGATTATACAAATTTGAATAAAAGGGTTTTGAATTTAGATTAAAGTATATTGTTGTTGGGTATTGGGGCGTTGAAATATTTCCATGTTAGTATGAAGAGAAAATAAGAAAAAGGTGTATTAGATATTATAATTATTTATATTAATTTCATCCCAAGTCTTCTCAATAAAAATTGTTAAAATTGATAGTAGGTACGTTGTTGGCTATTTTTTATATCATCTTAGGAGCGAAAGAATTCTGTCGAGGGGTCAGAAACTCTTTTCGTATTGAGAAACGTCGAATCAAGGGTACCTTTGTACTTGTAAGGCTGAAAATTGGCTTAGGAAACGTATAGTAGACTATAATAGTATCTTCTTCTACGTGGCTCCCCGCGACCCTTTTGAGGTCGTCAGATCAGTACACCACCACTATACGTCACTATATTCAACAAAACAACAGTTATTAGGCTGGGTACAGTAGAAAAAGTGATGGGTTAGTATCTATCTATCTAATTGCGGGGACGCTTGTCGTTGCAGGACGGGTGCTCAGCTCCTATTCTGGACTATTCAACCTATTTCCTCATGTTGGGACATGGGTTTTACTGCTGTCCCAACAGTGTCACCTGCTTTAACCTACCTGTTGCTTTTACAAACCTAATAATATCCCTGAAGGGAATATTTGTTGGGTCCTCAACTTCAATTTCATTCTTACCTAGTATCTCCCATCTTACCAGCGAGTACATAGAGCACTCAGAAATAAGGTGAAGACTTGTTTCTTCCTCCCCACACTCTGAGTACGCTGCATCTTCTTTTATTCTCATTATTGACAGGTGTCTGTTTAACAGGCAGTTCCTGTTACAATTGCCAGGTTTAACGTTGTGTTACTCCATCTTTTCCTTCATTCTATTTCTATCCTTTTATCTGTGACGCGCTTTATTATCGTGTTTGCAATTGGAAAAAAAGATTCAGGGCCTGGGATGGGTTAGTAATAATATATTGCAAATGGCGATCTAGCACGAAAGATGCAGTGTTGACAGACAGAACAACCTTGGTCAAAAAATCGTAAGCCGGTCACAAAAGGGTAAAATATTATCAAAAATACTATGTGCAATATTTTTAGAATGAAACGTGGCAAAATTGAATATTATCAACTTTTTCTTTCAGGTTTAGTTTCATACGTTACCCGACCCAATCTGATATCGGAGAATCCAAAATTTTATTCGACAGTGCTGAACTCTTTGATACTTGCGAAATGTATAGCGGCTCACTTATGGGAGAACTCGCCGTATGTTAGTCGACAGCTAAAGGGTATTGGGCCAACTTTCAGCACTTTACTCGCGTCTGCGGGGAAGATTAATTTTATGATGTTAGAGGAAAGTCATCCGAGAGATTTGGAGAGGGTTAGTGTGAATGTTTTTTATAACTAACATGCTACACAGTACAAATATAAATATTACGGAATCACGGGTTCGAACCCCGGTCAGACACCGATGAGTTTTACTGCTAAAACTTTTGAGTCTAATTGATAATTACAAAAGATGTTTTTTTTGCTATAATCCGAGTTTGTTAGGAAAATCTATGCAATGCTGTGTAGAAAGCAAAACCGTTCTCATACCTTATACATGCACGATTAGTTACCACACTTATCACACGAAAGCACCACTCATAGCGCGCTACAAGCATTACACATATTCACTACGACAATCTCAACGATCGCTTCGCTCGTAACCGAAGCATCGTCAGGAGATAGGCGCTACGATAAAATCGCAAAACCACTGATAATTAGAATTTATCACATGCTTTTCGGTAAAAAAATATCTTAAGGAAACCTGCATATCTCTAAAGAATTCTGGGCATATGTGTAACCTACCAATCCGCATTGGAGCAGCGTGGTAGGTCTTAGTTCCAATTCTTCTCTCTAAAAACGGAGTGAAGCTTTGCCCGGCATTGGGATTGGGAACAACAGGTCGTAACTTTTTTATATCTTAAATGTGTATATTGCCATTTATATACGTATAAAGAGTAAATTTATAGAGAGTCTAGAAATATTTAATTTAAGAATGCATATGCAGTTGTAACCTACCAATCCGCATTGGAAAAGCGTAATGGGCCCAAGCTCTATCTCTTCTATAAGGACTATGCCTGCAGTGGGGTAACAGGCCGGTTCTTTACTTTTCACTATGTAACACTAGTAATATCCCGCGGTTTCACCCGCGTACATATCGATCTCATAGCAGTGGAAAGTCTACAAGTCGGAGTATAAATTTATTTTTGTTAAATAGGTATATCGATTACAGATTTTTATGATTAATTTTTTACTAAAAATCCTGTAAAAAAACCTGTAATCGCATAATAAAACTCTGTAATCGCGTAATAAAACTGTAATAAGGAGTACCTTATTACAGTTTTATTACGGATCCCTATTTTTTAAAGGTAATATAGCCTATGTTGCTCAGTGAAGATGCAGCTTTCCTATGGTGAAAGAATTTTTGATTTCGGTCCATTAGTTTTTGTGTGAAATCATTACAAGCATATTTCTCTTTATAATATTAGTATGGATACTTCTAATTAAGATCGAAATTCAATGTCTTAGGAGAATATTTTAAAATTGAATCCAAATCATACAACTTGTGGGACAAAGTAGTTACACAACTTCGCTCCTATAATAAACCCAAATCATATCTTTTTAATTTCTTTACATTGAACAGGTTTCTGAACGAGGTTAAATTTAAATATATTTTAGAAATGCATTAAGACCACTTTACGTCGAACTCTTTTTTTTCTGCTTTGTAGCAAAAATCCCTTCGTAATCTTTGACTTCAATCTAAATATATTCCTTGCACTAAGCTTGGGTCTGCTTATTTATTGTACAATAGAATGGAATGGAATTTATTTTTAAGATCCGAAAAATGAATTGAAACTCCAAATTAACTTTGTTGTAGAAAAAAACCAAAGAAGCTATTTATATAAAAAGTAGGGCTTATAAGTTTCACGGGTGCCATCTAGAAATCGTTGTGAGATACCATGATAGATAGAGTGGATTTAATAAGGAATGTAACAGTTTATTTTTCTTAAAAGATTTTTTTATAACTACTACTATTTTTAATCCTATGTGCTACCTCAATGTAAGCTTTAATTGTGCCAATTTTTTATTATTATTGGTCAAACAGATTAGCCTTGAAAGCTTAAGACAAACACACACTTTCGCATTAATAATATAAATATGGATTGTGCATACGAAGTCATAAGTAGACTCCGAAGATATATTATATAATAAAAAATTATGAAATTGACGAAATCCTTTCCAGCTAAAGTTACGTGCGTTAAGTTTAGGGAAAGGAAACGTTTCCACGCAAAAAATGACTACAATTTAAACTATGAGACATAATGAGGTAGCACGTATATCTTACGTGGTGAGAGTGACAGGGTGTGGCAGGAAACCCACGTCTATAAGGCTACGGCTACATTAACCAGCGATTTGCGATGCGAAGTGTAGGCAGATACGCAAAACGTAAATAGCTAACGACTATTAAGCAAATAGTGTAGCCACTATAGAGTTATTATGCTTAGACTAGGGAAGCCAGCCTAAAATGTAACATATTACGAGTATAGTAACGAGTAAGAAAATGAGGGTAATCTATATGCCTCTCTTTCTTATGTGTGATTAGAGAACAATGAAGTATACGAAATTCATCTTCCCTCTCATTATTCATTGTGTTATCGTCACGTACAGATCTGCCTACTCCTCTCATCTGGCTCCCCTACTCTAAGTATAATAATATAATAAAGTCAATGTTAATGTAGTTGTTTTAATCGCTCACTAATCGCAAGTCGCGTCGCTGTCTAATATAGCAGCAGCCTAAACTCATACCGTCATATGTATGACAAAGTACTTTTATAAGAACTTTTTTAAAATTGATGCGGTACTCTAGATTTTTATGAATAATGTTATAATATTGATAGAATAAAAAAAAACTTCGAGACGCCATACAACCTAACAAAAAAAACTTGTTATTACTCAAATATGCTGTGATAACCCAGCATATAAGATCGTGCGTCTATCTCGAAAGGGGCACAGGTTTGAAACCACGGCAGGCACCAATAGCTTTTTCTATTAAAACTTCTATCTAATTCATATAATATTAAAAAAATATTATGATGATACCTGCCTGCGAATATGTCTAGAAAATAAAAAATAGAAAATATGTGTAATCTACCAATCCGCATTGGAGCAGCGTAATGGGTCTTGGCTCCAGACCTTTTCTTTAAATACGAAGAGATGAGGCCTATACCCAGCAGTGCGTATTAAAAGGCCGTAACTTTACTTTTATTTTTACATTTTGAATATCCCAAAGCACTGATAATCTTATATCCAAAAAATTCTAGATAATGAACAAAGGCCCGCCCGCTGGTAATGTTATTAGAAAACAAATAGGGTTACTGCCAAAATATAATCTAACTATGACACCAGTCAACGAAATGATAGTGAAAATACAACTGTCGTTATTAAATCAGGCGCATTTGTCGGAGAATATGGAAGAACTAACTGCCGGGGCAAATCATAAGTGCTACATTATTGTTGGAGATTCAGAAAACTATATATTACATTTTAATACCTTCAAGTTAGTGTTGTGTTATTTTATTACGATGAATTTGTATTTTTAATAGTTTACGCCTTTCGCAGTAGTTTTTTATTCCGAGATTCGAGTCCTCTGTCATATACGTCGTTCTTAAGTTTTTTAAGAGATTTCTTGTAAGTTTATTATTGTAGTAAAATTTTCAAAGCTTCGAATAGAATATTTATGTTAAGTATATATGAATAAGTCGCAAACAAAGGTTGATAGGAGTACCACAGTACTTGTGGAGAACTACCTTATTGAAGCAGAAATAAAATAAAAATCTTATTACACCGCCATAGAGATATTGACAACTAAAACAATTGGCGAATTCGAGGCAACAAGTTCGTGCCATACAAATATATGACATTTTAATAAGTATCTTTAATATTTAAATGAGTTATTTATATTTATATATTTTCGGAATTTCGGAAACGGCTCCAACGATTTTCCTGTAATTCAGCATGTAGGAGTTTTGGGGGAGAAGAATCGATCTAGCTAGGTTTTATTTAAAAAAATAGTTTTTGGGCATTAAAAATAATTTACATTGAATATAAACACTATTTTTGCCGTAAATTGTCAAATCAGCGTAGCTTCTTCGGGAAACGGGCGGTCTAATGAAATGAAAATACCTAGGATCGAGCCCCACCTGCCCAACTGTTTTTTCTTTTTTTTTTTTTTTCTTTTTTTTTTTTGTAAAAAATTACCAACCAAGTCTCAGTCACCCAGGTACTTTAACATTGTATTAGATAAATCATTGATCGATCAATCATCATATTAGTAGGTAGTAGTAAGTTATTTTTGTTTCTAATCTAATTTGCGAATTGTAAGTTTTATTATATCTCTTTTGTGCTAGTTATATTATTTCGTTGTTCCTTTTATAGGGACTCTGATCTTATAAGAGTTTACGACGGCTGTATGTCGTTCAATGTAACCAGGGAACATACTAATGAGCATAAAATTGTAGCCCACTGCATTAGCTCAACTTTAGGTAATAGTTGTTTATCTACTTCAATTTATTTCTAGTACAGTAGTACTATGGTAATATTAGGTAAAATTAACTGAATAATGTATAATTTTTTATTTAGTTGGCATTGATGAAAACTGTGAACACATTTTCATGGATATTAATCCACGAATCGAAAATAATATAATTAATAAATCAACAATCAATCGCAAAGCCTCAGAAACATCAGAAAGAGAGAATCAAGTGGTTCAAACTTCCGTTACTGATTTTTTCAAAGAAAGAAAAAGAAAGATTTCTAATATAAATGAAACGCGGCCAATAGTAAAGAAGAGTCGTGACAATAAGTTAATTAACTCGTTCAAATGTCTCAAGGACTCTTTTGGGATGGCAACAGAAAAAATAAAAATGGATTCTAACAAAAATACAGAAATTTCACAAAATTTGATTCACAATTCGACAAATACAGGGCCACACTTCGATGATAGCTCTTGTTCTACAATAAAAACTGACCTGACGAGTGACCATCAAAATAAAAACCAAATTCTTGAAGATATATTTTCGGAAAAGTGGAATAATGATAATGAGGATGATATTGTAGATGACGATCAAGTAGTAAGTATTTTAAATGAAATCGAAAATGAAATTAAAGATAAAAACACTAACAGTTTTATACCAGTAGATAAAAGAAAGGCATCATCACAACATAAGCAATTACCAAATTTTTATAAAATAGATGCTGTTAAATACAATATGTATGCTGGACCACATCAAAACAAAAACATAATAAAGAAAAATAAAAAGCAAAATAACAACTACACTTTTTTACATTCATTGGAGAAAAAGAATAACGTAAATGAGGAGAATGATACGGAAATAGTTAATGAAAATGGGTTTTCTGAAGCAGTAAAAAATAATCTACAAAAATATCTGCAACACACGAAAGATACAAATAATACCAAAAATTCTATTCTAGAAGTTATAGAATCTCCTAGACAAATGGATAAATTGATTACAACAAATGAACTTTCAAGTAAAGAGGATCTATTCCTAAAAAACTGTAATAACTTTGATGATAATTTGTCAAATCCTCGTATTGAAACAGTTTTAGAGCCACCGATAGAGAACAACTGTCAGAAACCTCAAATAAATGTTAATGAATTACTTGAAATTAAAAATGTTAACAAAGGAATGACTGCATCAGCTAGAACAAAAACAACAAATCTGCTAAATGATCAAAATTTTATGCCTAATCAAACTACTTTAAATTTTAATAATAATAACGTAGATGACATTAATATTTCATCAAATAAAGATGAAGTGAAGAACTTGAAAGTAGTAGAACTTAAAGATGAAATTGATACATCTTTCTTTAAATTTCTACACGATCGCAAAAATGATGCTGTTGCTAATATTCAACCGACATTAAACCGTGTCCAAATAAATCACACGGATGTTCCTATTGATAAAGCCATTAATATAGATAATAGAACAATAATACCAAAAATTCAAAATTACCTTAATCCTATTGATAACTTTTATTGTGAATCAAATACATACAGGAAACCAATCCTAACAGATAATGTAGAGAATATTAAAAAATATTCTTTCAATCAAAGTGAAATTTTGAAGATATATACTAAGAATGCCGCTAAACAAGAAGTTCAAATTATAAGTAAATTGAACGTAAACTTCGATATCTCTGAAATAGTTGTTAATAGAAGTAAACAAACTTCGTCGTGCTCACTAAATGCGATCAATGAGCAAACTGATGTAAAAATACTTCAAGTGCCTGCTTATTCCGTTGAACAAGGACAATTGACAAATAGAAATACAAATTCTTTGCATTCTACAACTTTAGACAATACAACATTCAATATTGAGGAATATAAAGTGTCCCCTGTCGAATGTATGTACAATTCATTTTACAATTATGAGACGAAAAGAATTGTTCTAGATAATTGCTTTGCAAAAAATGTCAAGCACAATGAACATACTTCGAATATTAATATTGACCGTACTCAAATACTATTGCAAGACGAAGTGGAAAAATTTGATGATGAAGAGGTAAAACTTGAGGATGGAGATACAATATTAACTTTAGACAATAATAGAGCTAATGACAAAGACAATAATGTTAAAGATATCTTGAAAAAATACAGCAATATTATTACGAAGTAAGATACTAATCAAAATAAAAATTATATCAATGTAAACGAAATTTTGTAAAAAAAAATAACCTTTATTGTGTTTCAGAAAAGAAAATAGCTGTGAATCAAGACGACTTGATTGTACACTTTTAAACAGCAAAACAAAAGAAACAGTAACTAAGTGTACCAGAAAGTATAAAATCCGGGATTTAGATAAACTACAAATAGTGTTACCGAAATCTTTAATTATTGAAAAAGATAGATCTGATTACCCAAAAGAGAATACACAAATGTGTAACATGATTGAAAATACTAATAGTGAAGACGGTTACGAAAAGCAAATACTAAATAACGATATTAATAAAACGATCTATTCAGATATAGGTAACATTATATCAAAAGATGAACAATATGTCGAAGAGGTGTCTCCTGAAATAATTGTTACCGAACCTTTGCTAAGCCATTTCAATTCATACTCTGAAAATTATACAAATCAAGCTATACTAAATCCTAAAATCCTTTTAGAATGCTTGAATAAAGAAGCCAATGATGAAATTATAGCACCACCCCCAGAATTTCGCGATGATAATTTTATCCGTTATAACTCAAGTCAACAAGAATTAAATATTGAAAATATTTACGAAAACTATGAAAAGTTATACGTTCAAAATGAACCTAAAATTTATGAAACCTCAAATGTACTTGAAAATAATTACCAAATAGATTTAACCCCTACGAGTGACACTGAAACATGGCAATTTTCTCAAGAAGCAAATAATTATAATCTACCTACTTCTTCCAAGTCTCGTTCCGAATTACCTGAACGTCACGATAAAACCGATTATAAAACAATTTTTTTTAATTCGCGTCAAGCAAAACTTTCACGCTTTAGATTTGGTCCTAAAAATATTTTAAAGAAATAAATTGATTACAATTGAAATTGTCTTATATTTTATGGTATTTATTTATAGCGTAATTTTAATGTGTATATTTTTTATTAGCTACAACAAACAAAACGCTTTAATATTTAAAATTTAATGTAAAAAATTACATGGTCAAATATAAATACAGACCTTAAAAAGACCACATTCCAGGACATATAAAATTACAAAATATACGGACAAAAATGAAAATGGTTTGGTCCACATTTCTTATTTTCAGTATTCACCACGAAGTAATTAGTCATCAGTATATGTCTTATAAATAATTTGTTTATCACTTAACTATTCTTAGAAGTCTATCTCATTAATCTATGTTAGTCCTTGCATTGTCTGTGGCAAAGACTGTGGATTTGTGTTTGGTCTATGCTAGTGTTTACTTCATTAATTGCATAGAATACTAACTAAAATATTTCTAGTCAGTTTTGAGATAAACAGTAATTTAATTAACTAAAGTAGTTCATATTATTAATACTCTTACTACAAACTAGAAGTAAATATGGAACTTATATATTCAATGAGACGAAAGCCTCTAAAGTGCGAACCTCCAAATTTCGATGGGTAAATAGAAGTTTTTGTTATTTTAGGAGAATAGTTGATAGAAAAGTTAAGATTAAATAAATTTATAATTCTAACATAACTGTATTACAAAATGCTCTGTTTGAAAAATAAAGTTGTTCCTTCGTATATATTTACCGCCCAAATATATTTACACTTTTTGTTGTTATTACTTATGTTGTAGATAGGAAGTGACGAGAAATATATTATTTCCGCTAAAAATTACCTTATAATTTAAATGCCCAAAACATTATTCATAGTCAGAAATCATATTTTATTCTTTAGGCATAAAGTCCTTTACCAGTTTATAAAACAATGCCAATTTTTGATTTATTTATTTCTTTATTGGTTAGTTGTTGTATTTATAAACTAAGAATTTCATTTAAGACTCTAGACTCATTTAATTTAATATATTGAAATTGTTATAAAAATCATACAATTAGTAAAATATAAAGAATAAATAAATGAAATTGATAATCATCATCTCATCACTTCATCTCTCTCTCTTAGTATTTAAATTGAAGGTCAGAAATTTAATACACAAGTATTTATTCAGGTATTTTTTTGTATAGTTATAATTTTTCCATATATTAATTTTAATGTATTTAATAACAGTTTATTAGTTATTCTCTTGTTTTTATGTATTTTCACTCATAAGAAACTGTTAATGGTTTAAGTTACTTTTAATTGTATTTTACTTATAGAAATTTATATTTACTGTATGTTTCCAAAATATTTAAATAAATAAATAATTTTGCTACTATCTAGAATTTCTATTGTATGTTATCATATAAAAAAAGAAAGCGTATCTAATTTTAGTACCACAGATTCAGAAGTTGTTAGACCAATTTGTACATTATCAACAAGCAACATCATTGCTTTCTCCTCTTTAACCGAGCTGACAGATTCAGAAGGAGAAACATGGGGAGGTCATGTGTATGTATGTGATCTGGACACCCCATGGGATAGCCATAAAGTTGCCAGTACTGTGCATCCAGTAAGTAATTTTTTTTATATGTGGGGTATAAAGAAAGAAAAGTGAGTAAAGTTTTAAGTTTTAAACATAAATAATGTACCGATATTACTATATTTTTTCAAAGTTAATATAATAGATTTCTATTATATTAAGAAAAGAAAAAGAGCTAAAAATGTTACTGTAATTTATTTTTTAATTGTTCAATTTTTATCAATTAATCTGGTGTTTTTTTTTAAACTATCTATGAAGTAGAAATCTAATTTTAAGTAAAAAAAAGATGATATTTATTTCAAAAGTAATAATGTTCTACAGGCTAAACTCTACATTAAATATTTATTTCTTTGACTTGCTAAACCTATCATGGGAGAACGATTCATAAGTAGTTCTTTGCCTCTCAATTTTATATATGTGTTTGTTTGTTAATGTTTTATATATGTATTGATTTTTGTCATAATATTTCCTTTAAGGTGTCAGCCTTAGAATGGGATGGAGATGGCAAACTGCTACTCATAGCATCTACAGTTGGCGATGTATCTGTATACGGACAGAAAGACTACCTGTTGAATGAATGGACTTGTTTATATACTGCAAATTTTCCTGGTTAAGTTTAAAAATATTATATAATAAAGCTTTGCTATTATAAGGCTTTATGGATACATTAATGCTTCACATGATATAAAGTTTGTTAAGAAAACCAATGATATTAATACAGTATGATAAGTGAAGGAAGTAAAACCATTCACATACCTTATACATGCAGGATTAGTTACATCACATTTCACCCCCACCACCAGCACGCTACACAAGCACTACACACATAAACAATCACTCACTCAAACAATCACAACACTAAAACAATGACAACAATTATTTCATTTCAAGAGATAGGCTCGAAGACCAAATTGCAAAGCAAATTTGCTTTTGTAGTAAATAATTCTGCAAAGTAATGTCTACTAATAAATTATCCACTTGATATTTTTAAATAGTAGTAAATAGTACAAGTACATACATCTCTAAAATCAAAGCCATAAATTTTCTTATGTAATAAAATTATAATATTTCAGGTGAAAACATAAAAAAGGCCACCTTTTTCCACAATGGCCGGAGATTGGTTGCATTGGAGAAAAAGCCTGATACACCAATCAGTGACAGGATACAAATGTTGAGACCTATGCCTACTTTAAAAGGATTTGGGTAAGAGATTTTGTCTCATAGTCGTCCTCAGTGTTGAGAGTTGTAAATCTCAGTCAGCATTTTGTCTAGATATTAGTTTCATCCATCTGAAGACAACATTATATAGATCACTTCAAAGGGTTTTAACTTACTTATAAATATAAATATAAATAAATAAGTATGTGGAGAGTTTCAGAGGTGATAAATCAATCTAGCTAGGTTTAATTAAAAATAAGTTGTTTAGTCCCTGTTTTCAGGCACTGAAAAACTGCTATAATCATCATCATCCTCCTGTCCTTATCCCACTCTAAGTGGGGTCGGCACAACATGTTATAAACATTGTTAGATGATTTGGCTGCGTTTTTACGACCGGTCGTCTGCCGGACGTCAACTTATCTTAGTCGTATTTTACCTCGATAAGAAAGAAAGGTAAGAAGGAGGGTGGTCTATTCTATTCAGCCGGATACCACACGGTGAGTCAACTTATCTTAGTCGCCTTTTACGGCACCTCGGTAAGAAATGAGGGTGGTCTATTCTACTCAGCCGGATACCACACGGTGGGTCGACTTACCTTAGCCGCCTTTTACGACACCTCGGTAAGAAAAGAGGGTCGTACTATTCTATTCAGCCGGATACCACACGGTGAGTCAACTTACCTTAGTCGCCTTTTACGACACCTCGTTAAGAAAAGAGGGTCGTACTATTCTATTCAGCCCGATACCACACGGCGTAAATGTCTTTAATATTTAAATGAGCTAATCTTTCCAAGAGAGCTCCAACGATTTTCATGAAATTTAGTATGTAGAGGGTTTCGGAGGTGATAAATCAATCTAGCTTTCATTATTATATAGTGATAAATCAGCTAAGTATCATTAAAAATATGTTGTTTAGTCCCTGTTTTCAGACACTGAAATTCAAACTGTTATAACATTTTTTTAAAACATAGGCTAATTAAACTGTCATTTGTAAAGTTATAATAGTGGGGTAATCAGGCTGTCCATAAAATTAGAATACCCCGGTTCGAGTACAGGTATCTCATGTCCCTTTTTTCTTTTTTTAAAATATTGCATCTTTTTTATTACTATATTATAAAACAAAGTCACATTCTTTGTCCATATATCCCTATGTACGCATAAAACTTTAAAACTACGCAACAGATTTTGATGCGGTTTTTTTAATAGATAGAGTGATTCCAGAGGAAGGTTTGTACATATGATAACATTCAATACGGAGTAAAGAAAAACTGTAATTTTTGAGGTTTCTGTAAATAATTACATTTTTTTCGCTTACATTGCAAACGCAGGCTAAACCCTACGAGATTTATCAAAATAATGTACTAAGTATTTGTACACCTTGAAAAGGTCTACAGAAAAGTCCGCGATTGTATATGTCTATCTCTTATGGATAACCCACTATAGCATTTTGTGACATTTACTTTTTACGAAATATAATACCTTATTTTTGAAGCAATTTTTATACAATACAGCATTAATCCTTATCCAATTAAGTACCTTAAATAAATAGTTGATTTAATATAGATCAATATGGCCGTTTACAGCATGTAATTTAAGTGAACATTTTCGGAGATATTACAGATTTAAAATGTCGTGAGGACACCGCGTTTCGCCCTATAACACTTCGACTTTAGCAGCTATGTCGCTTTTTCAAGAGTTTGTTTAAAGACATTCTGTAATTAATTGTAAAAATAAAATACATAGGGAAAATGTAAAAGTAAATAAGTAAAAATTTACTATATGAATTTAGATATTCCAAAGACAACAGGAAATCTTCTTGGTATAGGGAAAGGAAATTGTTTTTCTCCAAATTTAACGCTTGCGACCCACGGGCAGTAATGAATAAATCAAAACTACTGGATCGATTTTAATCATTTTTTTACACTGAGTAACATAGGATATATATTTTATACCCGTGCGAGGCAGGGGCAGGCCGCTAGTATCTTATAAAAAAATGCTCAGCAAAACTCTGTCACCCAAAAAAGTGATATTTGCAGCGGTGTTGCGTGTGAAGGTGCGTGTGTTGTAACTGGTACTGGCCTGGTGGGTGTGGTCACTCCTGGAGAAGGTGGGAAGGCACAAGTTGTTACAGACTGCTTACGCGCCGCCAGGAGTCATATCGCTACTGCATCTATTGCACACAGGAGTAAGTAATGATAGCAGAATTATGAGACAGTCATTATCGTAAAAGTTATGGCAAAATGAAAACAAACGCGTGTGAAAATAATCAATTGCTGGTAAAGATGAACTACGATACCATTGGATGTTATCGTAAGATAGAAAAAGGTGACAATAACACAGATTATGTAACTAGGTGTTAGTTAAAAGTTTAAGAAGGGATTTTTTAAACATTGTTTCGGAATCGTACATTATATCTAACATATTACCCTTCGATAGCTTATTATATTGACGCATAAGTCTATTTAAGGGAGAGTTGTGTCCTAGATTTGTTTTTGAAGGCCATTCCGCGAACAACTTCCGTATTTGGGCACGAGGTTGTCGATTTGGTATTGCAAAGTTAATTTGCTTTAATAGGGATGGACAATCTATGACACCTCTCAGCAATTTCAACAGAAACATACCGTCTAAGAGAGAAATTGTGGAATGCACTTCCTTTACACGTACGCAATTCCAGTTCGCTAGACATTTTTAAAACCCGTGTTAGAAATTATTATCTTTCTGTGTCCAAAGTAAGTAATTTAATACTTGTGTTATTGGTGACAGACAACTGGTGAATATATACTTATATATTTTTTAAATACATACTTAAATACAAATATACTCCCAGGCTCGAAGACCAACAAATTCATTTATAGAAAATGTTGGCCCTCGGCGGGAATCGAACCCGCGACCCGTGGAGCTGAAGGCAGGGTCACTACCCACTGCTCCAACGGGCCAGTCAAAGTATTAAATAGTCTTATGTTTTTACGTATATATGTAACATACATGTATGTGTCTATATTTATTTATCTATTTATTAGTTTTGTATATAATATGTATTATAATATTATCATGTGTGTAATTTGTTTATGTATTAGTTTGTACTTATTAGTATTTAAGTTTATTATTAACTTTATTTAGTAGTAACTTTATTAGTATTTAAGTTTATTATACACCGCCTACCTGCTCTGTGCTTTACAGTTTTCCTAATCTAAAGGTTGTCTGGAAGAAATCGCTTATAAGCGATAAGGCCGCCTTTTGTGCAGTACAATTTTTTTATTTTTGTTTAGCTTTAATCAAATGTTTATATTTATAAAATGTGGTGTACAATAAAGTATAAATAAATAAATAAAATCTTCGATTCCGTAGCGATATTTAATTATTTGTTGTTTCCTTCAGACGGCAATATGCTAATAGCTGCCGGGTGGCGTCGCGGCCCCAAGCGCGGCGTCCATTGCGCCGTGTGTTCGGTCTCGCGGCCCAACTCCACCCGCAGCGCGCCCGTCTCCATGCAACTGCAGCCTTTGCCCACGGTGTACCTTTTGGACGATGACGTCACATCTAGTAAGTTTATCTCTCCATAATATAATCCTTTGAGCCTGGGTGTATATTTGTTTTTAAGTATGTATTTAAAAAATATATAAGTATATATTCACCAGTTGTCTGTCACCCATAACACAAGTATTAAGTTACTTACATTGGGGACGGACGACCGTGTGTGTAAGTGTCCCATATATTTATTTATTTATTTAATAGTTGCTTCATTACTGAAGATACGACTAGATTTTCTGGTGTAGATTTTATCGTCGAACTGCTCCTATTAGTGCCCATTGTTGGAACCTTATATATTACTAACTTTATAACACGCTGGTAGATTTTAAACTTTTACAATTAAAACTGGTTATTAGGTCTTTAATACTGAATAATAACTATTTATAAAAATATACAATATAGTTTAACATTTAAATGAGTTAATCTTGTATGCCTGTGTATATATATATATATATATATATATATATATATATATATATATATATATATATATATATATATATATATATATATATATATATATATATATATATATATATATATTAAGAATCTCGTGAATGGCTCCAACGATTTTCTTGAAAGTCAGCATGTGGGGAGTTTTGGGGGAGAAAATGGATCTGGCTAGGTTTTATTAAAAAATCGTTTTATCCCTGTTTTTGGGCATAAAAAAAACAAAAGGTTACTTTTAATTTATTGAATATATACAACACAATTTTTGCTTATTCAATATCATCAATATTATCAATTGCTTATTCGGGAAACGGGTGGTCGCGAGAAATGTAAATACCTAGGATCGAGACCCGCCTACCCTATTGTTTTTTCCTTTTGTTTTTGAAGTTTCTTTTTTTTACTTTGTAAAAAAATTACCAAGCCAGGCTAGTCAACCAGGTACTATGTATAATGTCAATTAATTTATTTCGTTTAAATAAATAAGGTTTATGTTTTAGTGTCGATATCGTGGTGGCTTCGGGATGAGGTCGATTCACTGCTAATAGCGGGAACGAATCTTACACTATGGAAAATGACTGAACGCGCGTATCCTGTACACAAACTCTTATGCAAAGGTATTTAAAGGATTTTAAAGTAATTAGTATTGTTAAAAATTAAGTCTAAATTCAATTTAAAAGGGATAATAAAAAAATACACGATAACGTTTAGGTAATCACGCAGCACCTTACTGTGCACAAACATTTTTCACTACAGAATCTAACGACAGAATGATTTTACTACCAGTTCGGAACACTAATGCATTTGAGAAGAACTGGCAAGAAACCCAGTGGTCGCTCTTATCACGAATAGCGATTATTTGAGGTTAGATTCTAATAACACGATTCTAATTTTACTTGAACTGAAATAATTATACCTTATTGTTATATTTCATCACAAATCCTATCGTTTTTAATGTGTTACTATGATATTTAACTAGGAAATGTACTTGTACGTAACCTCAAACTATAATTCCTTTTTTATAGTTCCCCCATAGACATTAAATAAAATAATTGATACTAAGATAACAAATATTTTTCTGTTTAACAACACAAAAATTATAAGTGTAAGGTCTGGGCCAAAAGATGTATCAAATTCTGGCGGTCTCGTTTTTATTAAATATTATTCTCCGAATTATTAAATAAACAAAACCGAAATATTTAAAAAATTAATAAAAATAACTTTTTCGAAGATTTTTCTATATGTTGCCCCGGTATATAATCATTAATTGTGCCAAATTTCATCTAAATTGTTTTTGCGAATTGGCCATGAAAACTTACCAAACAGACCTTCGCATTTATAATATTATTAGTTTATTTATTTTAGTAAATAACCCGTATTCCTTATATTAATTATCTATTGTTATGGCTCAGTTAAATTTGTCCAGTAAACTAATAAAAATACAAAATTCACTCTAGAGATAACTCTTTTGACGTAAGCAGAAAAACTTGGAATCTAAATACTTCTGTAAATACAGATTTGACTTGATTTTCACATATCATGAATAAAAATAGTTTCCATAAGTTTAATATAGACGGCGTTTTGAATGTCATCCTATTTAATTCCTCCTGAACTTAATTCCTGTTAAATTAACAGGATTTCTATAGCCTATATGTTACCCCGCCGTATAACGAATAATTGTGCCAAATTTCATCGATATGGGTTTAGCGGATTGGCCGTGAAAACGGAACCGACAGACAGACAGACTTTCACATTTATATTATTAGTAAGGATGTAAATATAATTCATCCGTTCTAACCTAACTTCCATATTCATAATCGTTGTCATAATCGGTTTAATATTCGACTATATCCTATAAAGTGTGGTATCCGGCTCAGTAGAATAGACCACCCTCATTTCTTACCGAGGTGTCGTAAAAAGCGACTAAGGTAAGTAGACCCGCCGTGTGGTATCCGGTTGAGTAGAATAATATTAATAGTAAAATACGACTAAGGTAAGTTGACGTCAGTCAGGCGGCCGGTCGTAAAATACGTACCCGAATCATGTGACAACATGTTGTGCCGACCCCACTTAGACTGGAATATGGGCACGAGAATGAATGAATATATTATTGTTTGAAGGTCCAGTACAAGGCAGCACGACACCTGGCGGAGGTCCTAAACCGCCAGACTGTTTCAATACTGTTGTAAGTATAAAATATAAAAGAAAATATTTATATTATATAATAAATTATTAATTATATTATATAATAAATGATTGAGTTTGACATAATAAATTGGAGATATTTATTTAAAAAAAAAATTGTTGGCGATTTTTTGTATTTGTGTTTATGTAACGAATATTTTCGTCGGGAGGTCTAGTGGAGTGAAAATACCCCGGATCGAGCCACACCTGCCCAATTATTTTTACCTTTTTTTTCAAGTTTTACACTTTCTTATATCTTCTAATAAATACCAAACATAGTTCTATATATATATACATAGAATATAAGGAATTATTTTTTACTTTTGTTCGATAAAAAGTTCGATGGGCTATAAAACCGCTGTGTGGTATCCAGCCGAGTAGAATAGGTCACCCTAATTTCTTACCGAGGTGTCGTAAAATACGACTATGGTAAGTTGATGCCAGGCAGGCGGCCGGTCGTAAAATACGTAGTCAATTCATATGACAACATGTTTGTGACATGTTATGCCGACCCCACTTAGAGTGGGATAAGGGCAGGAGGATGATGATAAAAGGAGACAAATTAAATTATACTTACAATAAATTTTGATAAAGCTATTACTTAAACTTAAAATCTTAAAGCAGGCAAGCAAGTTTTTCTAGTATAATATTTTCTACTAAAACTAAAAGTTAGTAAGGTAGTGTTAGGTAAATTATTGTTAGTCTGTGCCGGATGTCACTTGTAAACGAGTATCCAACCCATGTGACATCCGTCAGAGAATTGTAAGACGATTAAACATCAATTTGACGGGGGGCTAGCGCCATCTTTTTGGAGTCGGACATCGGGCTTGGTATTATATCATGTAACTGACGTTGAGCGAAGAATATACGATAAAATGGTATTCGGAGTTTTATTCGTGGCACATCCTGAACAGTTATCCTTACAATTGGTACCTATTTATTGTTTCTTTCTTCTCTCTCATGCCACAGGCGTGGCAACAAGCAGCCATCTGGCAAATAGAGGGTACAGACAGTGCGACCCACGTCTCTGCGGCGCGGTTACCGTTCGGCGCCCACGCGGTACTCTCTACGCCGCGCGCGCTGCACCTGCTGGCTAGAGACACTCACCATTACGTGAGTGTTAAAGTAAAGTAACGGCCTGTTGCTATCCCACTGCTGGGTATAGGCCTCATGGGCGGCTTAACCTATAGTGCAGGGTGTGCAAGCAGAAGCCAGCCAGCGCGGTGATGGCAGTTATCAAACGCGAATACCCTATGTGCGGCTTCTTTTTCGAACATTTTATTTTAACTCGAAATAAACCCATAAGGCCGTAACTAATACCATACTGTAAGCTATACCTACTTATAAAATAGCTTGTTCGAATATGGAAAAACGTTCTTGTTACGACGGGGCACATATCCCTAGAATTCTCTAGAGATATGCAGGTTTATCTAGAGATATGCAGGTTCCCAATGTTCCCCTAGCCGAAAAGCGTGTGATAAATTGCAATTGTCTGGTACACACATAAGTTTTAATAGAAAAACTCATTGGTGCCTGCCCGGATTGGAAACTACGATCGTCTCTAGAGAGTAGCACGGCCTTACCACTGTAATATCATACCAAGTTTCCAGCACCATTACGTAAGAACAAAATCAAATCAAAATAATCTTGATTCAAGTAAGCTTTTGCAAGCACTTTTGCATCGTCAAGGATCAATTATCAATCAAAACGAATGTTAATGGTTTACATAATATTTTGTGTTTTTATATCACTCTAGCTGTGCCAGCGGCATCGCCCGCGTGGAAGCCAGTGTGTTATAAAAATTTTTCGCGAATTAAAATTTTGAAATTAAAATAATTATTGTGAATTAACCATAAGAGATAGAAACATGATGTCGCGGACTTATGTGTGTGTTCAGATCTACAATTCTCTTGTACATTACTTTAGTGTATCTCTGTTGGTTTATGCGACTAAAGCTCCCAGTAGGCGAGTTTTTTTACAACTGACATCTGACTGAGTTTAATAATCTGATTTCAGTTTAATAACTTCCTGAGTTTGTTACAAACGACCTCTTCAACACAATTTACATAAAACTGTAATATACTACTAACCCCTTCCGGAATTAATGCACTACCTTTTAGTAAAAACTGTACAAAAATCCGTTCAGTAGATCTTTATAGAAGAAGAATATGTATAGATATAGTGTTTTTGATCCAGAACAAGAACCAAAAGGTACTAATAGAAGATAACTAAAGAATATATTACCAGCTAGTTTCCCGTCCCATAATTACGAGCGGTACAGCGATCGGAGTACCGGAAGTGGCCACGGGCGCCGGAACACCTCCAAAGAAACCTAAGTATGGAGCCGGTGCTTTACCAGTAAGTTATTTTTTATAGATTTTTTTTTGTTTCTGTAGGAAATACGAGATTTTTCCGTCTAAATGTTGGCCCGGTATATAATCTTCAATTGAACTACATTTCATAGATATTGGTCTAGTGGATTATCCGTGAAAGCATAACAGAGAAATACAGACAGACTTTCGTATTTCTAATATTTGTAATATTCATCATCATCATCTTCCTGCCCTTATCCCACTCTAAGTGGGGTCGGCACAACATGTTATAAACTTGCTGTTACATGATTTGGCTGCGTTTTTACGACCGGCCGCCTGCTTGACGTCAACTTACCTCAGTCGTATTTTGCGACACCTCGGTAAGAAAGAGGGTGGTCTATTCTACTAGACCGGATACCACACGGTGGGTTAACTTACCTTAGTCGCCTCTTACGACACCTCGTTAAGAAATGATGTTGGTCTATTCTACTCAGCCGGATACCACACGGCGGGTCGACTTACCTTAGTCGTCCTTTATGACACCTCGGTAGGAAAATTTTCATAATATTAACATTATTAGCTAATATCGCACGCTCAGTATTAAGATGAGCTAATTCGAAAAAAGGTTTTTTTGTGTAATTAATAGAATTAGGCGTTACTTTGCGGAGATCCATAATACAAAAGTAATAATAAAATTATTTTGCTATAATCCGCGATGAAGTAAAATAGAAAATATATATATTACTAAATGTAGAGTGGACAATCCGTTTTCATACCTTATACATGCATTCTATTCAGCCGGATACCACACGGAGTATCTGAAATATTCATATAATTATTATTAATTGTAACCTCTGTAGCCAAATGATAAAACTGTGTAACCCTTACTGGGGTTCAGGGTTCAACATTTGAGCAATAATGTGGTGTTTAAGAACAAGTTTTTGTTTATTTTTATGTTTCTAAGTGTTATTTTTAATTTTTAAGGCGCTCTTTGGTGAAGGAAAATATCGTCAGGAAACCTGTATATATGGGATACGTATAATTGTATATATATAATTATCTTGTTATAAACATACTTATTTGTATATATGTATAGAATATGGATATTTAATTAAGTATATATTTTATTATATTCTATTTGTGTTACGTAGAATGTAATATTAATAAGTAAGTTTATCGATTTTATTGTATAGTTTATCTTGTGCACCGATCTCAACCTGTCTCTTATCTTTATTACTTTACAGTGGGGGTTGTCTGTAAGAGATCACTTTTAGTGATAAGACCGCCCTTGCACTCTTAAATGTTCTTATTTCTCTTGTTTATGTATATTATTTACCTGGTGTGCAATAAAGAGTTATTCATTCATTCATTCATTCAACCCCACAATCCACATTGAAGCAGCGTCGTGAGCTTAAGCTGTGAGAGAGTGGGCTTATGTCCAGCTGTGGGATAGTAAAAAGTTACTTAACCCATACAGAGTGGTGCGAGTTGTGCCACGGTGTGGTGTGTGGAGATGTCCGTTCTGGGCGGCGTCGCGGTGGCCGTCGACACGCACTCACAACTTCATGTATACAAGCTGCATCAGCCCGCGCCTGACATACGTGAATATAAACTTTTTTTTGTTGTTTGCAAAATATGTTATCTATCATCTTTAATGTTTTGACTGGCCCGTTGGAGCAGTGGGTAGTGACTCTGCCTTCAGCTGCGCGGGTCGCGGTTTCGATTCCCGCCGAGGGCCAAAAATTTCTATAAATGAATTTGTTGGTCTTTGAGCCTGGGTGTATATTTGTATTTAAGTATGTATTTAAAAAATATATAAGTATATATTCACCAGTTGTCTCTCACCCATAACACAAGTATTAAGTTACTTACTTTGGGGATGGACGACCGTGTGTGTAAGTGAAAAAAAAAAAATTAAAAAAAAAAAAACATATGTCATAATATATGACCTGTTTATGAGTGTCATAAACAGGTGCTCTGCACTTAACAATAAACTTTTTTCGGAACTAGATATATTTCACCTCACCCTAATTTTAAACAAGCCGTTAAGAATAATATAAAAACTAAAAAAAAAAGTAATATCTAACTATATTATATTAAGGATTTTATTATTATTACTATAACTTATTTTATTGGTATATCGCATTGTAATTTTTTATCATATCTTCATTTGCATGTTAAATTGTTGTGTTAATTCAATATTTGGAAACTGTTAAAGGCTTATTTGTTTATAATGAAGAACATTTATAGTTCTGTTTGTTTCCATAATATAAAATAAATAAATTAATTAATTAATACTCTTCTATCATTCAACTCTGGTGTACTTCTGTTATATGCATGTCATACTTCATACAATCCTACCATCTCTTTTTCAGCTTCTCTTTAGTCATGTATCTATCCACCATTCATATTTAACTTCTTTTGGTTACATGATTTTCATCCCTGCTCATTGCATGACCATACCAGCTAAATCTCGTACTTCTTATCTTTTCTATAATGGACACAACTTTCTGACCCCCCCCCCCCCCCTCCCCTAATATACTCATTTTGTATCCTATCCAGTCTTGTTATGCCACACATCCATCTTAACATTTATCTCATTTGCATGCACTTTTCTTTAATCCGTTTTCTATTTTGCCCAACATTTCGATCCATACTTTACGATGAGTCTAATGACCGTCTTCATAAATGAAAATGGTTGTTTTAAATTATATCAAATTTCATACTCATTGGTCTCAGTGAATAGGAGTACAAATATAACAGAGATCTGAAAAAAATGTAAAAAATCTGTCATAGTGCGTCATATGTGCAATATTATTTGATATGTAAAACAACAATAATACCGCATTACTGGGTTTTGTCGTGCTATCTTCGAGATATAGATTCTTGAATAGTCATCATCTTCCTGCCCTTATCCCACTAAGTGGGGTCGGCACAACATGTTGTCACATGATTTGGCTGCGTATTTTACGACCGGCCGCCTGCCTGACATCAACTTACCTTAGTCGTATTTAACGACACCTCGGTAAGAAAGAGGGTGGTCTATTCTACTTAACCAGATACCACACGGTGGGTCAACTTACCTTAGTTGCCTTTTAGGACACCTCGGTAAGGAATGAGGGTGGTACTATTCTACTTAGCCGGACACCACACGGCGGGTCCACTTACCTTAGTTGCCTTTTACGACACCTCTGTAAGAAATGAGGGTGGTACTATTCTATTCCGCCGGATACCACACGGCGTATATAGATTCTTGAATGGAATTATTTTATTTAGCTACACCATTATCGGTGCAACACGTGATATCTCTTCTGGAATATTCGATGGTGTCGGGATACGACTGCCTCGATGTACTGATGACTCTTAAATCGAATATCGTCGAGGCCGTGTACGAAAGGTATGGACCATTAAATAAATGCATTATTATCATTAAGTACCGTTTCACATTAATTAAGGTGCGGTTCAAATAAATGAATACTATGATAATAATTTCTCAATTATTCAGGTTACAAAAGTCCTACCACGAATTTATTTACCCAGAGTAAAATTATATTACCTCTTTGGGATATGGTGCTCCAATACACATATCCTCGGAATTTGCTATATGGTTAAGCGTTTTATAAACGAAAATTAACTTTTAAATATTAATATTATATTTGAAAAATAACATTTTTATTTAGTTTCAAATTACAGGTTGCGACGACGATTTAATAGAACTTTTGTTTATCGAAGTCTAGGATCTCAAAATCTAAAATACATAATAATGTGCGATTTCAATTGTCCTTGAAGATGTTATGAATGTTTATCAATGATTTATTTTTACGTATTCACTATTAAAATGAACTAAAATCGTCAATATATGTTTAAAAAATTGTTTGCAGGTTAACAGAAAGTTTCCAGAGGCAGCCGCAGTCGTTCCAACAGTACTATTACCATAGTTGGCTAAAATTAAGGATAGCGTTGTGCAGGTATATACTACTGAAAACAAATTATGAACTAAAATTTACATATTTTAATAGTATAAATAATATCTAATATCCAATTTTGAGGTATGTTTTTTAAACCTATTGATAGATCACGAGAGTAAACCGATATTTGACTGCTAATAAATACGTCACAAGATTTGATAGCCCATTAGTGGGACCGTGCAACTCTTTCGAGGATACACGAGTTCAAACCACGGGCAGGCATCAATGAGTTTTTCTAATAACATGTTAAATGCCATGGGAGGGTCACCGCTACCGATATTAAATTTGCTCGTAGCACCATATATTGGCGTATAAACGTAACATGAAAGTTCCAGACGATTAGCGTCAAACGACTTTGAACTCTATGACTACAATATAACGAATTCTTTTTGCATGTTTGTAACTATATCCTACTAATCCGCATTTGAGCAGTGTGGCCGGTCTTAGCTCCAACCATTGTTTCCAAAATACGAAAAGAAGCGTATGCTCAGTAGTGGGATAGGAACAGGCCGTTAAATAATTACACGTTAATTAATTAGTAAATGGGTAACATTGGTTCCATCTAGCCTGTCAGTGTCGTGGCAAAGCAGTGCAGCGGCGTTGACCTCTCTTCAGTTATGCTATGCTGCATGGGCAGCTTGTACCAGTGCCTTGCGTGACGACAAGCCTGATGTGGTAGTCCAGCTTGCAGCCCTTCTGGACGACCAATCGCCGTCTCTACCTGAACACGATAAGGTAGCTTTATAATGTGCTTACTTTTTTCAACTTATCGACTTGCACAAAATTCTAAATATGTTCAAGGGATTTCCGTATCAGATGCATGCATGTATTTTTCTACTGCATGAATTTATTCCCTCATATCCATAAATCTTGACGACTTTACTGGATATCGATATTGCCACATAAAGAGCTCATGAATAAGGGCCCTTTTTTCGGACTCACTCGATATAATGATAATACAGATACCGAAAGCCTACTATACTACTGAGGCATGCTGCCGGTCGTGAAATACGTAGCCAAATCATGTACAACATGTTTATAACATGTTGTAGCGACCCCACTCAGAGTGATATAAGGGCAGAAAGATATATATAACAATATTTTATTTACAATTTTATAATTTTAAAAAGGTTTGCATTAAGTGTTAATATTATCTATAATATAGTAATATTCAACGGTTATAATAACTTTTGTTTACAAGTAACTTGTTTACTTGACTGGGCACTTCGCAGAAACCTAGCTTTCAGTTCCCATTTGAAGGTTCGATTGCCGTAAAGTGACATAATTTTCTAAGTACAATTTGTTAGTTCTTCAAGGCGGGTGTATTTATATTTTACCAGTTGTCTGTCACCACATTACACAAGTATTAAGTTACTTTAGGGATCGACGATCGTGTGTGTAAAATTCCTATATAAATGTAGGAATGGAACGTTGGATGAATGCTTAAAATGAAATGCAGGTTTGTCAAGGTCAAGGATAAATAAATTTAATGAAGCCACCATAATATATTTCAATATCCTTTGCAAATTTTACCTTTTTCCCAGAACCTTTTAGCGTTAGAAGCGAAAGCAGAATCAACAAGTGAGGGAGCGCTTCAAGCGTTGCAGCCGCTGCAAGCTTTCAGAAGGCCGCTCGGACGGGCGCTGCATACAGCACTGACAGCGCTCGCTGCGTTGCAACCATCCAACATTCACCAGTTGCAACACCAGCATGGGCAAGTATTGCGATGTACTACTTACTATAAGCTTATAAGGAATAAGCTCTACACGGGAGAACAGTGTCTGATCTATATTTTCTTTTCCACTCATTTGCTAAATATAAAAATCGTTGTGTCTTCTTAATTGTTGTGAAGATATAAGGTTCTGGTAAATGATACAAAGGTGGTCTTTTACGCTCAGGTTTTGTCGTCAGTGACCAAGTGTATGATTTCCGTTATAAGACTTGTCAAGATTTGGAATTTGCAAAATGTACACAAATTTAAAAAATGTTCTTGTGACGTTCACAACAGCCGCCCAGGTTGAATTCTTCAACATGTCACAGGAAGTGGACAAATGTTGTTATTCCCCCCTTTCCTGTTGAAATTTTAAGGCATTTTAACATTTTAATAGGGCGAGATTTTCTAGACGTTCTTGTGTAGGCAGCATATATTCCTAAAATTCGCTAGAGATATACAGATTTCCTAACGATGTTTTCCTTCACCACAAAAGCCTGTGATCAATTTCAATAATCAATTAGACACAAGTTTTGATAGAAAAACTCATTGCGCCCGCGGTTCGAACCTATGATCGTCTCTAGATAGTCGCACGGTCTTACCGCTGGGCTATCACAGCTTAATTAGAGCGTAATTAGAGAGTAAAGTCAAATCAAACTAATCTTGATTCAAGTAAGCTTTTGCAAGCACTTTTGCACCGTCAAGGATCAATTAGATATAATGAGCTACCACTGGTACAAATTTTATTCATTTTTGCTCTTACTTTCAAAAAACTGATGGTTTACATATTGTTTTGTGTTTTTACTACCTACCTGTACCTACCTACCTATGGTTTGAATCCGTGACTCCTCGAAAGAGTCGGTCTTACCGCTGGACTGTCTCAGCTTGTCATATATAGGTTACAATAATTTGAGAAGTAACTAAAAAGTCAACTTCTGTAGGTATGAGCTGTGGTCCGATCCTACAGCGGTGACTATACTTCGCAAGCTGGTAGTTGTAGCGCGAGCGTGCGGTCGAGGGGGCGAAGCACTAAGTCGCCCTCTGGCACGACTCGCGGCCAGCACTCCACCAAAACCTGACTTACTAGGTAAATTAACTAACTATTTACTCCACCAAAACCTGACCTAATAGGTAACTTAACTAACTATTTACTTCACCAAAACCTGACCTACTAGGTAACTTAACTATTTACTCCATCAAAACCTGACTTAATAGGTAACTTAACTAGCTATTTACTCCACCAAAGCCTGACTACTAGGTAACTTAACTATTCACTCCACCAAGACCTGACTTACTACTTAACTTAACTAACTCAACTAATTAAATAAAAAACTGTAATCTTGAATAATGTACCGCGTAGTCAGCGAATATTGAATGTTTAATGTAATAGAAGCAACTTGTTAGCCAATCGCTAATAAATATGCAAACGTGTAACACGTATTATAATAAATTTATCTACATCTGCATTACTTTAATTTCGCTCCACATAAAAGACGTACTCAAATCAGAAAAATAGTTGAAACAGCAGTCCTGGCAAGCGTTACTGTTTCTTCAAAAATACCTGACTTCTAGAGCAATCAACCATTATGGTTTGTGCTTGAGTATTTCTTTGAAAAATTTGTATAAATTTTTTGAATTAAGTTACTTTTATACTAAGCGTGCGATATAGGTTTTTAAAGCAAAAATCTACAAAACTAGTTCTTTAAATCTGTCGTCGCATTCTTCAAGAATACCTGACTTCTAGAGCAATCAACCATGTTTATAGTTTGTGTTTGAGTATTTCCTTGAAAAATTTATTTGTAATTTTTTTTTTTTTAATTAGGTCACTTTTATACAAAGCGTGCGATATAGGTTTTTTAAAAGTAAAAACCTACTTTAAATCTGTCGTCGTATTCAATTTCAAAAAAAAATAATTTAATTTCAATAGCACCCTGCATTTGCTAGTGTTACTCTTTGGCTACATTAGCGGGCTACGGCTAATATTCCGGCTACAGCAATATATGTGGCCGGGTACATTGTTACAACGCGACGTGTTCGGGCGCAGACGATGTAGCATCGGGCCACTGTCGGTAAACTGGCGCGCATTAAAGAGATTTGTCGCGATAACATTCGCTTGAGTGGCTACTAGGCATGGACAGAATCACCAATCACTTAATGATCATGATATGAAAAACTTTTCATATAGCATCATCTGCTAAGTTGCATCTGCTCAGTTTTAGAGTAACTGCTACTGCTATACAAAATTATGGATAGGTATTCTATGAAAAAGTAAAATAATATAGTAATACGGAGACTAACTCACTGATATTGAGCAAAATTATTGTTAATACAAACAAAAAGAATACATTTGTTTGTATTCCAATAGCATTAGCAGTAGCAGGTATGATCACGTGATTAAAATCGATCATATCGTGGAACGAATATGATTCTTATATAGCAATCATACCCAAGCCTAGTGGCTACACCTACGACACTTCATTGTCGTCCAAACTTTGAAGTGGGACAGACGTGGTTTTGTTTACTTATACTATGTAGCGGAGCAATGAAAAAATGTTACAGTTCATTCGGACGCACAAAACTCAACGACGAATATTCGCCGTAGGCCGCTTTCCGAATCTTCGCCAACTAATGTAGACAATAACATCGTGGATGGCCTATACACGATGTTTTGCGCGCCAACGCGACACAAATTTTCGCGCGCTAATGTAGCCCCGGCGTTAGTGCTATTCTTAGTGAATATATATTCTTTGCAATGTGAATATATATTCTTTGCAAATATATATTCTTATATTCGTGAATATATATTCTTAGTGAATATATATTCTTTGCAATGTGCAGAGGAGTGCGCGTACGTGTGCGCGCAGACGCCGGCGCGCGTGTGGGACTCGCTGCCGCGGTACTGCCTCGCCGCGCCGCACGGACGCGCTTGGCCTTTATACGTGAGTAGAAAATTACGGCACTTGTGTCCCATAGATAAAACGTAGGATATCTATTGCTAAAGAACAAATGACACGCTTTCAGAATATTTGAAAAAAATCGGGCAATCCTTTATACGTGAGTAGGAAATTACGACAGCTATGTCCCAGAGATAAAACGTAGGATATTTATTGCTAAAGAACAGATGAAACGCCTCCAGAATATTTGAAAAAAATCGGGCAATCTTTTATACGTGAGTTGGAAATTACATTGTAGTTACATTATAGTGAGTAGGATATCTATTGCTTAAACCAGATGACACGCTTCCATAATATTTAAAAAAGTCAATCTATACTAATATATAAAGTTGAAGAGTTTGTTTGTTTGATTGTTTGAACGCGCTAATCTCAGGAACTACTGGACCGTTTTCAAAAATTCTGTAAGATAGTTCATTTATCGAAGAAGACTATAGAATACGATATAACATTACGCACAATACACAATATTACGAAAACGCCATAAGTTTCAACGTGACGCAACGCAATATGACCTGCGTTAGTTCTCGAATATACTAAGTAAATGTTCTTCTTTAGTTCGAATACGGTATTGAGCCCGAATCCTTGCGGTATATCCCAGAGCCTCCTTCGTACGCACAGTCCATCGCGCCGTCTGCTGACATGGACTCAATAAGGTAATTTCTTTTATAATTGTTACTACTATGCTACTATTTCTTACTACTACTTCTCACCACATTTCGCAATCGGCGTATCTTTTCGTCCCGTTCGTTTGACATTTTGGCTAAGCTCCTTAATATTATCCTTCAGTCTAGTGAGAATACTCAGGCCCGTCTTAAGCGCAACAGGCGCAAGCAGTGCTCTGGCGCCCCAAATCTCCCCCCCTCCACTTAGGTTACTACTACCATTACCATTACTCCATTTACTCCATTACCAAAAGGTTTTAGGGCGCATTGCACTCCCTGCGCCATGGGTCAAAACGGGTTTTAGAGTATTTCAACTGTCACATATTACACAAGTATTTATATTATTATATTACACACAGATTTTAGAAAAGTGTTTATATATTTTTTTATATATAATAAGGCTAGCGCCTGGCTACGATCTCGTATCCTATATAGTGTATTATATATGATCTCGCCTGATGGAAAGCGAATGATGTAGCCCAAGGTGGTCTGCGCTTGCCAGTGTAGTGCCTGTTCACTCTTTTTTTAGAGTTTACCAAATTTTAGGAGTCTGGATAATTTATACTTAGGTTAAATAAAACGCAAGTATGCGTTTACTCGCCTAATGACAAAGGTCACAGACTAAAACCGTTTACTTTTTATATCACCTACATTACACCGGGAAGATAAATGAAGGATGTACTTCTGTACTATGATGTACTTCGATGTACGCATGAGGAAAGATTTGTGTACTTGTAGTACTTGTAAGTAACGGCCTTTTACTATCCCACTGCTGAGAATAGGCCTCTTCTCTCCGTTTTTTTTTTTTGGAGAGAAGGATTGGAGCTAAGACTTACCACGCTGCTCCAATGCGGATTGGTAGGTTACACATATCCCCAGAATTCTCTAGAGATATGCAGGTTTCCTCACGATGTTATCCTTCACCGAAAAGCGTGTGATAAATTGCAATTATCAATTAGACACATAAGTTTTACTAGAAAACTCATTGGTGCCTGCCCGGGGTTTGAACCCTAGACCTCCTCGAAAGAGGCGCACAGTGTTACCGCTGGGCTATCACAGCTTTAAATACGTACTTGAATACAAATATACACCCAGGCTCAAAGGCCAACAAATTCATTTATAGAAAATGTTGGCCCTCGGCGGTAATCGAACCCGCGACCCGCGGAGCTGAAGGCAGGATCACTACCCACTCCAACAGGCCAGGCAAGCTTCTAGAATACTTGTAGTATACTTGTTTGATTTGTAAGACTTGATGTCCCAAGTGTCACATCTGTAGATATATGTACCTGGGCGGAGGTCGTCGCGCCGCCCGCTGGCGCAAGTGCGGCAGGTGCGGCGCGCGCGCTCTCCCCGCGGCCTACCCCGCCAAGCATCCGCTGCAGCGGGCGTACGATGGACGATTCCTTGCCGCTTGCAGGTATTGCTTAATACATTGGTCTAGTGTACTTTATTTTAAATGAAAAAGCGGACTGTAAATTTGCTGGGTTTATTTGGTAAGGTAATTAAAAAAAAAAAAAATTTTAAAATAAAAAAAATAAAAAAATAGACTTTAAGGTACCAAGGTGTTCCTACCAAGAAAAGCCTGCAAGAAACTCGGCGGTTGCGCTTTTCAAAATATAATTCTTGTTACTAGTTAATAAATAAATATATGGGACACTTACACACACGGTCGTCCGTCCCCAAAGTAAGTAACTTAATACTTGTGTTATGAGTGAGAGACAACTGGTGAATATATACTTATATATTTTTTAAATACAAATAAACACCCAGGCTCAAAGACCAACAAATTCATTTATAGAAAATGTTGGCCCTCGGCGGGAATCGAACCCGCGACCCGCGGAGCTGAAGGCAGGGTCACTACCCACTGCTCCAACGGGCCAGTCAAAGTTACATTAGTCATTACTGTCTTGTACAGGGTCGAAGAGTAGATACGTCCAGGCATTTTTATCATCTAAGTATTCCTCAATAGTATAGTAGACTTTCTGTTATAGCATTTTATTAATAGGTATGTTAATAGAGAAAAGTATGGTCATGTAATGTATCAGTAAAACCTATAACAAAATAGGTGTTGATTCTTTCTAATAACAAACATTACATTACTGTTCATAATACATTGAAAAGTAACCATTGTATATGCCTGCATATTAACGTATTTTTTTTTTGTTTTTAGATGTGGTGGTAAATGGACACTTGTCTCCAATATATAAATTTGTTAATACTACTTGTTATTGTAAATATTAAACATTTTTTAAGGTATTTTTTTTTACTCTTTTACAAATCCCATGGATTCTCTAAATCAGATTTCCTCACGGTGTCGTATTTCACGGAAAACAATGTCGAACATTATTTAAACAATTTTTTCAAATCAATAAATAAGAGGCAAATTTTTCAAAAGTCTTCTTCAACTTTACACAAATTGACGGCCACAATGTTTTTCTATATAATTGACCCAACTATTTAAAGAAGGTTGTATTTGAAACATGTTGTAACAAATTAACATGACTAAATGTGTTTCTAAAAATGTTTCTGACTAAAACTGTAGGAAAATATGATATGATACTATAGTAGGTATAGCTTATAGTATGGTTAAAATAAAATGAAAAAACAATTGAAGCAACACCAAACTTTATTGTAGTTAAGAGCAGAAAAACGTTTAGCAAAATGAAATTGTTACATCATTTATTTTATGAAATGACTATATATAACTAATAAGGGAGCAAATTTGACATTTCTCTATGACTATGTCAATAATCTAGGTACACGTTAATTATATTTAAAGTAAAACCAAGACTGACTAAACATAAAAATATAACAGGTGAACTTCGATGCCTCGATGGTCGGACATTATAATTTTATTTAGTTGGTCTTGGTTGAACAGAACTCCATTCCTTTACTCCAATAGTCTTTTCTAACTTGAACAGTGCGATCTGGGACGGGTTGAACTCACACCATTCAACTTAAAAGAAACTGGGCGAGTGCAGAGTCCTCGTCATTGCCGCTGAGCAATCAAACGACGACACTGTACGGGTAGAATTGTTACAACCTCTATACTTTGCATTAAAATAATGCCCATTTTCACAGGCAAGGGATCCTAACTTCGCAATCTTTTATTCCAGTGATAATCACCCTAACACCTAGTTCTCGGCTTCCCTGCAAAGTTTTCCATCATGTAATAAAAAGAAAACCTATACGACCACTGGTAGAATATGAAATAAAAGTTAATCAGCAATCCAGCCGCCGCCGAAGCGAACGGGTCACCTGCGAGTGCCAACCCTTGCACTTTGTACGAACAGCAGAGTTACAAAGCAAAGGTCGGGCAGTTCGTCAACAAGACTGTACCAGCTGTAATACTTTTCCGTTTAATGCTCAGCATGTTAGAAAAACCCTCAACACACCGGACAACGAAAAATCAAATTAAACTATAGCAACTGCAAGTAAAACAAAATCTGCTGCTATCCTTCGAAAACTTTACAATATAATATATTAAAAGCTAACTTCTTGGGTAAGTAATTCATTTCATTATTTCATATTAATGCAAAAACATGCCTAAATAATGCTGAATATTAAACTGGAAATTTATAGTCCACACTTTTTTTGTATTTTTTTTTTATATTTTATATTTTTTTTTTTACTTTTTTATATATTTTTTTATTATTTATTGAGTAATTTCCACGCTGGGAAAATTACACTAATTCTATGCAAAGTATAGCTTGTATTTATAATATGACCACTCCATACTTTGTTTCTTTTAGATTACGGGCTATGCTATTTACTCTCGCACATTGGCAGTAATAATACAAGTTGTATGTTCATATGCTTTTTTGCTTATATAGACATCAGAAAATTCATTAATTCTCAATAATATAGTTAAAATAAATAAGTTGTTGATCACTGAACGATCGTTTTCGTCAACCTATAACACAGTATTTTTGTACAAACAGTACCATTAATATAAAATTTGGTCTAGAAGACTAAATTTTTAAGACAAGTATTAATAATGTTTAATATTCCAAATGAAATTACTTAAGTTTCAAAAATCTGACTAGTCAAGTTAAAATCCTTGTGTCTTAATCAATTATTCAACAAAATCAATATGTTCAAATTGTCAACCTCGTAACAAATAATATAAAAATATATTTAAGTTCATATATAAAAATAATAACTGGGTATTACCGAAAAAATTTTTTTTTACAAAAACTAATTTAGAGGGTTATGTTTATAACTCAGGATTTTTGTTGTACAAATTAGGAATGGGAAAATTTTTCAAATATTTTTACAACTTAATACAACTTGAATATCACTCGTAAATCACTCTGCCAGTGTCACATAAAATGGCAAACATCCATTACTCGTGAATGGAATTTAGAATTTGCCTCAAAGAGAATACACCAAATAAACTACCTTGAAATTACTAATGATATGGATTCCACGAGCACCCTGAGTTATGCTGAGCTTTTGTAAAATTTTTATTAATAGATATATGGAAATTATATATATGACGAATTTGGCTGAAGTTTGTACAGTGGGTAAGCAATAATTGTTGTTAATACCATCAAATCTTTTGCTTAAATGTATTAAAATAAATTATGCTATCAATATTCAACAAATTACTATCATTAGGTATCAATAACAAATCTGTAATAAAAAAATTACAGGTTTTGTATAATTCTCTTAAATTAATATTAGATTGTGATAGAATCAGTCTTAGCAATTGCATAAATAAAAAAAGTATAAACATAAAATTTTCAACTTCAAATTTGTAAAATTCAAATTAACATCAACTCTTAGCTTGTCATAACTAGGATATAAGTAAACTGATAAAAAGAAAGCTAACTCCATACTAGCAAATCAAAAGCAATAGATTACAAACACTGCAAATATGCCAGATAGACAGCATAGCCCGAAGTGCTGCAGCACATTGGCAATAATTGCCATTCAAATGTATAGTGGTAATAAAGTATTAGTACAGACCCAAGACCTGGCGACACCAATCACAAGCCGTCGTGCATCTACGCCGTCGACTAAAACCATTTGTGAAAGTAATTCATTGGAACTAATAGGTGGCCATATATTTTACACTTATATTGCATAGGTCGACACTTGGCGTTAATAATTGATGTCGCGAGATTTGGAGATGTTTCACTTTTTTGTCATTATTTTGAGATACTCAAGTGCATTCTGGGCAGCCGAAGCCTGAGCGTCGTTGCTGGTGAGACCGTTCCCATAGCAGACGGCTACGGGCAGCGTTGAGAGTTGCACGAGACACTGGCTGCGTCCGCTCATAGACTTCTCCTCAATATCCACATATGTCACCTCAAACGACTGCTCTGAAGCAATCTCTTGCAAGAATTGAACAAAATTGAAATCCTTGTTGTTTAATGGAGTTACCTGAAAATTCATTTTATTTTGTCATTCTTTATTCAATTTTAGGTACACTAATAAATGTGCAAATTTCTGTTATTTTAACCATTATGAACATTTATCGGTTTTAAAAAATTTCATGCATTTTTTTTAAATCCATTATTATCAATCAAATCCATCAATTAATAATACCCATACTATACATAAATTATTATATAAAATTTTAGTTAGATAGAACCATTTGCATCAGTATTTATAATTTATATTATTACCCATATATAATAGTGAATCAGTAGAATATATAAAAATATGTTTGTTAACAAGCAAGGAATAAATAACAATTACTTAAAATTTATCTTTAAACCAAACTTTGCACAACACAGTGATTGTAAACTGTATAGATCTAGTGACTTGAAATTTTATACAATAAAACCAATTTGAACTTTTTAATTTAACAACTCTCATGTGAATAGTGGCTTACTTGAAAATCATAGTAAATATAAAAAAGAAACAACAAATCTCTGTTAACTAATCGAGTACAACGACACTGCATACAAATATAGTAAGACTAACTAAATTGTGTAAAGCTTGATTTATTTTAAAACATGTATAGCATGTTTTATATTATTTACTATGGTTTGGAATCTTGTCCATTGTGGCAGTTGGCATTGTAGTGGCATCTCATGTCACTATTTCTTAAAACAACTATCATGCATTATGTTATCCCACAGAGCAAAGGCACACCAACACATACATGCATATAAATTCAAACCATACCTGCAACTTGGCCAGGTTGGGGCCGACAGACTGTTTGAGGTGTTTGTGAAACTGCGACACCTTGTGGCTGTGACTTGTAGTGAGTGTGGAGATTTTACTATCTTTCAGGTCAGCGTAACGGGCAGCCACTCCACCCTAGAACATAGCACCGTCGTCACACAGCAGTTCAAGCCTGGCTACTTTACCCTTCTGTTGATAGTAATAGTGGACGACTGAAAGATAGTAAAACACCTGGCCAAGTGCTATCGACCTCTCAGTAGAATGACACAAAAGAGCCACCTAACAAACACATGTTAGACAATTTGGAATACAGATTAACAGTAAAAAGTCTGTGTTGTTGAGAAAAACAGAGAAACACTATAGTGACGAAGAAAACTATGTTATGAACTAAAATGAAAACTATGTTATTCTTATTAACGATTGCACTCAAATCTATATCATGAATGCAATATCAATATTTTTCTTTGTTATCCACATATCTTAAATTCTTATTGCCCTAAAATTATATATATTCCACAAACAGTTAGTTCCCAACATAGGAATGGTAAAGAAATTCCTTTTATAAATATTTTATCCATAGGACCTCTTCAGATAAACACACATCATCATCAAACATTATCATTTCATAATTTTTGTATTAATATAAGTAATGTATATAATCAAATCAGAAATAAGTAAATAATAAAGCCTCAAATTTTGAGGCACATAAAATGATTTATTGAATTAATCATTCAATTTTATCTAATTTATAACAATTTCATTTAAATTTCTTATATATTATTATAGTTGGTTTAAAATAAACTTATATACTGTCAAGAACATGATAAGGTTGATTATTCAAAAATTATTAAAAAGAAAACTCCTATTAAGAGTGTGAAATAAAATTTTGTGTATTTTACTCTTAACTTAAATTGTAATATATTGATGTTCTTTTAATCATATTAAGTAGTCAAATCAGAAAAGGTACGGAATATATGTCTTACATTAGTATATTATCAATTATTGGTATTTTATTGGTATTATCAATTATTGGTATTTTATTATTATTGGTATTTTATCAAAAATACTATATATCGCCCTATCTCAGTGGTCGGCAAAGTGAGGCTCCAGAGCCGCATGTGGCTCTTTGGCTCCTTAAGTGCGGCTCTGGCCTAAATATCTACGGAAGGCGCAATTATATTTTCAAATTTAAAAAAAACTTACTTTCCAAAGAGATGCAAACCCATTGTTCGCATTAATAAATATTTATTAAGTATGTAGTTTAGTTTTATTTTGTGTACTACTTATTTATTGTAATAAACGTTTACTAAACAAGCAGATAGACCATTTTAAAAAAAATTGTTGTAATGTTCATATTTGGCTCGTTGGCTAATAAGTTTACCGACTACTGTCCTATCTGATGAATAAAGTTACACATCCTATGTAGAAAAGCATGGGAAATGTGACTTTATTCTTCAGATAGGGTGATATATCAAAACAATAATATATCATATATTCCATAAATATATACATCCATAATATTTAATTATTACTTGATTACAAACTTCACTAAGGTATACTATACTAAGATTTACTAATTAATTAATAATCACCTCTTCCTCAGGGACAAAAGATTCTGGAGGATTGTCCTGAAGTGCCTGCCACATTTTGTAAGCTGCCTGACGTTTTGCAAGCTTCTTAGATTTGCCAGTTCCCACCTCGCGACGCTTGAGCAAAGTGCACACAATTGTGAATTGACGCTCATGTGGTAGACCTGGAATCAAAATATATTTTTTAAATAGTTTATAGAATTAGGCGTTACTTTGCAGAGGTGCATAATACAAAAGTAATGAAAATATTATTTCTATAATCTGCGATAAAAGAATGCTAAATGTACAGTGTAGTATCTGTTCTCATAACTGATACATACAGTATTTGTAAAAACTCATACACTACTCGCCACTAATAACAACAATACACAAGCACTGCATACATTTATCAGCACAATCTCAAAAATGGTTTTGCCCCATCGACCCAACATATTCATGTCTGGTGATATGCACTTCGAAATCTTTCTAGTGAATGTAGCAATTTAACCTAAGATGTAAAACTTGAAAAGAAATATATCGCACTTACACTACTAAGTTTTGATTTCTAAGATAACTATGTTTTCAATAACAAATACATGTAGCCAAATCCAAATGGCAGAAACATAATAATATAATTTACAAATTATACAATTGATGACATTATATAATTGAAATTAATAACTAAGTTAAAAACTTACGTCTTGTGACATTGTCATCATTTTCTGCATGATATGAAGGTGGAGGCCAAAAGCGAGACATGCAGAGTTCTTGCAGCCACCCAACTGGATTACCCATCAGCTTATCTTCAAATGATGATACAACAGTTCCACTGCAATTATAATCAGTAAAACAAGGGTCTAAATAGGTATTATAAAAATCTATAGAAGAAAAATTAAGATTTTTAAAAAATATTTTTAAATATTCAACAAAAATGAAAAAAATTCTATAAATTTATTTAAAACAAAAATATTTTTTCATGTACATGATTTATTCATATACATTTATATTTTGCAGTATTAAATATATGACCTCTAAAATCAGGTGTTATATTGCAAAGGTCCATAATACAAAGGTAATAATCATATTATCCTATTAATATTATAAATGCGAAGTTGTGAGTATCGATGTATGTTTGTTACTCTTTCACAGCAAAACCCCTGAACCAATATCAATAAAATTTGGCACAATTATTCCTAATTATTCCTTATTATAATCCGGTGTGGATTAACATAAAGGCTACAAAAATCCTGTTAATTCTACAGGAACAGGATGACATTAAAAAGCGCCATATATTATCACACGACGACAGTCCTCGCAAACGAAAGAGCAGGTAAAATCTAGTTTTGCTATAATCCAAGGATATGAATGTATAAATATACTAGTTAAAAGTAAAAAGTAACATATTTACGTTTCTGGTACAGTTCCATTAGTAGCCTGGTCTGGAGGGGTAGCTCCGGTCAATTTGTCAAGCAATGCTTTTGCTGCAGAATGCTTTGCTTCTTTCTTAGAACGGCCCGTACCCATTGCTAAAACAAAATTTAATTTTTTTAATTATCTCTTTCACTTCGTTACATTTAGTTATTTCATAGAAATCTTTGTGTCTATGTCATTTAGAAGAAAACAAATAATAAAAATATATAGTTATTTTTTAAGAATAACAGAAGATCCACTGTTCATAGCAAATCCAATGTAAATAGAAGATTAAATGTACCCAGCAGGTTAGGGAACAAGTTTTTTATAAAGTTGTTAGTAGTAGACTAAACAAAACTCAAATACATAGGGTTGGATTGAAGTTAGGAGCCTAATATTCACCTATATGGACCTCATTGTTACAAATATATTTATAGTATTTTCAAAATTATTGATATGTCAGAAAAATTGCCAATGTCAGAACTTAAAAAAAAACCAAGATGGTAGATTAAAACATAATAATTATAATAAGTCTCACATTTACAAACAAGTGGTTTTGGTTTAATTCTGAGTGTATTATAATCAATATTTTTAAGATTTTACGAACATTTTTATTAGCTGAATCAGGTTAGTTAGTATTTAAATGCTCATAATAAAATTTGAGCAATATTTACTTACCTACTAAGTCAGCAACAGTTACCCGATAGCGGAATGTGGGCTCATGTATCATCCCTTCAATCTGGACTAGTTCATATTTAGGAACAGTTCCTCTTCTCGCCAAAAGCTCTTGTAAAACAGACACTGGAGTCTTCATTGGTAATGATTCCATTTCCTAAAGTAGCATGATTGACATATTTCACTTAGTTTCATTTATTAAACAGAACAAATAACATCCAACATTGAAACACCTATGATTATTTAAAAAAGCAAGACAATAAATAAATTAAACAATACATCACAATAGACAGCCAACAAAAATGATAAATAAGATGAACACTAAAAATAAATTTCATACATCCTCTAAATTATTCAAGTGTATTAAATAAATGCTCTCTTAGTGTGATAATCACCACAAAAAGAACTAATATTTCTAATATTTTATGAAAACATGACAGTAATTTATATTCCTTAAAAATTCAATTTCATGTTCTGAATTACAAATTAATGTGGTAAATAAAAACATCCATACTACTATAAATACAAAGATTTGTCTGTATGTGTGTTACACTCACACTACTACTCTAGCTAAGCTGCCAAACTAATATTAATAAAAATTGGAACAATTAAAGCGTCATCGTGCTATTAACTAAAAATTCCCTTGTTCTTTTGGGAACAAGATAAACACATATTGCATGAGTGAGGGTACATTAAACACTTAGGTTGACGCGAACGAAGTTGCAGGTACAACAATTAGTTATATAAATAGGCTTACCATAATCATAAAACCACAAACCAGGCAGGAGTCGGAGTTAGGGGAAAGCAAAAACAAAGTACACAAATTTCTATAATTAGAAAAAGTAAAATATAAAAAATATTTATTGTACTAATTATCATAACTACAATATATGCAGATTTCATGTAATAATTGTAAAGATACCAGTTATACTTCTCACTGAAGTAACCCATTGCCAATAGTCATGTCAACATTTGACAGAATAACCAGAAAAAATTACTACAGTCCAGGATACCAGAATAAATCTGTAAAACTGGGATAATTATCCCAGTTGAAGCAGGACATATGGTAAGCCTATATATAAAATTACTCATCAAAATATTTCTATTAAAAAATAAAACTGACTATTAAGAAAATGCTGTGTACTTAATAGCTTAAGTTTTTATCTTGCAATCATCCCAACAAGCTCATCTCATTTGAACATGGTTAATTTGCAATAATTATGTTGCTCAACTTTAAAATACTGACCATGATAGATGCCAAAATATAAACTAGAAAACAGCTTTGCATTGAGCGACTGAATAAATAAATAATAAAATCAAATAATTAAATAAATTGCAAACTCTATATAACGCCCCTCAAGGGACTGTGCATATTTTGACGTTATAGAGAGTTGTCATTAAATGGAGAGAAGAAAAATCTGTATTATAAAAAGAAAAAGTTTATTTCAGACTAGTATTAGTAATTACATAAAAAACAATTTTTATTTGATTGCTATTGCATAAAGCCTGTTATTTTTGTCTGACATCTTTTGCTGCAGCAGTAAATTTGTTGTATTTTTTAAAATATTCTATTCATATTTTGTGATATTGAGACATCTAGGTCAAACAAAAGAATGGATTTCTTAGAAACAGTCAAGTTTATTAAGGACTAGGATAATAAGGTGACAAAAGAATGTACACAGCTGAATAGTTTTAACTAATTTTCGCAACTTAGAAAGTACTTTATATTATTAAATAGCTGTTGTTATTGAGAGTGGGTGTAATGCTATATAGAGTGTATCATATGGGAAACAAGCTAAACCAACCAAAGCCAAGTGATATCGACGCTTTAGGGAGTTAGTCGTTAAATCAAGTGACGTTACATGGAGTTTACACTGTATATAAAAAATACATATTAGTCGTAAACTTACCCTTTTAGCAGCTTCATCTAATGGTAGACGTTCTAAGTTGTTTGGGGGCTTAGGTCTGTTCTGAAAGCGGCGACGAGCACCATGAGGAGGATGTTCGCCATCAGGTCCAGCCCCGTGAACTGGCATGCCATGTACAATACCTGGCACCCCACCATGGACCACACCTGGGTGCGGAGGGTGTACCACGCCGCCATCCATCTATGTATAAAATATCGGTAAAGTTTTTATAAGGTTAAATGAGTATCGGAGCCCACGTGTAAATAATATTCTAACCAATCTTGAATAAGACTTGTGAGATCGCAATTATTTTTGTGACTCAAATATTAAAACCAGGATATAATATTATTTACGATAATTAAGTATTATCACGCCAATTTCCGCTAATTTCATAGATATATATATATCAAAAATCAATTATACCGGCTAAAAAGTTTTTTATGCACCTGTTTTGTTCTGGTAAACAACTTTATTTACATATGCTCAAATAGCAAGTAAAATTTAGTAGAACCTGTCTTATTTGTAAACTTTGATGAGGTTTTTAACCAATATTCAGACATGTGATTTTCAAGTATGACATGGCGACCGGCCATTATCCATTACTCTTCCTCAAGATGGCTACAAGTATGCCGGTATCGATGCCATCTAATTTTTGTACTAACAGTAAATATAAACGACAAATAGTTTTAATGTTACGTGAATTGGTTATCTCTGCGACCAAAAAATAAAAGATCAATCTTCAGCACTGTTAAATATGAAAGCAACTTACCATTTTATGTAATCTATCCACAGTTGCGACTTTATGGAAACCTATATATTTAAATAATTATTGAAATGTATATCCTTTTATTCAAATTAACTAAAAGGTTAAAAAATCAGCAAAAGAAAGCCTAACTTAATCCGGTAACAAAATGGTTTTTATCGAAATTGCCAGCTGCAATCGAGTTTTTTTTTCTATCTATTTTACTAGTTACTGGCAACATATTTATTTAAAACTAAACAATTACACTCTATAAAGTGTATGTAGTAATAGTTAATATTCATTTTATTAGGAATATTTATTATTTTAAGTAAAACCATTTTTTTAAAGTATTCTAGTGGAAAACCTTATGCTTCAGTATGTTGGTGCCAGTGTTACTAACCCTTCTGTTAACACTAGATTTGCTGTTTTCACATTAATGCCACGGTTTCCTATTTTTTTCCCAATTTTTACTGTTTTTCAAATTTATTTGGTTTTTTCTTGTTCAGCGCCACCTATTACACTATGCAAATATTTTCTGATAACCACTATATTTCAGACCGAGTCTTGTCAGAAGTATTGGATGAAACCGCAGAAAGGCAGATAAATGAATAATTTAACAAAAAATAATTATGATTTTTAATGGATCTTTAGAATGAAAGTGGAAAATTAATTTACTTAATTTTTTATATATTTTAATCAATATAATAACATATTATTATTCCTGGTTAACAATAAAAGTAGATGCTATTGGTATAGCATCTACTTTTATTGTTAAAATGAATATAATTGAAAAAAGGCAGTTTCATAGTCATATTGGTATATGACTATGAAACTGCCTTTTTTCTTCACTTACTGTTTTTTTATGGGTGAGTTGCTGATTTTTACTTTCTTGGGGCTAGCAGCACTGGTTGATACGATACACCTAAAATTGCCACAGCAAAAAAATCAAATCTAGTCTAGGAATAGGAATAGGAAGATATTTAGTAATAGGTAGTTAAAACAAAACTTTAATGACGGTAAATATAAATCATTTGAAGTGTTTACTCCTAACATTCATAATGCGATTGTCCTCAAATAAAATGTTGTTATATTGTATAATTACTCTATTCTAATCTTGGATTAAGAAAAAACTCGGTTTACCCTCAGATCTAAAACAAAAAGAACGACGGAATCCCCAGAACCCGTAAAACCTAAGTTAGGTTAAACTAGTTTGTTTAAACTACTAGTTGGGAGTTAATGTTCACTATACACTCAAAGATTTGTTATTGTTATCACTAATAATTCGTGTTTGTAAAAAAATAAAACTCAATAATGACGAATTTTATTAATTAATTTAATTAATTTTCCCCTAAAAGTAGGGAAGGATTTTGATTTTTATCTGAGGGTTCTTTGGATTGGATATTTACTGTATCATACTTTGATATGTATATGTACATATTTGTTGTGGTACTTACTATACATTTTTTTGCTTATATGATAAATATTAAATAATAATGCAATCTATTTATTAAGAAGCAATTTATTATTAACAATAATTACAATACACCTAAAATAATTTTTTAAATATGTTTATTTAAACTATAATTAATTTTCGTTACAATAAATAATTTTCTCGCCTTTTTGACGATAATGTTTTTGATAACGGCATCAAAAACGATCTATTGACAGAAAAGTCAGAGATGAAAATCAAAGATTACAGTGTACATAATGAAATAGATGGGTAACTCGCAGTCGTTTTTTGTGATCCGTAATAGCGCCATCTAGAGATCAGTTTCTGTACTAAAAAGGTCAAAAGGGTCATATATATCTATATATACTATATATATATAATATTTTTGCAGTAGGGCGGGGTATAAATACAAAAGAAATGAAAAAACAAAATTATTGAAAAGTTATCTATTTTGTATAAATAATACAGTCGTTTTAACAATAAATTACTTTTGATTTGAATATAACGAAAATTACAATTACTTTAGTATTGCAGGCTTATAAATATATATGCGAAAAGCTAACTTTATAATATAAAGCTCATTATATTATTTATGTACAAAATAAACAAGTAATATCTACAAATTATAAATTTAAGTTATAAATACAAATCAAGCCATTATAAATATAAAATAAATATATGGGACACTTACACACACGGTCGTCCGTCCCCAATGTAAGTAAACTTAATTTTAATACTTGTGTTATGGGTGACAGACAACTGGTGAATATATGCCTATATAATTTTAAATACAAATATACACCCTGGCTCAAATACCAACAACTTCATTTATAGAAAATGTTTGCCCTCGGCGGAAATCGAACCTGCGACCCACGGAGCCAACGGGCCAGTCCAGTTAATAATAAAGTATGTACTTTAAACATTAACAAAAGAACGTCATACGTAAATTATCTGATATTATATCGTTTATTAAACCTAGAAGCAATGATGCATATAGAAAAGTCTTGGCTTTACTACTTGCCTTGTGTATTAAATAACTCACCAAAACAACATTAACAAATCGAACAAATTAAAATGAAATGGAAAATTTTTAAGGAAATAAAAACGGATATATGTAAACATGTTTGCGCCAAAACACGTCGGTTTCTGAACACGTAATCTGCTTCCAAATTATTATATTTACGGACCTCCAATCCTCCGTACCCAAGTTTGGAATAAATCCATATTCTTAGAGGATCTGCAACAATTATTTTAAGCAGATATAAATTAATACTATTCGATAATCTAAGTATAAACGTCATTGCCATAGACGCGGCAGGAGTTTTGATTAATTTAATAATAAGCATTCACCTTTACCAAAGACTGTTGGACAAAAAACATTTTGCGACATTTTTTTCTACGTAACATACAAAAACTAATAATATTCAAATCAAAGTCCATATATTACATATATTCATCGTAATTTTTCAAATTTAACAGATATCTGTCAAGCACTCATTATAGTGTATTATCTATGGTCAAAGACAAGTTTAGCTATAGTTTTTTTATGTAGAAAAATTATTCTATTTAAATTATATAAAATATTACTTATTCTTGTTAAATTATTTAATTAAAACAACATAACATTAAAAAAATAATTACAAATATAAAATTTATAAATTTTTATTTTTTTAATATGTTAACACTACACTCTTTAATTAAAAATATGTAAACACTGTTGCATAGTTTCAAAAACTGAACTCTTGATGTCGCTGAAAATCGAATCAGGACCTTTAGTTCTAAGATAACATACCATGATGAAAATCATATCGATGATCACAAATATTTTTTGACCATAGTTACTGGCAGCTTTAATAAAATTTATAATGCAATTAACGTCATAGATTATACACTATATAGGATAATTAACGTAGCCAATTAAAAATTTCTTACAATGTGTAGCCCCCGCAAGATCGGGCCAATGTTTCAAAAGCGCTATTTGTGTATAATATTAATACATTATATTATTATATTTATTATTATTATAATATAAATATAATATAATTATAATTATATTTATAGTCTTTTATCGAACTGAACCAAAATTATTAAGTACATCGTAGCTGAAGCAATCATCTGAAAATAATAAAATAAACAATGTCAAAAGTAATGATCTGAAAAATATAAATAACTTATATGATTTTCATTCGATATAAATAGAACTTACATTGTAAATAAGTGTCGCATCAACAGGAAAATACTCATAAACGGTCATTTCAATTCGTTGGTAAGACATTAGCGACGAAAAATGTTGAATCTGGAAATAATACATGTTAACAAAGTAAAAAAACAATTGATGACTTGATAAATCAATTCTTAATAATCATCGTTATTAGTATTGGCGGGGTTTCCTTTTTTATCTTTATCTTGTTAATAATATTTATACACTGTTGATAGAGAGTAAATCCCAGAAAAACTAACGATGAATATATTTTGAAAATTTGACAATGAAATCTTTAAGCTATTCAATATGATATAATAGGGATAAATAGATTAAACTAATTATTGATGTACCTCCAACAGCCACCTCAGGTCATGTTTTTCTGTCGGTATATTGTGCAAAGTTTGACCAACTTTCAGCGCCTGTAAAGGAGTAGGTGCATGTCATTTCAGATGAACATATAGTCGGGTGCACAAAATAGCGACGGCCTTACCGCAAGTTTTAGTAAGCTCCCAGCATAACCTAGTGAATAAATTTTTAAAATTTGATAAACAATCCAAATCGAGCAATTCACGATTTCGTGTGTACTGAGAATTCCGTCTACAACCACACCATGGTAGATAATATGTGCCTCGCTAACCATTGCATGGAAACACTGTATCGTGGCAGCTAAAATTGGTCCTTGGAACGCCTCGTTTATATACGTCTTGATTTCAAATACTTTAACATATACTAACTCCATTTTTCGTAATGTAATCAATTGTTTCGGTTTCACTCTCACTAAACCATCAGATTGACTGTTTACATCTCGAACAAATTCAGAACAATGTTCGTTTATATTATTTAATATTGCAATAACCATCATAACAAATACGTAGTACAAAGCTATAGTGATGAACTCTATCATTTGTGGTAAGTTAAAGGTCAACGCAACGAGTATTATTTTCCACAAACTGTTATCCCGGCTAAAATTGATAACGATTTGCAAGATTAGAACTGTAAAAAGACTGCCCATACAAACAACGTTTACTTGAAATCGAAGACTGTTGAGTATGTTTTGATTTCTTTTAGAAGGTGGAAGCTCATACCACGTGCTCGTTATGATATTTAATATTTTAATATAAAAACCACGATTCCGAAAAGTTGATATGTAGGCAACGGCACAGAATATTACTAAAGTGATCAGTTCCATTACGTAATTCATTTGTGTCATAATGACTTCGGTCATCGATGAATTTTCACTTGACAGAAACACATTTTGGATATGTAGCGCTAGAAATGCAAGTATAATTAATACGATCGATATTCCACATAAAGAATTAACGTAAACAGAGTTACGAATTATTTTGAATTTATTTGTATTTCTTTGGTATTCAAGTCTGTAAGGGAATAAGCCGAGGAATGACGTAATAAAATATATTGGCTTAATCATATCTTCAATGAGGAGCACTCTATTTCCTCGCGGCTTATTCTTAAAGCAATTTCTGGCGAGACCGAACATTTCATGCATGTTGAATAACTGAAATCTGCTTGATTACTGAGACACCTCACATGTTATAACAAAATACAGTTTAAAATTCCATCAACGATTGGTTTTGCAGGTACATTAACGTATTACTACGTTTTGTATAAAAACGTTGCCCGTGTTAGGTAATGAAAAATTCACACTAACAGTTAGTTATAAATATAGGTGCAATACTGTATTTAAGTTCATGTTTTCACATTTTGTTGATGTAACTCTTAGCATAGCGTGATTTGCTTATAATTGCTCCATGGATAATAAATGTTTTTTTTAATTGACCATATGCGGTTAGACCTAATGGTTTTTATAAACGAAAGGATAGTACTTCTTCATTCGTGTAATTTTATGGTAACACGCTTGCAGTTTTACATATACTTCATAGTAGTTTTATATGTAAGGTAGAAAAAAGTTGATGTAATGATTTTTATGGCTATGGCTATACTTAGATTTTTAAACGTTACATTTAAGAAATTCTTACTTTGATATTTCTTGCAATCAGTTGCACATATTTGGCATTTGAATTGATTTGTAAAAGCAAGTGGACGATTTTATTATAATCTGAGTAAAAGAGGAAAATTTCTATATTATAGTATATATTATAATAATAACTTATTATTTAGGTACCTTATTTTGTTATGTACTTGTATAAAATTATTTTTATTATATTTTATTCATACTTATTTTTATTTCTGTCACGAGAGCATGTCATATGTTATCATCTGCCATGTCATGTACTGACTTCAAAAATTTTAGCAATAAAATATCATAAATCATAAAAAAATGGAATAATAAAAAAAAAATAACCAAGATGATTTCGAAGTTTTTATGGCAATATGGCTTACAGCCCTCACGTTTATTCTCAAATCGTTTTCTCTCAGCCAACTCAAGAATGTATAAATTTCCAATATTTTCCAATAGTAATTTGAACATTCGCTATAGCACTTGCCCTGCTGGTATGAAAGTTACTATTTGTGGTGCCGCCGGCTGCACGGGTAAGTTTCTTTTATTCATCATCATCTTCCTGCCCTTATCCCACTCTAAGTGGGGTCGGCACAACATGTTATAAACATGCTGTCACATAATTTGGCTTCGTTTTTACGATCGGCCGCCTGCCTGACGTCAACTTACCTCTGTAGTATATTACGACACCTCGGTAAGAAAGAGGGTGGTCTATTCTACTAAACCGGATACCACACGGTGGGTCAACTTACCTTAGTCGCCTTTTACGACATCTCGGTAAGAAATGAGGTTGGTCTATTCTACTCAGCCGTAAACCACACGGCGGGTCGACTTACCTTAGTCGCCTTTTACGACACCTCGGTAAGAAATGTGGGTGGTACTATTCTATTCAGCCGGATTCACTATTACAAACTCAACAATCGTTTCGTATTTTTACAATTCCTGCATGTATCAGGTATGAAAACGGATTGTCTACACTACATTATATTTTCTACTTCATCGCGGGTTATAGCAAAATAATGTTATTGTTACTTTTGTATTACGGATCTGCGCAAAGTAACGCCAAATTCTATAAATTATTTTAAATTTTTCCATTTAACCATGAGTACGATTTCAGTACAAATATAAAAGTATCCAATGTCATTCTCCAGTCTTATTATAACCATCTCCGTAAAACATCACATCAATCCATTACTCCGTTCGAGTCGAAAAAGGGACAAACAAAAAATCAATCTTAATATAATATTACTTAATTTAGTGTTAACGTCTCCAGGTTAACTTAAATTATACCCTGTCCCGTTGGCACAGTGGGTAGTGACCCTGCCTTCTAATCCGCGGGTCGCGGTTTAGATTCCCGCCGACGTTCAACATTTTTTTTAAACTGAATTTGTTGGTATTTTAGCCTGGGTGTATATTTGTATTTAAGTATGTATTTAAAAAATATATAAGTATATATTCACCAGCTCTCTACAAATTTTAAGTTACTTATTTTGGGGGCGGACGACCGTATGTGTTCCATATACTTATTATTATTTATTATCCGAGATAAAATAACCTTTCATTTCAGGTCAACCTTTAGCGTTACTTTTAAAGCAATGTCCTTTACTGGACGAGATAGCTTTGTACGACATCTGCGCCACTTGCGGTTATGGTATGGAACTGAGTCACGTGGACACAAAGTGTAAGGTGTCGTCGTATTCTGGACGTCACATGCTTTGCGATGCTCTTAAGGTTATAAGATACTAATAATATCCCGCAGTTCAAAATATCAAGGATTCGGTAAATTATTAGTTCCTTAATAGCAGAGAGAAATATACGAATTTGAAATACGATAAGGCTGCAGAAGTTGCAATAGAATTTTTTGCTGCAATCCGCGTTTGTTAAAAGAATCTATGTAATGTAAACTATATGAAGCAGGCAACATTCACATACAGGAAAAGTCACACGTATCACAGAACGCCGGCCACACCAACACTCCACACAAGCACTACACACACTCACTACCACAATCTCTACGATCGTTTTGTCCCGACACCGAAACATCAGCAGCAGGATAGGCTCCACGACAAAATGTCGTAAGTCTTGTCCTATTTACTAGTTAATGAGAACATGGTAGACTATTTTATAGTACAGTACAGTAGAGTTAACGATTCAAAAGCTTTTGTTTACAAGTTTATTTGAATAAAGAATAATTTGAATTTGAATATAGCGAATATTTTGAATTAAATATAGTGCGAGCCACTGCAAAATCGTATATCTCCAATATCTCCTTCTTCATACTGTTTACACGCTCACTGTGTATTGAATATACCTAGATCCGCAAAACTGTTCATATATAGGAAAATTATAAATAATAAATATATGGGACACTTACACACACGGTCGTCCGTCCCCAAAGTAACTTAATACTTGTGTTATGGTAGACAGACAACCGGTGAATATATACTTATATATTTTTTAAATACATACTTAAATACAAATATACAACCAGACTCGAAGACCAACAAATTAATTTAAAGATAATGTTGGCCCATGGCGGGAATCGAACCCGCGACCCGCAGAGCTGAAGGCAGGGTCACTAACCGCTAACGGGACAGCCGAATGACGTGTAGGACATTAAATTACATAAAAGTGAGATTTTCGGCATTATTTCGTAACTATAATGAAGCAACTGTGTCACTATAACCTAAGTTTTGTAATTTCATAAAACAGGGTGCGAAAGTTGTCGTAATTGTTGCGAGAAACAAATGTGACTCCTTCGAGGATAGCTCTCCAATAATAACAGAAATTGCTCTACAAATTTGTAACACCTGCCCCACGGTAATATATTGTTTTGATTATTAGACATTTATTGTTTATTGAGAGTATTGAAATTCCTTAAAAAGTAAATGTTATATTTAATACATATGGTAATAGAGATACTAAAGGGAATAAGACTAAGATTTAATACTTCAAAGTTTAAGATTAAGATGGTATAGACATGTAATGTCATGAAACCAAATGAGTGTTAAATATGTATGTGAATGGATGTATGATGAATGTGACTAGAGGTAGGTCAAAAGAAGATGCTTGGATTGTATGACACACATATAAAACGACTAGCAATCGCCAGCGGCTCTGCCCGTGTGGAAAAATTAAAACCTTTTGATAAACATAAAAATGGTTACAGTGGGTCAACCTTAATAGCTTGAGATATGCTGTGGCGGACTTTTATATACTTTAGGAGGGGAAAAATTTTGTAATACATGATTTTTGAATATCTAGGTACTACCGTTTACTCAGCGCACTCAAGGAAAGCTTTAAATTATGCCGTTTTCGTACTATTTTTATTGCTTTTCTTCTTCTATTAATCTTAGCATGATGTAATATATCCTGAATAAATGGACTATCTTACACTGAAAGAATTTTTCAAATCGGTCTAGTAGTTCCTGAGATTAGCGGGTTCAAACAAACAAACTCTTCAGCTTTATATATTAGTATAGATTATCGCTAGAGTTAACGAATGGCAGGAGCGAATGGAAGCAAAAAAACATGCGTCGACCCCACTTAGAGTGGGATAGGGGCAGGAGAATGATGATTTATTTTAATAGTTTTAATATAACTTTTTGATATTGTCATTGCTAAAGATTAATAATTTTTGGAGCATGAATTATCATTATCGTATTTTAATTGGAAACAGCGGGCCGCATTTTTGGAATGAGGCTGTAAGTGGCCATAAAGGTTAGGTAATTCAAAGAGGCAATGAAAAATTAAACATTTGTCATACTCTTATTTTATTGCGACATTTTTTTTGTAGGCTTTTACGATAGTAGCAACAGAGCCTGTAGAGAGCATGGTTCCAATAGTCAGCGAGATTCAGCGGTTACGTTCGATGTATAACCCGCGCAAGCTGTTGGGTTGCGTTGAATTGAACTGCGTACGCGCTAACACCGTATTGGCTGACTTTTTGCACGTGCCGCCGGAGTCTGTGCGCGTGCCCGTTATAGGAGGAGCTACACCTCAGACCATGGTTCCAGTGCTTTCAGCTGCGATTCATCCGTGTACTATGTCCCAAGAACAGGTAGCTCTATATCCTTACTAATATTATAAATGGGAAAGTCTGTCTGTCTGTCTGTTACGTTTTCACGGCCAATCCGCTGAACCAATATCGATGAAATTTGGCACAAATATAAGGAATATTTGGGCCTAATGATATATTGGGCCTGATGACGATATCGCCTGATGGAAAGCGAAAGATGTAATAATAATAATAATAATCTTTATTGGTGCATAAAAACAAAGTGAACACAATATATTGGAACCCTGGCCCCTAAACTAGAATAAACTGTATTTCAGGAGTCAGTGCCCTCCCTTAATAATAGATCAATTTCTGATCTTAATAATAGATCAGAGTCTGCACGATCCTGTGTCTGACAGCTTCAGGTTTAACATGTGTTTATTTAGTCAACAGTGTAAGCGCCCTCGCTAGTTTACTTAGATTAGCTCTTTTAAGCGCTAAGATTTTACAAGTAGCTCTTTTGTTAAACACAGACAGAGTGTGTCACATCATGTATAATGAGTGGCAATGAAGCAGTGTGTGAGGCTAAAGGCTGTGTCATCGCGACACCGTGCCTGGCCGGCGCCTACGCTGTAGCGCGGAACACCATCAACGTCGTCAAAGGCCTACAAGGCAAAAAGGAAGTCATACAGTGCGCGTATGTCGACACTCTTGGCACTTGTGCACCCGATTGCCAATTTTTTGCGAGCGAAGTGAGAATAATAAACTGTATTCCATATTTAATAATAGAATAGTTTATTTAGAGAATTAGGCGTTACTTTGCGGAGGTCCATAATACAAAACTAATGAGAATATTATTTTGCTATAATCCGCGATAAATAAAGCCTTTATCGTAAGCCTAGTAAGTTTATTTTAAGCCTCATTAGTTTTGCTTTAATAGAATAGTTATATTTTAAATCTTTAAAGCAAGTCCTACTATATCCTTCTAATATTATAAATGGAAAAGTTTGTGAGTATGGCTGTATGTTTGTTACTCTTTCGCGCCGAATCCAGTGAACCAATATCGATGAAATTTGGCAAAATTATTTCTCGTGTGGAATCCGGCTGATTAAAATTGTCCATCTGTTCTTACCGAGGTGTCGTACAAAGCGACTAAGGTAAGTTGACCTGCCGTGTGGTATCCGGTTGAGTAAAATAGACCACCCTTATATTTTACCGAAATTCCGTAAAAGGCGACTAAGGTAAGCTGACGTCTTACAGGCGGCGGGTCGTAAAATAACTACCCAAAACATATTTGAAAACATGTTGTGCCGACCCCACTTAGAGTGAGATAAGGACAGGAGAATGATAATGTGCAGGTTTGCGAACGAAATTTTCCTTCGCCGAAAAGCGTGTGATTAATTGCATAACTTTAACAGAAAATTTCTATGTTGTTTGAACCCACGTCTCTCTCGGCTAGTCGTCACTAGGCTATCACAGCTCATTTATTTAAAAATTATAATCAATGTATTCAAAATTCCAGGTAGTTCTAGGTCCATCCGGTATAGAAAAAAATTTGGGTATTCCGGAACTATCGAAGTTTGAGTGTTGCCTTTTATGCAACTGTTTACCCTACGTACGGAACGAAATAGCCCGAGCGATATGGCTGGTAAGTAACAGTTTCTCTTTTAATAATTACTAATCAAAAAAATACCTAGAATAATCTAGACAAAACCTCAAATTTGAAGTATGTATTTACGTGTTGTGATTGCTTCGTTAAACGTTATATACATAAATTCGCATTTTCTAGGCAGTCCAAAACGTCATATTTAAGTCACATAATGGGTACATTTAAGATTTTCACTTTGCATATCTTTTTTTTATATTAAGTGTTCAAATTCCAAAGTAATAATAAAATTAATCCGCAATATAGTAAAATAGAAAATATATATTATTCTAAATGTAGAGTGTACAATCACACAATGTGTGTTTTCATACCTGATACCGTACCGTGCACAAACTTCCACCACTGTCACCACAATACACAAGCACTACACACGTTCACTATCACAAACTTATTCATTTCGCCCCGCAACCGAAACAATCATGCTAATACTTCGGTTACTAATCGATTTATTCGATTCGAATTAATCGATTTATTCCACTTCAAGTCACAACCCTACTGTCGAGTGATCTATATAATCACAATCAAAGACACGACAAAGAACTGTGAATCAAACCTTAAGAAACAATACCTTAAGAATACATAAATCCGACATTAAGGATCTTGGATATATGGCGGCGCAATATAGCGTGACTTAAAGTTTCAGTAACGCCATCTAGAGTTGTAAGAAATAACTTCAACACCCTTTAAAATTAATCAGCCGGGATTTCCGAGAACGATTAGGTCCCTAACAGTATCTTAATTTGCCTTAGCTGTAAGGTGAAGCCTTGGCCGTAAGGACTAAATAAACCCTGGCGCAAGTCTGAGAGGAACGTCCGGGGAAAGAGTTCGAAGCCCATACTCCAGTTGCTCTCGGGGAATTAATTAAGAACAATGGCTTGATTGCAGGTGTATACAATGTGCCAACAATGCTGCTGCCCTACGTGCGTTGCGCACCCAGGCACGTGCTACACTCCGCCCTACGTGCCGTGTGTTCCTCCTACAAACTGGACATGCGACTGTCCGGACGCTTGTCGTGATGAGTATCTTGCTTCTGTTAGTATTTTAAATTCGAAATCCATATATTATCCTTATCCAATTAAATACCGTAAATATATTGTTGATTTAATATAGATCAGTCTGCCCGTATACAGCATGTAATTTACATGAACATTTTCGAAGATATTACAAATTTAAAATGCCGCGAGGAGGCCGCGCTTCGCCCTCTAGCACTTCGAATTTAGCAGCGATCGGACGCGTTTGTTTTTCACATGCCCAACTATATGTCACTCTTTCAAGAGTAACCTCTAAAGAAAACATGTTTGTATTGTTTAATGACAAGAAAGCTGTAAATGTCATATATAAAGATATTCTGTAATTAATTCTAAAAATAAAATACATAGGGAAAAATGTAAAAAGTAAATAAGTAAAAATGTAGTATAGGAATTTAGATATTCCACACATGTTGTGTAACAATTGATACAGTCTATACAAGCTCATAATGATCTACTGCGCTTTTGGAATCTAGCACATTCCGCTAAAAATTGGTGTACGACATCAATAAATCCACAGAAATCACAAGTATATTAGCTCATTAGCGTTTTGTTCATAGATTTGCCGTGAAATGACTTGCACGTGTGGTAGTACTGAGCTGTGTTGGAGACCACGAGAGGTGGACTTTGATGCAGCAAGAGCTCTTAACTTGACTCATCAGATGCCGCTCAAAGGGCCTGCATGTAATGTGTGTAATATACCCAAAAGCGTACGAATTGAAAAAGTTTATAGAGATCGAATCAAAGATTCTTGAGACATCCTAACTTTCTGTTGTCATACGTATTGTGGCTTTCCATTTTGTCAAATTGATCAAGTTTTTAACCAAATAAATAAATGAAACACATGGCATTTTTAATTTGTTTTTTTATTGTTCATATAGTTTCAAGAACATTCAAAATAAAACAATTTATCAAATTCTACCATTCGTTATTAAAACAGGTATATATCGTGTAATACTACATATGAAGAGCGCTTCGGATTTTACTATGGATGCTGCTTAACTTTTCTCTGATATTACTAACACAGCTTGTCAATGTAGTTTCGCAGTTGATCTGAAATAATTAACAATGTTTATTAATGTTACAAGATATGTCTCCAAGATGATAGTGGAGAATTCTAAGAATAGTTGACAGGTAGGTAATAAATTATTTCATTGCCCTATAAAAATAGCAGTGATCTTGTATCATTAATGATATATTGTAACGGAAGGAAAATAAGGAGAGCGGAAGTTGTAGCATAGAGACGTGAAGATAGCTACGACGGATGATGGGTGGAGAAGTGCGGTGCGGTGAGGATAGGTGCGGAGATGAAAGTAGTGGCGCCATTTAACGTTATTTATGCGCGGAGTTCACATGTTCTTGAAAAAAAATAAATGGGTTAACTTGATTTTCTCAAAATTTACGAAACGGTTTTCTGTACAGTTTTTACTAAAAGGGAGTGCGATTCTTGCAAAAGGTTTAGGTTAATAGTAATTACATTAGAATTACTGCGGGTTCGGGATTTACGCGGGAAAATCTTTGTGACACATTGATTTCCATGCGGGTGAAGCCAAGTGCCCAGCTAGTACAATATAAGAAAAATAACTTTACTGTAACTTAACTTTATTCAATTGTTTACAAAAGAACACATTTTTTGCATTATTTAATAGGTTTATAGGTCTGCATTATTTAATTGTTTAGGCAATAAGTGCTGGGCAACCTAGTAGGAAACTTAGATTAATTTTCAACAATCGGTGTTGAACTGAATATACCTTTTCAGATGTTTCCTTCTCAGTATTATATTTAGCATTTTTAAGCTTTTTGATGTCGTCAGTGGTAGACTTAGATTTCGTTAGCAAACATTTCTGTTAACATAATTAATGCGATTATTATTCTGATTTATCAAATTATTACATGATTTGGACGAAAATGTGTTAGCCTAGCGATGAGACCGTGCGACTCTTTTGAGGTCACGAGTTCAAACCTCGGGCAGGCACCCATAATTTTTTCTGTTATAACTTATAATTGCAATTTATCACACGCTTTTTGGTGAAGAAAAATAGCGTGAGGAACTTGGATATCTCTAGAAAACTATGGAGATATGTGTAGCCTACCGCACTGGAGCGTAGTGGATCTCAGCTCCAACCCTTTTCTCAAAAATTGAGAGAGGAGGCCTATGCCTACAAGTGGGATAGTAACAGACCGTTACTTTTTTTTTTAACAAAACTACGGATTTCTTACCCTTGATATATTAATACTTATCCCCGAAGGTTGGCACGTAACACATTTCGTAGATTTCTGTAAGTTAAAAACAAGTTAAATTGATACCTTTTTTAATTAAATACATTGAATCTTTACTTCGTGATGGATTAACAGTTAAAAGCGTGATCCTTTCTAAGAAATCAAGGATTTAAAACTCGGGTAGGTATATGTTAGTATTCTATAAAAATTAACGTGCAATGACTACATATTAAGACTGAAAATTAATAATATGGCTTAAATTCCAAATATCCCTCGAAGATTGATCCGAATTCAAAATACTCTTTATTCAAGTCAACTTGTAAACAAGTAATTTTGAATCGTCAGCTCTACTGCTGGTTCGGAAAGCTGTTCCCACCGTGAAGAGCCGAGAATCTCGGCAGTTGCTCTTTTAAAAATACAATTCTTATCAGTGTCTAGTACAGGGTCGAAGAGTAGCTATGTCTACGCGTTCTTATCATCTAAGTAATCCTCAATAGTATAATAGACTTTCTGTATTGCGCAATTTTATAATAAACTAGCGGCCTGCCCCTGCTTCGCACGGGTATAAAATATATATCCCATGTCATTCAGTGTAAAAAAATGATTAAAACCGATCCAGTAGTTTTGATTTATTCATTACTGCCCGTGGCCCGCAAGCGTTAAATTTGGAGAAAAACAATTTTCTTTCCCTATACCAAGAAGATTTCCTGCTATCTTTGGAATATCTAAATTCATATAGTACATTTTTACTTATTTACTTTTACATTTTCCCTATGTATTTAATTTTTACAATTAATTACAGAATTCGCAGCTTCCTTGTCGTTAAACAAATTCTGGAAAGAACGATATAGCTGCTGGATTCGAAGTGCTATAGAGTGAAGCGCGGCCTCCGCATGGCATTTTAAATCTATAATATCTCCGAAAATGTTCACTTAAATAGATTAAGATATTGATCTATATTAAATCAACAATTTATTTAAGGTACTCAATTGGATAAGGATTAATGCTGTATTGTATAAAAATTGCTTTGAACATAAGGCATCATTTTTCGTAAAAAGTAAATGAAAAAAACTGCTATTGTGGGTTATCCATAAGAGATAGACATATACCATCGCGGACTTTTCTGTAGACCTTTTTAAGGTGTACAAATACTTAGTACATCATTTTGATAAATCTCGTAGGGTTTAGCCTGCAATGTAAGCGGAAAAAAATGTAATTATTTACAGAAACCTCAAAAATTACAGTATTTCTGTACTTCGTATTGAATGTTATTATACGTACAAACCTTCCTTTTGAATCACTCTATCTATTAAAAAAAACCGCATCAAAATCGGTTGCGTAGTTTTAAAGTTTTATGCGTACATACGGAAATATGGACTTTGTTTTATAATATGTAGTGATATATTAAATCAACAATTTATTTAAGGTACTCAATTGGATAAGGATTAATGCTGTATTGTATTAAAATTGCTTTGAACATAAGGCATCATTTTTCGTAAAAAGTAAATGAAAAAAACTGCTATTGTGGGTTATCCATAAGAGATAGACATATACCATCGCGGACTTTTCTGTAGACCTTTTTAAGGTGTACAAATACTTAGTACAACATTTTGATAAATCTCGTAGGGTTTAGCCTGCGTTTGCAATGTAAGCGGAAAAAAAGTAATTATTTACAGAAACCTCAAAAATTACAGTATTTCTGTACTTCGTATTGAATGTTATTATACGTACAAACCTTCCTTTTGAATCACTCTATCTATTAAAAAAAACCGCATCAAAATCGGTTGCGTAGTTTTAAAGTTTTATGCGTACATACGGAAATATGGACTTTGTTTTATAATATGTAGTGATTCTTATACCCAAACCCACAAACGACTTACGTACTTTTCCCAGGCGAGAAGCAGGAGCCGCAAGCTTATGTCGGTTCCTACTTTGTCTATATATACATCACCTATCGTTTTATAATCCTTTATATCATTTTTTTTTCTTAATGATTTATTATTTGTGTCTAAATTAATTAAATAATATCAACCAGATGCACTTTTACCTTTGGTAAACATATCATGATACCCGAAGGTCCCTCGAACGGAATGCCAGGCCTGAAACAAGGTCCTACAGAGGCTTTGCGATCTAACATCCATGCCTCACTTCTTGTGTTCATTTCCTGATCAAAAATAGCTTATATTATTTTTAAACAAAGATAAATATTACTGTACATATACGAAGAAAGCTAAATGTTAGAAGACGAGATTTTTATTATATTAAAATTAACCAATATTATTTATTATATAACCAAAATTGGTTTTCTTCAATCAGGCACAAGACAAACTTGTATTTTTAGACATCTTTTTTTACTAAATAAAACTATTTTTATATATAAGTTAACACATAAGCAAAAAAAACCCGTTTTCTTTCGGAAACAGGGAACAAATCATATTGCATTATTGAAGACACTGAGACGTTTAAGTTGGCGCGAATGTAATAGTAGATACGACTAGTTCTCTACATGCCACACAATTCAATATCTAATTACCTGTAAAACAACTTTTTGTTGATATTCACGATCATTCCAAGTGATACCTTTCTTCTTGATCCCAGGGGAACGACCATTCTGAAAATATAATGAATGAACCAGCTGTAAAGTTTTAACAATGCATAGTTTCAATACTTCGTCCGAAAATCCAAAACTTTTTTCAAGAAAGAGATTCAAGAAGTTTAGGGCCTGTTTCACAAGTTACTGATGAAGTGTCGGATAGTTAACCGAAAAATAAACTAAGTTGTAGAGAAATGTTTTTAAAAACAAACTCTAAAAAGGGAGAAATTAAAAAAAATCGCTGCCATTTTGAAATAGGTATTTGCTATCCAGCAGATGAAACAAAATAACAGCCACATGATCTACCTGTTAACTTATTAGGGACTTTAAGTGCTGAATAAGCCTATCAGAAACTTGAGGATCGCAATATTCTGAGATATGTCAGATATGTTCCGAATGGGCTAACTGACAGTTTATTGGTAACTTATGCAACAGGCTCTTAGTCATATTAATTACTATTTACTGTGAGCGGCAGAATTCGTTTCCAATTAGAATAGAAGTGTCTACATTTAATGTAGTATTTAAAATGTATACTAAGATTGCTATTACGAGGGTTCTGAGTTTAAATTTGTCAGAATTATTACTACCGGCGTTATATTGTGAAATGTAAAATTTTAATTTCCCTTATTCGTAGTAAAACTATGGTATATTATGACATTATTTAATTATAATAATACTAATACATTTACAATTTAAATAGTTAATGTAATAACCGTAACATGATAGCATTCTGACAATTCGTTTTTCATAAGTATATGAAGTACAAAGTACAAGTATTTGCACAAAATATTAAAGTTTACCACAATACTTATGTATTGGGTACTTCATTCGCGTATTAACAAATAATTAAGTATTGTATTTGTTATTAATTTTATATACACAACTAAATGTACGTGCTATGTTCACATGTAAGACATTTGTTTCTAGCTGGCCATCCCCGACCGCCAGCGTCTAATCACTAATCGAGGCACAATGGAGATGAATTTTACATAATGTATTCAGCGGACATATAATCATTTATCGCTTAACTACACAGTGGTGTAGCTAGACAGAAAATCATAAAAATACAAGTATATGCTTCGAAATTGTGGATATAATATTTTAACGGAAGGAAAACGAGGAGAGCGGAAGTTGTAGCATAGAGACGTGAAGATAGCTATGCGAATTGTAGTGAAGGGCGGAGAGGTGCGGTGCGTGGAGAGGAGAGTAGTAGCTCCATTTGACGTAGTCATGATTTGCGTGCGGCGTTGATTAGTTGTTAAAAAAAAAAATTTGACTTTCAGGAAAATCGTTCTTATTTATTGAATAAGAATAAACGAAAAATATCATTGCTATAATATATTATGTACAATTTTAATATGCATTGATTATGTAAAAAAATAAGAGAAAACATTTAAAGCCACACAGATTGCGGCAGTTTGCCTTCTTGTGGCTTGTATTTTAATTTTGAGGGCTATCCTATTACTGTCACAAGTAAGGTTTCAGATTTTCTCATGAGTTTACTAAACACACAATACATACATATACTTAATAGTTTTATAGGTCACTATAATGAAAACAGTAAATTCGTCGTATAAAAGAGTAAGGCAATGAAATCGAACTAAATTTTTAACTAATTCTATTAACATATCCTCATTTTATATAACTCCGGTTCGGGTCCCCTGACATGCTGCGCAGCGCCCGTATAGCTGTGGCTGCGGTTATGGACTTTACGCCACTTACTGCTATAGAGTTCACGTACGCATACGACTAGATCTTAGAACTTAAGCTGACAATTGAAAATGGCCAGCTAGTATAACAATCGGGGAATCAAGCACTGTGGAAGCGTTTCGTGATGATGTTCAAGGGTAGAGGCGCGTCTATATGGCGAAGCCGCGATGCGTGGAGACATTGTCCTCAGAGGGAGCCTCGTACGCCACTCCGCAGCAGAAGAATTGGCGGACCATGCGGGAGACACGCGAAGCGCGCGAGTCGCTGCGCGGCAGCCCGCCCGCCTCCTGATCGTCCGACTACAACAACAATATCATTATTAGCATCTAAAAACCATATTCATAATAGTAGTTAAAGAAGGTTAATCTAGCGGGCTGCCGCGCATCGTAATTTATCCTATCTAGTGAATAAACGAAATGTTCTCATATAACATTAGCAACGTACATAGCATCTTAATTTTCTTATATTATAAATCTAAATATAGATTTGTACTAAAACATTACCCATTCTGAATGTTTCTTAGCCACTTCAGGGGTCCGCAACTCTGTAATTTCGTCGGTTATACTGTCCTCGTCAGCATTCTTGGCTGCCTCCTTCTCTGCCGCAACAAGGTCGGACTGTACATCTGGTGGTATTGGCTGAGGAAGTAAGTTCTGTGATTTCATAACTATTATCAATATAATATATCGATCGTGCTCAGAGTTAATCGTGCATAGAGTTTGTAGGAAATTATTTGTAATACTTAAACCATAGAGATCAAATTGACGTCATTGCTCTTGAACATTTTTTTTATAAATTTTGTACTGTATCTCTACCACTGTAGTAACGATTTGAGATTAATTAATATATAAAATGTACCTAGGAGTTTCAGCAAAGCGAACAGTAAAGAATCCGGAAGCAAAAAAAATGAAATAATAGTTATCTCGGGTACGTTATTGGACGACGGAACTGCTCTGTGATTAAAGTACCAAAGTTTTGTACTGAAAAAGTGTAATAAAGTTTCTGAACGAATCAGCAGGTGTTTCAAATAAATCCAAAAACCCGCAATGTAACAGTAGGAACCTAAAGTCTAATAATTTTGATCCCATTTGAATGCTACTAAATATTTATTTTGATATATTAAATATATATATAAATATAATGACCAGAAACACGCTAATCAATTAATCAATAAACGGTCTTATTATAATAGACCATAATTAATAATTCTAATTCATTTTACCTTTTTATCAACTTCTAATGATGCTAATGTGATCGATTCAGGTGAGGGCTCTCGTTTCTTGGTGCTAGATGATAATTTTTTTCCGACATTATGCTTGTGTTTTTCCGAAGATATTGCTGTGAAATATATATTTATTTTAGTATATTTTGGAATAATTTTTCATTAAGTTATAGCTCACTGCATATTTTAAGTAAATTACAAAAAGTCCAAGGAAAGGAGTCCATTAATAGACATTGAAAAGTACGATCACACAAAACATCCAAAATACAATCCTCATCTTTAGAAACTTCTTTTCGACATGTAGGTACTATTGAAATCAATTAAAACAATTTGACGATTCGAAAGTACTTATAAAAGCCAATTTGTACTAAGAGTATCTAGAGTTTAAATTTTTATTATTATTTGGAACTATTTTCAATAAATTCTCGTACATTTATTTCTTGTTTAAAATTCCACATAAAAATCTATCGTCATAACGTAAGTGAATAACTATTTTAATTCATTCTGCTGGGCATTTAATTCATTCATTAATTGAAATTTCTTAAAAGAACCTCATTGCACTCGCAGAATAATTGATCGTATTACCTACCATGTACAAACTCCTTTCGCTCGTCAATATCTGCATTTTCATTTACTTCAGCATCTTCGGTCGCAGCTTTCAATTCTTCAGCAACGGCTGCTTAGTAGAGTAATAATATTATTATTACATAAACACACATTGCAATAAAATCTAGTTACGTTTGTGAAAACATTGAAATTAAAAAGCATACGTTCAACAGAGCAGATAACGGACTTCAGATTGTCAACGACATGGGACCATTAATTATTAAATACAAGTTGCGAAAGAAATCGTTACAAATCAGATATATTACGTGCAGATATCATCAGTATGATATACACGAGACCTTACGTGGATTGTTCGGTTCAAGTAAGTGTAGATAAAGAAAATAAGGCGACGCGGCGCTCCAGTCCAGTGACCACGGTGGATGGAACTCTGCCGAAACGTCGACCCTTATACAAAGGTAAGTCGATTTTATCGCGATGTGATTCGCATGTTTATATAATAATCAGTATGAATCGTAAAAGTTTAAAATCTATGAAGTAGTAAAATAATATAACAGGCTAACAGATGTCAATGCTAGGAAATTAATTATATAAAGCTACGTACAAGGAACGACGGGTGCCTTAGAGCGTTTGTGGTGTAAGTCAGTTTCGTTTTGAAGCTCCGTCGGTCGGTAGGGCTGTTTGTGACGGCTGCTAGCCGTCTTCTCTACCATTATCACCGAGCTACCAATGGCGGTCCCGCCACTCTTTTTTTCTTGTTCAGACATCCTCTAAAGAAACTCAAGCATCCATACGTCTAATGCACCCCTAACACTAACTTTTTGTCACCAGAAAAATTGGCTAACAATTTATTGAAAAGTACAATTGGCTGAAACGTCACGCTTTACAATTTTGACAGTTAACTTTCTTGTTTTTCTATATCTTCTATTTTTGAAATGACTGTTGTGAAAAGTATAATTTAACAGCATCAGTTCAAATCTGCTATATGTTATCTATATGCAACTTGTTTTGTATTTAGTTTATATACCAAATTAAAAAAACTTTAGCTTTCATTTGGAGATAATTTGGATTCCGTTTATTGTACACTAGCGGCCTGCCCCTGCTTCGCACGGGTATAAAATATATATCCCATGTCAGTCAGTGTAAAAAAAAATGATTAAAATCGATCCAGTAGTTTTCATTTATTCATTACAGCCCGTGGCCCGCAAGCGTTAAATTTGGAGAAAAACAATTTCCTTTCCCTATACCAAGAAGATTTCCTGCTATATCTAATATATAAATTCATATAGGTACTACATATTTTCATTTTTCCCCTATGTATTTTATTTTTAAAATTAATTACAGAATGTCCTTATATACTACATTCACAGCTTTCTTGTCATTAAACAAACTCTTGAAACAACGACATATAGCTGTTAAATGCGAAGTGCTATAGGTCGAAGCGCGGCCTCCTCGCGGGATTTTAAATCTATAATATCTCCGAAAATGTTCACCTAAATTAGATGCTGTAAACGGCAATATTGATCTATATTAAATCAACAATTTATTTAAGGTACCTAATTGGATAAGGATTAATGCTGTATTGTATAAAAATTGCTTTGAACATAAGGCATCATTTTTCGTAAAAAGTAAATGAAAAAAACTGCTATTGTGGGTTATCCATAAGAGATAGACATATACCATCCCGGACTTTTCTGTAGACCTTTTCATGGTTTACAAATACTTAGTACATCATTTTGATAAATCTCGCAGGGTTTAGCCTGCGTTTGCAATGTAAGCGGGAAAAAAAATGTAATTATTTACAGTAACCTCAAAAATTACAGTATTTCTCTACTTCGTATTAAATGTTATTATACGTACAAACCTTCCTTTTGAATCACTGTATCTATTAAAAAAAACCGCATCAAAATCGGTTGCGTAGTTTTAAAGTTTTATGCGTACATACGATATATGTGACTTTGTTTTATAATATGTAGTGAAGTGATAGATGATAATAGTGCGCATATGAATTTTCAAATGTAATCAATTTGACTTGATTATTGTAATCGTTTTGTAAGTTATGTCAATAATAAAGGGCTATAGCAACAGAAATACTGCTGTATTTTCTTTATATTTGACTATATAAAGATAAAGGCTTAACTGTAAGCTTGTGGGCCTTCAACCAGTGACGTAGTTATCGGAGGCCTAGACGGGGTCTGAGCTTGAACCCAAAGAGTACGTCAAATCTGGAACACGAAGAATATAATTTATTTTAATAGCTTATATGGGGCCTTGGAGCTTTTTGCCTTACATCCTTTTATTCCCTAGCTAAGCGACTCCCTTCGACATAATAAATGAAGAAGTCTACGGTTTTCAATAATTTGGAATAAAATTTTTAGAAGGAAAAAGCGATTTTAAACATTCATATTTTATCAATTCTGAAATATTTAGTATTTAGTGCACTTTAATGTTGACCACTATACCACCATCATTCATGCACTTTAACGTACAGCTGTAACTCCACCAAAGAAACCTTATAAACATTAAGAATCTAATGCATCGCACGTATTAAAAAAAGATTTTGTTAATAATAGTGGACTTTAATTATCTTTAATTTAATTAAAAGCAATGAAGCCACAATCAGCTATTTGGCGATCAACTTTGGTTCGTTGAAAAATTTACATTATGATGATTTTGAATAAGCAGCAGTGTATTTAGTTTAACAATATACATTGGATACAATTCATATATTGACATTATAAAATATCAACAAGCTAATTTTAATATTAATAATACGTATGCCATTAAAGCTAGAGATAAAGAAGAAAAAAATCTTATCTATTTACGTCATGCATACGTCTGAATAGCAAGATGATGTAAAATTTTGTAATTACTAACTAAATTATTGTTTTGTTCGCTATTTATTCGAACCTGAAGGGTACAAGACGTTTGTAAACATAAATATGCTCGGAAAGAAAAAAATAAGATGTCATGGAAAATAAACAGTCTCCATCCAAGAAGAAACTAATATCTATTGAGGAAGAAAAATTAATACGTGAAGTTGATTACAGTTCTCTTGCACAATCATCCGGTCGACCAACTAAAAAATTACTTTTAGGTAACTAATAATTTTGAAATTAAACATTTTTTATTTATACAAAATATACAAAGTGAAAATATACAAAAGAAAATAATCATGTTCTCTCTTAAATTACTTACATTCTAGTATTACATCTATTAGAATATTAAAATCTATAGCTGAATCAATACAAACCAGAAGGCAGTTAACCAAATTAAAAAAGCGAATAAGATTAATGTTTTTTGATAATTCTATTGTTTGTATTCTAGAAATACTTCAGAAAGGTTCAAATTTAAAAAATTCTGCGCAAAAAGTACTTGTTTCTATTAAACCAAGAGCACCTGCTATTAAAACTTTATACATAGCTGAAAAGAGTCGTTTTCATTCAAAAAAGGTAATTTCAATATGTTTTCTTTTTTAACAATTTTATTTGTACTATATAGCAAATTATAATTACAGCGCTCAGATAAATCAGCTTCACGGCTTGGTATAGGCGATCACTCATCTTTTACAACACGTAAGCAGATGATTTTATATAAATGTAAAAAAATCCAAATAATAATAATTTCCTTCGTACTTAGATTTCAGCGACGATGATTCAACTACAGTGACTTCTATTGTTTGTGGCGCAGTGCAATTAAAAAATCGAGCAAAGAGTGAAATTATAATTGAAAAGAGCTCAACCAGCACACTACTTGTAGAAAGTTCTACGGCTATTTCGAAATGTTCAAATACTGATACTTCATCTCGAGTCACCATCTTTAATAGAAAGCAACATGCAACTGAAAAATGCTATCTTTACACGCAACCCCAAGTAACTATGACTATACCCAAAGTCGAAAAAACTACTGAAAACAAATCTAGTCCGAAAAAAGTCGATATTGGAACTCTCGTAACGAAGATATCTTCTGTTGAAACACAACCTTCTCCACAAAATATCATTCATATACATAAGAGAATAGACCAATTGGAAAGAAAAATTTTAAGACAAGAAATGGTATTTCGTTCGCTAGATCCTAATATTCCCCTATCGTCATCTGATGAAGAGGAATACAAAGCTTCACCAAGCAATGGAAGGGCTGGCTGTAGTTACGTAGAATATAGTCACGTACCAGAAACATCTGCGTTTCAAAGATATTCTCAACAACCAGCACCGTTGACAGCAAGTAAAGCTACAACCATTCAAAAAGAGCATAATTCTGAACAATATGGTCGCGATTTTACATTATATGATGGCATTACAGCAAGAGGTAGACGACAATGTGCATCTGTTCCCTGCAAAAGAGACGATGGGTCGAAAATGGCTGCTGAAAGGGTCCATAAAATAAGACACAAGCTAAATCCTGTAAGAGATTATAGACTTATGGATACAGTTCATTATTTAGCTCAAGGCGAATTTGCTCCGCGGGATGATGGGATTAAATTGACCCCATCTCGAGAAGCTGTACTCAGTGACATAATATATGAAGACGTATGTCGTACACATTGGCCAAATGCTAGACTTGCCCGCCGAATACCTCATCCAGAACGATATGGAACAAGATCGGATTTACAACATTTAATTGATAGCTTGCTTAGAGAAAGAGTAGCCCATGTAGAACGAAGAAAACGGCGTCATTACAGGATTGTTAAATTAAACCATCGCCATGAAAATTGCCGACCTTTGGGCAAGACTGGAGACATAATAGTTGCCAGTCACAAGAACCGACACGGCAACGAAGAAATAACTACTAGTAATCATAACAGTACTAATATCAGTGGCACACATCGATGTCGAAATGATCGAAATCGGTGCAACACTCGCCATAGCTACGAACGACTCGTCCTTCCAGAATCACGACCCGATCGGCAGTTCAGACAAGAAGATTGTTCTCCTGGGCCAAGTTATGCTGCACATCACTCTAGAACCACAAGGGAGCCAACATGCTGTTATCAGACATCGACTCCCACTAAAACTACTAGGAAGACTGGAATTGGACCTAGTAACGGAATTCAAGGAACAGAAGAACTCACGAGTGGGAGTAGCATTACCACAGGCAAAGTGCATCCAAAAAATCCTCGTTTAATAGTTAAAAAGAGCTCATCTAGAAAAAAACATTGCAGTAAGGATGAACTAAACTTAGAGCACTATATCTTGTTACCGACACTTGTAGTTAAAACCCCATCAAATATGAAGCGTCAAAAGAGATTTAGCGAATTATATCATCGAATACTTAATGTACATTTAAATCAAGGTTGGAGAATAGTTATTTTATTAAAAGGTTATTTTATTGAGTTACGTTATGTTGGCAATTTTTTTAATTATTTTTTTTACTTTTAGGTCAAGGTTGTGTACAAGAAAAGCCTGAAGATCCATCAATGGAATGTGGTCTAATAAAAAAAGACATTGGCCTGAATATAAATGTTACACTTTCGGACAGCGAAGAAGTCTGAAATAAAAAATAAAACAATTATTTTGCATTTGACAACTAAACATAATTAACAAACATTTATCAAAAATAATTAACCACTTGTGCTTCCTATACATAAAGTACTTGTAGATAGTCCTTTTACTTTATTTTAATACAGATACTTAAATACGCTATTGTTTTTTATTACGTTGCCAAAGTAATAGCGAAGATTAATTTTACATATAACAATACTTACTTTTTATTCAAAATCATTTAATGTTGTTTCTACGCTTATTTGCTTTTATATTTTAATTAATCTTGATGTTTTTAATCAATATCTCATGCTTAGTATTAAAGTGACCGAATTCTAAATTAGGATAATTAAGTTAGATACATTGTAATCCTCATTTAAATGTCATTTCTGACATCAATCTACGAAGTATTAAAAAAATTCTTGCTCTTCCAATGCATGGGTCTCTTTAACACTCACTTTTGTAGATGTTACGGTACGCTTTATTACACTTTGCCACAAAACAATTTTTTTTAATTAGGTCACTTTAATATTAAGCGTGAGATATAGATTAAAAACATCATGTATGTATGCATAGAAATTCAAATTCAAATAATTCTTTATTCAAATTGGCTTTTACAAGCCCATTTCAATCGTCAAATTACAATGAAGCTACGACTGGTTCGGAAAGGTGCTCTTACCGAGAAGAACCAGCAAAAAACTTGGCGCTCACTCTTTTCAAAATTAAGTATTACAATAATGTCTTAATTAATAATGTCTTAAGAACAAATTAAAAAATTTACAATATGATCTAGTGCGTCGTAGCTGGTCGCAATTTAAATCAAAGCTTTCTTATAGAGCTTTAATACAAGAGAACTGTAAACATGAAGTTTATTTTATTTTTATGAGTCATGATTTACTATTTACAACGCACCACTGTTGATAATTATCAACACATTTTTTGCAATGCACTATTGCATTTTTTCGTTATTTTCCATATATTCACAATTTGCTGAAATATAACCTAGATTTTCATTTATCTATGAAAGTCTTTTAACCTGGTTACAAACTTGTCAGTTATTTACTATTAGATTTATATATTTTATTGAATTTACTATTTTTCAGAAAAGGCATATTACGCTTCTTTAGTTTCCCCATATAACGCTTTTAATTGCAAATTCAAATTGCAAATTAACGAGACGTTATTCCCATGACAAGCATCACAATAAAACGATTTTAAACGTAAAGAACTTTCAGTAAGTTAAATGCAGGGTTCAATAGTATAAAGGAGGCTCCATAAAACTACGTTTTTTGAATGTTGCTATGTCACGGACAGTTTTGGTATCAAGTTTAGTCTTATTACTTCCTGGTGAGAGATAATGCATTAAATATAATATAAATACACTGTAAGTTGAGGTTTCATATAACTTTATTTCGCATAAAATTAAGAAAAGAATATCTAATATCATATGCAGTTTATATAACTATTAATTATGTTTCCAAAAATAAAATGTATATAGCTTGTCCGTTGATTTAAATATAAAAACAATATTATGAAAGGATTTAGTTTTAACACATGAAAAGAAGTAGTTTTCTTTTATTATTTCATTAGGACAATATTTTTAAAATTCAAAATTATAACATGGATTTATTAAGGTATTTGGTATATAATTTTTGTATTGATGACATTATATTGATTATTCTATATTATTTTCTTTAATTGAAATTCTAAATGAACGCCGTGTGGTATCCGGCTGAATAGAATAGTACCACCCTCATTTCTTACCGAGGTGTCGTAAAAGGCGACTAAGGTAAGTTGACCCACCGTGTGATATTCGGTTAAGTAAAATAGACCACGCCATTTATCTCGCGCTTATATATCCCTAGAGAACTCCTAGGATATGTGTAACCTGCCAAACCACATTCGTCATACATCTAAGCTCCAATACATTTATATAAAAAAAATATGGATATGGGGACTATTGGGATAATAACAAGGTGCTCCTAATACATATTTTTATGTACTTAAAATTAAACTTGTAAAGCCCGATTTCCATATTTAGGCAAAAATTGTGTATCACATACGATTATTCATATGTGATACATATTCATATATATTTCATCCGTCTTCAACTTGTTAGGAAGAATGTACACTTTGTTCGATACTTGAGAGCTCTAACCAAAATTTAACCAAATAGTTTAGTTTAGTACATTCGCGTTTGCGTTTTGTAATTAACGCAATCCTATTTAGTGATAGTGTTATATAAAAAGCATAAATCCTACGGGTTTTCTAATAGGATTAATCATTAGGTTTAATCATAAATTAAACGAGTCTGTAATTAAAATAAGCTTACATTTTAAACTTTTTGGCTTATTTTCAAGTGCCAGATTTATTGTCATTGATAATACTTTTTTCTGTAGTAGCTATGCCTTTTTTTTAAGGCAGTAAGTTTTCGTCTTAGATTATTATTGTTAAACAATAATATCAGGCATGTATTATTAACTATTAATAATTATGATTGGGACTGGATTGCCAGTTAAAAAAGCCTACAAATATTATCCTAATTTTTATATATGACAACGCTTCACTAACGTAAGTTATACTTTAATCAATTCAAATTTTACAAAAACTAGGACAAATGATTTAAAGAAAATAATTGTCATGGTAAATAGCCATCAAGTAAACCAGATCAAGTTTTACGAAATATATAAAATCCATGTAACCTAATATCTTCGGTATTAGAATTTACAGTTTTCAGATAAAAATATCAAAACCTTAGTATTAAAGTGACCGAATGCAAAAAAGCTGTATTGTGATAATATAAAGTGAAGCGTAACATAGCTTGGAAAACCCATAACTTGGAAGAACAAGAAAACACTAGCTTCTTTTTAAAAGAATATTTTAAATTCGAATAGTTCGTAGCGTGTTTTCATTGATGGCATTGAAATAAGGATTACAATTTATCTAACTTAATTTAGACCAATTTTGAATTAGGTCAGTTTAAAACCAACTACGTTTAGTATTAAACATGCGATATAATCATCATCCTCCTGCCCTTATCCCACTCTAAGTGGGGTCGGAACAACATGTTACAAACATGTTGTCACATGATTTGGCTACGTATTTTACGACCGGCCGCCTGCCTGACTTCAACTTACCTTAGTCGTATTTTACGACTCCTCGGTAAGAAAGAGGGTGGTCAATTTTACTCAACCGGATACCACAAGGTGGGTCAACTTACCTTAGTCGCCTTTTACGACACCTCGGTCAGAAATGAGGGTGGTCTATTTTACTCAGCCGGATACCACATGGCGGTAAACATGCGATATAATCTTTTGAGTATAATATCGTATTTTCAAAGAAAGTTTTATACAATTTATACGTAATAAAAAGCTACGTTAAAAGTTGCTTATAAAAAACTTTCATATTCCTATAGCCTTTCCCTTATTCATATTTAATATGACTTTCAGGTCAAAGTTCACTTTTGTTGTGACGGAGACTGTTCGATACAATGAGTGGTGTCAGTAGGACGGGCCAGTTAATATTTGATAAGGGACATTTTCGATCGTTCGTGCCAACGGGCTATAAAATCAATAGATACATACCTACATAGTTCGAAATGACCACGTTCCACGTTATTGCTAGACATTTAATTGCCACGTAAATTGGTTTGGAACCCAAAGTAATCTATCCTGTACATTATATAATACTATACTTTATTTAAAATTTTTAATAATAAAGTTGACTGCTCTGCACTCTTCGAATACTTTAAATTACGAGTGCCAATGCGATACCCAAGAACACCGTTAAATAACCTTTTATATTTTCCTCATCGTTCTACAGCTTTGGGCGCCAATCCCCAGAATAACAAAAGTTTATAACCATATTAATTCCCCTGATATATTCCATGTATCTCTCCATCATTTTAGAAAAAAATCCAAAAAAATCTTAGTCATCTTAGTTAATCTTATTTACTTAGCTTAGTTTTAATTCTAAATTTCAGTTTCATAATTATTATAGTATTGTTTTGAGTTATATTCGCATGTGGTGTTTACCTTTAAGTAGTTTTACATTTAGACTTAGTGTAATAGTATAATAGAATATGTGTTAGAATTAAGTGTTAAAGCTGTTGGTAAACCTAATTAATTTTAAAAAAATACTAGCTTTTACCTGCAACTTCGTTTGCGTGGATGGTTGTGATAATAGGTTGATAATAGATAGCGCTTTTCATTGCTGCTATTGCTGTAGAATTACCAGGATTTCTATACACTATATGTTATCGCGGTGTATAGGGAATAGTTGTGCCAAATTTTATCGATATTGGTTCAGCGGATTCGCCGTGAAAGAGTAACAAATATACATTCATACTCACAAAATTTCGCATTTATAATATTAATAGGATAAAAGTAGAGACATGACTTTTCTACTATAAATAAATAAATAAATAAATAAATAAATGTATGGAACACTTACACACACGGTCGTCCCGTCCCCAAAGTAATTAACTTAATACTTGTGTTATGGTAGACAGACAACTGGTGAATATATACTTATAAATTTTTAAATACATACTTAAATAAAAATATACACTCAGACTCAAATACCAACAAATTCATTTATAGAAAATGCTGGCTCTCGACGGGGATCGAACCCGAGACCCACGGCGCTGAAGGCAGGGTCACCATCCACTGCGCCAACGGGCCAGTCAGACTATCCCAAATATGTCTGTATTAATTATCTATATTACAGAAACAGCTACTTAGAAACTTCATATTAGGATATTAATAAAAAGTTTCGCTTTGCCAGCGGCTTTGCCTGGGTGGAAATCAGTTTGTCACAAATTTTTTCCTGAATTGGAATCATTAACATAAAATGCAGTTATTGTGAGTTAACCATAAGAGATAGAGACATGCCATTGGGGACTTTTTTGTAGTATTTTTGCTAATCTACATTTCTTTAGTACATTACTTTAGTGTCTCTGTTGGGTTATGTGCACGAGTTTTTTTACAACTGCGCAATTTCTTCATCACAATTTACATAAAACCGTAATGTACTATTAAGCTAAGCCTCTCGGAAAAATTACACTATCTTTTAATAAAAACCATGCAAAAATCCGTTCAGTAGATTTTGAGAAAATCTATCACATACAGACAGAGAGCTTTTGAGAACTTTTTTTTTATAATAAGTATAGATGTCAAGCGATACATCACACCAGAACAAGTATATTCAAGTTTTCGAAATTCTTTAACGCATATCTAAGATATCTATGGAAAGTAATTTATCAATAAATATTGATGAAAGTATATAAATAATATAATATGCTAACTACTAGCATTTACTAAAATGAAAAATGAAGTAAAAACGTAGAGAAGCACTTGTGGAAAGCAGGAAAGAAGGTGTTGATGAATCGTACCAACAAAAAGGATGGCCTCTACATTTACTATAGCACACCAAAATGTAAGAATCTATTTACTATTTAAAAAAAGTCACTGTATTAGATTTAATCAAAATCTCATTTGTCGAATCCACCGGATTTCCGCGATCTTTTTGTATTCGTCTGTCCACCTAAATGGAATCACAGCTTTAGAAAACAAAAGTAATATTAAAATTATTTTGCTATAATCCGCGATGAAAACCTTGAAACTATAGTTTCACTGCATACAAAAGCAAAATGAAATTATTTTGCGGCTTTTATAATCCCTGATTAATTATGATAAATGGATTTTAGCAAAATAGTTTCATTATTGCTATTTTATTATGGATCTCCGCAAAGTAACGCCTTATTCTATAAATTGTTTCACTGCATTGTATTATTTAACAAACGATTTTTAGGTCTAAGATAAAAAGTCGCCACCCTAAACTCGAAACGAATTGTCAGTGATTCATAAATATGATTGCTTATAAACTAAACATGTGTAATTTTTATGTAAAACAAACGCCAAAATGGAAAGGAAATTGGATAAAAAACAATAAACAAAGCTTTTAGCCGTTCCGCCTGTCCAAACAAAACGTCGTGCCTATGTTCATGACAAGCTTTACTCACGATAGCATCGGGTATAAAAAACGATAATTCCGATTTATATATTTTCAACAGTCCAATGTTAATTTACAAACACTACTTTCTGAACGCTAGTGCTGGTTTAAAAAACTTTGTGTCATGCATAATCTATTAATCTTTATTTGTAACTGCCATTTGTATTTGAAAAGTTTTGTCCTTGGTTTTTGCTGTGTGGTATCCAGCTGAGTAGAATAGACCATCCACATTTATCAACAAATAAATGACTCTAAAAAGTGAAAAATTAAAAAAAATATATTATCGCGGCCACTTTGAAATAGGTATTTGCTATCTAGTAGATAAACAAAATAACAGTCACATGATCTATCTGTTAACTTATTAGGGACTTTAAGTGCTGAATAAGCCTATCAGAAACCTGAGAAACACAAAATTCCGAGATATGTATTAGATAAGCTAAACTGACCGTTTATTGGTTACTTGTGAAACAGACCCTAAAGTAAGTTGATGTCAGGCAGGCGGCTGGTCGTAAAATACCTAACCAAATCACGTGACAACATGTTTACAACACTTGCCAACCCCACCTAGTATGGCAGGAGAATGATGATTGTAATATTTATGTATACTAATTAAAAAAAACGATATGCATAAAAAAGTTTTATAATGTAGTGAAATAAAAAGCTTTGCATCACACAAGCACGCATGAAACTGTTTAACTTACTTGCAATAGCGAGGATAGCGTGATAGGTTCCGCACACCCACGCGATTTCCAGGGCGTGTATTGTGGCGTAACACTTATTCATATGTATTAATTAATTATAACTTGATTAATACATATGAATTATAAAATATTACTAATGCCAAATTTTAAAGTAAAATATATTAACTGATTTTTCGTTCGTGCAAGTTATCTACACTAAATTAATTAACAAATCATGCCCACATGGATTGGTCCTAGGTATCTTTGCTGCTTTTCTGCATCGAATTGCTTCTTTCTTAAGGAAATTATAAAACGTAACAATGGCACACTAATAACCGAACAGATAACGAGTTCCAGTTTGCTACACGTGTTCGAAAGCGAATAAAATGGTGGGGGTTAAACTTATTACTACATAGCTCTGCTTACTTTGATAATGCGTCGCTTTGCGATTTTTTCGTGTCGTGGAGTCTATCTCCTGACGATGCTTCAGTTACGGAGCGAAACGTTTGTCGAAATTTGTATTGTTGTGTGTTGATTTAGTATTGTTGTGTTATTGGTGGCATAACTTTTTACTAATTCTTCGTGTATCAGGAATAAGACACAGATAGTACACTACATTTAGCGTTACATATATTTTCTTAAAAGCACTTTTACACGCTTTTTTAATCTCAAACAGAAAACAATTCACATAGAATAATGATGAGAATAAACTCCATATACTACATTTTACTCTCATTTACACATAATACATAAATAAATACATACATAAATACGAATACGAAATAAATACCTACTATTAATATAAATAACGTATTCGTTATCCCTTAAGTAGTTAAGCAAACAAAAACCTGAACGTTACCTATACATTGAGATAACGAAACACATGTAACCATGCATGTGCCAGAGGTAATTTAGAGGTAATTTCCTAGCAATATAGCTTTAATATCGAAAGTAATAAGATACAAGTTTAAGGTAAAAGCGTTCAATGTTATCGATATACTAGTAACCGATACGGGTTATAATTACCCGCAGCTAGCGATACAGACCAGAAGGGCTAAACAAACGTTAGGATTGCGATATCTAACTTGAAAGCGAGTAAAGGGCAAAATAAAATAAGAGACTTTTTATCATATGTTATTATTTTTTTTTTGTTACATCGATAGACGTTCCCGTTGAACGTTCACCGTTGCAAGTTTACCGTTGTACGTTATTTAGTCTCTTACGTGAATTATTACAATTTCAAGATCTTGGTATGTAAAGCCAGCTTCTTCCGACCTTTTTAATGTTCTCTTTTCTGTTGCGCTATGGAAACTCAAGACTATCATGATAATAAGAGATATTAATTGATATTTCTACATAAAACAATTAAGTCAACTCAAATTAATATAAATTTAAAAATGTTACGACACTATATTGCTTCGAAATGTAGGTAATTTAAGGTTAGATTTTAATTGGCTGTCAGTATTTGCTTCAGTCAATTTACATCTATCTACGAACTTAACCGTTCTTAAAGAATATCGGTTACTTTTTGTAAAGCAGTTTTCTCTAACGTCCATTTGCGCCATACTGACGGTTTATATTTTAAGTAAAATATAAAACGAGAGTTCCGCTCTTTATAGAAAAATGATACAAATTGTTAAAGATAAAAGTCGAATAGAGGGAACATACTCTTTTGTTACGTTATAATCTTTTCTTTTTCTGCCTTGTTAAGAAACTGAATGTACGGAGTACGCGGCGTAATCCGTTACGATAAGATGGTGAATGAATAACAGTAGAAACCAATATAAATAATAATAATAATAATATAGAATGTATTTAAAAATATTATGTAAATATGTATGTAAATAAATAAAAGATTATAATAATAATAAAACAATAATCACGTGTTCTTGATGTCGCAACGGTTAGAAGCCCCCGTATATAAAGAAATTCTGAAAGGACTAAATACGGAAAATAGCCTGCAAGAATAAGAAATATCAATTATAACAACTATATTTTTACTGCATATTTATTTAATAAATAAGAAAAGATTTTAATAGAAAAGTCATAGAAATAGAAAAGTCAATCAATTCATTCTTTTTTAACAACACGTCAACTCTGCACACAAATCACAACTACCCGCAAATGGCGCTACCACTCACCTCTCCACACCTCTCCTCTTGGCTAACTATTTTCTCTATGCTACTTCAGCTCTCCTCCTTTTCCTTCCATTACAAAATTCTTATAAATTTAAACTTATAGCGTGTTCTCAATAAATGTTTTTATTATCCTGAGGGTCGCCTTTTTTGTGCGCTATAAATATTAATCGTCTCAAATGATTGACATTATCTGGAGAATTCTTCATTGAGTTATTATACTAGAGTTGGGAAGCCAGCCTATAATGTGCCATATCTTTAATATTTAAATGAGTTAATCTTGTATGTATATATATAAATATATTTTTCGAATCTCGGAAACGGCTCCATAACGGCATGTAGGGGGTTTTGGGGGGAAAAATTCGATCTAGCTAGGTTTCATTCCAAAAAAATGATTTTTTATTCCCGTTTTCGGGAAAATAATAAAATTTACGTTGAATTGAAAAGACAATTTTTGCCGTCAAACGTGAAGTCAGTTAGCTCATTTAGGGAACGGACGGTCTAGAGAGATGGAAGTACCTAGGTTCGAGACCCACCTGCCCAACTATATCTTAATTTTTTTATATCCTTTTTTAAAATGATTTTAATTTAATTTTTTTTAAATTGCTGAGCAAGGCTCGCTCACCCAGGTACTTACACAAGAGAGAAATAAGGGAGAGTAAATAAAAGTGATCTATCTTTCTCTCATTTTATGTGTCATTTTTCAAAGATACAGTATACAAGTTTGTTCCTCGCTCTAATTATGTATTGTGTCACTATCACTTAGAGAGCTGCTTATGACTCTCCTACTCTAAATATAATAACTCTAGTGTGGTCTTACATCTCTTCCTGAGCGCATTGAATTCAAGTCCAATATGCTAATTATTATACAGGATTTAAAAATATATATTTATTAAAGTTACTACGGAAGTCATCGAAATATTTAAATGAGTTAATCTTGTATATACAAAGAATCTGAATTATGGAAACGGCTCCAACGATTTTCATGAAACTTAGTATGTAGGGGTTTTGGGGGGATAAATCGATCTAACTAGGTTTTATTTAATAAAAATGTCGTTTTATCCCTGCTTGCGGGCACTGCAAAAATGCTAAAATATAGGATAGAATGCAAAGAATAATTTTGCTGTCATTTGTAAAGTTGTAATAGCTCAATGGAGAACGGATGGACTAGAGGAGTCAAAATACCCGGGATTAAGTCCCAGATGTCACCAGCTCTTTTTCTTTTTATTAATAAAAATTTTGAAACACACAGGTACTAATTAATAATAAGGGTTAGATGATTTACCAAATTTTCTATGCATTCATGAATATATTATTTTTCTGTGACGTGACTCATTAATATTATAAAGTTCGATAGATTTTGATATACTGACTAGCAATTATTGTGTATGATCATATCTTTATTATGATGCATGATACCGACCTATAAAATAATAAACACACGTACGACAGGGTTCAATATTGACGTGGGTTCGACGACCACCCTCGCCGTGGAATACGTGTCAACATCAATTATACCGTACAAAGCATCATTCGATAGCTTACATACCATATTGAATATAGAATATCAATTATTAAACACGAAATTTTTAATATTTTTTTACGATAGTAATAATAAGCGTTTTTTCATAAGTAGAAATCAATTTAATTTCTTTCTCTTCTTTTTTGAAAACATAAAACCTCCGCGCTATTAACATTATTTAATAATGTACCGCCTCTCCGTGCCTCTCCGCACCTCTCCGCACCTCACCTCACCTCTCCGCACCACTCCCATCTTATCCCCATTATTACTGTAATAATAGGACTGTAAACAGAATATTAATAATATATAATATTTACATATATACATATCAAAATTTACATACATGTTATTTTTTATATAATAGTGAACGCCTTGTGTTCTAAAGGGTGGTCTATTTTTCTCAACCGCATACCACACAGTGGGTCAACTTACTTTAGTCGCCTTTTACGACACCTCGGTAAGAAAGGGGGTGGTGTATTCTACTCAGCCAGTTACCACAAGACGAGTCGACTTGCCTTAGTCGCCTTTTACGACACCTCGGTAAAAAATGAGGGTGGTCTATTCTACTCAACCGGATACCACACAGTGGGTCGACTTACCATAGTCACCTTTTGGCACCTCGGTAAGAAATGAAGGTGGTCTATTCTACTCAGCCGGATATCACACGGCATACAAAAAATATATTTATCTGAAATTTTTGTATGACTTTCTTAAAAGTATTGTTTGTAAAGAATTTTAGTTTGTTACCTAAAGCTGTTGGCTGAGAAATAAGTATTTTGTGACAAAGTGATGAACCAAACTGCCCTTCAACGCTCTACGCCTTGCCGACGTCATTCTTAGGCCATGAATATTCATACATATCATCCGGTAGGGGTTTAATTGCTGAAGCACGCAAGGCGCCATCCCCTATATAAGGTTATATCCGTCTAAGTCTTACATTTGAATTTGACATCTTCGAAGACATCGATAATGAAGGCTTCTATTTTACTATTTTTGAAGAGTAAATTATTGAGAAATATATTGTCAATAATTTACTTTACAAAATTTCTGCGATTTTTTTACTTTATGAAATTTTTAAAAACAATCGTTTTTAACAGTTTCCGTCAAAGCTTAGTAACGCAATTTACTCTTGAATGGTTTATTTTAAGTGTATTCAATTAAAAAGATCAATATTTTAGACAGGATCAATCAGCACTAAAGTTCATGCAATTATAATTTTTAAAATTAGGTGTTACTTTTCCGGATTGTAGAGCACAAAAGTTGTTTGTACTAAAAGTTCGAGTTAAAGAATTTATTTTCTCAAAGAATTTGTACATTCACTTACAGAGAAAATCATATTTATATACATAGTTTTGTTCGGCAATCTAACACAACAAAACATGCACTCAGTAATCTACCCACTAACTTTTATTTAAACCGGTTGAAGAATGCAAAATCGTTGTTAAAAGTTACATACATTTAAACTAGCTATGCTAGTGGTTTCGTCTCCATGAATAATATCAGCGTGTCACAATATTTTACACATGAAACCATAATATACTATAAACCTAAACCTCCCTCAGAAATTGCACAATACTTTAGCAAAAACCGTACGAAAATCCGTTCATTATAATCGTAGATTCTAGAAAAAAACAATCACATACATACATACACTTTTGGGAAACATGTACACGAGTAGATTTCATTAAATTGTTTTGAGTTTGTTAAAATAAAACTTAATAGACTTTACAGATATCTGTAATTCCTATAAAACATTTTAAAAAATCATAAAATGTCGAAGAACATTGCGTAATATTAGAGGGCAAAAGTAATTTCAGTGTTATAAATACACTCCAATAAAAAAAAACACAAGTGGGCCAGTAGATTAGCATAAAAATCTAAGCTAAACGCTGCCTTAAAGCAGTTTGACACGAACTTTCTTATACGCAAATATGAGTATTAATGCAAGTTTGTATTTATATTGGTGAAGGTCAAATATACGTATATTCACCTATACATCACCCTACTGCCCGCCATTAAAGAATAAATTTTATAATCTTGTATCTAGCGACTAGCTTGCTCATGCGAACGTTTGACACAGGGTGCTTTATTTTTAAAGTTTTTTTTAAAATTTAATGTATTATTAAATTATTTTTTCTTACTATAAAATGCCACTAACATACTATAAAATGCCACTTGGTTCGTGTTGATTTTAATTTTTTAGGTAACCTTTAATTTTTTTTTGCACTTTTTAATAATTGAAAAATGCATATAACAATAACAATAATAAGTTTATTTGAAACTAATAATAACACACAATTTACAGGCCACCTTTCATGTATATTATTCTAATCTTAATCTATAATGTTAAGACTTTAGAACAATACTTAATTAGTTTTCTTTTTTTTATTATATCGTCTTATATATATGTTTAAAAGGAAATTACTGGTGTCCTAACTAGGTCACGTAGTAACCTGTACTAAAGAGCGTCATTTCTCGTATTCCTCGTCGTATTCCTCTTTATTGTTATTAAGCTGTATGTTATAGAAACAAATGTGAAAGAACACACCTTAAGTAATCGGTAAATCTTTGTTTGTCGTATCTGATATACTACTATTAAGGGTTTCACTAGCACTTACGTATTATTAGCTTACTCGGGCAGTGTCTTTGTTACTACCAACATTAATTTAAAACACAAAAAAATCAAGTGTCTTTTAGGTATGTTACAAAATCGTGTGTAAATAACTTGTTGCTACGCACCTCGTAGCAGATTCGTAGATTATACGTAGCGAGATAACTTAGTGATAGATCAGTGCCAAAAGCACTGTTATAATAAAAATAACTAGTTTAATACAATTTTTTTTACAATAAAATATAAATAAAATTATGATACAGACCTAATATTTTTGTTTGTACTCGTATATCGATATTTAACTTGATATCAAATTTTGGTGTATCGGAGTTTCAGGTTTTATTTTATTTTTAATTCTTTTCATCTCTGTTTTCAAGCACTGAAAAACTGCTAAAATATTATTGGAAAACAAAGGTTAATAACTAGGTTTATTTGGGAATGGGCGGACAAAAGTGATATTAGTAGTCCTTTTTTGCATCTTTTTGTAGCAAAATGCATGATCACTGATATTATTTATTAATATAAAAAAATTATATTAATAAATAGTCCAATCAGATTTGTTTTATTTAATAATAAATATTTAATATATAATTTTATATTATATAATATAATATATTAATTGATTTTCTCTATAAAGTTGTTGTATCTTTTAAAATAGCGTAGGCCAAGCCAATTAAATAAAAACAAAAAGAGAGCTAAATATAGAATGAACTTGAATGTTTAAAAGCAATTAGGTATATTTTAAATTTAAGCAAGACCTCTTTCTATGCGTGCTATGAAATTATTACATCAAATTTAATTTCATAAATTTCTTATTGTTACACCAAGAATACCAGGTTTAAATTTTTATAGTGTTGGGGGTTCTATCATCCGACAAACTCCGTCAATGAGTGCTCAGTGGGGCAAAGGGTAAGCTGGAGCGGGCAATTCTGGCTGGTCAAGGCCACCGTCTTCTGGCGGAGGCAGAAGCATTGCCCTTATCGCGACATATTACCAACATGATCGTGAAGTGTGATGCTTTGCACGCTGCTATCGAGAAAGGATCGCTTCTAGAACTGCAGGTAGAACTGGTACATATAATTTTCCATTATTCTTTAACACGATTTACATAAAAAGCGGTGACGCTTACACGGGGCCATGACGCTATGTCATAATTATTATTTGTAACCGAAGTGGATTTCGAAACTAGTTGGACATACCCGACAATAAAGGATATATACTCTATTCAAAAACTACTATATCTAAATTTCTTTTATTACATTACTTAGTAAAGCTTAATGCATTATAGAGTTAAACATTGTCCCATTAAGGTAAAAATTAAATAATTCTTTATTTAATTAGAAGCGTTGACGCTTACACGGGGCCATGACGCTATGTTATAATTATTATTTGTAACCGAAGTGGAGTTCGAAACTAGTTAGACATACGCGGCAATAAAGGATTTATACTCTATTTAAAAAATTCTGTATAAATTTCTATTTTTAACATTACTTAATAAGGCTTACATGAATGCAGCATTGTACCATTAAGTTAACAATTAAGTAATTCTTTATAAAAAAAATTGCCAGTTATATTTAAAGAAAAAGTTGTACGTAAACTAAGACGTATAAAGCAAAATCACGTGTATTGTTTGTTTCAGTCAACATCATCAACTTAAAGCTTATTAATTTTCTTATCGTATTTAATTATGACCTGCTGAATGGTTTCATAATGTTAAAAGAGTTTTTTATAAACATAATTGTCCACAATTGACCATTAACCTATACTTATTACATTGCTCTTTTTTAATTCAAAAATAAGCACTATACTTTTAAACTTAGCTCTATGACTGCCTCAAATATTGTTTAGGATTGTTAAACTTTGCATTTTTAATGCATTATATACATAACTGTATACAACAAAAAACGTGTTCAAAACTTAATACATGTTTCTTAACACAGGAGCTGTTAGATTACGATTACAACCGCCATAAATACGTGATGTGCCTTGATAGAGCTGGCGTTGGTTTGCTTCATAAAGCGGTATATTATAATTACATGGACATCGTTCAGTGGCTTGTCGATAACTATGCACAGCTGGTTCATCAAAGAGATTCTGTAAGTATTGTCTAATGCAGTCGTCAACCATTTATACTTCTAGGAACCCTTAAAGTGCATCGTTTACGCGAAGGAACCTAAAGTTTTCTTCCTGAATTTCTTACAGAAAATTATTTGTAAAAGGTTTTACTACTTAAATATTTATTATTGCTGCTCTTCTCCTTAATCTTAGCGTAATGTTATATTTACATATAGCCTTCTACGATAAATGGACTATCATACACTCAAAGAATTTTTCAAATCAGTCCGGTAGTTTCTGAGATTAGCGCTTTCAAATAAACAAACTCTTCAGCTTTATATATTAGTATAGATTTAAAATACATGTTTTATGAATATTATTGTTAATTATATAAGAAATCAGAAGTTGTTAAAGAGAAAGATCTTTTTATCGATTTTTTTATGTATATGCGTTTTGTACTCAGATCAGTTGCGGGTTCCGCGGAATTTTTATTATTATTGACTAAGTAGATAATTCGGATGTTGTTTTGTGTAGTTCCATACTTTTTTTTACAATATTTAAACAAAATAACTCGTTGCAATTGAAATATGTTAGATTCAAATTTTGGCGTTCCGAATTATTTAACACCGAGACGCTGAAAATTTGAACAATAAAATAGCGTAAAATTTTATATTAATATGAAAAAAATGCAATTAGAATAACTGCTGTACTATTTCCAAAATGAAAATTTGAAAGACGATATTTTTAAGGCCATAGAACTAACTAAACAAGCAAAGGCAATATGTTCAAGTCAAATTTTAGTGTTCCGAATTATTTGATAAGAGTCTTGGACTCTTGACGGACGCTGAAAACACAAAAAATAAAATAGCGTAAATTTTTCATACATATACATGGCATATTATAAAACATCTAAAATTTAATTTTATTTATTTATATACAAATTTACATTGTATTTTTAAATATTTTCTGTATAAATAAATACAAAAAAAAAACATTTAAAAATATAAAAAACATTATTATTATTATACGAGTATATATTCAATTAAGATTATTGTATGCAGGAGGGCCGCACGCCTCTCCACTATACCGCTGCTTGTCGGGAGGAGGCGGCGGTAGCAGCGCTGCTCGAGCGCGCGGGGGCGGCGCGGTGCGTGAGGGACGCGGCCGGCCGCACGCTCGCCCACTACCGCGCCGCGCGCACTCTGCTCGTGCTGCCCACCGCTGCCGACATGCCCGCGCGACCGAACATCAACCCGCCCGGTAAGTACTCAGCCTTATTATTTATTATCTGTTACTATTTTTATAAGAACAGATAAAATATATTTAAGCTTTATTTACTTCACTATTTTATGCTTTATATATTTCTATAATTATTTATGGCAACATTATAGTAGAAACTTTTAAATTTGATACATTTTATATTATACAACAGTAATTTAAAAACAATTTATTTTTACAATGCTTTATGAGTTAAATTTAGTATTTAAAATTAGTTTTTACCCAAGTTTTATTAAGTAAAGACATTTATTTTATAGATTATTATTGGTAACTTTATTGGTATACACTAAAAACAAAGCAATGATCTGTTGCTCTAAAAACATATTTTCTATAATAAAATAATATTATTCATAAGTCTCAGTTATTTTTTTCTGTATTTTATAAAAAATAAATATATTTAAATGTTACATATTGTTGTGATTTCATTTTAAGAATTTATTTTAGAATGGTGCAATAAATTGTCCGCGTAACTTAATAACACTTTTGAATGTAATAAATAGTAAATAAAATTATTTAAAACTTTTGTAATATGTAATTTTTTTGTATATTAAATTACTTTTGTGATTGGTATATATATTTAAAAATATATTAGCATTTCACACATGAAAATGCTTCCGTAGAATATTTTTTAATGACTGTGTAAGGGTAAAAGTATTTGAGCAGTTTAGGTTCGATTATAAAATATGGAATATTATTTGCTATTTAAAATAATTACGTCCATATAACTGGTTATTACATACTAACAATTAATCTGAGGTTATTTACCGTTTGTATATAATATAAATACTCTACGTTTTGCCTCTACGTACTCTACGTTTAATGTTTAAAATAGGAAGTAACATATTCAGCGCTAATTTTTTTTGTGTTATGGGAAAATTAATATGCCCGCCGTGTGGTATCCGGCTGAATTGAAGTTTAAGGAAATAGGTATTCTTACATTTGCTTCACAGTATATTTTAAGTAATTTAATTTTTGTATATAAAAATATAAAAAATTATAAAACAATAGGCGATGTATATAATAGACAAAGTAGGAACCGACATAAGCTTGCGGCTCCTGCTTTGCGCCTTGAAAAAGTACGTAAGTCGTTTGTGGGTTTGGGTATAAGATTCTATAATAAAATTCCACAATCAATTTTAACTTTGCCATTACAGCAGTTTAAAAACACTATTAAGGAGAGGCTGATACAGAAAGCCTACTATACTGTTGAGGATTATTTAGACGATAAAAATGCGTGGATATAAATATTGTTCGACCCTGTACAAGATAGAAACATTAAATGTAACTAGTATTAAGAATTGTATTTTTTAAAAAGAGCCGAGTTTCTTGCTGGCTCTTCTCGGTAGGAACAGCTTTCCGAACCAGCAGTAGAGTTGACGATTCAAAAGCACTTGTTTACAAGTTTATTTGAATAAAGAATATTTTGAATTTGAATTTGAATTTGAATAGAATAGTATCACCCTCTTTTCTTACCGAGGTGTCGTAAAAGGCGACTAAGGTAAGTCGACCCGCCGTGTGGTATCCGTCTGAGTAAAATAGACCACCTTCATTTTTTACCGAGGTGTAGTAAAAGGCGACTAAGGTAAGTGACTCACCGTGTGGTATCCGGTTAAGTAGAATAGACCATCCTCTTTCTTATCGAGGTGTCGTAAAATGCGACTAAGATAAGTTGACGTCAGGCAGGCGGTCGGTTGTAAATTACGTAGCCAAATCATATGACAACATGTTTATAACATGTTGTGGCGACCCCACTTACAGTGTGATAAGGGCAGGAAGATGATGGGAAAATGAACATGCATATTTTTTTGACATTTGTTGATAGTGTTTTAATTTAACTAATTAAGCGAAATCACTTTACCTATATAAAAAAAGCGAAAGTCTGTCTTTGTGAAAGATTTTTTTTATTACACACACGGTCATCTGTCTCCAAAGCAAGCAACTTAATGATTGTAATATTGGTGACAGACAAATGGTAAATATATACATACATATATAATTTTAAACAAATACTTAAATATGAATATACACTCAGACTAGAAGAATCAAAAATTGGTTGTAGAAAATGTTGGCTGTGGGCGGGAATCGAACCTGCGACCCGCACATATAAAGGCAGTGTCACGTGCCACTTACGCAATCATAGTCACTGTTTTACCATGACAAATAAATTACAAAAAAATATTGATTTTAAATAAACAAAGTTTCTTTTATATCTTCGCTTGTAATCGGCTAAAACGATTAAATGTTATGTAACAATAAGCTATTGTATCAGCTTATTGTATAAATGGGTTGCAAGGCCCATTCTATCTATCTATATATGTATCTATTATTTTTTCCTTTGTAGCCCACTGGTGTTTCTAAAGAATTTCCAAAATGTTTCTAAATATTCAAATTTCCTAATATAAAATTCTAGTGGTAAGGCGTGGACTTTAGCTTTAAAATACCCTCAAAAAAAATGCATAATTATGCACTTTTTTCTCTAAGGAAAAACGGGAGTTTAGTATCTAAAAGCTTAAAATTTAATCTTTATTGCTGCAGCCGATCAGCCGTGAAGTGTTATACACTGACAGACAGACTTTCTCATTAATAATATTAGTAATTTTAATATTCTGGAACATTATTTAAATGACAAAAATGCAGGAATTTGAAAACTTTTTAGGTTCATAGAAGACTGCGTTTTAATCATGGAAAATTGGAAATGTTACTGATCTAACGGTAACTCACCTTAATCGCCTTTTAGAACACCTTGGTAAGAGATTTGGAATGAGGTTGGTTTATTTTACTCAGTCGGATACCACAGGGTGGGTTGACATATTAATCATATTGATCCTTGATGATTTCAAAGTATTTGAGAGAGCTTATTTGAATAAAGATTAATTTGATTTGATTCAATTTAATTGTTTGAAAAAATGTTCTTCCAGAAATACGTCTAGAAACTATTTTCTCATGATGTATTCCTGAATTAGCCCTTAAACACATGCAACACAAGGATTTAGCGTCCAGAATTTTGCCATGAATTATTTTTTATTATTATTTTTCGAAAGAAGTCTGCCCTAATTAAAAACTCCTTGAAGAGTTAATTAAAACAAATTATTAATTCAAATCACTTGAATCAAAAGCCCTTGCTTAAAAGTTTACTCCAAGAATTTTGAAATTAAATATATTTATATTATAAAGTAGGAAAGAAGCGGCCTGTTACTATCCCACTACTAGGCATAGGCCTCCTCTAACCGTTTTTGGAGAGAAGGGTTGGATCTAATACCTCTCTGCTGCCAATATGCAGGTTTCTTCACGAGGTTTTCCTTCAGCGAAAAGCGTTTGATAAAATGCAATTATCAATTAGTCACATAAGTTTTAATAGAAAAAGCCATTGATGCCTACCCGTGGTTTAAACTCGTGACCTCCTTGAAAGAGTCACATACTGTCACCGATAGACTATCACAACTTTATGTTTATTGTTTACTAGTAATATCCCGCAGTTTCAACAGGGTGATTTTTATTTTTATAAATTTTTTTATTTTTAAATTATTTTTTTATATTTTTATATATTTCCCTATTTTTTCAAAATGTAATATAGCCTATGTTGCTCAGTAAAGATGTAGTTTTTCAATGGTGAAAGAATTTATGAAATCGGTCCAGTAGTTTTTGTGTGACAAACATTACAAACATACATACAAATTTTTCCTCTTTATAATATCAGTATAGAGTACCTGGGCGACCGAGCCTTGTTCGGTGTTTTTTTTTAAATATAAAAAAAATGAAACTAAAAAAAATTGCTAAAAAAAAAGAGTTGGGCAGGTGGGGCTCAAACCTTAGTATTTTCACCTCTCTAGACCACCCGTTCCCCAAATGAGCTACCATGACTTTACGTTTGACAGCGACAATTGTCTTTTACATTCAACGTAAATTTTAGCATTTACCCGAAAACAGGGATAAAACGGGTTTTTTTTAAATAATACCTAGCTAGATCGATATTTCTCTCCCAAAACCCCCTACATGCTGAATTTCAGGTAAATTGTTGGAGCCGTTTCCGAGATTCAGAAAATATATTTAATATATAGGCTCCAACGATTTTCCTGAAATTCAGCATGCAGGGGTTTTGGGGGAAAAAATCGATCTAGATAAGTTTTATTTTTAAAAAAAATTAGTTTTATCCCTGTTTTTAGGCTCCAAATTTTTTTTTAAATTTACGTTGAATAGAATCACAATTTTTCGCTGTCAAACGTGGTAGATCATTTGGGGAACGGGCGGTCTAGAGAGGTGAAAATACCTAGGATCGAGCCCCACCTGCCCTAATATTTTTTCATTTTTCTTTTAAATTAATTTAATTTTTTTTAATTTTAATTTTTTTTTTAATCACCGAGCGAGGCTCGTTCACCCAGGTACTACAAGATTAACTCAATATTAAAGATCGGTGAAAATTATAGTTAACTATCAGACTATGTTTGTTTACACGCCTATAAATTATTTCATAGCTGTCCGATTATATTGTTTACTTTACTGTCATGAAAAGGCTTGGCTTTCTGAGGCGAGGCTGAATGTTGCGTGGTCATGAATATTACTTTACGGCTTTTCACGGAATTGATGCCGCACCCTTTATCGTGTCATATTATCTAATTATACTTTCGGACTTAGATTTACTGGCGTAGGTAAACATATTAGGTGGTTAGAGTCCAGAATAACTACTTAAAATTTACCCCAACTACATGGACTGAATATTGCGATGGATTTTCTCGAAATCAAATATGGCGTACGCTTTGTTTGAACATAAATTGAAAAATAAAATATTGTTTGTTAAATTAAAAAAACCCCTTTTTTGTATCGCATATTACTATTATATTTTTTGTCTATGACCATCAATAGTTTTAGAACCGTATCTTATAGGATTTAAATTAATACGATTGGTTTTAAAAAATTCTATGGCATTTTCATGCTAAACGTTTTATTTAGCATCCTACTGCCTTTATCCCACTCTAAGTGGGATCGCCACAACATGTTGTCACATGATTTGGCTACGTATTTTACGACTGGCCGCCTGCCTGACGTCAACTTACCTTAGTCGTATTTTACAACACCTCGGAAAGAAAGAGGGTGGTCTATATTACTCAACCGGATACCACACGGCGGCTAAACGTTTATTAATGCACACCATAAACGCAAAAGTCATATTATTGACCTTATTATTAAAGTCATATCATTGAAAAATAGGACTTAATTCTTTTAGAAATTTATATTTACGACTTCCTCCTTCATTAAACTATCTCTTAATAAACACTGAAAGAAAATCTGTTTATAAACTATCGTGAGTGTTATTCATAATTAATGTATAGAACCCGGCTATACTCACGTGAGTATATCATTAAAATCATACATTAAAATCTGTTCAGTGTATATTTTTACTATTACGAAAAGACAGACAATATTAGCGGGAGGCTTTTATAATAATTATACTCGTCGGTTTTATAAAGTGGTATGGAAATTATTTTAAGTAATTTAAAAATACAAAACATGTTCTTTTAATAATTTTGCTAACAGTACTTTAAAAACTTGGAAAATTTAAATAAAAATGCTTCTCTAATTAGTACGTAACATGCTTATACCGTTATAAAATATAACCTTTCTAAAGCTTAAATAGTTAACAAAAACACTTAAGCTAGGTTTAACAAGGCCATAACATTACAGTTAATTTAGAACCAATACCGATTAGATCTTGATTTATAGTACCTACTTGCAGTTTCGATTGTTTTCGGTGTTTTGGAAAACCTCTATTATGCTAATCGTGGGTATAATTCCGACATCAGCACACGCAAACTTGTTGCTTCATTGAGAGAATTCAAAACAGGCATTCATATTGAATATACAAATGTACATGCCAGATTAAAAAAAAATCTAAAACAAGAAATGACCGAGATCAATATAAATAATTTGTCTTGTGAGTTGACGAAATATTGCACTAGCGGTTCTCATACTTGAACTGTGGAGGAATAGTAACTCAATTGTATATACAATGAATAACAACTGACCGTTTAACTCGGACCTCGCCTGCGAGGAACAAGGGCGTGGAGGTAGAACGAGAACGGGGACAAAAGTAGGTGCGAGCGTTGAGCACCCGTAGTGTGATATACAAGACAAACATTGAACCCCGCACGCGAAGTCTGAGTTAAACGGATGGACTTTAGTATTAACCATCATCACACTAACTAGTAATGCAATTAAATACGAAGACAATCCTAACGATCTATTCACCCCATAACCTTCACTACATAGTATAAAACAAAGTCGCTTTCTTTGTCTATTCCTATGTCCCTGTGTATGCTTAAATCTTTAAAACTATCCAACAGATTTTGATGCGGTTTTTTTAATAGATAGTGATTGAAGAGGAAGGTTTATATGTATAATAACATTCAATATGGAGTAGATAAATACTGTAATTTTTAGTAGGTTACTACTGTAATTTTTAGGGCAGCTAGTATTATTATAAAACGACGGATTTTATTTCTCTCTATATAATGTCTGTCTCTTTATGATGAATTCACATATCTACCAGTATACTCCAAACCTGAATTATATGTTAGTCTGGCGTTATCCAGAGGTAAATAGGTTTTTATGTATAAGGATTCCCAACTTGAACCCGCGCCCCCTTGATAAGAAAGTCATACGGTCTCACAACACATCGCTCTGCTAAAAAAGAAGATATATATTAGCTAACTCCTTTTCTCTTAAGTATGTGTATTATATATTATTTGAAAATAGTGTGTTTGTCAACAATATCTCATACTGTTTTTTTCTTTAATATTTCTTACAATATCTGTTCATGAAACTCAGCATACAGCAGATTTCGCGGGTGATAATTGGATCTAGCCAGGTTTCATTTTCGAAAAATGTCTTTTTGTCCCTGTTTTCAGGCACTGAAAAACTGTTACAAAATTATTAGAAATAGTAATAGTTAATTTCACCCCGCCGTGTGGTATCCGGCTGAATAGAATAGTACCACCCTCATTTCTTACAGAGGTGTCGTAAAAGGCGACTAAGGTAAGTCGACCCGCCGTGTGGTATCCGGCTGTGTAGAATAGACCAACCTCATTTCTTACCGAGGTGTCGTAAAAGGCGACTAAGGTAAGTTGACCCACCGCGTGGTATCCGGTTTAGTAAAATAGACCACCCTCTTTCTTACCGACGTGTCGTAAAATACGACTAACGTAAGTTGACGTCAGGCAGGCGGCCGATCGTAAAAACGCAGCCAAATCATGTGACAGCATGTTTATAACATGTTGTGCCGACCCCACTTACAGTGGGATAAGGGCAGGAGGATGAGTAATAGTTAATTTCACCGTCAATTACAACGTTGTATTATTAACTCAGTGGGAAAATGGGGACTTAAGAAATCAAAATACCTGGGATCAATAACTTGTTTTTATTTTTTCATTTTTTTTTAATTAATTTTTTTTACTAAGAATGGCTCCAACCAGGTGGTTATATTAAAACATTACTTCCTAACACTCCTCCTTGCGTTATTTAAAAATTTACTGCTTACTGCTGAGGGTAGAAACTATTTTCCTTCCTAACACTAATCAGCTAATAAACATTGCTTCGACACTACCAACCTCAAAAGACCACAGTCTACTATCTCTCTCTATATAAAAGTATACCGACTCAAATAGTTTTAAGCAAGCTAATAAACGTGTTGTATGTAGCCCTGATATCATCAACATTCGATCGATCGATGTCGCTTCATTAAACATTAACAGTCTGTCTGAGCTAGCCTGAATGTGTTGACCTTGCCAGTGCCTTGCTACTTGATTATAACGATTTATCCTTTATGAACATAGGATACACCTGCTACTTGTACGTTTTGTTTAAAACATGCGGGTCTATAAATACCATATCAATTCCTTCTTCGCCTTTAACTATTAAAAATGTTAATGTACCTAATTTTAGACTTAATATCGCAATTATCACATGCTTATATCTTAAACTAGCTTTTACCAGCAACCTCGTACGTGCGGACTGTTGTCGCGTGATAGATTGATAGTAAATTCAATTCAAATTCAAATTCAAAATATTCTTTATTCAAGTGGACTGTTTACAGTACTTTTAAATCGTCAAATGTTTTAAAGAAGCTACCACTATTCTGAATTTTGCCCCTACCGAGAAGAACCAGCAAGAAACTCGGCGGCTAAGCTTTTTAAAAAAAATATTACAATTGATGGTTACAAGATAATCGTTGCAGCTGGATGCGAAGTAGTAGAAATTGATAGTAAATGGCGCTTTTCAATGTCATCCTATTCCTGCAAAATTAACAGGATTTGTATAGCCTATATGTTACCCCGGTGTATAAGGAACAATTGTAACAAATTCCATAGATATTGGTTCAGCGGATACGCCGTGAAAGAGTAACAAACATACATCCATACTCACAATCTTTCGCATTTGTAATACTAGTAGAACTATTAGGATAGGAGGATTAGATATAAACACGTGTATAGTGTTTAGACTACTATTTGAACAAAGAATAAATTGAATTTTTCGAATTTCAATTCTTATATAATAGGTATTTAAGCACTTTTCAACCCTCAACGGTAAAGCTTGAAAACGAGAAACGTTATCTTGACGTACCGAAAAATAATTTAAACTAACTATAAGTAATAAAATAAAATTTACTTTCATTAAAATAATTGCTTACTATACGATTACAGTCAGGTAAACGGATTATAAAGAATTAAAGGTCATAGTTGCCGACTTCTAGGATTTATGTCAATGCAACTAAGCATTTCTATTATTACAGAACAGGGGAAAAATATGCAATGTATTAATTATATTAATACATTTGGATTACATCTATGTTATTTTCTGAAAGCTCAATGTGTAATAAAGTGATAAGTCAATAGATTTTGTGGATTATGCTTATTAGAAGGAATGTATGGTATCCGGCTGATTAGAAGAGACCAACCTCATTTCTTACCGAGGTGTCGTAAAAGGTGACTAAAGTAAGTTGACCCGTCGAGTGGTATCCGGCTAAATAGAATAGATCACTCCTATTTCTTACCGAGGTGTCGTAAAAGGCGACTAAGGCAAGTTGACGCCAGGCAGGTGGCCAGTCGTAAAATACCTAGCCAAATAATGTGACAACATATTTATAACATGTTGTGCCGACCCCACTTAGAGTGGGATAAGAGCAGGAGAGAGAGAGAGAGCTTATGTAAGGAATGTATATTTTGAGTTCGTTTCTTAATACATAGTAAGTAATATATAGTAGAAGGACTAAACACAGAGAACTCTTCTTATTTAAAATCTGATATAACATAAAAGCATCTTTCTCATATTATTCTCATTAGTAATGGTACTAGTTCGTATTGAATATCAAATGAGTTTTACTTTAGAACACTGCTTTTATCATTATTGATCGTTAATTTCTTTGAACACGAGTCGATTCAAATATCGAGGACAATCGACAATCAATTAATTATGTGTCAAGAGTAACGCGTACCGATTGACGGAAAGCAATGGCGTTGGCGCTGAAAATACGCGACGCACCGCACCGCAAACGTCTATACACTATAGCATCGTAATTCATCAATTATGTTATGTGTCATTTATATTATGTATCAATTATGTTCATCATGTATGTTATGTGCTTCTACCTTAGACAAAAAATTAAAAAAATATATTTTTGATATATGAAAAATATATATTGACATTTTCTTTCTAGTATTATATATAGATAGTCAACATATATAAATTTCTGTTAGGGGTAGGGTTTTTGTAGATTGTTTTTTAAGTCCTAATTAGGAATTTCTGAATTGTTTCGGTAAAAAATTATTATAGACTATGGCAAAATATGTACAAGTACTCTTTATTCGTCGTCTTTTTTTCGTTCGCTTACATAAATATTGATGGGAATTGTTTTGGTTCCCTTTTTCCTACGAAACGATCACAAAAAAATTTCAGAAACATTGTAAATTCTCAGAAACAGTAATAAAATTATAGTTTTAGTTTTTTTTAGTTCTGATACAACGTGAATACTAGAATACCTACTATTCAGAAGCGATCAAGCTATACTATTTCAACAATAACATCATGAAATAAATAATATTCAAAATTACTCAAAAACCGACGTACGATTAGACAAAATTTTATGAGGTTAAATATTATGTGTCGTTAGGGTAATAAACGTGAATGTTTCTAGAATTTAAGTTCAATTTACCTCTGTGAGGGCAATTTACCTTGAACTTTTTAATCGATTTACATTAACAGGAAAACACACCTGCTGATAAATATTTCAAACATTCTACTCTACATAATTCTATTGTTAAAATCAATTATAGAATTTGTAATACATTTTGTTTATGTATATTCCCTTGATACACTCTCCCTTTTTCCATTTGTATCTAATCTTTGTACACATAATTTCTATGTTTCAAATCTACCAGACCTCCTCGGACGGATGACATTTTTTTGAAGACGTTATCTCGTTTCAGGGTTGGTAATTAAACGACACAATATTCGAATATGGTGTCACGAATGTGACATGGGGCGCTTACAACGCGTAGTATGGGAGGGACAGGGCGCCAGACTGCTAAGTGAAGTATCAAGTCAGCCGATTGTCAGGAAATTCCTTGAGGCCGTCCCTTATATAATGGTATTAACAATACATCCAATTTTACTAAATTTGACTTTATTCTGCCCTTCTTTATTTGATTTAGAAAATGCTTTACAGAATACGATACGTGAAATTCATAACGCTGTTATTCAAAACGATTTAGAGGGTATTATGAAACTCACTAGTGATCCAGTACCACCTCAGGCTCTATCAAGCAGAGATGCTAACAATATGACCGCCATGCACAAAGTATGTTTTTGTATTGTATAAACAACATTATTCTATTCTGAGGTTCGAATAATTAAGAATTTATTGTTTACAAACTTTACACCACAAGCTAAAGTTACATCGTCTTTGAACCCAATAAACTACTATGTTTTATGTGGATTTTTTTTCCATTATTTCCGGTTTATCATCGTAATATATATTATATTGTACAGATATATTTATACATTGCTACAAAATGTCCTTCTCTTTAGGTAACGCTATCACAGTAGGAGAATTGATAGTAGATCGACACTTCACAAGAGAAACTACAAAGATATTTTCCCATTTATGTCAGCTCATTTACGTTACTTCATTCGTTTGAATGACAATTAGTCAAATTAAATTGCTTTTGTTATTGTGATCACTATAGTCTTTATCAAAGAATGGAAACGACTTTACTTACATATTACAAAATCTGTTTCTCTTAGAAGAAAAATAAACCATATATTTTAAGAGTTTCAATTTGTCAGGCCGCAGGACTTGGTCACTGCGGAATTTTAAAGTATATCATAGAGAGGTACCCTCAAGGAATTAATGATGTCGATAATGATGGACGTACACCACTACATTATGCTGCTGTGGTGAAAGACGACCAGCACACTTACAACACTCTTATTAGTGCTGGAGCCGATGAAAGTGCTGTTGATAATGTGAGTAGTAAAATATAGTAAATGTCACGGTGAATATTCACCATTAATACTATAAAATGTTATAGCGAATTACGCATTCAAAAGCGGTAACCTATTTTCCTTTTATTTTAGAAAAATAAAACTCCAACATATTATATTACCAGAACTCAAGATATTGATAAGAGTCTATTTAAAATATTGCCTGAGGCACCCAGAACGCCCTCTAGCAATTACCCATCTTCATGGGACTGGAAAATATTGGACACTGAATTTATAGGTGACTTTAGTAAAAAAACAAGAAAAAAAACTTTAAAAGCTTCGAATGAAAATATTTCCTCCAAAAATAATACAAGTACCTTAAGTGATGCCGTGGAAAGTAATAATGTCGCCTTGAAAAATAGCAGCACTCATGAATTGATTAGTGATTTACCCGATTTAAATGATAATGAAAAAGAAAATTCAAAAATTGTGTCTGATGAAGATAATATACAAAATATCAAGGTGAGGTATCATATAATCACTGTCACGAATGTTGTTTTAATTGATTTGCTGTGCTTTAAAGCAAAAGGCATTTGCATGAATCATATTTTTTTATTTTAGGAAACCACAGAGATTGAAGAGCCAAAAGAAAATAACGAAAATATTGACAACTCCTTAAATGTCGAAGATACAAAAGATGATTCAATAAAAGAAATTTTGGGTGATGGGAATATGGAAAATATTTCACATGAACCTTCGTTAGAAGGCGATAAAAATGCAGAAAAAATTGAGAAACTTGAAATAGAAGAATTAAACGAGGAAGATGTTACTAACAATAAATGTAACGATGATAAGGATGAGGGAAAAGAAGAAATCTCAAGTGAAAATAACTTGGGATCAGATACACAAGATGAAATTAATGAAAACAGCAAAGAAAAAGATGATACGGGATATGATGAAGCTAATACAACATTAGATATACAACGAGAAAAGAGTGAAATTGGTAACGAAATAGTTGATAAAATAGATACAAGCCATGATACACAGAAAATAGAAGATACACATGAAAGTCCACAGAAAATATTAGAAAGAAATAATTCAATTGATGATAAATTAGAAAATAATATTCATAATCATAACAACAATGACGATGATCATAATGATATTAAAAAGCATATTAATGCCGTCGCTGACACAACACTCAAGGGAACCGATGAGCATGATAATGATAATACCGACAAAAAAGTAAATGGAAATTCAAATGAAAAACACGAAGAGGATCCATGTAAAACAACATCATCTGAAGGTAATACTAGTAATGATAACAATGAAGACGACGAAGACGTACAAGTACAAGGAAGCTCCTACCCTGAACATAGTGACATTCACACTAAAAGCAACACAATAAGACAAAATAATGGCAGTGCCAGAAGAGGTAGCCTTGACACCTCTTCTGGTTCTTTACACGAACTATAATTACAACATTTTAAATATTATAATAATGTATATGAGGGTCCCTAACCAGTTCAATATTTTTGATTGTTTTGCTAATAAAGGAAACGTCACCAACGGCCGTAATATTCAAGAAAATCTTATAGAAGGTATTGTCACCAGTGAAGCTGATCAAGAAACGCAAGATGCGAGTATAGCGCACAGACTGAACTCGATTCACAGCAATAATCTTATTGTAGTAAGTACATAATAATATGCTATAACAAACTCAATCCATCATGACTTTACAGGTAATAAACCGGTTTCATAACAATTTTCTTGTGATGTTTAATAGATTAGAGACAAAATAGCACTTCAAATAGCTCACCCTAGGACACAATTAAAATCTCTTTAGATTGATTTGCTAGCTTTTTAGATTACATGTTAAATTTCGTTTGCGCATGCCTCATATATCCATTATAATTCAATTGAGGAAATTAAAACACAACTTTATCCACACAGGATAATGAAATTGATCCGGAAGTTACAGACCTAATAAATACAGCAAATATGGAGATGTTAGCTACCTTAGTATTAAACGGGGAAGGATCGAGATTGATTGGAAGACAATCTGGCAATATAGAATTACAAGCTTTTTTAGATAACGTGCCGATTTACATGGTAATATTAAGTTATTTGGCTAAAACGGTTAAAATTTGTGAATAGGCGGTTAAAATCAGTTCTCTTTGTTCTAGCAAAAAATAAATAAGGTTCACGTAGCAGCAAGAGATGGCAATATAAGAGATTTACAAGCAGCTTTAGACCGCAGAAAATTTGCAATTGCTCGAGACCCGATTTCGGCTAATGGCGCTACCCCCTTACATGTTGCTACAATATATGGAAAAACAAATATAATTAAATATTTAGGTGGCAGGTAGGAATAAATATAAAATAACGCCATTTATGATGCTTATATACGTGTTATTCTTAAATATTTGTACAATTTTAGATTCCCTGAAACATTATCTGCAGTAGATTTTGAAGGACGTACAGCTTTACATTTTGCCGCAGTTTTGCCAGACAATGGCCATTACTACAACTTACTGCAGCAATTGGGTGCAAATTCGAAAGATTTAGATGATGTGAGCTAGTTATAACATTTTTTCTATGCTATTTAATCTCCCTCAAGTAAGTAAAATATGACACGGATTGAAAAAAATATATATTTTTAGATTGGGCGATCCGCTGAAGATTATTACCAAAATCCCACTCTATTTCCATTTAGTCAATTATTATCTGATTTTGGAATAAGTGAAGAGAAAGCTCAAGCCATGTTTTCAGATCAAGGTATATTCCACATATTTGTATCCTCTATTCCAATAAATTAAACTATAACTACTTAGCTAGCTATTCTACAAATTTCACATCGCCTTCATTAAATTGTACATTTGGTAAATGAACTTACATGTACTTTCATATATATATTTTTTTTTAAATATGACGTACAGTACCAGAAGATCGTGTATCGTCGCGGCGCATGTTATGTATACCTGAAGTATTAGACACGTTGGAACGATGCTACAAGCTACTCGCATCGGCCACACCTACACGTGCTCCTCTATCTGCGTCTTCTAACAAAGCAACACCACCGCATGTCTTAGGAAGATTTCTCAAGCGGCCAGTATTTGATATAATCAAACACAGAATTACAAAACTCGACCACAATCTTTTCGACGTTATATGGCCAGCTGTCAAAAAGTTACCCGAGAGTAAAAATGTTTTGCAGATTGTGGAGGAAGATTTTTCTGGTGGAGTTGCAGCGCCAGATTATTATACATATGAGGTGTTTACAGAATTTCTGACACCACTTATCAAAGACCTTCATAACATTAATGTTCATTCAAATCTAACAGATCATCCAATTTCTGATTTTGCTCAACACTCACCTGGATCATCGGAATCATTCGTTGAAATAAATATTGATTCAAACGATGAATTTATATTGTCCGGTATAATAGAATGTTCAAGAAATTTAGAAGGATTTGAATTACCGTTAAATCTTAAATTTGGAAAACTAGAAATGATTGAAAGAATAATAACAACTGTTTTAATGAAGGAACAATTTTTAAGTAACGTGAATCAACCGAGTCCCGAATCTAATCATAAAGCAGGCACTTATTATACGCTCAATGAAGTATTAGAAAGGCCTTCTGAAGCATGTTCTTTATTAGCTGCATCTGGTCTATTAATTCCTCTATGTGACAAAGAAGAGATAGATGATTACAACCGTCTTCATGGAAAGCAATGGCCATACGGCCGAGGAGTATTCGTAAATAATGATAAAACTGTAGCTGTCTGGATAAACGTTCACGACCATTTGAGGGTACTTATATCAACTCCAGCAGATTTTCCGGGAGGGATTGGAATTACTTTCAGTAAACTGTCATACATTATGACTTACTTGCATGAACAACTCAATTTCGTGTTCGATCACAAGCTCGGCTATTTATCTAGTCGACCAACATTTTTAGGTGTTGGTATACGTTTTAGTCTAGTTGTTAATATTCCAGGTTTAAGCAAAGATTCTGAAAATATAAAGAATTTGTGTGCTATGAGAGGACTGCAATACAGAGAAACTTTAAGCTCGGGCATTGCAAGGATAAGTAATTATCAATGTTTAAACGTAACAGAATCAGTATGTTTCAATGACTTCGTTACCGCGACGTCTAATCTTTTACATTTAGAAAAAGATTTGTCTATGCAAAATTCCGATCATATAACAACTATGTTAAGCAACATATTCCGTAGAAAAAGAAGCAGCCTGATTGAAATTAACGATGTAAAACAAATGCAAGAAAATCATTAATATTCTTTACGAAACTGTATAGTAGTCGGTAAATAGTAATAGCTTAAAATATATTATCTAATTTATTTTTTATTAATTAAATGTTCACAAGACAAAGGTGCTCTGTGAAGATTATGCTGCCGAAGGATATGTTTATCTAACCTAAAACAGTGTACAAAAAGTTTAGGTTAGTACTTCATGTTACATGTTCGTAGAAAGCTGCCGTGTTCGTGTGAACCATCCTGTTGAGTGACGTGTTTACTAAGCAATCGCTTTATCACCGTCAATTTTGTAGCCAACGCTTTTATATTCTAAGGCACTATGCAGCACAAGGCACCTTTGTCTCTCGATTTGCATAGTATATTTACTACTGTACATGTTGTATTTCGTCCTTCTTTAGGTATTTTTCAAAATTAGCTATACGTTTAATCATGATATACTTTACTTCCTTTATTATAAATATTGGTTATATGTAAAATTTTCTTAAATATATGTTTCATTCATATATGCTTACCTCATATGCAATGCAAATATGAAACATTTGTCAGTTATGTGTGCGCGTAAAGAATATTTCATTTTCCTACAAATGTAGACCATTATTCTTTTTTTCCCACCATCCTATACTATTATGCTGAAGGCCAACGCAGTGAATAATTAAGTAGTTTCAGGTATGAACCACGTCGCTAACGGCCATATGGACATTCCCATCTTTCACACTGATGAAGGCAGATACCTCGCTAAATGTAAGCTAGAATTATTTCTAAGTTTTTTTAAAATGGAAAAGAAAGATATTTTCTGTTATGGGAACAATGAATGGGACTCTGATTTTACAGCACTCGGCGATCCTTTGATCAAAGGTCTGACCGAAGTGGCTAATGTTAAACCAAAAGATCCAGTCGCATTCCTTGCAACATTTCTTCAGAATTTTCCTAATCATGAGAAACCGCGGTTAGGAACACAGGTAAGTGTAATTAATATTTTTCATAATGTACGGTAGTATAATGATGAAATATACATAACTTATTACCGTTGGCTGACATATAATAACAGTTTGTGATAAAATCTCTCACAACCTGACGGAAGTGCTACACTTTGCAAAGTTTCATGTGTTTGAACTGCGGGAAAACATCTACGAGCTTTCCTAAATAATCCCCGGGCTTAATTCATATTCATAATTATCTTACGCTTGATGATGATAATACAAGCCTTCCCATGAGAATTCCTGACAGTAGATAGAGTGACAGACAGTAGTGAGTCTAATCTCAATCCATATCACCAATAAAAGAGGACTTTGCCCAGCAGTGTAATAGTAACAGGCTACAACTTTATTTTAGTCGATCGCGCTATATAATATTATGTTATTAAACTAGGAAACAACCACAATAATCACGAGGGGGACACCTGAAGTGGACAATGAGGAATCACCATTAGAATTTGAAGAAAATATGGAAGAAACTTCAGTTGAACCGATAAAAGGAGACCGAGCACAAACAGTAGTACGCACGACCACACGTCCTCATCGACCAATAGAAGTCATCGCTGTGGAAAATACAACAGAAACAACGCACGACGCACCGGAAACGGCATCCAGTAGTGCGAATAGGGTAAATTGAATATTTATATAACTGATATACAGTCTCTCCAATTTTTTTTATAATAACAAATAACTTCGCCACATTATCCATTTTTACCGTCAATAATCTTTAGTAATTATTCAATTACAAAAATATGCCTTCACGTTTCTTAGTGATAATTATAATAGTGATAATGATTAAGTGGTAATAGTAGCAATAATCTATATCTAGTAATATATAAAGCTGAAGAGTTTGATTGTTTGAACGCGCTAATCTCAGGTACTACTGGACTGAATTAAAAAATTCTTACAGTGTAAGATAGTCCATTTACCGAGGAACAACAAATGCATACGGTCAGTGCAATAAATATCCACTTATTTATTCATATTTGTGAACAGGATGAACATGGACAGTCTATGCTACACTTCGCAGCAGCTAGATCTCACACCAACAATGCTTTATTTCAATTGCTACAAGAATCAGACGTGAGTCTTGGATATAGAGACGAACTCTACCGTACTGCGCGAGATGTGTCAATACAAGCCAATGTTCTGGAAAACACAAATGAAATTGACAGATGGCTCTTGCATCTGGCAGCGAGGGGTATGTTTCACTTAATCTTATCATTTTAAAATTTCTTTCATCATTAATTGGATATTTTTACAATTCAACAAGATTAATATGTGAATATACTCTTTTCACCCAAAAGTATTTTTAGATAGAGATAGTAACAACCCGTTACATATAAATTTTATATCATTACTCTTCTCTGCATCTTCTTTGTCCAACTCGGCAAAGTTTTAATTGGACATAGAAATTATACACTATTTTGTGTTTGATTTTATTTTAAGTTCACTGTTTGTTCGAGTATAACAGATAAACAAATATTATATTAATGAATATTATTTGTTAACACTTCTTCGACATATAAGCTCGAATTACCGAATTTCACATTGTTCAGCGCGTATTGTATTTAAAAGATTACATATTAATATATGAAGATTGAATACGTCTTACAGGCAAAACTGACAAAATAATGGAATTATTGTTGCAAGGTTATGATCATATTTTGGATGTAGTTGACGATCAAGCCGTACCAATTGCCGAAGTCGTGGCCCAGCGTGGCGCCAACGAGATGGATAATTTACTCGCTTCTATACCTGCTTTCGAGGTAGTACATCGATACATAATTACTATAACTATCGATTATCCATTAAACTATCAAAATTCTCACATCTAAAATGAGTTTTTCTGTTAAAATTTTAATTTTAGTCGAGTCTTATTGATATTCACAATTAATTTATTCTGTGAGGGAAAACATCGTGAGGAAACCTGAATATCCCTAGAGAATTCTAGGGATATGTGTATCCTATCAATCCGAATTGGAGCATCGTGCTTGTATTTATCTCTTCTCTCCAAAAACGGAGAAAGGCGGCTTTGCACCGCAGTAGGATAATAAGATGCCTTTACTACCTGAGAACAGTATCATCCGTGTCCGGTTTCTGTTAATCCAGTGGTTATTAGCAAACATGGGTTAGGGCCTGTTTCACAAGTTACTGATAAAGTGTCGGATAGTTAACCGACAAGAAACTAAGTAACAGATACATGTCTCTAAAAACAGACATGTATCTCGGCCATTTTGAAAAAGGTATTTGCTATCCAGCAGATAAACAAAATAACAGCCACATGATTATTGATTTGTTAAGTTATTAGGAACTTTAAGTGCCGAATAAGCCTATCAGATATGTGTCAGATATGTTCCGAATAAGCTAACTGACAGTTTATTGGTAACTTGTGCAACAGGCCCTTAGACAACTAAGTCTATTGACAGTATTGATAGGAATAAAAATCTGTATCCTGTTAATGTCTTTATTTATTTTAAGGAATCAAGGGAAGCATTACACGGTGCAGTACGACGTGGCGATCTCACCGCAGTACAAGATATGGTGAGAGCTGAAGGCGGTCGCACCCTAGCTCGTGCCCACAACACGTTAGGAAGAACTGCCCTCCACATTGCTGTATTATCCCAGCATGAAGACATCGTGGCATACCTAGCTGAAAACTGCCCTGAGCTTCTTCGTCTCGGTGACAATGTAATATTTTTTGTTAACTTAATGATAAAAACACTGAAACACCTGAGCCAACAAAAAATTTCGTATAATACGCGTGTTCGACTTACGATTTCAACCGCGGTGTAAGGGTAATGGAATAAGATGGTAACCTATATATAGATGCCCATATACTCATTAAGTGTACGTTTCGTTTTGTTTAGTTTCTCGTGGATCAATTCGTATTTTAGCGAAATAAAAATAAGTCTACGTTTTTACATGAGCCTTTGTAAATGCAAAATTCCGTACAAATCCGTAAAGCCATTAAAACGATAAAACTGTACAACTTTCGCATTTATAATATTAGTAGTGTAGTAGCATCGTATTATCCAAGTCTTGTCTTAAAAATGATGACTTTTAAAGCTTTCCTTCTGGCTAAATTATTTAGATAAAACTTCTAACGATATCAACAATTTCACTTACATGTTCTCAAACATCCCAAGAATTTTTCAGGCACATTCGTTAGTGTCTATTGTTACTTATATAAGCGTAATTAGTCTTGCCTGAATTCCGCTAAAGCATTAGAATAATTATAATTTTGTTGTATTTCATTATTTTTCTGGTTTCCAGAAATATGTTACAACATGTTTCTGATGCAACCTCCTTCATAGAGTTAGTTATTAATATGAAAAAATATTTTAGCTGTATTTATGTCATTGAGTTGTTGAAAAGAGTAAATATTATTGAATAAGCTTAAAGGATATTAAAGCTCTACATACCAGAAAGATAATATTGTAATTTATATCCTGGTATGGACCAGGTTGAATTGTCTACCTTTTTACAGTTAGAACGTACTCCACTACACTACGCAATGGGTGTTAGTAAGATGGAACCATTAAGCCGTTTGCTGATACAAGCAGGCGCAAAACGAGTTCTCAAAGACCTCAAAGGGCGGCAACCTTCGTACTACTTCATGAATAAGTCCGACATACTGCGTCTCAAGGAAGAAGAGGAAGCTTATTAAAATCATTACTGTGCCTAGACGTTTAATTGGTGCACACAACGGTTAAATACAAAAAATATTACTGATTATAGCAACACATGAAAATAAAGCTCGCATTGAATGCTGATAGATTCTAGAAATTCCAGACATAATTAAATGGTTGGAATTAATATTAAATATATTTAAATTTTGTAAATTTTCTTGAATGAAATTGTGGAGACTACAAACTTATACAAAATTCCCAATTTAGGAATTTAAACTATAACAAAATACTGTTATTACTGTTACTATTGCAAAACTTGTCTATGATACTTTTCATTACTCTGTCTTTATTCTTCGCTTTATTCTTTTGGTTGATATTTGTTATAGGTTTAATTATAATATGTACTTGTAGGGACCCTTAGAAGTACACAGACTCTTAATCTTGTATGTGTTATTGAAAATAAAACGATAATAATAAATTGCCTTTTACTTTAATACTAAGTACATAATTTAAAATAAATCGTAATCCACATTAACATAATGAAAGGACATTCCAATATTATCTAACGAGGTACGTTAAAAAAAGGTATTCTAAAAATTTTAAATTTATTCTAAAATAAACTAGATACAGAATAGTAATATCACCACAGATAATAATTTTGATAGTTTTAACTCTAAACAAAGTTAAGTTATTATCATGTTAAAGATTGCCAAGGTACGGGGTTTATGTACATCTGCGAAACTGAACCGCGCATACCTGTAAATTACAAACTTAAAATATTTTTCTAAACAGGAGTAAATCTACATTTTATATAAGACTAAAAAATATTAAATAACTTTAATATAATCCGCGATTAAAGAAAATCTATGTAATTCTGAAAGTAGACTGTACTTTGCGTGTTCATACCTTATGAAGGATTCGTACATGTGTTCACTACAAATTACCAGCACCAAACTACACTACGACATTCACTACAACAATCTTAACAATCGTTTCGCTCCAAAGCTTCACGATAAATCGCAAATCGCTTTTGTCGTGAGCTATATCGAAAACTTTGGTTCATTTAAAAATCGTTTCCGATTTTATTACTTCAAACATTGCTGTTTATTACTCGCTACTATATATTATTTTGTATTATTTTATTTTATATTTATTGTCTCAGATCGAAAAAAAAAAGAAAATTAATGGACGGACATAAAAATTAAGGCATTTTATCTGTCAAACACTAGACGTATTTTTTTTTTATTCCATTGATCTAACACGACCTAACATTATTTATGCGATCTATTAAATATTTATTGTTTCGGATCGAAAAAAAGAAAATGAATGTACGGAATTAAAAATTAAGGCATTTTATCTATCAAACACTTAACGTATTTTTTTCGAATTCCATTGATCTAACACGACCTAACGTTATTTATGTGATATACCAATCTAGCCAACATTGGTATAAGAATATTAACTTATTACTCACTTAACTCTCCTTGATTCAAAGGAACCGGCAATGGTTTATTCTTGCTGGTACGTAGCCAGTCACGGTACGCACGCTCGCCCTGCACTCGACGCCGCTCTTCGTCTATAGCTGCCTGCGCAGCTCGCCGTTCGGAACGAGTTTTCATTACTTTTTATTGAAAAACACAAAAATACTTTAACGACATATTTGAATGACTTAATAAAGCGATTATTAAAAGCACCCAAATTTACTTAAGCTTTTACTACTAAACCTTATGGCTTATATATTATTACGTGAAGCAAAACTTAGTACCGATTTTTACGAAAAAATACGCAGCCCGAACTGTAAAAATTTGGTGCAGTTATAGTTTATGTAGGGATGAAAGATTGACAATATTTTTTAATAATTCAAAATAAAATTAAATTAAAAAAAAAATACTCCATGTAACAGGTATTTACATACACATATATATATTTTTTGTTAATGATAAAAATCTTTGGTCAAACTGAGTAGAGATTAAAATAATTGTCTATAGCCTTACCGAATCTCAAATAATCATAATTATCGTGATGAATTATGACACTTTATTTATATTTAAACACTATACCTAAATAACAAACAATATAACGAAATAATCGTGATTGATAGACTACAAGCAATTTTTATAAACTGTATTGACCTAAAGTCTCTTAGATGAGAGAATTTTTGCATCCACTTCATATTTAATCTGTATGACCACCGCTGAGAAATTTCAAGCATTTTTATCAGTGCCCGAAAACAGGGATAAACACATTTTTTTTTAATGAAACCTAGCTAGATCAATTTTTCACCGCCAAATCCCCTACATGCTGAATTTCATGAAAATCGTTAAAGCCGATTCCGAGATTGGGAAAAATATATCTATACCAATATAATATAAAGCTGAAGAGTTTGTTTGTTCGATTGTTTGAACGCGCTAATCTCAGGAACTACTGGACCGATTTTAAAGATTCTTTCAGTGTAAGATAGTCCATTTATCGAGAAAGGCTATGGGTTATATAACATCACGCTAAGATGAATAGAAGAGCGGTATTTAAAAGCGATAATTAAAAGTCCGCGACAGCATATGTCTAGCTTTTAAGGTTAGTTTTTACGTTTTACTTTAACCGTTTTTATGGTTATCAAAAGACTATTACTACTACATATATATTAATAAATATGAAAGATAAAAAGCATACATTTCATTTCCTCTTCCTTTTTCTTAATCCACTCTGCTAGTTTCTCTTCTTTCTCACTGTACCGTTTCTTCCGCTCCTGTTCTACCCGCTCGTTATTATGATACTGTCTCATAATCTCTTCTGCTTTGCGCCGTTCGTTTTGCAAGCGTTTCCGTTCAAGCCATTTTCTATAAGACTCCTCTCGTTGTTCAGATGATGTTGTCGCTACTACTTGCCGTTTCATTTTCTCTAGACGTGCTTTTTCTCGTTTCTGAACATATATAACAGTATAAAATCGAGTACTTTCCTCCAGCCCTTATCCCACTCTAAGTGTATCACATGTTACAAAACTTGTTTTCACATGATTTGGCTACGTATATTACGATCGGCCGCGTGCAACGTGCGTGCGCGTCAACTTACCATAGTTGTATTTTACGACACCTCGATAAGAAAGAGGGTGGTCTTTTATACCCAACCGGATACCACACTCGGTAAGAAATGAAGGTGGTCTATTCTACTCAGCCGGATACCATACGGCGGGCTATGTAATGATATATAATGTATATTGCTATAGTTTCAACTACGGTCGAAACTAAAACGCGGTGACCGTGAAATCCAAACTTGCCGTTAATTGAATTCAACGTGTAAACTGAGTTTATCTTGAACTAAACGCGTTTAGTTTGAATGTTGATATCGGCCCTTAGTGTCGACTAGAAAATCGAGCCGTCGAACCGTACAAGTTTACTTAAATATAGAATATTTTGAATATTAATTTATTGTGCTAGATATAATTGCCATATGACACTCGAATTTATACTATACCGTGTGGTGTTCAGCTGAATAGAATAGACCACCCTCATTTCTGACCGGTTTCGTAAACGGCGACTAAGGTAACGTCAGGCAGGCAGCTGGTCGTAAAATAACTAGCCAAATCATCCTACCGACACCAATCAGGGAGGGATAAGGTGAGGAGAATAAATCAGTATTTAGTTACTTACCTCTTGTTCTTTACGAGCTAGCCATTGTTGAAACGCTTCCTGGCGTTTTTTCTCGTTGCGTTCGCGTTCCTCTTTAGCTGTAGTTGTAGTGGACGCTGAAACCACGGACAAACGAAACGTATCCGGTGTTCCTTCGCGGAACGTTTCATTACCGCGAGGTGTTCTCTCGTCATAACACACGTCCTGACTAATAAGACGACACGACTTCCTCTTTACACTCCCAGAAGATGTATTGGATATACGACCAGTTAGGAAAGGAGTTGAATTACTCCTATAGGTGCTGTGAGGATGCGGTGTAACGTCATCGATACAAGAGGAATCTGTTTGTAAGGACGTCGCGGAATGGGTAGATTCAACCGATTCAATACAAATAGCTGGATTAATATAACGAGTTTTACTCTTTCTTGATCCAGAGGACTCCGTATCGCTATGGCATTGTACATTCTCACCCGCCCCATCGAACACGTGATTCGATTTATTAACATTTAAATCATATTTTGATCGATTCCGTCCACTATCGCCATAGTTTAATTTTATGTCGCTTGGCATGTTAAAAATTAAAATGCATATCTTGTAAAAATTAGTCAATAAACGAAAAAATATCTAGATAAAATCTATTTGTTAAGTACAATATAAGCTTCGAAAAAAACTGTCAAATGCACGGCAAGTCTATTATTTTTTTAGTACACATGTTATCCACCAGTATCGAAAAAGAAGATAATGTAAAAAGGTGAATTAAAAGTTTAAGTTTGAATATTGTATATTAATCAAAAACAAGCAATTATAGCGATGTAGAGCGAAAGTCATAGAGTTGTAGATCAGAGAGATATTGTACATAGAGTAAAGGCTGTTCCACGTGGTAAGGATAAACAATAAATACTTTTTATATTCGTTCTACACAGTCAATGTGCATAATGCGAGTTTTTTTTTAACTTCCTCGATCGCGTCAGCGTAACGCAGCGACATCTAGTGTTCGCTGTTCCAGCTCCATACAAATTGCGTTACATGTTTACATTCATGACTAAATTATTAATACAAAGAAATGTAATCCTTACACAATACGGTCGATATTATTAGGTAATACTTTCACTTGAAATAGCGTAGTAGATTAGCAGTAGCTTGCGCAGTGACCCTGCTTGATGTCCACGGGTCATGGGTTCGATGCCGCCGAGATTAACATTTTTATTTTCATCAAAAGAGAGACAGGTAGGTTCTATTTATCTTTCTCTTATTTTTCGAAATAACTAAGCAGTAAGAAAATATATGTTATCTTCAATTCAAATAATGACAATATCATTGACCGCAGATTCCGAAAATCAATTATGCATAATATAAACACATATCTAATTTATATGAGATCGTAAATAAAAGAAATATAAGTATAGGTATATTAATAATGACTGATACAAGTCACAAGACAACAAAAATAATATACCGCAATTTATTCAAACATTCAACTCCCTTATAAAAATTGTAATAATTATTTATAAATGTAATAAAATTAAATTATCATTAGCATTGTTCTAGCTATCTATATGTATAAAAGAGAAAGTATGTTATCGAAAAAAATTAAGTTTGGTGGCGATCGGAGCATTTTTTACAATGACAATGACATGAATTTGCAAAATTGTCATTGAATCCATCTCCTAATCATAGATAATACACTCTCCTAATGATGCTACGATTGCGTGGCGAAACGATTGTTGAGTTTGTGATAGTGAACCTGTGTAGAGCTTGTGTATTGTGGTGGTTTATGCATGTGTTTTATTAATCATGCATATATCGGGTATGAAAACGGATAGTCCACTCTACATTAAGCATTATATATATAATCTATTTACCGCCGTGTGGTATCCGGCTGAGTAGAAAAGACCACCCCCATTTCTTACCGAGGTGTCGTAAAAGGCGACTAACGTAAGTTGACGTCAGGCAGGCGGCCGGTCATAAAATACGTAGCCAAATCATTTGACAACATGTTTAAAACACGTTGTGCCGACCCCTCTTAGAGTGGGATAAGGCAGGAAGATGATGAATATATTATCTATTTACTTTATTGCGGATTATAGCAAAATGATAATATTACTTCTGTCAATTACAGTTTCCACAGTAACTCAAAACTAAACTAAGCAACCTGTGACCGTCAGTTTCAAATAAAACAATTCAAGACATTCATAGAAATGTATTTTATTGATTATATTATTCATTAACACCTGCTGTAAGCCAATCAAATTACTTCAAGATGGTTGATAATTACATCGTTTGTCACGAAATTATCCACTCATATGTCACCTTCATACAGGCACTTACACTTGAACCGGAGGTACAATAAATTAATGTTATTTAAACAGATTATTCAAATGTAAATACAATGCACTTAGAACTAATGTCGCGTAAGGAATAAAATTTCGGATCACCAGGCGGTATCATATAATACCAAATCACAGTTCTGTAGCAAGAATTGAAAAATAAAATAATAAATATATGGGACACTTACACACACGGTCGTCCGTCCCCAAAGTAACTTAATACTTGTGTTATGGTAGACAGACAACTGGTGAATATATACTTGTATATTTTTTAAATACATACTTAAATACAAATAAACAGCCAAGCTCAAGGACCAACAAATTCATTTATAGAAAATGTTGGCCCTCGGCGAGAAACTTAGGCCTAATGCTCACAACTAAAATATAAGAAATTAAGAAAATTTTAAAAAGGTATGACGAATCAAAATATAAAATTGCATTTAGGAAAACTTAACTCGACAAACGGAATTATCTTAAGCACATAGTTAGCCATAGTGAACTTAAGGCAAAAGTAATAATAAAATTATTATGAAATCATTCAATTCATCGCGGATTATAGCAAAATAATTTTATAATTACTTTTGTATTATAGATCTCCGCAAAGTAACGGCTAATTCTATAAATTATGAACTTAAGGCATCAAAATTAAGTATTACAATGAAATTAATTCATATTCCATGTTCTTTTCACACAAATTTAATAAAAAATAAAGATTTGCAATTAATCCAATTTGCTTGCAAAATCAAAATATTAAAACACAACACAAACAGACAGATTAAAAGTGATTCATCTTACTTAGTCATTTAAAATAAAAACAGGATAAAATGATTGAGGACATTTTAAATTTTTCATGTCAATAAAATTAAATTTCTGAGATCGCCATTTTGCGCAGTATAATACAAGTCTTGCTACAAGACTGCAATTAAATGAGTGCCTGTATTTTACTCACTAGTACAACTTTTATAGCATTTTCTATATAAATATTCAACAGAATTTAATATTTTAAATGCAAATATAATGAATATGAACTTGGAATTTATAATGTCAATCAATAAGGGGCCCTTTAAGTATTACGTAATCAGATTTATTATAAATATATACCCCCCACCCCCCTTGTTCGCAAAAGTAACCAAAGCTCTTACCCCCTCCCCCCTATGGGTAGAACATTCCGGAATAGGAGATTAGATACCCCCTCCCCCCATGCTTACGTAAACATTTGTCAAGCAATGATTGTTTTTTTTAATATTATAATTATAATTTTAAAAATAAGAAAAAATATTTAGGATAGAGATTATATTTTACTGATAGGGTATTCAACTTAAAGTAAAGGACAAACATATTATTAATTTTAACAATTAACATTTTAAAATTTCTGGTACGCATATTAAATTCAAACAGTCTTTAGTCCATGAATCAAAACCATGATTCTAAGTATTTTAATGCGTTTTTTTTAATCAAAGATAATGTGAGGGTTGCCATTTGTGTAAAACAGTAAATAACTACCGATGACGTAATGATCATCTACCGCCCATGTCATCCAAAATAAGCAAAGCAAAGACTCCCATCCCCCCATAGTGTTCACGTAATACTTGAACGGACCTTAACACTTTTATGTTTGGATTGCTATCATATGTTATATATCTGGAATCAATACATTTATATGTAACTAGTGAATAAAAATCAGACATATTTTAGTAGTTACCCTTAAAATCCACAAGGATTCCTTGTGTGTCTAAGATTACTAGATGAGATTAAAATTAGATACTAGTATAATGATTCTGCATTAGAGGAGCGAGGCTTTTTGATTTTTTCTAAATTCTTAATAACGATATCGTGAAGGGAACAGTAACGGTTGCGAATCTCGCACATCACCAACCACAGTGACAAATATTCTTTCTCATCAAGTTCCTGAAACAAACAAATCATTAAATATATTGTCATTACATAATTTTAAAAAAATGGGATTTTTTGTAACTCTATTAAAGAGGTAATATCGCAACATAGACTGTTTTATAATGAAAGCTCATAGGTGGCTCAAGATTTACCAATATTTTTAAAAATAATCAATAACCAATTTGCTCAACCATAACAGAATATACAACTGAACCTTCCTCTACGGTTTACTCTGTCTAATGGAATAAAACTGCTATAAAATCAAACATAAATCTTTTAAATTGTTTTGGGTTTATAGCAAACAGACAGAGAAAAACAACAGCTAATTTATTGTGTAATATATTAGGATAGTTACACACTCAATCCTGAAATGTTAATGGTAATGATGTATTTTGATTATTGTAATAAAGCACCATTTCCAATCACCTACTAGCTTTGGAACAAGCCTTATTGATTAATCTCTACATATAGTAAAACAATAGAGATGTCAAATCTGTACATTTAATATGTCTAAGAAAAACATTGCTGTTGCCATTTCAAAAAATGCTTTGATACCAGAACAATAGTTTAAAATTTTTGTCTGTTTGTCTTTATGTCTGGGTGTTTGTTCTCGCTAATCTCAGAAACCGCTAGTATTATCACAAAAAATTATACTCACTCTTACTGCTCTCCTGTAATCATCTATATGTGGGTACTTAGCTACCTTCGATACAATCTTTGCCCTTGATATAAAATATCGGGAAATTTGGTCAAAGAATGCAGCAGCCTCAGATTCCACTGATTGTATCTCAGCGAGTGTATCCTCTTGTATTGAAACACCAAAGTTATTACCATCTTCAATTTTTGGGATCATGAACGAAATCCACATTTTAAGCTGAAACCAGACACAGTTTTATAATAATTTATATTAATTATATATAAGTTAGCCGTGTGGTATCCGGCTAAGTAGAATAGTACCACCCTCATTTCTTACCGAGGTGTCGTAAAAGGCGACTAAGGTAAGTCGACCCGCCGTGTAGTATCTGGCTGAGTAGAATAGACCACCCTCATTTCTTACCGAGGTGCCGTAAAAGGCGACTAAGGTAAGTTGATCCACCATGTGGTATCCGGTTTAGTAGATAAACCACCCTCCTTCTTACCGAGGTGCCGTAAAATACTACTAAGGTAAGTTGACGTTAGGCAGGCGGCCGGTCGTAAAAACGCAGCCAAATAATGTTACAACATGTTTATACATATATAACATGTTGTGCCACTTACGAGTGGGTTAAGGGCAGGAGGATATATAATTATTATATATAAGTAAAAGTAAAGTAATTAAATAAATAAATATATAGGACACTTACACACACGGTCATCCTTACCCAAAGTAAACAACTTAATACTTGTGTTATAGTAGACAGGTAACTGGTCAATATATACTTATATTATTTTTAAATACATACTTAAATATACATCCAAATGGCTGTTAGTATCCCATTGCAAGGCATAAGCCTCCTCTCTCCTTATTTCGGGAGAAGAGATAGAGTTTAGACAAACCACACTACTCCAATGTGGGTTGTTAGATTCACATTTCCCAGGAATTCTCCAGAGATATGCAGATTTACTCACAATGATTTCCTTACTAATAACTTTTTTTTAATTTTATATTTTAAAAGACAAGATTCTTGACTTAAATTAAAGAATAATGTGATATCAATTGAAAATATTTTAAATCATAATTAAATTAATATCCAAGAAACAATCATTATTCTTATTGAGGTTCAATAAAATGATATAATTGTAAACAAACCAAAATGTTTGTTGAATATACAGTAAGTTATTTGTGGAAACATTTACAATCTACAGATATACTATTTATCGGAGGTGATTATGTTTGACTCATGTTTGTTACTTTAATACAACAAGTACATATTCAAAACTTTTAGTTTACGTGAACTTAACAAAGCAGTCTGATGACTGTGAAAACAAAATATCAAATAATTTGCTTAATATTGTTACTTCCCAATTTGGTAGAAGAAAAATATGGCCATACCAAATTAGAATCTTCCACAAGCTCCCTAATATGAGGTTTGACAAGATGAATAAGTTCACTAAGGGGCTTATTACAAGGCACTGTTCCATTGGGTAGAGCATATACTTTTGTGCCTTCAATAGTTGTGTTACTTGACACTTCAGAAGAGTCAATTCGTGGTCTTTTAGCATTTGGTTCATTGGACTGAGTTGGTGGAGGTACTGGAATGTTTAAATCCTGAAATAAATTGAGATTATGTTCAACAATTATACAAAATTGGTAAAACAAAAACATTATTCTAACGCCGGAGCTACATTAGCGACCGAAGTTTCGTGTAGCAATGGCGCGCAAAACATCGTGTGTCGGTTACACATGATGTTCTTGTCTATATTCGAAGATTCGGAAAGCGGCCTACGGCGAATAGTCGTCCCACTTCAAAGCCTGGACGACAATGATGTGTCGTAAGTGTGGCCACTCAAGCGAATGTTGTCGCGACGAATCCCTTTGATGCGCGCCAGTTTACCGACAGTGGCCCGATGCTTCATCGTCTGCGCCATATATTGCCGTAGGCTGAATATTCGCCGTAGCCCGCTAATGTAGCCAAAGCATAAGAAAAAATAACAAAATTATGAATTTTAAAGCTGTTTTATTTTAAAATAAGACAGATGATCCTAAGCCTTTTTAGCATTGCCCTTTATGAAACAAACATCTACAAATATCACACAGATCCTGTATCAAATCTAAGATGTCACTAACATAATTGTAGTTATATACTTTTTAAAATTTTCCATAGTCAATATCATGATAACAGTATGAATGTAAATACTAGTCACAGTTGTATTGTTGCATAAACAATAATATCCTGAAGGACATCTGAATAAATAAAGTTCATAATTAATTAGGTAACAAGCTCAGTAAGCATTTTAAGCAATCATATATACCATCATCTGGTAATAATTATTAGCCTTGAAGAAATTTTTCCTAGCTAGATGCTCCTGTATTATACAACTAGTTTCAGTGATGTTAAATTTCAGTTCATCAATTGGTAAGGGATCATTCTGAAAGCTGATTCATGTACTTATAGTACATGTAAAGCAGACCCTTCTAAAATGTCAAAATGAAGAAGAGTGACAGAGATATTTCAAAATATGCCAAAAATTCAATTGTCATACATATTTTAAAAGATGTATACTTCTATATAAAATATTTACCTGATGAACATCTGAAAGATCTCGATTTTGGAAATTTGACGTCTCTAGGAGTTCATTCAACTTAACTATCTTTTCTGGAAAGCCCTTTATTATTAAATGTTCAGCTTTCTGTTTGAGGGAATCCTTGTAGTCCTGAACCTAGAACAAAGTGATTTCCTAAACAATGATTTTTTATTTAAGCTACACTTAACACTCGACGATATGCTCAGAATATAGAAGGCAACGCTGCCCCATGGCCGCACAATATTGAGGTTATGTTGACTCTACATATAATATTATTATACCAATTACGAAAGTATTATTAGCATTATCAAAAAAGTAATACAGGAATCCGCCCAAAATCTTAATCACAAAACAGCTTTACATACAGAATGAACAATAAAGACATTACTTGATTTTATTAGAACCTTACGAAATATATGATTTACATTACCTTCTTTGCAACGTCTGTCATTTTATATTTTTATTTACCAAATATTTCTTTCAAACTATTAAATTCTTTAACTGTATGTAGTTGAATCAGTATAATTGAAACCGCACAACTTTTTTAATCTTAGTTTGACTCGTGTAGTGTAGGTACGTACTTAGATGAATGAACACAGTTTTGTATGATGCGTTCAAACTTCTCTGTTCGATTACGTTACTACAATCATAGATTACTAACTAAAAGAACTACACAATTATTTCACAATAATTAATAAATAAATATTCCTACTATGTTAAAGTTGGAATTAAAATTTATATACATTATTTTTGTTTTTTAATTATTGACATCGCTAAAAAAACATTACACACTTTTTAATTTTTTTTGATAAGTGGCAGTTAGTGTAAGGCAATAGTAAATATTTTTTATGAAGCTACCTACAAAATTCTGTAGTCGTCTGAAATGAAAAATCAATTGAAATTAATTTTAAATAGTATTTAAAAATCTTTATTGATGACTAATAAAAATCATCATTATCACATTTAATTATTTAATGCACAAATCTATTAACTCAATAAATATATAACGATCAAAATAGTTGAATTGGCTGAAATTAATTCGCTGCGCGTAACAAATGTTTTTCCATATTGCGTTATATTCGTTAATACTACCTTTTATTGAAATATTTTTTTTTTTAAATATGTTATACCTAGTAAAGGTCTAGTAAAAGCACTTATGGCAATATTTACATGTGACAAACAAAAACATGATTACAATAATAATTTTCCTCTTTAACATGAAAATTATTATGTATTACGTATGTATCAAGAACATACAGTCATTAAAATGCACGTTACCTATATTAAAGTAACGGGGAATGAGTTTAATGAAACTGCAGCGCAACACGACACAGGTTTGCGTTTCACCCTGTTACTCTATATTATATATGAGCTTCATAGAGGATATGATTTCATGGCAAATTTGGTACAAATTAAGAAAGTTTTTTGTAGGGTCGACCTAATATCAATATAGTTGATCGTTGTGGTAAATTTAATATCTCATCATCATGAGATAAATTCAAATTATTAAAGTAAATTTGTGCTTTTGAATCGTCAACTCTACTGCTGGTTCGGAAAGCTGTTCCTACCGAGAAGAGCGATTGCTCTTTTTAAAATAATTCTTATTACAAGTAACATTTAGCCTAAAATTTGTTCTAATAAAATCAAAAGAAAGCGAATGAGACTAATCGTTTGTTTCGCTTTTGAACGTGTGATTAGGCATTTACGGGCCTGCCTATAAACTAAACCAGTAAAATAACTCTATGTCACCACTTTACTATAATATGCCTCTACTCTAGTATAAAAACTCTATGCTTTTCTAGGGATGTGACAGAGTGGAAAAACCGATGACAAAATAATCAATTTTTATCTTCAAAATAATTTAATTTGTACTAAATTGAACAGAACAAATCGAAGAAATTGATTATCAAAAATAGATTTCTCCTATTTGAAAACTTGGTTATTTTTTATTGATAATTATTCTTTATTCAAATTGATTTTGACAAGCACTTTTAAATCGACAAATTACAATCGATTCAGATTTAATTAAAATAATCTTAAAAATTAATTTATGAAATCGATTATAATATAATCTATTTTGTTATAAAATCGTTTTTAGACATCCCTATGCTTGTCTTTTATCAAACGTAGACTATTAATTTTAGACATTTGTGAATGTTTATTTTTTTTAGCATAAAACAAGATAATAATATTTTTTTTAGTTATGTTCATACTTCATAGTAATCTATGATGATTAATAAACATTAAGTTTATTAAAATATTAACTTAAAAGTGCCAATATAAGTACATTTTCTCTTTAAGAATTATTTTTTGCACAGATCAGTTCAATATATTTTACTACTATGGCCTTTAAATTTAATTTTTTGAAAACCGAAGATGTTACAGAAATTAAAGGTGTAACGTCATGTCCATTCAATTTATAGAAATGAATATTCATTAAAAATAAATGAAATATAATACGTTTATTTAGATGCGGAAAATATAGAATGGCTATCAAGTGAAGAAGTAGTGCCGAGCAATCAAATCAAAGAACTTGATGTGTTAGTCACTCGCGCTAAAATGTTTACATGCGGTGAAGTAGAAATTGGGCATGTTGTAGTCAACAACACAGCTTCAATGCAAAAAGGCTTAAAAAACTTAATCGAACTGTCTGAAAATGAACACAGCGATCTTGTCATGGGTAAATATGAAGGTAATAAATGATTCTATAGCTGTAATGTTGTAATGCGAGTATTTTTATGCTTATGGACAGCAACAGCCAATAACAATAGTAAGTACATAATAAATCCTTGGTTTACTATTCTAAGTGGCTATTGTGGACTGGATGTCTTTAACACAATAGCAAGTATAACAACTCTAAACTAGATTTTAGTAGTAATAAATAGTGTTAGGTTTATTTAAAAAAAATATGAGTTAAATATGCATTTTTCAATGAACAACAGGAAGAAGTGTACGAACATAAAGTTTACAGTTTAAATATATTTTTTCAGGTGGATTTAAAATATGGGAATGCACATATGACCTAATTGAATACTTTGAAAATAATTTTGATGTAAACTTTGAGAATACAAAAGTTCTAGACTTAGGATGTGGTGCTGGTATATTAGGAATATATGCATTTTTAAAAGGAGCGTCTGTGACTTTTCAAGATTATGTAAGTATATCCTGTTTTACTATTTGATTTTATTTACTGTATTACTAGTAATGTATTACTTAAAATTTCAAGATTAATTATCATAACACCCATCTAAATATAAAACTCTTAGCTGTCTGTTTACAATAAACCTAAAATTACTAAATTAATGTTCACACTATTTTCTTCCAAAGATGTTCCATTCCAAAGTTCATAAGAAAGATCTGTTTATTGTAATAAAACAATGTATAGTCCAACATTCCTCATTTATAACAGAAGTCTGTGAAAGCATATATCTATTTCTATATGTGTAGATGTACCATTATCTGCCCTTTATTACTAACTAAGTGGATAGTGAAATTAACATACATAACATACAGTATGAGGTTAAGAAAACAATATAGGGTCTACCTATATTGTTTTCCCAATAGGAGAACAGGCAATCACAAAAAGTATGGAAAAAATGTATGGAAATCCTTTAAAAGAGACCCATGTCCCACAGTGGACATTTTTGGTTGAAGTGAGAGATTGTATATTTATGAAATCTGCATATTGTCATCATCCTCCTGTCCTTATCCCACTCTAAGTGGGGTTAGCACAACATGTTATAAACATGCTGTCACATGATTTGGCTGCGTTTTTACGACCAGCCGCCTGCCTGACGTCAACTTACCTTAGTCGTTTTTTTACGACACCTCGGTAAGAAAGAGGGTGGGTCTATTCTACTAAACCAGATACCACACGATGAGTCAACTTACCTTTGTCGTCTTTTACGACACCTCGGTAAGAAATAAGGTTGGTCTATTCTACTCAGCCGGATACCACACAGCGGGAAATCTACACATACTGTATAAATAATTGTTTTCTTCTATTTTCAGAACAAGGAAATCTTGGAATACTGTACTATACCAAATGTTCTACTTAATGTAGAAGAGGAACAAAGAGAGAATGCCATGGAAAGATGTAAATTTTATTCTGGAGATTGGGCATTTTTTGAAAAGTTATTGGAGGAATCTGACAAATTTGATATCATACTTACATCTGAAACTATCTATAATGTACAAAATTATAATAAACTTATAACTTTACTCCAAAATAGGTTAAGTGACAAGGGAAGTGTATATGTTTCTGCTAAAACTTATTATTTCGGAGTCGGCGGAGGAACAAGACAATTTGAAGCTGCTTTGGAAAGCACAAATTTTACAAGTAACATTATATGGAAAACAGACAGTGGTATACAAAGGGAAATACTAAAAATAAATAAATTATGAAATTATAATTTTTTTTATTTACAAAAAAAAATCTTCGACATAAATCTTCAAAATCATAAACATGATTGTGATAAAATTGTAGACATTGATTTAAAATTCATGAATATAATATTGAAAAGTACCTAATTTAGTTTACATGTAAATATATAACAATTATTTTTATTGTGCAGATCTGCATCACAGATAAGTCGTAAAACTCAATTACATATATTTAAGCCATCACAAGATCCAAACCTGCACTTCAAGGTGATTTATCCCAATATACCCAATTCAATTCATATTAGTGCCTCACAACCATTCACATTAAGGAGAAAGTCTTTCAAAAACCCATCCATCTTCACCTTCATGTAAGAGTTTACCATCTGGCAATTCACCATCATTGGGTTTCCTGAATTTAATCCTGTCATGAAGTCTATCTCTTTGCCCTTGCCAGAATTCTACAGATCTAGGATGAATTATGTAGCCACCCCTACAATAAAAAGGTCACAAACATTTTTAGAAAATTTAACTAGAGACATCTTAATTTTATTCTACAATCAGGCATGTATTTTATTTTATTACAGTACATTCAGACATATTTATATCTATGACTGACGCTAAACACATAACTTTGATTTACCAAATTGTAAATCAAAGCTTCCTATATGAGTTAATATATAGAAACAGCTATACTCAAATTGCAATTTATCTGACCATTTTTGGTGAAAACGTCTCAAGGAAACCTGCATATCTCTATAGAATTCTAGGGATATATATATCTAGTGTGTAGCATGTTAGGACTTAGATCCAGAAAGCATAAAATATGTCTCAGGTCTTTTAATTATATCTTTTCAGTAATTGGAACTCTTATTTTATCAATGCATAAAAGCTGTTAGGTGTGAATAGCAAATTTTCAATATTTAAAAAGAATAGTTGTACAATGCTGCAAAAACTATTGTTAATTGCATTTTAATACAAATTGGAGACAATTCTTTATAATATATGTTTCTAATAAAAGATAAAACATACCAAAAAGTTGGTTTAGGAATTTCTTTCCCTGGTATCATGTATTCTGCTTCAAATACTTTTTCTCGTTCACACAGCTCATCTCTTGACTCAATTGGGGTACTTTGGTAACTAGAGGCAGCTGCTATCTGACTTGGTACTGGCCGGGAGTGAAAATATTTAGTTGATTCTTCTTCTGAAAGCTTTTCAACAGTGCCTTCAATTCTAACTGATCGGTTTAAAACTTCCCAATAAAATGTTGCAGCTACATTGGGATTTTCAGCCTAAAAGACAATTTCTTTAGTATAGAATGTATTAATATATATCTTTATAAATCAGTCATATAAAAAGCTTTAAGAATTTCATCACTGCATAAGGAATCTTAACTACATGAGATTCAGTGTGCATCTCAAATCTAAAATACTTTTTTATACAAATTATCTCCATTAAAAATAAAAGTATGAAAGCATTTCCAACTACAATATAATATAAAATAATTTTCTTGGTATTATACTCATACCATTTCTAGCGCTTTCCTACTACCATGATTTGTAAAGAACTTAAATCCATCCTTGCCAAAGCCCTTACATAGAACATATCTTGCTGATGGGTATCCATTCCTAGAAAATATAAAATGGAAATTTATTTCCATGGGTGTTCACGTTAAACTATGGTAGTGAAGTTTTAGGACTATTTAATATGCTGAGTAAATAGGCAAAACTAAGTTCAATACATTTTTAGATGGATACAGACAGAAAATTTTATAAAGAACCTCATCAGTTGGCTGAAGTCTAATTTCAAAGTTTAACAACAACCTTGCATCGATTTTCGTTATTCTGTTGCAATTATACTTTATTTATATACCAATTATTATTATTTTTTTGTCATACTAGGTATATACTATATTACGCGCGTGAATATATCTTACTTGGTGGCTGTTGCAAGGCACATGGCATTTGGTTCTAAAATTTCCTTACGGTTACAAGCTTCTTCGAACCATGCTTTAAATTGGTTGAACGGTTCTTTGGATACTAAATGTTTTTCTAAGAACGTTTCATTCTTGTCCTTGTAATTTATTCTCATACCTAAAAATACATATAAGATCCTTTTACAGAAGTCGTAGAGAAAAAAATGTATAATTGATTCCATTTATTTCATAACTTAAATATCTTAGTTAAAATTTAAGTAACTCACCACCAATATCGATGCTCATTTTGCGTGAAGATAAAACTTGTTTGCATACACGAAAATACTTTTGCAAATACTTAACTTCCATGCGCTTTAATTAATTAAAATTTCAAACTATCTAATGTTTTATAGACCTAATTTAATATATAATTATATTTAGAACAAAGTTTTCTCGACGTTACGTGTTATTTAAAAAATTACACTTATTGCCTAAACCTAATAATCAGAAGTTATCGTACAAATTACAATAGCACCAAGTCGATTTTACACTTTGTGACTTACAGTTTTACAGTTACTTATTTACAGCATCAGTTGTAAAACACTGATAAGTGATAACGAGTTTATAACTTTTTGCTGATAAGTATTAAGTGATAACCATAGAAGTTTATGAGTCTATGGTTTATGATTAACAATAATTGCCATAGACGAATAATTAAAGTTGAAGGCAAACTCTCCTCACTCTCAGGGTCTTAGTGGTCTAATAAATATCTTGTACAGCCTTAACTATACTAATACATAAAGCTGAAGAGTTTGTTTGTTTGATTGTTTGAAAGCACTAATCTCAGGAACTACTTGAGTGTAAGATAGTCCAATTATCGAGAAAACCTGTAGGGTATATACAATCACTCTAAGATGAATAGGAGAGGAGCAATACAAAAGATTACGAAAACGGCAAAATTTTAAGATTTCCTTGCGTGCGCTAAGCAAATGGTTAAAGTTATTAAAAATATTACAGTTTTATTCTCTCCACGCGGGCAAGGCCGCAGGCGAATGCTAGTTAAAACTAAAATTCAGTTTTAAATCAGTTTAATATTATAAGATCGCTTGACGCAGCACCGGTAGGCATTGCTAATTGTTATTGAAAAGTTAAAAAAATACTTTACGTTAAAGAGCATCTCGAAGAAAGCGACCTCAATTATCCATTAAAAATGTCTGATGTTTTGTCCCGTACGACGAGGGTAGCATAGGCCTACATATCCGTTTTAAACGAAAATATAGCTGTCGCTAAGCAGACGGACATCAAGATATCTATATTTTATTGTTTTAAAAGATTACAATTGGATGCACGGGTCCTTGGCGATATCTCCAAGAGTGCTCAAATTTTTTATTGGTTAGGCCAAACGATAAAATACGATTCATAAATTTTCTGCAGGCCAGTATGTATATATTAGCTTACAGTTCATTATATATTTCTCACAATTTGAGGAATATGTGTGTGGAACAAGCTTAAAATCATTGCTACATGTTAAGAACTTTTTATTATTCTTATTGCGGGCCATTCAAATTTCGGGCCTGCTCTTTACACTTGCCTGCTATGCAGCTCTCCGCACAAGAGCTGGACATACATGTTAAAAATGATTCCAATATTATCGATAAATCAAAATAACTAACAAGGGTAAGTAAGGTAAACCAATAAAAATAATAAGGGGCCCTAAGTAAAAAGTAGCGGCCCGTTTCTATCCCACTGCTGAGAATAGGCATCTTCTCTCCGTTTTTGAAAAGACAGTTTGGAGCTACGACCTATCACGCTGCTACAGTGCGGATTGGTAGGTTACACATATCTACAGAATTCTCTAGAGATATGCAGGTTTCTTCACGATGTTTTCCTTCACCGAAAAACGTGTGATAAATTGCAATTATCAATTAGACACATAAGTTTTAACAGAAAAACTCATTGGTAAGTCTGCCCGAACCCGTGACCTCTTCGAAAGGCATTGTGTTAGGGCTGGGCTACTACAGCTTAAAGGGTCCTAATGGGCTCAAAATTAGTCGGAAAGACCCTATAGCACAAGAGTGAGTGAGTGAGTAAAAAGAAATGTGTATAATGTATAATAAACAACGATATTTCTTCCTTTATTCTTATTGAATAAATAAATAAAAATTCCCAAAGTTAACTCATTTACTCTCTCAACAACTCAATGATATATATTGACGGCCACAATACTTTTTCATATTAATGACCAATTCTATGAAGGAGGTTGTATTAGAATCATGATGTAACAATAAAAAAGAGAGTATATTTGCATAATTTTTTAATATTTTAGTATCGTCAATTGTTTATAAGTAGGGTTGCCAGCCATGAAAAAGGCGGCAAAGGTTGGCGGGGTCTGTAGCTTCGTGTATGAGGCGAGCTACTTGGCCGCACACAGACACGCCGCCTGCCGCGCCACCCTCTGCCCCGCACAGTTTGCACCCCACAGCCAGCAAAGCACGACTAGCCAACCCTCCTCCACCCTTCTCTCCCCCACCACTCATTTTAGATACATTCGCTTCCTTGGCCTTTGTGTTAGCCGTTTCATTGAGCGTGAGCTTACCTGTCAACACAATATTTGATATGTAAATCAACATTATAAAAGAAGATATTAAATGAAAGCCTACTATACTGTTGAGGATTATTTAGACGATAAAAATGCGTGGATATATATATTGTCCGACCCTGTACAAGATAGAAACGATTAAATGTAACTAGCATTAATAATTGTATTTTTTTAAAAAGAGCAACCGCCGTGTTTCTTGCTGGCTCTTCTCGGTAGGAACAGCTTTCCGAACCAGCATTAGAGTTGACGATTCAAAAGCACTTGTTTACAAGTTTATTTGAATAAAGAATATTTTGAATTTGAATATAAAAGTAGCTCAACTTGCGAAACGTTAAATCCAGATATATTTAAAATTAAATTAAAAACCGTTTTTAAGCAAATATTGGAACTATAATAAATTCAATATTTATGTATAAATTGTCAAACTCTTTATGATAACGACTTTTAAGTGACAATTTAGAAAAAATAACAGTTTTTAAATAGCCACTTAAATTTGTTTTTGACAATGATATTTTTTTATTCATACAAAATATTCTACTATTAGCAAGAATGGCAATTTTTGGAAGAAAGGGTTTTCTCTTTACAGCTTGAGAATGCAGGTGATACCTGGTCTAAGAAATAACTTAGAAAACTTCATTGAAATCTATCCAGCAGGTAATACTATTTATTTCTTATTGTACTAAGCAGTTGGAAAGTATTATGAACTTACTTCGTGCATTAGAAGCCTTAGCTTTAGAAGTGGAAGAAACAATCCAAAGATATAGAGGATCACATAGCAAAACCTCCAGAATTGTAAGCAATGTCTCTTGATTGACGCGGAGTAACTGCAAAGTTTTCTCACAGCATCTGTAAGATTAAAAACAATCATAACTTTGCGACAGGCGCAAGTCGGGTAAAAACTCAAATCAGTCAGCCATAATTCATAAAAACATATCGGTGGCGTTTTATTTAAAGATTATAAAAGATAAGAAAATAAATAAAATCTTTATACATTATACATGACGATATGGGCTTAATAGTGTTGTATAGAGTTTTCTTTATGTTAAATAGGGAGACATACTAAGAAATAAATAATAAGAAAGCTGTGGTAGCCAAGCGGTAACACCGTGCGACTCTTTCGAGGAGGTCACGGGTTCAAACCCGAGCAGACACCAATGAGTTTTTCTGTTAAAACTTATGTGTCTAATTGATAATTTCAATTTATCACACGCTATTCGGTGAAGGAAAACATCGTGAGGAAACCTGCATATCTCTAGAGAATTTTGTAAATATGTGTAACCTACCAATCCGCATTGGAGCTGCGTGGTAGGTTTTAGCTCCAATCCTTCTCTCCAAAAACGGAAAGAAGAGGCCTATTCTCAGCAGTGGGATAGTAACAGGCCGCTATTTACTTTTACTTTATAGGCTTAATAATGTTGTATAGGGTTTTCTTTATGTTAAATAGGGAGGCATACTAAGAAATATAGTTAAAAAAATTTTTTAAGGACAATCCTTACCTTCTAAAATTCCCTTCAACGCCACTTGACCCAAACCCAGCAACAATATCTTGGGTCAATCGGAATGGAATAGTTTCTGGTGTAGGCAACACTTTCCCTTGATCAAACGCTATTCCTGAAGTATAAATCTTCACAATTAATTTGGATTATTTAGAACACACCGTTAGCAGTTTTTATTTTTAAAATGTGATGACAATTATAAAACTGCGTTTAACGAATGATCTAATCCATAATCCAAAGTTTCTACATAGAAGTCAAGTAAATTATATTTCCTTTAAAATCTATATGACTTTATTATTTTATTTATTTATTCAAAACTCAATATTGACTCCGATATGTTAACTCCCATGTGCAACAATCTAACGCAAAGCTCAATTTTTGAGTTTCCATTTAGAGTTTCTTAGTTATATTTTTTTAACATTGTTATTCTGTCAAAATTGTTGAATTAGTTGAACTAAGTATTTTAGTGTCAGATTTTAGTAAACCGACACAAGCTTGCGGCTACTGCTTTGCGCCTTGCAAAGGTACGTAAGTCGTTTGTGGGTTTGGGTATAAGATTCTATAATAAAATTCCGCAATCAAGTTTAGCTTTGCCATTACAGCAGTTGAATAAAACTGTTAAAATGATACAAAAAATCCTACTGTTGTTGTATTATTAAGATGATAAGAATGCGTGGATATAGCTACTGTCCGACCCTGTACACGATAATAATTACTTAATGTAACTAGTTATAATTACTTTGAAAAGAGCAATTTAAAACATTCAAAACATTTTTTCACAACAATTCAAAACAAATTGACGATTCATAAGCCCTTGTTTACAAGTTTATTTGAATAAAGAAATTTATTAATTTGAATTTATAAAATGTTATTATAATTTCAGGTACAAAATTTTATTATAAAAAATATCTCTTATTTTATTTAAATTTAATCATACATTACCAAAATCAATGTGTATAAATTCTGCAGTGGTTTTATCAATAAGAATATTCTGCACGTGTCTATCACCCAATCCCAATATATATCCTACCATTGATGATGTGGCAACACTAAAAAAACACTAAAAGCTCATAAATCAACTTAAGAAAATATGTAACGCAGCAAATAAACCTTAAAATATTTTATTGAATTAAGCGTTACTTTGCGCAGATCCATAATACAAAAAAAAATGCTATTGCGGTGATGTAAATAGAATATATATTACAATGCTAAATGTAAAGTGGACAATGCGTTTTCATACCTGATACATGCAGGTTTCGTAAAAACACATGCACAAACCTCCACCACCGCCACCACAATACACAAGCACTACATACGTTCACTATCACAAACTCAACAATCGTCTCGCCCCGCAACCGAAGCATCATCAGGAGATAGACTCCACAACAAAATCGCAAAGTTCTAATATCAACTATAGATTAAAGATACCTTTAAATGTTATACGTCAACAATATACATGGGGAGATGATGAAAAATTTGAAGGACAATTCTCCTATACAATTGTTAATTATACAATAATTCAAGTCTTATATAATTCTCGAACTGCTTCGGAACATTGCTTCTCCCGTGTTTGTTTATATATTTTGAAATAAGCAATAATATTTGTATATCTTATCTTTTTAACGGGAACTTAAAATTTTTGTACGGGCAACATTTAAAAATAGGGACGTAGTAAGTAGTAGTAGAAATAGTAACGTATTTAATGTAGGATTTTAATTTTATGTTCCTGTCCTTATCGCATTTTAAGTGGGTCAGCACAACATGTTATAAACATCTTGTCACATGATTTGGCTACGTATTTTACGACCGGCCGCCTGCCTGACGTCAACTTATCTTAGTTTTATTTTACGACACCTCGATAAGAAAGAGGGTGGTCTATTCTACTTAACCGGATTTCAAACGGTGAGTCAACTTACCTTAGTCGCCTTTTACGACACCTCGGTAAGAAAAGAGGTTGGTCTATTCTACTCAGCCAGATACCACACGGCGGGTCGTCTTACCTTAGTCGCCTTTTACGACATCTTGGTAAGAAATGAGGGTAGTACTATTCTATTTTTTTTTTCAAAATATTCTTTATTCAAATAAACTTTTAAACAAGTGCTTTTGAATCGTCAACTCTACTGCTGGTTCGGAAAGCTGTTCCTACCGAGAAGAGCCAGCAAGAAACTCGGCGGTTGCTCTTTTAATTATATTCAGTCGGATACCACACGGCGGAACACTGACTGTGAACTAGACTGTGTGATTTTAATATAGAAGGAAATTTACAAGGTACTCTACAAGGTACTTTGTTTTGTAGTCCTTCCTTACCTTCTGGTGTATGCTAGACGCCGTTCATACCAGGTAACCGGATCGAGATAGTGTTCCGTGAAGAAATAATGGAAAACTGGCCTGAACTCTTTAAGTATACCGTTAAACACTTCCAATTTACGTTTTATCGGTTTTTTATTCTCGAGACATTCCCTTAACTTTGAACGAGCGACTGCTGGTGTGATATCCTGGAAAAAACTTATTACTAGATATTTCAAATAAAAACCTTAACAGTTGCATAGGTTTATAATGATTTAATTAATAATGGATATCAATATAAAGCTTTGAGGGCTAAATGATACCCTAAACAAACAGTATCGAGTGCTAATAGGCTTTTTTGTTAATTTATAGATTTAGGCGTTACTTTGCGGAGATCCATAATACAAAAGTAATAATAAAATTATTTTGCTATAATCCGCGATAAAGTAAAATAGAAAATATATATAATGCTAAATGTAGAGTGGACAATCGGTTATCATACCTGATACATGCAGGATTTGTAAAAAACACATGCACAAACCTCCACAATACACAAGCACTGTATACGTTCACTATCACAAACTCAACAATCATTTCGCCCCGGAACCGAAGCATCATCAGGAGATAGATTCCACGACCAAAATCGCAAAGCACTTTTTGTTCATACTAACAAAATAGTATGTTATCTCTTATATTTAAACACACCGGAATTGAGATACATACAAATGCAATACATTATCTACATATTACGAAAAAAAAGTTCAAACAGTCAATGATAATGGTAATGGCCTAATGTTAGTTTTATCTTAAAGTTATTATACTAGAGTAGAGGAGCCAGACTAAAATGTATCCATGGAAAACAAAAAGGAAAAGCAAATATGCCTATCTATATGCTGCTCTTTTTAATGTGTGATTAGAAAAGATAAGTATGGGTATCTCATTTTGCCTCTATTATTACTTGTTAGACACTCGCAGTCACAGGCCTGCCAATGACTAGAGGGGTTCCATCTATGGAAAAGGGGGAGGGGGTTGTGGTACTATAACTTTATGAGTTTCATCGTGTTTAATATTTACTATATAGAAACTTCAAAGTTAAAACGTATTCTGCTATTTTCCGATTTGTTTTTGTGGTTTTTTTTAAATTAGTTTTAATGTATATAGTATTGTAGTGTGTTTTGTATTATGTACTTAAAATATAACTTACACCAGACTGCCTATCACATATAAAATATATATTATAATTATATATGTATTTATGTATGTATATAAATATATCTAGGGTGCCACTGAAAATCAGGGCTGAAATGCTGCGCCGGCAGATGTCAGTACTATCCTGAGTGGCATACATATTTGAAAAATTGCCCCACTGACAGGTACGTGACAAGAGTGGGGGATTATTTTATTTTATTTATTAAGAAAGCTTACAGCTATTTACAAAAAAATAAGTCTAGATTATAGTTAACTACAAGCTAATTACAAGCTTCCACAGATAAGTAAACAAATTAACATTCAGATAACAGTAAATATTACTAAACGTTACAGTTATACACTGTCCATTATATTAACCATCTTTTGACAGATTGACGATTTACATATTTAGTGATGTCCTAAAGATTCTCGTATGCGATACCATTCCGATTATAGTACCTACTATCATTAATCGAAGTATTATATTAATTACGTACCTAAGTAATTCGATTAATGATAACCTACGTAAACTAATAACAGATATAGAAATCAACATTTTGATTTAATATTGCCTTAGTTTTTTGAAAATAAATGTTAATCCGTGTGTATCTATTATAATCATAAAAAATATATTATACATCAACTAGCAACATCAACAGACCTTCCGCTCGGCCGCCATTTTGACGTGATCTGTCACTCTCAACGAAACGCCCGTGATAGTCACACGCATTTACGTTCGCTGAGTGTTCTCTCGCATCTGTTACACCTTGAGTTAAGTAGCTTTATTCCTCGGAAAAACTTTTGTGAAACTTATATTAATTGATCGTGAAAATGCCGAAAGGACGTGTGTTGAAAGCACAATCGAGACAGTTAGTGTTAAAACTTCATGAGTATTTTGAGCAAGAAAATCAAAATGGCGGACCTCTTATACCTATCACGCAAGTCCGAAACCGTGTTGCAGCCGCGTTGGGGATCAGTCTATCAACTGTGACTAAAATCACTACTGATGCCTACGGCAGGAGCGGCTTGGAGCAAAACAAACCATCTACACCAAAAAGAAAGCGCCGGGCTCATAAGGTGACAGCTGTTGATGACTTTGACGCTGACGCTATTCGTCGTCATGTATATGATTACTACTTGAGAAAAGAAATTCCAACTTTGAGAAAACTTATTGTTTCTTTGAAAAGAAGTGGTCTATTTCATGGTGAAAAATCTTCTTTGGTCAAAGTTTTGAACACAATTGGCTTTTCATATAAAAAGTTAAATAAAAGAAAATTATTAATGGAACGCACAGATATAGCTATAGCACGTTGTGATTTTTTAAGAGAGGCAAAGAAAATACAAGATTGGGCAAATATTGTTTTCACGGATGAAACATGGCTCAACGCTAACCACACACTATCTCGTTTCTGGACTGATGATACTGCTGATTCCACTTCCTCAGTACCAATGGGAAAAGGTGAGCGCCTAATCATTTGCCATGCAGGCACAGCAAAAGGATTTGTACAAGACGCACTGTTGGCATTTAAATCGAAGAAATCAAATGACTACCACGAAGAGATGAATGCAAATGTGTATGAAGAGTGGTTCAAAAAAATGCTCATTTCATTGGAAGAACCATCAATAATTTTTATTGATAATGCGCCCTACCACTCCCGTCAAATTGACAAAATGCCAACACAGGCTAATAAAAAGCATGAAATAATTAATTGGCTTCGGGACATTGGAGAAAATGTGGACGACTCAATGTTAAAAGTTGAATTAATAAAAATATTAAAAACCAAAAAGAGAGCAAAACGCTATGTAATCAATGAAATGGCAGCAGAATATGGCCATACTGTTCTTCGGATTCCTCCATACCACTGCCAGTACAACGCAATAGAACTTATATGGGCACAAGTAAAAGGGCATGCTGCGAGATGCAATACAAGCCCCCCATTCACAGCGAATAAAATGTTGCAATTGCTAAAAAATGCTTGCACCCACGTAACGGCCGAGAACTGGGCAAGTGTGGTGGAAAGAACTAAAAGAGTAATATTCTCTGATTGGGAACGTGATATTGCGTTTGATAATATATTATCTACACAAGAGCTAATAATAACTGCTACTGAAGACTCCTCATCGGAGGAGTCTAGTGTTGATTATCATTCCGACGACTCGTGCTAATAAAATAAATTAAAATATCCTGATTGTTTTATTTGTATTCATGTATTAACTAAGAAGAAAGTAAAACTTTATATAATGTTATTAAATGTCTTTTAATACTCGTAACATCGATTTCTACCGATTATTTTTAATCTGTGGCATAATCGTAGAAACCATTATGTGTGACATCACTAAGTGGGCGGTACCCATCCATAAAGTACAAATATTATTTGTATGATATTTGTACGTAAGCAATACAAAACTTAATGAGCGTGAGCTGTCAAAAGACTGATAATATGATGGACGCAGTATAAGTAGCATTAACGTCGAAATTTACCTGCTAAACCTTTTCACCTGGACGAAAAAGCTTAGCAGTCAAATTTCGGCGTACACTGTTTAAACTACCGTTAAAAAGATCAAGTTTAGGTTCTTTATATATTGCATTTAAATTACGAGTGTATATAATCATATATACCACTAGTAGTTAGTTGTAGTCGTTATAATTAGTAATTAAAATACTTAGTTCCTTATTAGTCAATGCATGTTTAGTATATAGTTTTGAGATTGTTAGCCTGTAAGTGATGCATTATTTCAAATAAATATCTTCTTTCTCTCTATATATACTCACTTGAGGCCGATATTTGGTATGAGCAGTATATAAGTACGCGCCTAAAGGCATTGTCCCCTCGCACCATTCCAAAACACCTGAGCGCCGTGACATCGGAACTACCTGTTAAAGCCATAATGTGAGATGAATAAGGAATATTTTGAAAATAACATGGCTGTATTGCGACAGCGAATTTTACATGATTCACTGTTGCAACAGTAATAAATTCATTCAAATAATTGTTATTTCAAGTTTGCTTTTACAAGCAGTTTTGAGTCGTCAAACAACAATGAAGCAACGACTCTGTTCGAAAAGGTCCTCTTTCTGAAATTTACAGAATAACTAATTGCAAAAAATTATAAGGTGTTGTAATACTTTAAGTTAAAGTTATAATATTGTCAAATTAAATTCAGTAGATTTTGCAGAAGGTGAATTTCAATGACGGATTTGTTAAAATTGGATAATATTCGTTTACGATCATTATACGTACTTTGTACGTACGAATGTGAAGTTTGTTCCTGTTAGTTAACGGATTGTTTTCTAATAACGAGTTCACAATGTTAAAAACTTGTTGCATCACCGCGTCCTGCCTTAAGTCATCCTCTCCCTAGAAAATAACGAACAAGAAATAAATCGTATATAATTTGGCAGGTATTTAATTTTATAGTGGAAATAAGGACCTTACGCCGTGTGGTATCCGGCTGAAAAGAATAGGCCACTCTTTTTCTTACCGAGGTGTCGTAAAATATGACTACGGCAAGTTGAGGTCAGGCAGGCGGCAGTCATAAAATACGTAGCCAAATCTTTTTTATATACATGATTTGATGAATAAATATATAATAAATATATGGGACACTTACACACACGGTCGTCCATCCCCAAATTAAGTAACATAATACTTGTGTTATGGGTGAGAGACAACTGGTGAATATATACTTATATATATTTTTTAAATAGATACTTAAATACAAATATACACCCAGGCTCAAAGACCAACAAATTCATTTATAGAAAATGTTGGCCCTCGGCGGGAATCGAACCCGCGACCCGCGGAGCTGAAGGCAGGGTCACTACCCACTGCTCCAACGGGCCAGTCAAAGCCATAAATCATGTAATGTAATCATGTGATAACATGTTTATAAAATGTCGACCCCACTTAGAGTGGGCTGGAGAGAGCAGGAGAATGTGTGGAAAAGGGACCTTAAGGATAAGTCCTTAGTCCATAAGTTCTTAGGGACTTGTTTAGTGATTTGGGCGATTGCTTCGATAGTAAAGGTTTCCATTTTGAAGTTGTTCGCGTTGCTTAAACTGGCTCAGTACGACTATGAAATGTATCGTTTAATTTATGGGTGATATCGATTTTATCTTGTTAAGGCAGAAAGTAGTGCCGTTGCCTGATCTTGTGCGAAATAGGGATAAAGTGACTGGAGGGGTGGGTGTGTCGAATGTTTCATGTCCAGATTATTAAAAGATTAATGTCAATACATCGAGAAATAAAAAAAAATAAGTTTAGCGTTGTGTGCAAATAATATGAAGAATTTTTAATATAAAAATATAGAAAAGTAATAATAAAATTATTTTGCTATAATCCGCGATGAAGTAAAATAGAAAATATATATAATGCTAAATGTAGAGTGGACAATCGGTTATCATACCTGATACATGCAGGAGTCGTAAAAAACACATGCACAAACGTCCACCACCGCCACCACGATACACAAGCACTATATAAAGCGATTTTGGTCGTGGTCGCAATATATATTTTAAAAGTAACGCCTAATTCTATAAATTATATAAAAATATAGTACAAACTGAACCTTACTTTTACAAGCAGGATTCTCTTTTTACCATCGGAGCCGATACTTGATATTTTCTTCGGAAAATTAATGCCTCCAACAAGTTCATAATACTTGCCGAATGATGATAGTGCTACAAATGTATGAAATATGTTATTAAATTTTCATTTCGCGATTTAGTCTCTTCAGTATAATCTACAGTAAATAAGCCTAGCATACTACAGTGGAGTGGAGTGGAGTGGATCTGTAGCAGAACCGATAACCGTTGGGTAGACGTGTTCTGGAGTGGAGACCCCGAATCGGTAAACATAGTGTAGGACACCTTGAGACTCGATGGAGTGACGATATACGTAAGACAGGGGGCAGTGGTTGGTAGCAGATAGTCCAGGATCGGGCTAAGTGGCGAAAAATTGGAGAGGCCTATGTCCAGCAGTGGACTAAATAAATAAATGTAATTAGTATGTTGTACGAGATTAATTTTAATTAATTAAATTAGTCATAAAAATTATATTTTGAAGAGAGCAAACGCTGAATTTGTTGCTGTCTCGTCTCGATAGGATTATTTTTTTGGAACCAGCCCTAGAGATAGGAATTTGAAAGAATTTATTATTTTGAAACCTTTTCTTGTAATACTATAAAAGTTACTCCACTTTTTTTAATGCATTAGGCATTGTTTTCAAATTAAACTCTCAGACTGAGTGACTTTTTCGACATTATCAATAATTATCAACAAATTTTACACAAAACATTAACAATTTAATCATTTACACTAAGGGTGCTCAACCTTTTAAATGGTCGGGTCAAACGGGCAATACAAAAATCTTTGGCGGACCACTATAGTAAAGATTTATATTTTAGATGTAAAATTAAAATAGCATATTATCAAATGTATATATACGAAAAATAATTAAAATTACTAAAATACTGTAAAATATTCGTACAATAATTTAAAAACAATCTTTGATATACAATTCTCATGTCAGTGTTAGTTATCATACTCCTCCGAAACGGCTTGACCGATTTTTATGAAATTTTATATAAATATATGGGACACTTGAGCGGGCCTGTTTTATACCATAAGGATGATACACTGTCTGTTGGTGAAAATCAAATGAAAATTCATTAAGTAGTTTTTTAGTTTATCGCGAACAAGGGGACCTTGTCTTAAAATACATAGTTATACTTACTGCTTATATTAGAATAGTTGCAATCCTTACGAATAGATATAGTGTCAGTGGGAATAGGAATAGCGTCGAGGTCACGGAGATGGGATAAAGATTGCGATCGAGGTATTTCTTGAGGCCGTGCGTCCTTAGATTCTGGCACGTAATAAGCAAACCTTATTGTTGCTGAAAAGTAAAAAATATATATTTTTAAAAACGTCTGAACGGCATAGGGCTTTATGTTTGATGACAGATGTAAACGTCTAAATTAGTTACTTTAAGGTCTATGTTTTGGGCATATGAATTAGGAAAATTCGAAACATATCTAGACATCGCGTATCTTAGTATTATATCGATCAGATTTTAGATTAATATCAACAGAGAAAATTAAATAAATCTAAAAAAAATCTAGAAGTAAAAACATCTTGATTTTATAAAGACCTATAGTATTTTGTATTGATAGTATGGACGTGGTCTGGACGATGCTTCTGCGCTCACCCGTAAAAGCTGTTACAGCTAAAAGCATATAATCCTTAGTATAAGTGAAATTTTGTTTTTCATGTCACTTCACGTTTAGTATGTAAGTCAATATCATCGTCCACTTGCCCTTATATCACTCTAAATGGAAAAACAAACATTTAAAAATAGGAACGTAGAAGTAGTAGTAGAAATAGTAACGTATTTAATGTAGGATTTTAATTTTATGTTCCTGCCTTTATCGCATTTTAAGTGGGGTCAGCACAACATGTTATAAATATATTATCACATGATTTGGCTTTGTATTTCATGAGCGGCCGCCTGCCTGACATCAACTTACCTTAGTCGCCTTTTACGTCACCTCGGTAAGGAATGAGGGTGGTCTATTCTACTCTGCCGGAAACCACATGGCAGGTCGACTTTCCTTCGTCACGTTTTACGATACCTCGGCAAGAAAAAGGGTGATCTATTCTACTCAACCGGATACCACACGGCTGGTCAACTTACCTTAGTGGCCTTTTACGAAACCTTGGTAAGAAATAAGTGTGATCTATTCTACTCAGCCGGATACCGCTATATATTAAGTCAATATAAATTAAGTAAAATTCAAATGATTTATCGATGGAAGTTGTAAAAACTAAATTAGATAGTACACTGAATTGTTAGAACAACACCACTCACCGTCACAAATCTTCTCCATTTGCGCTATAATTAATGCTAATTTATCGTTTTCATATATCAACTCTTGTACGAGAGCAGTTGCTGCTAGCACACGCGGTTCCGTACAATTTGCCTGCGACGTCCCGCCTTTGTTCCCTAAGTGTTGATCTTTCTCAGAGTTTTTTAAGTTGAACAAAATTGGAAGCGTGTGATGTGGATGCTCGATCGCACATGTTTCTGAAGTGGAAATATAATAAATAATTTGTATACGCGATTTCGTTGGTGTCGACTTAGGCGTTTAAGTCCCATAAATAACATAATATGTATTTCCTAGTTCCCGAAAGAACTAGTGATTTTTTTCATCTTATATGTTACCCCGGTGTATGTGCCAAATTTCATTTATATTGGTCTACCGGATTAACCGTGAAAGCCGAACAGACAGACTTTTGCATTTATAATATTAGATATATATTCAATTATAAAGCGTTGAAGATACTGAATTTTTTAAATGAAATATCAGAATGTATGTTTTCTAGTAAATAAGAAATTATAAACGCTTCAATGTATGCAGTTGTAAGTAAACCTTTTAAATAAATAAATACCTAAATAAAGAATGAATACGGGTGAAATTAATAGATTATTATTTTTATTATTCAACAACTTGCACTATACCCTAGTAAATTTTTAAATTATTAAGCATATCAACTATGGAAATGACATCAAAATGTAAATAGATTTTTATCGGTAGGAGCAAAGTTCTTAGAAAGAACACAGTAAATATTAAAATAACATCCGATGATAATACAAAGCATTCGGGAGCGCACAAACAATTAAAAATTGTAAAAAATTCGTAGGCAAGTTTATTTAGTCCGTAGTTTAGTGAACTTGGTGGAGTTGCTTAGTAACATTTATCATTTTATCATTTGCCTTCTGACCATTGAGTTTCTGACCAATTTCTTCTCAGAGATTTAATAACTTTAGCAATTTACTTAAAAATTTATTATAGCCTAAGTTTATAAATGTTTATTTATATAACCAATAACTCGCAGCAATAGTAGCGCAACTCAAAAAAACATGTTTTAAAATAAATGGGTTTAAAGTTTTCATTGCCAAGAAAAATGGATTAAAAATGCTTAAGTTTCCTTAAACGATCGGCCTAATATTGAATTATGAGTTTTGTCGGTATTGTTGTTGAAAAAATGTATATTTGAATATTTACACATATTGCTAGTCCAAAACACGCGTTTTTTGAGTTACGCCACTATTGCAGCCCATAAGCGATATACAAGTGTAAAAAGCTATACTTACTTATAATTTGCTTCAAATGTCGAGCAAAAGGAGTGTTTTCGTTAGACAATCGAGGCGCTAACTGTGGCAGTACTGTAATGAACTTCCAAGAAGGTATAGCATGCAGCAATTGTCCTAACGGACCGCTTTCTGCGTTTTCCAAATCAAGGCCCGGGTTGTCGACCCATAAGGAAATTACGCGAAATACCGACAAATTATTCTCATCGCATTGCGATAGCGATAGTAAGTAGTACCTGTAAATATAAATCTGTACATAGAATAATCTATAAAAACATTTAATATGTACAAGCACATTGTACTCTTTTTAAAATAAGACGTGAGTATAGCCGGTTTCTATTCATTAATTATGAATGACTTCTTTGAGGAGTCGGTTGCATACAAACAGTAAACTCGGTTTTGACTCACTTCAAACGGACTGAGGTAATTTTATCTTTGTACAAATTTATCAAATTACTCTTAATTTGATAAATTTGTCTTTTTTGTCAATATCTATACAAAAAAATGCACACTATTAACTTGTTGACAAAAACTTGACAATTGAAAAAAAGAATAATCAATCGTTTAAAGTAGAAAATAAGAGTGTGGCGCTTTGTGCCATCATTTTCGTAGATTTATTAAGCACCTTACGATTTATTGACAATAATACTATCATAATATTTTATTCTACCTATTAAGAATTAGAGAAAAAATAAATTTTAAAAACTGAACTTATGCCGTGCAAAATTTAGTACATATGTACTCATTAACATATATAATAACAGAAACACAATTTCTGTTACCTCATAGCTAGCTGCAATACACTTTCTTTTTCTATCCTGGTGTTATCAATTTCAGCTTTATCAAGTCGACGGAATGCGTTGCTTGTCATCAATGCCTTCTTCTCATCCCTGATGATATAATAAAGTAAAAAAAGTAATAAAATTATTTTCCTATAATATTAAATATAAAAAATAATTTTATTATTAATTTTATATAATAGATCCTAGTTCTATAAATTATACAATAAAATATTTAATTAACATTTAATTAATCAGATTACCCAAACGATGAAATGAACCATATTGTTGACTAAATGTGCATTAGTGTCAATCAATTTTGTTTTTTAAAATAATCTTTATTCAAATAAATTTTTTCAAGCACTTTTAGAATATCAAGGATCATTAATCAATTTGGAATGTTGCTCCTACCGAGAAGGACCAGTAAGAAACTCAGCGGTTGATCATTTACATAATAAAGCTGCAGTCTTGTATGTAGCTGGAAAGAATTTCAAGACCAAGAAATGATATCATTTATAGTTTAATTTTAGTCGTGTAAAATGCTTTACCTATACCACATTACGAACACTTAATTTAAACCTCCGTGTAGGCAAGTCTAGAATGTTTTGAGGAATATAATCATAAAAACCAAGAAAGTAGAAAGTATTTCATTCAGAAAGACCCAGACAACGAAACGTAAAACCTTTTCCAGTTGAAGAATGAATTAATATAAAATTTATATACATGTTTCTTTTCTTTACAGCAGATGGACGTCCAATATAGGAAATAATGGAGATTGCAACGACATACAGTTTGTATGTATTTTAATTCACACACTCTTTGCAACTTGAGATCTGTCAACCTAGTGGAGGACAATTTCTCCTATTTGTCTTCTGGAGAACTAAATTTCGTGACTCTATGCAAAGGAATAGACCTACCGTAACGTATAAGACTTTTTTAGATTTAATACCTTACCTTGTAAGAATATTTTGTGATGGTCCCAAACTCGCTGCCGTGTCTTCCATATTTTCCATGCATTTAATTTTTTGCTCGAATACAGAGGAGTTCATATATTGAACAACCTTAAACACCGTGAATTACGTTTTATTGATAGTATATGTTCACATCACCGTTTATGGTTTTAATTTGAAGATATTCACAACGTATTTTTTTATCAGTTAACTAACTGTATTACCTGTTTATATTCGGCGTCGGCAAATTTAGCAATATCTGAGTAAAGTTTCAGTTTTGTTCCCACGTTATCGCTGCCATTTAACATATTTAAACTCTTCTCTAAGTACTTATTTATAATATCTTTGCCACTTTCGCGCTTACACTCAGCCATCCACAAACCGTATTGCCTTTGGTATAAAAAATAATTAAGAATGAATTTAATATCTACTGTAACAGAAAGAAAAGGAGGAAGCGGAAGTTGCAGCATAGATACATGGAGATAGCTAGGCAAGGTGTGGTGAAGGGCGGAGAGGTGCGATGCGGCGCGGAATGGAGAAATGCGGAGAGGACAATAGTAGCGTCATTTGACGTAGTCGTGATTTGTGAGCGGAGTTAACAAATTGTTAAAAAAGAATAAATTGATTGACTTTTCAGAAAATGGTTTCTTATTTATTGAATAAATATAAAGGGAAAATATCATTGTTATACTACGATTCATGACCAAAGAATTAAGGGCTGGGGATTTAATGCTGAACGAATTGCTGATTAACGGTGCTGCCATTTAAAAGGTCAGTTGTATTTAAACTATTCAATTATGCTACATTACACAACAGCAATCCACAAATCATATTATCATCTTTAAACAAATCTTGATAAAACGGCAGATTATAGATGGCTTAACTAATTAGTTTGCCGGATAGGCTTAAATGTATTACCTTAAAGACATTGCGCTTAATTTCTGATCTTCAGATTCTTTTATAACGATTTCATTTAGCAGAGATAGAGCTATATCCCTGTGGCCTTTGGCCCACGATATTTGACTCTCCAATAAGGCGACATGGTTGTTTGTTTCATCACGTTTTACAGTTGCTAAAAGACGCTGCGCCATTTGTATTCTTTGGTTTGATAGACCTAATTCTAAAAGCACGTACCGTAAAATATTTAGGGATCGTAAAATATTTTTACTATAACGGTTGTTAAGTATTTACATAGAAACACTACGTATTTCTATTTTATATTTTTTACATTTTTAATATAACATATTTTTTAAATTAAACATATTGTATGTAATAAACTCATAAAAAATTAAAAATAAATTTATTGTTTCTATTACTAAAGTAACTTGCTAATTACTAGACTTACCAGCGTATTGTAGTTGTAAGTAATCAACTTTGGGCATGTACGCAAAATCATTTTTAGATATGTGCTCGAGCATTAAACTCCTTTGTGATATTATGGCTTCCAAATACCTGAAGTCGTTGTACTTCGGTAAATTGTCCACTCGCCATTCATTTAAAATTACCGGTATAGATTTTTCACCACATCTAACTGAGAAATAAGTTTCTATATCCCGAAAAAGATGTAAATTTGATATGACTCGGTAAACATTCTGACAATTTTCCATGTTTAGGTTCTGACATAATCTTGCAGTGGCCAATTTGGCACTATTTATAGGCCTTTCAAGTTTAGAATTGATATATAAGTCAGTTCGTAAATTGAGACAATCTTTTAGACAAGCATAACGCATCGCCTTAATTATTGAATCCTGCTTATAATTGCTTTTTTTAGATTTTTCTTCTAAAGCTACCGTATCAACAATTTCACTCCAATCACCTAAAAGCAAACAGTAAGCAAATCGTAATATTAGTAATTATGTCTTATGCAATTTTATTTTAATTATAATCAAATATAATACAGTTCAAAGAATCAGCTTAGCGATTTAACGCGAAAACGCTACCAGTATTCTTGAGACATTCATTTTATTCATTCCGCTTGACTATGTATTGTTTAGTACTTGACTGTAAGGTATTTACCATAACACGATATAACTTATATATTTTCCAAATACGGTACAAATACAAATACTTTACGCCTAGGAAAAAAGTTCAGTACATATTTTATAGCAGTTATTATACATTAATTAATATAAGGCAATACCCGTACCTAATTATTTTTATGCACAATCATAAAATATGTTTTTTTTGCTTGTGTAATAAAGAATGTATCTGTACTAATATTATAAAGAAGAAAAATTTGTATGTATGTTTGTAATGTTTTCACACAAAACTACTGGACCGATTTCAAAAACTCTTTCACCATTAGAAAGCTGCATCTTTACTGAGCAACATAGGCAATATTAGATACATTAAAACAATAGGGATCCGTACTAAAAATTTAATAAGGTGTAAAAAAATAAAAATTACGCGGGTGAAACCGCGGGATATTACTAGTTGAAAATAAAAACGTCCATACTTACCAAGATATGACATTATTTACCATAACACGATATAACTTATATATTTTCCAAATACGGTACAAATACAAATACTTTACGCCTAGGAAAAAAGTTCAGTACATATTTTATAGCAGTTATTATACATTAATTAATATAAGGCAATACCCGTACCTAATTATTTTTATGCACAATCATAAAATATGTTTTTTTTGCTTGTGTAATAAAGAATGTATCTGTACTAATATTATAAAGAAGAAAAATTTGTATGTATGTTTGTAATGTTTTCACACAAAACTACTGGACCGATTTCAAAAACTCTTTCACCATTAGAAAGCTGCATCTTTACTGAGCAACATAGGCAATATTAGATACATTAAAACAATAGGGATCCGTACTAAAAATTTAATAAGGTGTAAAAAAATAAAAATTACGCGGGTGAAACCGCGGGATATTACTAGTTGAAAATAAAAACGTCCATACTTACCAAGATATGACAAACAGTCGTATTTAACATCGTCTAGTTCCTCATTTTCCGGATATGACTGAATATATCGCAAAGCGAGATGATGCATGCCTGACTTGTGAAGGGACGTGATCGCTCCGTATAGGATGTCTCCATCGAGAGCTCCTTCACCGCGAGAGAGCGCGATATCGTGTAGGAATAATGCGTCAGCGAACTGGCCCGTATTTATGAGATGTTTACGTTTTTCACGTTCGCTCGTTAGCTGAGCGTTACCGCACCCGTCTAAAGCGTCCATTTCACCTATCGACACGAAACACTGGAACCGAATTCGATAATATTTTTTACACCCTTTATATTGTTAACCTGTGTGTATGTAAAGGAGTTAAGTGGGTCAAAATTAAGTTGGGTCAAAGTTGAGTACTTTGAACTCAATTTTAACCCAGTTTGAGTGAAGCTTTGTATCGAGAACCAGTGTCAATACAATAAAAACTAATATAATAATAAATAACTTTACAAAATAATTTGCAAAATTCAAGTAGCAATTTACAGTAACCCTGGGATAATGTATACTTATAAGGTATTAATCTGTTAAAACGAAAGTGCCTAATCGATATTCGGAGAAAATCTTGAGATAACCTTACATATCTCAGGAGAATTCCTTGGATAAACCTGTGTATGTGTAACCTACCTAATTGCCATTAGAGTAACGTAATGGATGTAAGCTCCAAGTTTTCTCTCTCATAAAAGTTTGGAGGTCTATGCCTAGCTAGGGTAGAAACTTTTAAATATAATTGAAGCCATTCTTTAGCCTCATTCAAAAGCAAATTGTGTAAATGCCTGCGTAACTCATAAGTATTTTAAAAGAGTAATTTACTTTAAGTGAACTATGTATACTAATACTTGCATGTTGCGGTTATTTCCAGTAGGTTATATCTATTATAATCTTGTGTATTTGTTATTACTCTAGCTTTTATATATCTTAATTGATTATATCCAGTTAAATGAACCAAATAAAAAAAAACATTGTATCTATGACTTACTCTTCTAAATATTTTTTGCACATGTTCCCCGTTTTGTAAGGCGGTGGTGGCTTCGGGAGAAGCCGGTGGTACGGCACCGTTCATAGCCGCAGCCCACAATTCACCGTAGTACAAAGCTGACAAACTACTTTCTGAGACAGCTGCACCCCAAGACACCCATAGGTAGTCTATATTCAGATAGTTCAAGCTATCACTTGTCCGACCTCTCTTTCTAGAACGAAATGCTTGTTAGAAATAAACGTATTATAAAAATTATAGACAATGAAACAAATTATTAATATAGAATGTCACTTGTTTTTAGACGAATTTTAGTATTTAGAGCAGTTACTTGGAACAATTCTATTCTAGTAAGTAATAGATCTGCGAACCACAACTCCAGTTCTTTTTGGCAGTCACATATCCTAGATATAATATAACCCAAACGTAAAAGGCACTATATGAAAATGAAAAAAACACATGGTTGTATAAATTTTTAGACAATTCAGGTGTCTGTATGTAGTGATGATTCGCCTACCCTTATCCTACTTTAAGTGTGATCGGCATGGTATAAAAATTAAAGACATTGTAACAGATTATTAATAAAGAATGTCATTTGTTTTTAGACTAAGTTTGGAATTGAGAGCAGTTACTTGGAGCCATTCTATTCTAGTAAGTAATAGATCTGCGAACCACAACCAGTTCTATTTTTTTTTGGGAGTCACATATCCTAGATATAATATAACCCATAACTTAAAAAGCAATATATGAAAATGAAAAAAAACACATCATTATATAAGTTTTTAGACAATTCAGGTGTCTGTATGTAGTGATCATTCTCCTGCCCTTATACTACTTTAAGAGTGGTCGGCACAATATGTTTTCACTTCCATTCTCTTCTATTATTCCTCAACTTTGGCGCTATTCCTTTCATGTTGACGTCATATATCACACAATCAAATCTTTTTTTTCGGCTTCTCTCTAATCATACATCCATCCACATTCACATTAACCACTCGTTTGATTACATAATTTTCCTTCCTCCGCACTATATGCCCATACCATCATACAATAATCTGCTACTTCTCTTTTCTATATTGGGCGCAACTTTGTTTGTATGTTGTGACATTATTCTCTGTATAAAGTATACTATATGTAATTTCGTTTATAAATATTTAGGCTCAAAGTGTCATATTAAACTTACAGCGCCTTGTAGTGATTCCTCTGAATACGTATAAAATCAACAACATCCAACAGATATTGGACAATCATTTTCTGATCTTGACTTATTTTTGTTGATATTTTGGAACCACCGTCTATTTCAATGCTTTCAAAGCTATCATCGAAGCTCAAGTTCCAAACGTATTTAAATACTTCGTTTATTTGCCCTCCAAAAACTGCTACGTGAATATCCGTGGAACAATCGAGAAGTAAACCCATCAAAGCTGGTAGTATTTTTCCACAAATTAAGGGCTAAAATAAAGGATTAATGTACGAAAAATGTGACAAAAGAGACTCTACTTTATATATCTTTGAATAAAGTTGTAAATTAGTGCAAGGATGCGTCCGTGAGTTGATGCAGCCATGTGTAGGTGCCTCCGTGCGAGGAGCGTTTGTGCGTCTTTGTGGGTGCGTCCGTGTGTAGGAGCATCCGTTTGTGGGCACGACTGTGTGTGGGAGCAATCGTGTGTGGGTGCGTCCATGTGTGGGAGCTTCCGTGAGTGGGTGTGTTGGTGTCTGGAAGTGTACGTGTGTGGGAGCATCTGGGTGTGGGTGCGTCCCTGTGTGGGATCATCTGGGTGTAGGTGCGTCTGTGTGTGGATGCGTTTGTGTGGGTGGATGCGTCTGTGTGGGTGGGTGCGTCCGTGGGTGGGTGCGTCCGTGAGTGGGTGCGTCCGTGTGTGGGAGCGTCCTTGTGTGGGTGCATGCGTGTTTATGTGAGTGAGTTGATGTCTGAATGTTAGTGAGAAATTTTACCTTTGAGGCACAAACGTTTTGTAATGCTGTTAGAAAATTTTTAGTGGACGATAATAAATCTAGTAGCGCCATTGTTATCCGAACAATCCATTGAGAATGACTTTCGTTACTAATGGGTATCCAATAATCAATAGCATTGCACCCGTCAAATTTAGCATTATCGATTTTGTACTCAGCGAAACTTTCACATTCGCTTGAAATGAGAGATTTTAATATTTCCGTCTCCACATCGGCAAAATCTGAAATAGAATGAAAAAGAAAATAAAAATAGCATGAAACTTATATATATTAAATACGATCAACCTAAAAACAACATCAGAGCTTAGATCATGAATTTCTCTTGAACATAATATAAAGTACTGAAGTAACGACCTGTTATTATACCGTTGGGGCGTTGGGCATAGGCCTCATCACTCCGTTTTTTTTTTTGAGAGTAGGGTTGGAGCTTAGACAGACTATGCTGACGCGGCTTGGTGGATTAAACATATCCCAGAAAATTTCCAGAGATATGCAGGTTTCCTCAAGATGTTTTCCTTCACCAAAAAGTTTCTGATGTATTGCAAGTATGAATTAGGCACAAAAGTTTTAACAGAAACACTCATTGGTCCCTTCTCGGAATTTGAGCCCGTCACCCCCTAGAGTCACACCGGCTTACCATTTGGCTATCACAGCTTAAACACAAACACAAAATACACTTTGAATTGAACATATGCTCTTTCTAAAATCTCACGCAATCCCGTAGCGACATCTAGTAAGTAAATTTAGAGTAACACTTAGAATTTTATACTTTTCAGTATAAAAATATACGTAGAAAATACACATTATTTTTAAAGAATATATTTTCATTTTTGAGATCTAATTTTCTCCGAAACAAATCATATATTGAACACAAAGTATGTTAGTAATTTACACAAAGTTTTATATTAATGTCATGCATAACATAAAGATTCGCCGTGTGGTATCCGGCTGAGTAGAATAGACCGCTCTCATTTCTTACCGAGCTGTCGTAAAAGGCGACTAAGGTAAGTTGACCTACCGTGCGGAATCCGGTTTAGTAGAATACCCTCCTTCTTACAGAGGTGTCGTAAAATACAACAAAGGTAAGTTGACGTCAGGCAGGCGGCCGGTCGTAAAAACGCAGCCAAATCATGTGACAGCATGTTTATAATATGTTGTGCCGACCCCACTTAGTGTGGGATAAGGGCAGGAAGATGATGATGCATAACATAAAGATATCTTACCTAAAATTGCTTGTCCATCCCGAAAATTTAAAAGCATACTCAATGCTTTAATGACCTTATTACTCACGATAGGGTCTTCATCAAAGAAATACTCAGAAAGGCATCTAAGCACTGTTAATGCGAAGTACTGTTTCGGACTTAGGTCTAGTATATTTTTTGTTTCCATAGGTGGTACAGTCACAAGAGTTTTAATATCATAAGTACCAATTTCCGCTAAACAGTTACAGGCAGCAATTATTATCTAAGGGAATTTAACTTATTTATCATCATATATTAATAATAATGTTTTTCTAGAAAAGTATTGTCATCTGTTAATATCTTTTACTCATAAACACAAATTACTAATACATACCGTTTATTTATTTAAGATTTGTATGCCAGTTTGAAATGTTATTTAGCATAAAATACAAGTATTCATGATTGATCTAGGAATATTAATATTTTAGAACTTTCATTACTCGTGTAACTAATTAAAACATCTACGTTGCAAAAATGTCTATATAAATATCTTGATATTTATTAAAAATTATTAATAAAAAAACAAATAAAGTTTAAGTTATTTAGCATAAAGTTTAAAAATGACTTAAAAGCAAAGTAGATTTAGTAACTTTTTATTTATATGGTAAACCTCGAAATTTTACAATATAATTATAATAAAAACGGTTTTATTCATACAAACAATAATGTTATATAACAATATTGCTATAATTAAACAAAAAAATATTTAAAAAAAAACCTTATCCTCTGTGGCAGTTTTGAGAATGTTGTTCAAAAAAGTAATGACTTGGTGAATTAAACTTGTTTTACAATTTTCAGAAAACCCATTTCCATTAATATCCGCGTAAAGTTCCTTAACAAATTCATTATTTTGTTTTAAGAATCGAGCCATTTTTGATAAAGTGTCGTGGCTGGAAGAATCCAATTAAACAATAAATTTGTATTAAATAAAAGAGAAAAGGTGTATTTAATATAATTAGAGACATACCGAAGCGAGACAAGGGCTTACTTGTACACTCTCGTACGAGGTATGTCTCGCAGAAAGTGTACAGCAACCGTAAGATATTAGAAATAATATATGACTATTTTAATATTTAAACGGGCACTGAAAAAATGCTAAAATTTACATTGAATAGAAAAGACAACTTTTGCTGTTAATTGTAAAGTAATGGTAGCTCATTTGGAAAACGGGCGGTCTAGAAAAGTGAAAATACCTAGGATGCACCCCACTGACCAATTATTTTTTCTTTTTTTTTTAAGTTTCATCTTTTTTTATTCTTGTAAAAACAAATTACTAGGTAATTTGTTTAGGCTCGGTCAGGTACTGACTATTTTAAATGTATTCAGACAGCTAGTTGCACCTAAGTGATAATAAGATTTCGTATAGTAAGAAATTAAATGCTTCTTACCTAGGGTTAGATAAGCTTAATGTGTAAGTCTTGAGCTTATGCTCGAACTCAAGTTTTGAACTCTCATTCCTTTCATCTTCTCGTACTTCGGTTATAAAATTGACAAAATCAACTACATCTATACCATCATCTTCAATTAAAGAATTGTTCATATTGTCCTTTAAATATTTCACTAACGAATCACATTCTGTTATAAGTCCTTCTTCCATTTTTATGGTTAATATCGAGACTGTTTTTGGTAGAATTGCCATTTTAATTACACTTTTTTGCGTTTCGTTAAACACCTTTGTAACAATAACTTTTAATGTTTTAACATATATTCTGACTAGTTCATTATCTTGCGAACCTTTTATGGCACAAACGAGACTATCACAGGAAAACCTGCACAAAATGGCGTCTGATGTATATCCCAAAGGAATATTTTGAACAAATGACATGTAGGCGTGTAGGTTCAGTACTTTGAACTCAAAAACTTTTTCATGTAACACGTTGTTCCATAGTTTGAATAATATGTTTAAAATAACTAATGGTTGATTTTCACACATATATTGCATAATGTTTCCGTCAATGAGGTCCTACAAATAAAAGCATTTTTGCAAATCAACTTTCGCAACAAACAAAAGATTCAAAACAAAATATCCTAAACATAATCGTTAGGAAAACTATCAAGATTACATTATCAGAATTATTTTTGTGCAGTCTGTTACAAATCTAAACGACCATTTTCTATAACAATAAATGTTACGTCAATTAGTATTTAAATGACCTAATTCAAAAAAGTTGTATTGTGGCGAATTGCAATAAAGCGCAGAGCAGCGCCTACAAAACTCGTGAGTTTTAAAGAGACCTATAACTTGAAAGAGTAACACAAACACTAGTTTTTTTAAAAGTTAATTATAATTACAATCTATACTAATATATAAAGCTGAAGAGTTTGTTGTTCGAACGTGCAAATCTCAGGAACTACTTGACCGATTCGAAAAACTCTTTCAGTTAAGATAGTCCATTTATCAATAAAGGCTATAGGCTATATAAAACACATATTACAAAATTGTTTCCCTCTAAAAGTTCTAATTAAAAGTCCGCTACAGCATATGTCTAGCTCTTAAGTTTAATCAACCAAAATAAACAAATAGGTTCAACACGTCATTTTATTTTTATACATTTAAGATATAAGATTTACTAAACTTACTCCAAAATATCTCAGTATAGCTGAAAACACGTGCCGTGAATAAGTAAACGGATCAGCAATATCCACAAGTTGAACGTCGAACAGCTCGGTCGCACCATCGTAATCTTTCACGTGTGTAGCACATAATAACATAATTTCACCCAAATTTTCCACAAACAAATTGCTCCACCTGTCGTTTTGCAAAGTTTGCCTCGTCAATTGGAACATTCTATTTGCATTTGCCGTTTCTCTTACTTTGAAATATTTATTGCCTTCGAGTTTATACATCTCGATGACGATGTGAGGCAAGCATAAAGCTATTATGTGACAAAAGCAACTCTGAAATTTGAAATAAATAATTTCCACATTTATCTTAGGCCCCTCAACCAGGATGACCTTTTGTAGCATTTCTACTAACGCGTTTAAGTCGCATTTGCAACACGCTACTGCATTTACAAAACGTCGAATATGACATTCTATAAGAACTTCTGAATTTAAGATAATGGTTTTTCTAGTCATTTCTCTATATTAAATGGGTGCATCTACTATTGACGCTGTTTTAATTGCTCATGCTAAGGCCGCTTTAAAAGCAGGACCAAAGACAACGTGACTAATGTTGCCTCAACGGATTCCATTTTGCAACAGTAGCGATTGCAGGTATTTTTGTTGTTTTATTACTAAATCCCCTTTGCATCATGACTAAATTTTGGTTATTTGGGCAAGGGTAGACAACTAGCCACCGCTGTGCAACTGTATCGATGCATACGCGCAACGCCATCGCTGCTGTATCGCTACAAAAAGTGGCCATGGGCGAAGGGCCTTATGTCGATGTAGAATTAAAGCGGGTTTAACACTTGCAAAACATAACATTAGATATTATGAACATTATCTCTCAACTCTATACGTTCGAACCTTAACATTAGAAACATCTTGGTCATGATAGTCAAGAATGTATGCCAAACACTTTCCAGTGAAACAAAACTAAAAATACGTGGAGTTTAATAGTATGTGAAATCTTAGGTAAATGCGGTCCTACCACCTTCACCTTCATTACTAAAACTACTGGCATTATAGGCATTTTTCTGCATGGTTTACTTATTACGACATACACATATGTTTTTTTTTTACAATAAAAAGCTAAAAATGAAATCGTTAGTATGAGACGAAATAATATTTATTAACTACATAACACATGGCGGGCACCTTTGTTTTCATTTTATATAAGGATTTTCAACATTTACCTCAATAATAGCTTCAATAGATTTCTTTGTTTTATCTCTCACTTGTTTCAGAACGTTACTTCTATCGAAAATGCCATTATTACTCCAAAGCACATCTGCTGGGACTAACCAAGTCATATGTTCATCGATAAATCGATTCATATTATCGAAACCAAATAGATAAATTGGCATCTTTTTAATATCCACACTTTCTTTAAACCAGTAATGTAATATTAGTAATATGTTATTTTTCATATACACTTCAATTTTAGCGCCTGTGACGGCTTCGGTAAGCATATTCAGCACTTTTTTGACCATATTATTATCCATTGATTTTTCATTTTGGAATTTTAGTACTTTTAATATTATTTTGTGTATTGCTGACTTTTTTGTTGTTCCTAAGACATAAAAAATATGCAATACTGTGCATGTTCTATTTTTTTTCTCATCTATTAGTACTGTTTCCTTTTTTTCAGCAACCTAGAATAAAAGTTACAAAATTTTGTATTTTTCAAAAAGTACTATTCTTTTTGTACCTAGAAAGTGATAAAATTTAAGACATATATGACATAATATACTTTTACTATATACAAAAGCTTATAGAACAATAAATAGTCCTCATTCTCCTGCCTTTATCCCACTCTAAGTGGGGTCGGCACAACATGTTTTAAACATGTTGTTACATGTCTTTGCTAGTTATTTTACAATCGGCTATTTGCCTGACGACAACTTACCTAAGTCGCTTTTAACGAAACCTCGGTATGAAAAAAGGGTGGTCTATTCTACTCAGCCGGATACTACACGGCGGGACAAATCACCTTAGACGCCTTTTACAACACCTCAGTAAGAATTGAAGGTGGTCTATTTTACCTATTTTATTTTTACTTATTTTACCTAGCCGGATATCACACGGCTAGTCAACTTACCTCAACTAACCTTAATCACCTTTAACGACACCTCGATAAGAGATGAGGGTGGTCTATTCTAAACAGCCAGATACCACACGGCAAGTCAACATACCTTAGTCGCCTTTAACGACACTTAGGTAACAAATGAAGGTAATCTATTCAACTCAGCCGATCACCACACTTGGCAATTAATGAATTGAAAACAAAATACTCACGTTTATCACAAATATATTTAATAATCTATCCACTAAATATTGCATATCCTCATCACAAAACATGTTTGCTATAATACTCAATAGATGAGAACAGAATAATCGAATTTTATATTCACTTCTTTCTATTTTCTCTATTAGAATCTGTTTGAACGTGTTATGTATGTCTGGATCTTGTTTATTATTCAGCATTATTATTTTGACTAAACATTCGTAAACCAAGCAAGCGGTATCTGACGTGTAAAAGTTCTCAGAACATCTATGAAGATAACTTTTTACCATAATGATACAATTCTTACGGATTATGTCGTCGTTATGACGCCATATTTGTTCGAGCATTCCCGATAGTGTTCGCAACAAAGAGCGCGTCGCTCTTGGATTTCTAAATAAATCCTTACACATATTCTGCATTAAATTAAATATTAATTCTGAAAATATAATTAAATCATAAAATATGCTATAAGCTGTGATGGCCTAGCGGTGCGACCATTTCAATCTCTACAGACGATCATGGGTTCAAAGCCGGGCAGACACCAATGAGTTTTTCTATTAAAAAACTCACGTGTCTAATTGATAATTGCAATTTATCACACGCTTTTCGGTGAAGGAAAACATCGTGAGGAAACCTGGATATCTCTAGAGAATCCTAGGGATATGTGTAACCTACCAATCCGCATTGGAGCAGCGTGGTAGGTCTTAGCTCCCACCCTTCTCTCCAAAAATGGAGAGAGGAGGCCTATGCCCAGCAGTGGGATAGTAACAGGCCGTTACTTACTTTACTTACATAAAATATTGAAAGAATTTAAGTCAAGCACTTGCGATATACGCAAAAGCAATTTATTTAACTTGTTGCCATAATTCGCATTGAAGTAAAATAGAAAATATATATAATGCTTAATGTAGAATAGACAATCCGTTTTGCAAATGTAAAGCTTTACGATTTTGTCGTGGAGTCTATCCTGATGATGCTTCGGTTGCGGGGCGAAACGATTGTTGAGTTTGTGATAGTGAACGTATGTAGTGCTTGTGTATTGTGGTGGCTTTGATGGGGGTTTGTGCATGTGTTTTTACGAATCCTGCATGTATCAGGTATGAAAACAGATTGTCCACTCTACATTTAGCATTGTATATAATTTCTATTTTACTTCATCGCGGATTATAGCAAAATAATTTTATTATTACTTTTGTATTATGGATCTCCGCAAGTAACACCTAATTCTATAAATTAACTTCTTGCCATTGAAGCAATAGAAAGCTAAGCGTGCGATATTTTAGAATTAAAAAGTATACTAGTATTCAAATACATTAAGTAAAAACACTAAGTATTATAGGAACTCTATAAATATCTTACCTATAGGTGGGTTATCCACAGTTGAATCATTCAACAATCTGATACAATTGAATACATTTTCAAAATTAGTGTTATGACGGTACAAATCCCAATCCAGAATACATTTGAGAACCTCATCCCTATAACAGCAATTCTTCCTACAATACGCTGCTAATGTAAAAATACAATTCTGTTTCAGCCCGAATATATTAAATTCTGTATCACTTTCTTCATAATTATCTTCTAAGTTTATATCAAGCTTTATAATATCGTTCATACAGTGAAAGCAGTCTCCTTCAATATGATCACGAACTTCAGTATTCAATATACTATTATATTCCTTCAAAAATATGTCTTGAACACTTTTCATTATTAACACTTTCTCTCGTATTTGTATATCACTTTTTAACGATTGCGTTAACGATGCGTACAAATATTTTAGTGCGGTTCGAAGTTTTGAATAAATCGGCATTTCTTTTATATCATTTATTAATTTTATTTTATATTTAAGAAGCGAATCAACAAATATGATAATTATTTGTAAATATTTGGCATAATCTATTAATTTGACATTATTACCACCTAATTTAACTATATTATCTGTTAGATTATCCTCTATGTATGCTAATATCACGTTATACATAACAGTATTTATTTCAAAAGTTTCCAAAATTACTGAACTATTAAGGGTTTTGTGAATTTCATTATATTCAAATTCGCTATATAATAAACTTATATCAGTTGTATCACAGATAATTTCATATACATTGTGAAGTGACGTATCACAGTTCGATTTTATAGGCAAATTATCGTTACTTAATAGTCTTAATAGAAATTCATTTAATTGAGTAACATCTATGGAAGTTAAATCTCCACGTTTGAGCCACTCAAAGCATTTTTCTCTTATATCCGAATAAGAAGTTTTTCTATAAAATTTATTAAATAAACAATTCAATGTGCGTAATGTATAGTCGTTCACTGGTACGCCTTTCTCTAAATATGACACAAGCAATGGCTGAACATTTTGATACTTTAGTGGGATTAAATTTAAAATAACTTGCAAAATTGAATGGATGGTTTTCTGTGATGTACTTGTGACTGCTGCATTTCTGAAATGAATGAATGTGTGTGAATGAATATATATATATATATATATATATATATATATATATATATATATATTTATTTATATTTAAATTAAAATTAAGTTAGAAATTGTCTGTTATTCATATTTATGCCTGTAATAGACTTAGATACGAACCTTAGTTTTTAATGATTGTTGGACAAACTTGTATGTAAGTTGTTGGCGTAATAAATAAATAAATAAAATATATAAATAAATAAAAATGTTTATTTTACTTTACTTTAACATGATTTGCTAAATAATTCAGCCGAAGGGAATATTTATTGTCATTAATTGTCTGTATGATAAAGCAAATTTACTTGACAACTATTCATATTGTAAACCTAAAAAATCATAAATGCGAAAGTATGTCTTTCTGTCTGTATGATACGCTTTCACGGCGAAAAAAATACTATATATAAAAAAATTATTAATAGGACATAAAAAGTCAAAAGATAAACGTCACAGTAAAATAAATATAATGATGATAATAAATGTCTGTCTTTCATATTAATGAAATTAGACACAATTAAAAAACGGTTATTCAAGTGGACTGTTTTCAGTATTTTTAAATTGTCAAATGTAAAGAAGCTACCAGTGCTAGAATAAAATTAGGCCGTTAATTAACGTTTATTAGCCGTAAATTTAAAATCTAAACATTTAAAAAAAAATTGGATCTTCTTTTTATGGAGTTAAAACAGTGTGCTTTTTACTAACGTTATAGCCGTGTGGTATCCGGCTGTGTAGAATAGACTACCCTCTTTTCTTAACAAAGTGTCGTAGGAGGCCTCTAAGCTGAGTCGACCCGCCGTGTGGTATATGGTTGAGTAGAATAGACCATACTCATTTCTTACCGAGGTGTCGTAAAAGCGACTAAGGTTAGTTGACCCACCGTGCGGTATTCGGTTGAGTAAAATAGACCACCCTCTTTATTACCGAGGTGTCGTAAAATACGACTACGGTAAGTTGATATCAGGCAGGCGGCCGGTCCTAAAATACGAAGCCAAATCATGTGACAACATGTTTATAACATGTTGCACCGACCCCACTTAGAGCGGGATAAGGGCAGGAGACTGATGCTTTTTACTAACCTTACACATGTATTCAAAAGAGATACAACAATCTCAGTATTTCCAGATTCTATATAATCAGAATAAGTGATCATATTTTGTATACATAAACAAGTTAATTCTTCTAATCGATCCCAGTTCATTTGTTTGTTATTATCTGATATTGCTTTTTCTAGAACACTTATTAACGACAAATACTCGCCATATTTTATTGAATGACCAAATTGTTTTACATACATTTGTACTATTCCAACCCTGAAAAGAAAAAAATAGATTTGCTCATAAACTTTATATGTTACAATCTCAAATGATTATTTTGAGCGATAGATGGCATTGATTGCATTAGGGCAGTGGCCAAAGAGCCAAATACAAAAGAAACCGCGATAACTTAAACATAGATAAGTTGAAACCTCTGTAACTTAAAAAAATATTAAATATACTTCTAACTTAAATAAATACTTTCAATTTTGACCCTCAGTAACTTAAAAAAATGTTCTTTATAACTTAAATAAATACTTTCAATTTTGACTCTCAGTAAATTAAAAAAATGTTCTCTATAACTTAAATAAATACTTTCAATTTTGACCCTCAGTAACTTAAAAAAATGTTCCCTATAACTTAAATAAATACTTTCAAATTTGACCCTCAGTAACTTAAAAAATGTTCTTTATAACTTATAAAACTTTCAATTTTGACCCTCAGTAACTTAAAAAAATATTCTTTATAACTTAAATAAATACTTTCAATTTTGACCCTCAGTAACTTAAAAAAATGTTCTCTATAACTTAAATATTTTCAATTATGACCCTCAATAATTTAAAAAAATCTTCTCTATAACTTATATAAAACTTTCTATTTATACCCTCAGTAACTTAAAAAAAGGTTCTTTATAACTTAAATAAATACTTTCAATTTCGACCCTCAATACCTTAAAATATGACTCTATAACTCAAATTATCTGCAAGTGCCAGTAATTACGAATGAAATGTGTAAATATTTATTCATCAAATAAAAAAAGCTTACATTTTAAGATTTGATTTGATTGATAATTACGTTCGCTCTGTAAAGATAGATCTTTGATAAAGAAGAATTTTAATTTCTAAAATATTTTTCATAGTGTTTAACGAATTAACTAAAATCAGTATAGCATGATATAAGGTAAATGCACTAGTAATTGACCATGCACTAGTAGTTGACCGTTTTGTATGAAATTTTAAATAATAAGCGTTTTGTTTGTTGGAGCTAATAAAAAATATTAGTTAGTAATATCAAATCTTAAATATTAAACAATGAGCTACAGTTTTGAGCTTTTGGGCAGTTGGTTAATTACAAATTTACTTTTTAGTAGCTACAACAAACAAAACGCTTATTATTTTAAATTTCATACAAAACGGTCAACTACTAGTGCATGGTCAATTACTAGTGCAGTTACCTTAGATATTAAAAAACTTACCAAACGACGGCGTTAAGCTGAAGTTCTTCTATTAAATCGTTAAATGACTTATTCTTATTGTAAAACATTTTAATTTTTTTTGCAGAATTGCACGGCTCATCTTCTTGTAATTTGTCTGGTAAATTGAAAATCTATAATGCAATACAAATACGATTGTTATATTATTCCACTTTGATTGGTGCGTTTTTGGCAGTGGTAATTTTTGGGTCGCGGGTTTGATTCCCGTCGAGGGCCGACATCTTCTAAATACAATTTGTTGGTTCCTCCAGTTTGGTTGTATTTACATATTAAAGTATATATTTACCAGTTGTCCGTCACCCATAACCCAAATATTAAATTACTTACTTTTGGGACATATGACTGAGTCCCATATATACAATTGTCCCATATATTTTCGCGCGACTTCGTTTGTGTGGACTGTTGTCGCGTGATAGGTTGATAAGGAATGGCGCTTTTCAATGTCATCCTCTTCCTGGGGAATTAACAGGCTTTTTATAGCCTATATTATTCCAGTGTATAAGGAATAATTGTGTCAAATTACATCGATATTGGTTCAGCGGATTCGTGAAAGAGTAACAAACATACACCCATACTCACAAACTTTCGCATTTATAATATTAGTACGATTATTAATGTGAGAGAGTAATTAAGATCTTAATAATTGATTTAAAATATATACCTGATAAAACGCTGATGCGGACACGTGATAAAAATCATTACACTTTATTGACAGGTTCTCGTTTTGCTTTCGCACTTTTTGCACTTGATTCACTTCTAACCACACAATTTCCAACATGCTGTGTAGGTTTTTGTTCCACACATCCCAATTATGTGCTAAAGCGCCGTTTGTATTTTGTAATCTACCTTCGGGATGGTGTATTGATATTGCTGTTTTAAACAACTTAAACAATAGAGTCTGAAAGAAATAATTATGTTTAAAAAAGTAAAGTATTGGCCTAACCACATTTTCCTTTTTTTGGAGAGAAGGGTTGGAGTTAAGACCTACCACGCTGCTCCAATCCGGATTGATAGGTTACACATATCTTCAGAATTCTCTAGAAATATGCAGGTTTACTCACAATGTTATCTTTCACCGAAAAGCGTGTAATAAATTGCAATTATTAATTACTAGACATAAGTTTTAACAGAAAAACTCATTGGTGCCAGTTAAGTTAAAAAATTCTTTGAAAATTCAGCTACTGAATATTTTTGCGTCACCTACTCTGAAGTAAATGACACTATCATACATTTTTAAGCTACTAAAAGCTTTATTCGCTTTTTAAAAACAACAGTACAATACAGTAAAATGGCTAGGGGTAGACCGAAAAAAAGATGGATGGATTGTGTGAAAAATGGCATGCATGCAATGGTACCAGAATTGGCAAATGATAGAGGAGAATGGAAGAAAATGACATATTGTGCGCACCCCACTTAGAGTGGGATAAGGGTAATAGAATTATGAGTACAGTACAGTAACAGCGACATAGTTACCTTTTTTTTCTCATCCATACTCTGTTCGTAAAGTTTAAGCATTGATGGTAAAATACTTTCACTGAACTCGCACATCGTCAAACGACACTCCAAACATAGCTAAAACACAATAAAATATTATTTTTTAATGATACAACCAGGCCCATATTGACCCATGGTTCAGGGGGTATAATCTCCTTTTGTGCGAAGGACGATTAATATGCTTGTATCACAAGGAAACTTATAACAAATTATCGAAGCACCCATAATTTATGTAAATACTTATTTATTTATATGGATTTCCAACGGCATAACATATTATATAACCCAAAAAAATACAAATAGTCTTAAATTAATTATGTAGTACCAATTACAGGAAATAATATCATTCTTAGTAACAATTCTCGCCATACTGTCGACGCCATATTGACTAATCGTCATACTATTAGCCCTCCACTATACGTCGCCCTAAGCCGTGGTCCGGACTCACAGGAGGCACCCTTAGGACGACGTTCCTCGACACTAGTAGAGCTTTTGCACTCTACTTTCCGCATTTAGCAATTTCGGCAATGCTTCTGCGCTCGCCCGTTCCAACGTTGTAAAAGTCGTTAGGGCTAACAGCATATAGTCAATTCGAAAAAAAAATTAAAAACATTAGTAGCAATTTAATATTAATTTAATTTAGTAAGAAAGTAATTTATATACCAATTTTAAAAGCTAGACAGTTATAAATGGATTATTATTATGAATACATTATTTTCCCTTTTATAAATCCTTAGAGAAGTTTGTGCGTGAAGTTACACCCAGTTTGAATTTTGTAAAATTTATCTTCTAGAACAGTCTTCTTTGCAAATGACATTACATTATAATAGGCAATTAATGAAAATCTTTTTACCGATTCAAGCAGCAGTGTAAATATTTTTACAACAAACTCCTGGGCTTTTTGGTCGGGCAACACTCTGATGCAACATTTTTTTAGTTTTGCTAAGTACTCTCTTAATGTAATACTAAACTGGCAGTAGCTGATAGCATTTTTTATAACAAGCCACAAAAGTCTTATTTTGATCAGATCATCCAATGAACGATTTAAAAGGCACACATATATGGCAACATCTAATAAACCTAAAAAATAAACATGTATCTATAATCTTATCATCTTCCTGCCCTTATCCCACTCTAAGTGGGGTCGGCACAACATGTTATAAACGTGCTGTCACATGATTTGGCTGCGTTATTACGACCGGCCGTCTGCCTGACGTCAACTTACCTTAGTCGTATTTTACGACACCTCGGTAAGAAAGAGGGTGGTCTATTCTACTAAACCGGATACAACACGGCGGGTCACTTACCTTAGTCGTCTTTTACGTCATCTCGGTAAGAAATGAGGTTGGTCTATTCTACACAGCCGGATACCACACGGCGGGTCGACTTACCTTAGTCGCCTTTTACGACACCTCGGTAAGAAATGAGGTTGGTCTATTCTACTCAGCCGCATACCACACGGCAGGTCGACTTACCTTAGTCGCCTTTTACGACACCTCGGTAAGAAATGAGGGTGGTCTATTTTACTTAGCCGGATAGCAGACTGCTAGTATCTATAATCTTATATTATCAAATTATTATTCCACTCGTGAGTATAACAAAAAGATATGCTCATATGAAATAATGATATACATAATTTTAAATGTGTTACATCATTATTAAATGTTTTATTTTTCTAACACTTTGCGAGCTTTGCTAGGCGGGCTACGGCGAATATTCGGGCTACGGCGATGTATGTGGCTGGGTACATCGTCGCAACGCGATGTTTTCGGGCGCAAACGATGTATCGGGCCACTGTCGGTAAACTGGCGCGCATCAAAGTGATTTGTCGCGACAACATTCGCTTGAGTGGCCACACTTACGACACTTCATTGTCGTCCAGACTTTGAAGTGGGATGACAGACGCACAAAACTCAACGGCGAATATTCGCCGTAGGCCGCTTTTCAAATCTTCGCCCGCTAATGTAGACAAGAACATCGTGTGTAGGCCGACACACGATGTTTCGCGCCAACGCAACACGAATATTCGGACGCTAATGTAGCCCCGGCGTAACAGTGTAAGTGGTGGATCTAAGTCTACCTGTGAGGGCTGATGGCCAAAACACAGTGCAATACATGAGCATCGGTTTCCCTGTTTCTATAAAACCTTGGTTACAGTCATAATATGAGGGTATAATTGGATATTGTGGTTAAAAGAAATAACTGAATCTTACGCTCCCAAATAGCTGGTGATATAAAACCCAAATAATTTTCAACTGGCAGTATATGTTTGTAAAGTAAACTTAAATATGCATCACCAATGGTATCCCGCCTCTGACTATCATCAAATATTATAAAGCATGCATCCATAACCTTTTGGCATTTTATATAAGCGTGACCTGCAATCATAAATAATTTTTTAAAATCCTTATTATATAGTAAACTATATTATATAAATTAAACTGACATTGTAATTACCAGGTTTGCCTGACAAATATTCCTTTCCTTAACTTCCTTCATGCAATAAAATAAAACAAAGACTAAGATCATAGATACATAGAATTATTAATAATAGATTATTAACACAATCCTGATACTTATGACTTATGCCTAGCTAAAGAACCAACGTTAAAGTTAAGTTGATCAAAAACAACATGTACTATTGAAAAAATCTTACTTTTAGATACTTTTAAACTAAAACAAATAATGCATTCAGAGGACCTTAGATGAAAAACAAATGAAAACATCACTTTTAAAAACACTATTAAGGAGAGGCTGATACAGAAAGCCTACTATACTGTTGAGGATTATTTAGTCGATAAGAATACGTGGATATAGATATTGTTCAACCCTGTACAAGATAGAAACGATTAAATGTAACTAGTATTAAGAATTATATTTTTAAAAGAGGAACCGCCGTCCCTTTTTGGTAGGAACTGGTTTCCGAACCAGCAGTAGAGTCAACGATTCAAAAGCACTTCTTTACAAGTTTATTTGAATAAAGAATAATTTGAATTTGAATAAGCATTAAACATAGATATTATCTTGAATGAAGAAGAAAATTGTTATCATAACATTAACATTATTTTTAAAAGACAATTGTTTTATTTACCTTTATTAGAACCAGCCACACATAGGTGTAAAAGACTTGTACAGAGAGGCGCAGTGACTGTATCAAAACTCTTTGATGTTTCAAACTTTTCAGTTTCCTATAAACCATAAAGTAAAATGCAGGTAAAAATAATCATAACACCTTGTATATACCTATATAGCGTTACACCCATTCTCAATAACGATATCAATTTAATAATCACTACATATTATAAAACAAAGTCCATATTTCCGTATGTACGCATAAAACTTTAAAACTACGCAACCGATTTTGATGCGGTTTTTTTTCATAGATAGAGTGATTCCAGAGGAAGGTTTGTACGTATAATAACATTCAATACGAAGTACGATCAATCAATCGATCAACCAATCGACCAACCAATCGACCAATCAATCGACCAACCCATCGACCAACCCGTCGACCAACCCGTCGACCAGCCCGTCGACCAGCCCGTCGACCAACCCGTCGACCAGCCCGTCGACCAGCCCGTCGACCAGCCCGTCGACCAACCGGTCGACCAACCCGTCGGCCAACCCGTCGACCAACCCGTCGACCAGCCCGTCGACCAGCCCGTCGACCAGCCCGTCGACCAACCGGTCGACCAACCGGTCGGCCAACCCGTCGACCAACCCGTCGACCAACCCGTCGACCAACCCGTCGACCAACCCGTCGACCAACCCGTCGACCAGCCCGTCGACCAGCCCGTCGACCAGCCCGTCGACCAGCCCGTCGACCAGCCCGTCGACCAGCCCGTCGACCAGCCCGTCGACCAGCCCGTCGACCAACCGGTCGACCAACCGGTCGACCAACCGGTCGACCAACCCGTCGACCAACCGGTCGACCAACCCGTCGACCAACCCGTCGACCACCCGTCGACCAACCCGTCGACCAGCCGGTCGACCAGCCCGTCGACCAGCCGGTCGACCAGCCCGTCGACCAACCGGTCGACCAGCCCGTCGACCAACCGGTCGACCAACCGGTCGACCAACCGGTCGACGAACCCATCGACCAACCGGTCGACGAACCCATCGACCAACCGGTCGACCAAGCCATCGACCAACCCGTCGACCAACCCGTCGACCAACCCGTCGACCAACCCGTCGACCAACCGGTCGACCAACCGGTCGACCAACCGATCGACCAACCGGTCGACCAACCGGTCGACCAACCGGTCGACCAACCGGTCGACCAACCGGTCGACAAACCCGTCGACCAACCGGTCGACCAACCAGTCGACCAACCCGTCGGCAAACCCGTCGGCAAACCCGTCGGCCAACCCGTCGGCCAACCCGTCGGCCAACCCGTCGGCCAACCCGTCGGCCAACCCGTCGGCCAACCCGTCGTCCAACCCGTCGTCCAACCCGTCGGCCAACCCGTCGGCCAACCCGTCGGCCAACCCGTCGTCCAACCCGTCGTCCAACCCGTCGGCCAACCCGTCGGCCAACCCGTCGGCCAACCCGTCGGCCAACCCGTCGACCAACCCGTCGACCAACCCGTCTAAACCCTACGAGATTTATCAAAATGATGTACTAAGTATTTGTACACCATGAAAAGGTCTACAGAAAAGTCCGCGATAGTATATGTATATCTCTTATGGATAACCCACAATAGCAGTATTTGTCATTTACTTTTTACGAAAAATGATGCCTTATGTTCAAAGCAATTTTTATACAATACAGCATTAATCCTTATTTAGTCCAATTAAGAACCTTAAATATATTGTTTATTTAATATTGATCAATATGACCCTTTACAGCATGTCATTTAAATAAACAGTTTCGAAGATATTACAGATTTAAAATGCAGGGGCCGCGCCGCGAGCCTATAAATAGCGCGTCGGAGGTCGCGGTTCGCCTCTCGGCGATGCTTCCGCGCTCGCCCGTCTTATCGGTGACGCTGTCAAAGCCAGTAGGGCTAACAGCATTAGTCAAATTCGAAAAAAAAAACGTGGTTCGCCCTTTAACCATTTGAATTTAGCAGCGATCGGACGCATTTATGATCGGAGCTCTCTAGCGAGGAAAATAACAATCACTACATATTATAAAACAAAGTCCATATTTCCCTATGTATGCATAAAATTTTAAAATTATGCAACAGATTTTGATGCGGTTTTTTTTAATAGATAGAGTGATTCCAGAGGAAGGTTTGTACGTATAATAACATTCAATACGGCGTAGAGAAATACTGTAATTTTTGAGGTTTCTGTAAATAATTAAACTGTAAACCCTACGAGATTTATCAAAATAATGTACTAAGTATTGGTACATCTTGAAAAGGTCTACAGAAAAGTTCGCGATGGTATATGTCTAATTTTTATGGATAACCCATTTTTGTCGTTCACTTTTTACGAAAAATAATGCCTTATTTTTGAAGCGATTCTTATACAATACAGCATTAATCCTTATCCAATTGAGTACCTTAAATAAATTGTTGATTTAATATAGATCAATATAGCCGTTTACAGCATGTAATTTAAGTGAACATTTTCGGAGATATTACAGATTTAAAATGCCGTGAGGAGGCCGCGCTTCGCCCTATAACACTTCGACTTTAGCAGCGATGTCGCTCTTTCAAGAGTTTGTTTAAAGACATTCTGTAATTAATTGTAAAAATAAAATACAAAGGTAAAATATAAAAGTAAATAAGTAATAATGTACTATATGAATTTAGATATTCCAAAGATAGCAGGAAATCTTCTTGGTATAGGGAAAGGAAATTGTTTTCCACCAAATTTAACGCTACGGCCACGGGCAGTAATAAATAAATCAAAACAACTGGATCGATTTTAATCATTTTTTTTACACTGACTGACATGGGATATATATTTTATACCCGTGCGAAGCAGGGGCAGGCCGCTAGTATACTCATAAAGTACTTTTTAAGTTGCCAAAATAAGTAAAAACTGCACTGTACTTTCTGCTGCTGTGTACTTTATTACCCTAGCCCGTAATAAACTCGACTGTCTGCATAACACATGCTGAACTTTCTAAGAAATCTGTGCTTTTGTTTACAAGTTGGGATTGCATCTTAATATAGCAAAATTTGTACTTTCTTTGTCACCAAGATACCTCAATATCGCAAGGTATGAATAAAATATTTAAAAAATTACAACTAAATTACTGGTGCAGCAAAAGACGTCACAGAAAAATAACAGACTAAACGCAATAGCGATCAAATAAGAATTGTTTTTTATGTTTTAAATTACTTACACTAGTCTGAAATAAACTTTTTTTTAATACAGATTTTTCTTCTCTCCATTTAACGACAACTCTCTATAACGTCTATAGAGCTACTCGACTCTACTCGAGCTCTATAACGTCAACTATATATATAACTATATATAGTTTGCACTGTATTTAAAATTCCTTTAAATATTTTAAAATGAAACTTTTCCGAATACTGCCATTGTTATAATATTATATATGAAATATTGCACATTGGGAATGGAAAAGAAAGTGCAAAAATCATACCTTTATAATGTAGTCATTTATATTATCGAAAACATGGTTCCAACTGTAACCTGTCTTTCTAAGTGTGTTATTAGTAAGTAAGGATGGCACTGCATTTCTTGTGAGGAAATCTTTTAACGCATTAGCACTCTTCTTTCTTTCTGTTGCACGTATGGCTGTTAGGCCAGAACAAGTCTCTCTGATGGTTTCTTCTAAAGACATGTCTCTATTAATAAAACTATACTATGTAGCACAAAAACTTACTAACAATAATTTGATTTATAATATAATATAGCCCTAATAATTAAATTGTACATTTATTACGTTAAACTTTCGGTTAACTAATATACGTATATAAACAGGAAAATATCCTGTCGAATGTTGTTTACATGTTGTTTACTGTAATTTGAATTTTTGGCCACAGACTAGGTTACTAGGTACCATAGATTATTAACTATAAAATAGATGGTTGAGATTCATACATTGGCGAGAGCCTATTTTCGGTGGTATGGGGGGGTGCAGAGTAGCACTATAGCTACTTACATTCTCATTCATAAAAAAACTATCTGCCTCTCACCCGTTTCATTCATAAAAACGGATTTAGTCTCAGCTCTGACTCTTTCTCACATATGGAGTAGTAATATATTTAACGTATGACGTAAAATCGTAGTAAAATTAGTGATGTACTTGGTGCGCTAAAACCGTAACTAGTGATGTCAAAGTTTTATCGATTCGCATTTTACTCTTACCGATTATTTAGATAACCGGTTTTCCTGTAACATATTAATAATGATTTTTAGATTTTAATAAAACAAAATATTTAAGGAAATTCTTTAATAGACTTTTACTGTAATAAAAAAATTTCTATTCAACAGCCGTTTTACATTTCTATGTGCATGCTTCTTAAAAAAAAAAGTTTTTTCCTAAACACGCTAAAAGTGCAACTTCAAAAATGATTACTATTTTTAAATAGGAAACAGAATCGGCGATCATGTATCTTGAAAATATAGGAATTGTAATTTAAATTATTATATATTATTATTAAATATAATTAATTATAAGTATTCACTCGAAAACAAATTTACAAGATTAGTATTTGAAACAATAGATGCTTTCGTTTTTACCGTTTTAGTATTTAGGAAAAAACATTATACTTAAAAGGAGTATACTTGATGGTAAATTATAAATATTAGTCTTTTTTAGATATATTGGTAGTAGTTTTATAGAATATTAGTGGTTTTTATCTCTAAGTATAATATTTTCCATCAAACCAGTTAACACTTCGGATTTATACATATAAAGTAAGAATTAAATTGTGAAATTTTGCCATAATTAATGTGCCAATTGATACCAAGCTTTTCGATGAAAGAAAACATCATGAGGAACTATACTCCATGGGTTAAGTATTTAACTAAATGTAAACATGTCAAAACAGGTAGTTTATAGTAGGCATTATCTGCCTACTATAAAGTACCTTTTTTATTACAACACATTATACTAACATTTAATATAATTTTTAATTCTTTTAAAGAATTTAAAATTATTGATAGTATTCGCACCACTTTATTATGGCGTGATTGCTATCAATAATTTTTACAAACTTTGAAACAATAAATAAGAATTATAAAATTTTTAAAGAAAACGATGGATAATATTAAATACACTAAATTACTACATCACAGAGTTTAAGTATCACAGAGTGAAGCTCGTAGAATATTGATATTATGTTGCGTTGGTTAATCCAATTACCATTTTAGGTAGTTTACTTGGCTAATTTGTATCTGCTGAATTTTATTAAATTATATATTGCTGTTTTGCTATACTAAAGGTGTAAATATTTAATTTTAGAAAATACCAATCAATTTATGAAAATTACATTTATAAATATTAGAGATATTCTTTTGACAACTGCAGTTGAATCCCAATTTTTTCATTTGTTAATAATATTATTGTTATGACATATTTGTCACTCCTGAATCACATGGTTTTGTTTGTTTACATCTTGTTATGTTTCTATACTTATGGAGTATATATAGTAAAATAATAAAAATTTTGAATCAATTTTTAAATGTTAATAATAGTAATATTAGTTAGTTACTTTTGCCTCATGTATCATAGTTCTATAACTTTACTTGCGATAAAATTTTCCATTTCCATTATCGTTTTCCAAGTATCTGCAGTACTGTGAATTCTCCTTAATTGATACACCGTTGTCTAACTCGCATTATGATTACGATTATGCAAAAAACTTTTAACAAATCATATTTATGATTAATGCAAGTTAACCAGGAATTATAGTTTTTTAAGTTATATACATTTTTGACTAATTAACACTTTACATGCCATATAATGCCATTCCAAAGATATAAGTTTTTGTGATGGATAATATAATTTTAACTAGATCAAATCTTTCAGTTTTATTAGACAATAGCGTAATTATAAAAATTTCACAATTTAAATAATCCTGTTTTGAAAATATATTACTCCCAGGATTGCTCAGGTTTTTAGTTTTGCTACACAAGTAAAAACACGTGTTTTGAATAGGAATAAATGGTGTTAATGTTAAAATACACAATTTTTAGCAGCAATACAGGCAGAACTCATAATTCATTATAAGCCCGTCGTTTAAGCAAACTAACAATTAAACTAGCAACTAAGCAATTGTTATTCATTTTCCTGAGTAATGAAAATTTTAAACCCATTCATCTCAAAATATAAGTTTTTGAGTTGTACCGCTATTGCTGCACATGACCGATATATCAATATACTGAACCGGTAATATGATATGGCTTGGGTCTGGAAAATATTTCTGATGGAATACAAGGTACTATAACTATCAAACAATAATATTAACCAATCATGTTTTAAACAATGAAACCAAATTATTATCCGTTCTAGTGTGCTAGAGCCCCCTTATCCACGGATTTGAGAAAAAATCCATTGGGTCCTAGTTAAGAAGTTTCAAACTTCATAATGTTTGTCAATTATACTAATATGAATACTATTTTGAAGACACAACCTTTTCTTGAGTCCTCTAGCATTGAAGCGGACTTTTACAGCCTTATTCCAAAATTCCGAATGGTTCAGGCGGCAAAATAAATTGTTAGTGAATAAAAGCATTCGCGCTGTGAAAATGTTATTACTAATGTCAATAAATGAGGCTAAATAATTATGATTCGACTGAAGCTCTTCATATATGTTCATCTGCATCATCGGGCTCGTGGACACTTCCCGGCGGAAGAGTTCGCAGCATATTTAACCTGTAATAAATAAGTTATTCTTTAATAATGTATAGATAGAACATTAGTTTGCAAAGGTAGTCTTACAGACAATCTTGGCATTGATATCCTCTGAGTAGAACAGACCACCCTCATTTCTTACCGAGGTGTCGCGAAAACCGATTAAGGTAAGTTGACGTCGGGCAGGCGACCGGTCGTAAGATACCAAATCATGTGATAACATGTTTAAAACATGTTGTGCCTACCCCATTTAGAGTGGGATAAGGGTAGGAGAATGATGCATTGACAAATAACAGAGATTTTAAATTTTAAAAATATATTTTTAGCTTCTACTGGTCTTAAATAGTGTCTGGAAAATATTTTTTTCGTGTCTATAACTTTGTCTACAGTTATATTTTAAGTATAGAATAGAGATTATAATTATAAATTTTGTTTTTTTAATAATAAAATATAAGGGGTATCTGTGACAATCTTTGTGTTATGTTAAATATCTTTGATTTTGTACTGTTAGCAGTACCAGGCTAAAAATATTATGCTTTCCAAATACTGTATTGTATGTGACAAAGTTCCAATGATCATCACTAATATGTCTTTTAAGCTATTCTTATATCACACACTTTTTTGCATCACTATAATAGAGGAAAAATTGTACCAAACATTTTTTGTTATATCTCAAACGGATTAGGCAGTTAGCCCATTAGACATATAAGCTTCAGTTTTAATAGAAAGTGAAATGGACAGACTGACATACTTTACATCAAATATTTACTTGCCTTCATCTAGTCAAATCAATTGACCTAATCATGTGCTTCATCCCATAAAGCATCAACAGCATATAGCCCTTAGACGTCATCCCAATGAGTACTCTCTTTGGCTATGACCAGGTTCATCTGAAAATTATTGCAAATACATTTTAATAAATATGGAACAAGCTATGGATAGCTCAGCGGTGAGGCCGTTCGACTCTGTAAAGACGATCATGGGTTTATACCCCGCGCAGGCACATGTCTAATTGACAATTGCAATTTATGACACGCTTTTCGGTGAAGGAAAATATGGTAAGGAAATCCGCATACTTCTAGCGAATTCTAGGGATATGCGTAACCTACCAATCCGCATTGGAGCAACGCGATGGTAGGTCTTTGCTACAATACTTCTCTCCAAAAAACGGATAGAGGAAGCTTATGGTTCCCACTGCTGGGGTGGATAACAGGCCGTTACTTTAAACATACACATGCCAATTTTTGTGTTTACAAACAAAAATGATTTATATTTGAAACATTTTAACTCACTTGAAGAATATCAGCCATTGTATCAGATATTAATGAATTCATTGCAACAACAGTAGCAGTGCCTTGACCAGACACAGTTACTCAGACAAAAAATCTAGTTGAAATGTGCATAACTAAATGGGATAGTATGTTAAAGTATCTTGAACAAATAACTTTCTGTTAAATAATTAAAGTATGTCTGTAATCCATATTGTCTGTCGCAGAAAGAATAAAAACTATTCAGAAATAACCACCTAAAACATAGAATATAACTGATATTGGGTATGACATATGATATACAACACTTCAATAAAGCATACACAATAAATATTACTATAGAAGGAAAAGTTTTATTTTTATTATTTTAGTTTTATTTTTACTTATATTTTAAAATTAAAAAATAAAACTTCCCAATATTATTACAGTTCAATAAAAACACTAAGGATATACTATAATGCTATATGCTTCGAGGTCCCTGCTTTAATAAATGTATATATAAATTGAAAAACACTAGCTTAAATTGTACTATATATTATAGAAAAAGAATATAGCACGAAAAATACTATATTTTTATCGCTAATTGCAATTGTCGTGCTTTTTTTAATTAACTGTGAATGGAACGCACCCGCAGCCCTGCATAGGGAATGTAGGAACGAAACTCATTCATGTATTTACGGGGCTTAGTTAGTTAGTAGCTCTAACTCCGTGTCATTATCCAGCGAAAAGTAATAAAAAATAATCATGGAAAAATAAATAATGATTGAAAATAGATGTGTCCTATTTTTTTTCCTGAATTTCCTAAAAGTACTATATTTTTTTGATTTAAAAAGAAAAATAGTATTTTTCTTCAAAAAAAAGGTGGCAACCCTAATCGCGCCCTTTTTGATTAAATAGGGGCAACACTGTGCCGTTATTGTTTTCGGTGGGGACTGGAGTGGGGAGTCTTCCATTTGATAAAACGTTTCAGTGACATTCAGTCCTTGTTCGTCATTCAAGAGAAGTGCATCTCGGAACGGGAATTGTGGTATTCCTATTATATCGTGTTATTGTATATAGTGTGCGTTAACAAGAAGTTTATGGAAGTGTCTAATTTTAATTAAAAATCATTTGTTGGTTTATATATTTTTGCGTAAGTAAAAAGTGATTACAGTTATATATTACGTATAACGAACGTTTCAGGTGAGTCAGTAAATTTCAATTTTCTTCGTATTAAATAGTGCAAAAGTATAGTTTATTTGTTATTAAGTTTTGGATAACTACTCACATTTTATCCGAGAATGTTTGTTGAAATTCAAACATTTGAGTTGTTGAGTTTGTGATAGTGAATGTATATAGTGCTTGTGTATGGTGGTGGCGGTGGTGGAGGTTTGTGCATGTGTTTTTTACGAATCCTGCATGTATCAGGTATGATAACAAATTGTCCACTCTACATTTAGCATTATATACATTTTCTATTTTACTTCATCGCCGATTATAGCAAAATAATTTTATTATTACTTTTGCATAATTACTCTGTTTTAATCACAGCTTAGGTAAATATAGATTAAAGTATAGTAAATATACATTAGCTTCAAAAGCGCGCTACTTTGTAAGACGTTTTATTAACGGGCTAGCCATTATAAAGGTGTCGTACTGATTTCTGAAATTGCGCAGTTTTGGTAATTCGTACGTCATTAATTTTTACAATTTTTTTTGTAATGGTTATGTGTTGCGGTTGGCAAAGAGCCGGTATTTGGCACCTGCAATACATGTAAAACCTTAATTCTTTTCCCAGTCGCTTTTGGCTACTGATGTTTGAGTGCACGCTTACATCTGTGGCTGAAATTACGGGAATCTAACTTAGCTTCATAAATTCAGACTTCACTTGAGTATTAGTTACCTCAAATGCATTTTCTCAAATTACAGAGGTCCTGGTGGTTGACGCTACTGTTCGGCCTGGCGCTGTTCGAGCGCTCGAGGCGACGGCGGAGCGACAGCAGCTGCGGCATAGCCGGACGGGCCGGCCTGGGGTGAGGGGCGGCGGCACGTCTCCATTGGCAGCAGCGAGGCCAGACCAGCGTAGCTCGTGGAGTCACGAGGCCAGCTGTCGGACTGCCCTCCTGTAAAATTAATCCATTAATTTCATTCAATCCATTAATTTTTACATTTTTTTTTTGTAATGGTAATGTGTTGCGGTTGGCAAAGAGCCGGTATTTGGCACCTGCAATACATGTAAAACCTTAATTCTTTTCCCAGTCGCTTTTGGCTACTGATGTTTGAGTGCACGCTTACATCTGTGGCTGAAATTACGGGAATCTAACTTAGCTTCATAAATTCAGACTTCACTTGAGTATTAGTTACCTCAAATGCATTTTCTCAAATTACAGAGGTCCTGGTGGTTGACGCTACTGTTCGGCCTGGCGCTGTTCGAGCGCTCAAGGCGACGGCGGAGCGACAGCAGCTGCGGCATAGCCGGACGGGCCGGCCTGGGGTGAGGGGCGGCGGCACGTCTCCATTGGCAGCAGCGAGGCCAGACCAGCGTAGCTCGTGGAGTCACGAGGCCAGCTGTCGGACTGCCCTCCTGTAAAATTAATCCATTAATTTCATTCAATCCATTAATTTTTACATTTTTTTTTGTAATGGTAATGTATTGCGGTTGGCAAAGAGCCGGTATTTGGCACCTGCAATACATGTAAAACCTTAATTCTTTTCCCAGTCGCTTTTGGCTACTGATGTTTGAGTGCACGCTTACATCTGTGGCTGAAATTACGGGAATCTAACTTAGCTTCATAAATTCAGACTTCACTTGAGTATTAGTTACCTCAAATGCATTTTCTCAAATTACAGAGGTCCTGGTGGTTGACGCTACTGTTCGGCCTGGCGCTGTTCGAGCGCTCAAGGCGACGGCGGAGCGACAGCAGCTGCGGCATAGCCGGACGGGCCGGCCTGGGGTGAGGGGCGGCGGCACGTCTCCATTGGCAGCAGCGAGGCCAGACCAGCGTAGCTCGTGGAGTCACGAGGCCAGCTGTCGGACTGCCCTCCTGTAAAATTAATCCATTAATTTCATTCAATCCATTAATTTTTACATTTTTTTTTGTAATGGTAATGTATTGCGGTTGGCAAAGAGCCGGTATTTGGCACCTGCAATACATGTAAAACCTTAATTCTTTTCCCAGTCGCTTTTGGCTACTGATGTTTGAGTGCACGCTTACATCTTTGGCTGAAATTACGGGAATCTAACTTAGCTTCATAAATTCAGACTTCACTTGAGTATTAGTTACCTCAAATGCATTTTCTCAAATTACAGAGGTCCTGGTGGTTGACGCTACTGTTCGGCCTGGCGCTGTTCGAGCGCTCGAGGCGACGGCGGAGCGACAGCAGCTGCGTCATAGCCGGACGGGCCGGCCTGGGGTGAGGGGCGGCGGCACGTCTCCATTGGCAGCAGCGAGGCCAGACCAGCGTAGCTCGTGGAGTCACGAGGCCAGCTGTCGGACTGCCCTCCTGTAAAATTAATCCATTAATTTCATTCAATCCATTAATTTTTACATTTTTTTTTTGTAATGGTAATGTGTTGCGGTTGGCAAAGAGCCGGTATTTGGCACCTGCAATACATGTAAAACCTTAATTCTTTTCCCAGTCGCTTTTGGCTACTGATGTTTGAGTGCACGCTTACATCTGTGGCTGAAATTACGGGAATCTAACTTAGCTTCATAAATTCAGACTTCACTTGAGTATTAGTTACCTCAAATGCATTTTCTCAAATTACAGAGGTCCTGGTGGTTGACGCTACTGTTCGGCCTGGCGCTGTTCGAGCGCTCGAGGCGACGGCGGAGCGACAGCAGCTGCGGCATAGCCGGACGGGCCGGCCTGGGGTGAGGGGCGGCGGCACGTCTCCATTGGCAGCAGCGAGGGCAGACCAGCGTAGCTCGTGGAGTCACGAGGCCAGCTGTCGGACTGCCCTCCTGTAAAATTAATCCATTAATTTCATTCAATCCATTAATTTTTACATTTTTTTTTTGTAATGGTAATGTGTTGCAGTTGGCAAAGAGCCGGTATTTGGCACCTGCAATACATGTAAAACCTTAATTCTTTTCCCAGTCGCTTTTGGCTACTGATGTTTGAGTGCACGCTTACATCTGTGGCTGAAATTACGGGAATCTAACTTAGCTTCATAAATTCAGACTTCACTTGAGTATTAGTTACCTCAAATGCATTTTCTCAAATTACAGAGGTCCTGGTGGTTGACGCTACTGTTCGGCCTGGCGCTGTTCGAGCGCTCGAGGCGACGGCGGAGCGACAGCAGCTGCGGCATAGCCGGACGGGCCGGCCTGGGGTGAGGGGCGGCGGCACGTCTCCATTGGCAGCAGCGAGGCCAGACCAGCGTAGCTCGTGGAGTCACGAGGCCAGCTGTCGGACTGCCCTCCTGTAAAATTAATCCATTAATTTCATTCAATCCATTAATTTTTACATTTTTTTTTTGTAATGGTAATGTGTTGCAGTTGGCAAAGAGCCGGTATTTGGCACCTGCAATACATGTAAAACCTTAATTCTTTTCCCAGTCGCTTTTGGCTACTGATGTTTGAGTGCACGCTTACATCTGTGGCTGAAATTACGGGAATCTAACTTAGCTTCATAAATTCAGACTTCACTTGAGTATTAGTTACCTCAAATGCATTTTCTCAAATTACAGAGGTCCTGGTGGTTGACGCTATTGTTCGGCCTGGCGCTGTTCGAGCGCTCGAGGCGACGGCGGAGCGACAGCAGCTGCGGCATAGCCGGACGGGCCGGCCTGGGGTGAGGGGCGGCGGCACGTCTCCATTGGCAGCAGCGAGGCCAGACCAGCGTAGCTCGTGGAGTCACGAGGCCAGCTGTCGGACTGCCCTCCTGTAAAATTAATCCATTAATTTCATTCAATCCATTAATTTTTACATTTTTTTTTGTAATGGTAATATGTTGCGGTTGGCAAAGAGCCGGTATTTGGCACCTGCAATATATGTAAAACCTTAATTCTTTTCCCAGTCGCTTTTGGCTACTGATGTTTGAGTGCACGCTTACATCTGTGGCTGAAATTACGGGAATCTAACTTAGCTTCATAAATTCAGACTTCACTTGAGTATTAGTTACCTCAAATGCATTTTCTCAAATTACAGAGGTCCTGGTGGTTGACGCTACTGTTCGGCCTGGCGCTGTTCGAGCGCTCAAGGCGACGGCGGAGCGACAGCAGCTGCGGCATAGCCGGACGGGCCGGCCTGGGGTGAGGGGCGGCGGCACGTCTCCATTGGCAGCAGCGAGGCCAGACCAGCGTAGCTCGTGGAGTCACGAGGCCAGCTGTCGGACTGCCCTCCTGTAAAATTAATCCATTAATTTCATTCAATCCATTAATTTTTACATTTTTTTTTGTAATGGTAATGTATTGCGGTTGGCAAAGAGCCGGTATTTGGCACCTGCAATACATGTAAAACCTTAATTCTTTTCCCAGTCGCTTTTGGCTACTGATGTTTGAGTGCACGCTTACATCTTTGGCTGAAATTACGGGAATCTAACTTAGCTTCATAAATTCAGACTTCACTTGAGTATTAGTTACCTCAAATGCATTTTCTCAAATTACAGAGGTCCTGGTGGTTGACGCTACTGTTCGGCCTGGCGCTGTTCGAGCGCTCGAGGCGACGGCGGAGCGACAGCAGCTGCGTCATAGCCGGACGGGCCGGCCTGGGGTGAGGGGCGGCGGCACGTCTCCATTGGCAGCAGCGAGGCCAGACCAGCGTAGCTCGTGGAGTCACGAGGCCAGCTGTCGGACTGCCCTCCTGTAAAATTAATCCATTAATTTCATTCAATCCATTAATTTTTACATTTTTTTTTTGTAATGGTAATGTGTTGCGGTTGGCAAAGAGCCGGTATTTGGCACCTGCAATACATGTAAAACCTTAATTCTTTTCCCAGTCGCTTTTGGCTACTGATGTTTGAGTGCACGCTTACATCTGTGGCTGAAATTACGGGAATCTAACTTAGCTTCATAAATTCAGACTTCACTTGAGTATTAGTTACCTCAAATGCATTTTCTCAAATTACAGAGGTCCTGGTGGTTGACGCTACTGTTCGGCCTGGCGCTGTTCGAGCGCTCGAGGCGACGGCGGAGCGACAGCAGCTGCGGCATAGCCGGACGGGCCGGCCTGGGGTGAGGGGCGGCGGCACGTCTCCATTGGCAGCAGCGAGGGCAGACCAGCGTAGCTCGTGGAGTCACGAGGCCAGCTGTCGGACTGCCCTCCTGTAAAATTAATCCATTAATTTCATTCAATCCATTAATTTTTACATTTTTTTTTTGTAATGGTAATGTGTTGCAGTTGGCAAAGAGCCGGTATTTGGCACCTGCAATACATGTAAAACCTTAATTCTTTTCCCAGTCGCTTTTGGCTACTGATGTTTGAGTGCACGCTTACATCTGTGGCTGAAATTACGGGAATCTAACTTAGCTTCATAAATTCAGACTTCACTTGAGTATTAGTTACCTCAAATGCATTTTCTCAAATTACAGAGGTCCTGGTGGTTGACGCTATTGTTCGGCCTGGCGCTGTTCGAGCGCTCGAGGCGACGGCGGAGCGACAGCAGCTGCGGCATAGCCGGACGGGCCGGCCTGGGGTGAGGGGCGGCGGCACGTCTCCATTGGCAGCAGCGAGGCCAGACCAGCGTAGCTCGTGGAGTCACGAGGCCAGCTGTCGGACTGCCCTCCTGTAAAATTAATCCATTAATTTCATTCAATCCATTAATTTTTACATTTTTTTTTTGTAATGGTAATGTGTTGCAGTTGGCAAAGAGCCGGTATTTGGCACCTGCAATACATGTAAAACCTTAATTCTTTTCCCAGTCGCTTTTGGCTACTGATGTTTGAGTGCACGCTTACATCTGTGGCTGAAATTACGGGAATCTAACTTAGCTTCATAAATTCAGACTTCACTTGAGTATTAGTTACCTCAAATGCATTTTCTCAAATTACAGAGGTCCTGGTGGTTGACGCTATTGTTCGGCCTGGCGCTGTTCGAGCGCTCGAGGCGACGGCGGAGCGACAGCAGCTGCGGCATAGCCGGACGGGCCGGCCTGGGGTGAGGGGCGGCGGCACGTCTCCATTGGCAGCAGCGAGGCCAGACCAGCGTAGCTCGTGGAGTCACGAGGCCAGCTGTCGGACTGCCCTCCTGTAAAATTAATCCATTAATTTCATTCAATCCATTAATTTTTACATTTTTTTTTGTAATGGTAATATGTTGCGGTTGGCAAAGAGCCGGTATTTGGCACCTGCAATATATGTAAAACCTTAATTCTTTTCCCAGTCGCTTTTGGCTACTGATGTTTGAGTGCACGCTTACATCTGTGGCTGAAATTACGGGAATCTAACTTAGCTTCATAAATTCAGACTTCACTTGAGTATTAGTTACCTCAAATGCATTTTCTCAAATTACAGAGGTCCTGGTGGTTGACGCTACTGTTCGGCCTGGCGCTGTTCGAGCGCTCGAGGCGACGGCGGAGCGACAGCAGCTGCGGCATAGCCGGACGGGCCGGCCTGGGGTGAGGGGCTGCGGCACGTCTCCATTGGCAGCAGCGAGGCCAGACCAGCGTAGCTCGTGGAGTCACGAGGCCAGCTGTCGGACTGCCCTCCTGTAAAATTAATCCATTAATTTCATTCAATCCATTAATTTTTACATTTTTTTTTGTAATGGTAATGTATTGCGGTTGGCAAAGAGCCGGTATTTGGCACCTGCAATACATGTAAAACCTTAATTCTTTTCCCAGTCGCTTTTGGCTACTGATGTTTGAGTGCACGCTTACATCTGTGGCTGAAATTACGGGAATCTAACTTAGCTTCATAAATTCAGACTTCACTTGAGTATTAGTTACCTCAAATGCATTTTCTCAAATTACAGAGGTCCTGGTGGTTGACGCTATTGTTCGGCCTGGCGCTGTTCGAGCGCTCGAGGCGACGGCGGAGCGACAGCAGCTGCGGCATAGCCGGACGGGCCGGTCTGGGGTGAGGGGCGGCGGCACGTCTCCATTGGCAGCAGCGAGGCCAGACCAGCGTAGCTCGTGGAGTCACGAGGCCAGCTGTCGGACTGCCCTCCTGTAAAATTAATCCATTAATTTCATTCAATCCATTAATTTTTACATTTTTTTTTTGTAATGGTAATGTGTTGCGGTTGGCAAAGAGCCGGTATTTGGCACCTGCAATACATGTAAAACGTTAATTCTTTTCCCAGTCGCTTTTGGCTACTGATGTTTGAGTGCACGCTTACATCTGTGGCTGAAATTACGGGAATCTAACTTAGCTTCATAAAGTCAGACTTCACTTGAGTATTAGTTACCTCAAATGCATTTTCTCAAATTACAGAGGTCCTGGTGGTTGACGCTACTGTTCGGCCTGGCGCTGTTCGAGCGCTCGAGGCGACGGCGGAGCGACAGCAGCTGCGGCATAGCCGGACGGGCCGGCCTGGGGTGAGGGGCGGCGGCACGTCTCCATTGGCAGCAGCGAGGCCAGACCAGCGTAGCTCGTGGAGTCACGAGGCCAGCTGTCGGACTGCCCTCCTGTAAAATTAATCCATTAATTTCATTCAATCCATTAATTTTTACATTTTTTTTTTGTAATGGTAATGTATTGCGGTTGGCAAAGAGCCGGTATTTGGCACCTGCAATACATGTAAAACCTTAATTCTTTTCCCAGTCGCTTTTGGCTACTGATGTTTGAGTGCACGCTTACATCTGTGGCTGAAATTACGGGAATCTAACTTAGCTTCATAAATTCAGACTTCACTTCAGTATTAGTTACCTCAAATGCATTTTCTCAAATTACAGAGGTCCTGGTGGTTGACGCTATTGTTCGGCCTGGCGCTGTTCGAGCGCTCGAGGCGACGGCGGAGCGACAGCAGCTGCGGCATAGCCGGACGGGCCGGCCTGGGGTGAGGGGCGGCGGCACGTCTCCATTGGCAGCAGCGAGGCCAGACCAGCGTAGCTCGTGGAGTCACGAGGCCAGCTGTCGGACTGCCCTCCTGTAAAATTAATCCATTAATTTCATTCAATCCATTAATTTTTACATTTTTTTTTTGTAATGGTAATGTGTTGCGGTTGGCAAAGAGCCGGTATTTGGCACCTGCAATACATGTAAAACCTTAATTCTTTTCCCAGTCGCTTTTGGCTACTGATGTTTGAGTGCACGCTTACATCTGTGGCTGAAATTACGGGAATCTAACTTAGCTTCATAAATTCAGACTTCACTTGAGTATTAGTTACCTCAAATGCATTTTCTCAAATTACAGAGGTCCTGGTGGTTGACGCTATTGTTCGGCCTGGCGCTGTTCGAGCGCTCGAGGCGACGGCGGAGCGACAGCAGCTGCGGCATAGCCGGACGGGCCGGCCTGGGGTGAGGGGCGGCGGCACGTCTCCATTGGCAGCAGCGAGGCCAGACCAGCGTAGCTCGTGGAGTCACGAGGCCAGCTGTCGGACTGCCCTCCTGTAAAATTAATCCATTAATTTCATTCAATCCATTAATTTTTACATTTTTTTTTGTAATGGTAATGTGTTGCGGTTGGCAAAGAGCCGGTATTTGGCACCTGCAATACATGTAAAACCTTAATTCTTTTCCCAGTCGCTTTTGGCTACTGATGTTTGAGTGCACGCTTACATCTGTGGCTGAAATTACGGGAATCTAACTTAGCTTCATAAATTCAGACTTCACTTGAGTATTAGTTACCTCAAATGCATTTTCTCAAATTACAGAGGTCCTGGTGGTTGACGCTACTGTTCGGCCTGGCGCTGTTCGAGCGCTCGAGGCGACGGCGGAGCGACAGCAGCTGCGGCATAGCCGGACGGGCCGGCCTGGGGTGAGGGGCGGCGGCACGTCTCCATTGGCAGCAGCGAGGCCAGACCAGCGTAGCTCGTGGAGTCACGAGGCCAGCTGTCGGACTGCCCTCCTGTAAAATTAATCCATTAATTTCATTCAATCCATTAATTTTTACATTTTTTTTTTGTAATGGTAATGTATTGCGGTTGCCAAAGAGCCGGTATTTGGCACCTGCAATACATGTAAAACCTTAATTCTTTTCCCAGTCGCTTTTGGCTACTGATGTTTGAGTGCACGCTTACATCTGTGGCTGAAATTACGGGAATCTAACTTAGCTTCATAAATTCAGACTTCACTTGAGTATTAGTTACCTCAAATGCATTTTCTCAAATTACAGAGGTCCTGGTGGTTGACGCTATTGTTCGGCCTGGCGCTGTTCGAGCGCTCGAGGCGACGGCGGAGCGACAGCAGCTGCGGCATAGCCGGACGGGCCGGCCTGGGGTGAGGGGCGGCGGCACGTCTCCATTGGCAGCAGCGAGGCCAGACCAGCGTAGCTCGTGGAGTCACGAGGCCAGCTGTCGGACTGCCCTCCTGTAAAATTAATCCATTAATTTCATTCAATCCATTAATTTTTACATTTTTTTTTGTAATGGTAATGTGTTGCGGTTGGCAAAGAGCCGGTATTTGGCACCTGCAATACATGTAAAACCTTAATTCTTTTCCCAGTCGCTTTTGGCTTCTGATGTTTGAGTGCACGCTTACATCTGTGGCTGAAATTACGGGAATCTAACTTAGCTTCATAAATTCAGACTTCACTTGAGTATTAGTTACCTCAAATGCATTTTCTCAAATTACAGAGGTCCTGGTGGTTGACGCTACTGTTCGGCCTGGCGCTGTTCGAGCGCTCGAGGCGACGGCGGAGCGACAGCAGCTGCGGCATAGCCGGACGGGCCGGCCTGGGGTGAGGGGCTGCGGCACGTCTCCATTGGCAGCAGCGAGGCCAGACCAGCGTAGCTCGTGGAGTCACGAGGCCAGCTGTCGGACTGCCCTCCTGTAAAATTAATCCATTAATTTCATTCAATCCATTAATTTTTACATTTTTTTTTTGTAATGGTAATGTATTGCGGTTGCCAAAGAGCCGGTATTTGGCACCTGCAATACATGTAAAACCTTAATTCTTTTCCCAGTCGCTTTTGGCTACTGATGTTTGAGTGCACGCTTACATCTGTGGCTGAAATTACGGGAATCTAACTTAGCTTCATAAATTCAGACTTCACTTGAGTATTAGTTACCTCAAATGCATTTTCTCAAATTACAGAGGTCCTGGTGGTTGACGCTATTGTTCGGCCTGGCGCTGTTCGAGCGCTCGAGGCGACGGCGGAGCGACAGCAGCTGCGGCATAGCCGGACGGGCCGGCCTGGGGTGAGGGGCGGCGGCACGTCTCCATTGGCAGCAGCGAGGCCAGACCAGCGTAGCTCGTGGAGTCACGAGGCCAGCTGTCGGACTGCCCTCCTGTAAAATTAATCCATTAATTTCATTCAATCCATTAATTTTTACATTTTTTTTTTGTAATGGTAATGTGTTGCGGTTGGCAAAGAGCCGGTATTTGGCACCTGCAATACATGTAAAACCTTAATTCTTTTCCCAGTCGCTTTTGGCTACTGATGTTTGAGTGCACGCTTACATCTGTGGCTGAAATTACGGGAATCTAACTTAGCTTCATAAATTCAGACTTCACTTGAGTATTAGTTACCTCAAATGCATTTTCTCAAATTACAGAGGTCCTGGTGGTTGACGCTACTGTTCGGCCTGGCGCTGTTCGAGCGCTCGAGGCGACGGCGGAGCGACAGCAGCTGCGGCATAGCCGGACGGGCCGGCCTGGGGTGAGGGGCTGCGGCACGTCTCCATTGGCAGCAGCGAGGCCAGACCAGCGTAGCTCGTGGAGTCACGAGGCCAGCTGTCGGACTGCCCTCCTGTAAAATTAATCCATTAATTTCATTCAATCCATTAATTTTTACATTTTTTTTTTGTAATGGTAATGTATTGCGGTTGCCAAAGAGCCGGTATTTGGCACCTGCAATACATGTAAAACCTTAATTCTTTTCCCAGTCGCTTTTGGCTACTGATGTTTGAGTGCACGCTTACATCTGTGGCTGAAATTACGGGAATCTAACTTAGCTTCATAAATTCAGACTTCACTTGAGTACTAATTACCTCAAATGCATTTTCTCAAATTACAGAGGTCCTGGTGGTTGACGCTATTGTTCGGCCTGGCGCTGTTCGAGCGCTCGAGGCGACGGCGGAGCGACAGCAGCTGCGGCATAGCCGGACGGGCCGGCCTGGGGTGAGGGGCGGCGGCACGTCTCCATTGGCAGCAGCGAGGCCAGACCAGCGTAGCTCGTGGAGTCACGAGGCCAGCTGTCGGACTGCCCTCCTGTAAAATTAATCCATTAATTTCATTCAATCCATTAATTTTTACATTTTTTTTTGTAATGGTAATGTGTTGCGGTTGGCAAAGAGCCGGTATTTGGCACCTGCAATACATGTAAAACCTTAATTCTTTTCCCAGTCGCTTTTGGCTACTGATGTTTGAGTGCACGCTTACATCTGTGGCTGAAATTACGGGAATCTAACTTAGCTTCATAAATTCAGACTTCACTTGAGTATTAGTTACCTCAAATGCATTTTCTCAAATTACAGAGGTCCTGGTGGTTGACGCTACTGTTCGGCCTGGCGCTGTTCGAGCGCTCAAGGCGACGGCGGAGCGACAGCAGCTGCGGCATAGCCGGACGGGCCGGCCTGGGGTGAGGGGCGGCGGCACGTCTCCATTGGCAGCAGCGAGGCCAGACCAGCGTAGCTCGTGGAGTCACGAGGCCAGCTGTCGGACTGCCCTCCTGTAAAATTAATCCATTAATTTCATTCAATCCATTAATTTTTACATTTTTTTTTGTAATGGTAATGTATTGCGGTTGGCAAAGAGCCGGTATTTGGCACCTGCAATACATGTAAAACCTTAATTCTTTTCCCAGTCGCTTTTGGCTACTGATGTTTGAGTGCACGCTTACATCTGTGGCTGAAATTACGGGAATCTAACTTAGCTTCATAAATTCAGACTTCACTTGAGTATTAGTTACCTCAAATGCATTTTCTCAAATTACAGAGGTCCTGGTGGTTGACGCTACTGTTCGGCCTGGCGCTGTTCGAGCGCTCAAGGCGACGGCGGAGCGACAGCAGCTGCGGCATAGCCGGACGGGCCGGCCTGGGGTGAGGGGCGGCGGCACGTCTCCATTGGCAGCAGCGAGGCCAGACCAGCGTAGCTCGTGGAGTCACGAGGCCAGCTGTCGGACTGCCCTCCTGTAAAATTAATCCATTAATTTCATTCAATCCATTAATTTTTACATTTTTTTTTGTAATGGTAATGTATTGCGGTTGGCAAAGAGCCGGTATTTGGCACCTGCAATACATGTAAAACCTTAATTCTTTTCCCAGTCGCTTTTGGCTACTGATGTTTGAGTGCACGCTTACATCTTTGGCTGAAATTACGGGAATCTAACTTAGCTTCATAAATTCAGACTTCACTTGAGTATTAGTTACCTCAAATGCATTTTCTCAAATTACAGAGGTCCTGGTGGTTGACGCTACTGTTCGGCCTGGCGCTGTTCGAGCGCTCGAGGCGACGGCGGAGCGACAGCAGCTGCGTCATAGCCGGACGGGCCGGCCTGGGGTGAGGGGCGGCGGCACGTCTCCATTGGCAGCAGCGAGGCCAGACCAGCGTAGCTCGTGGAGTCACGAGGCCAGCTGTCGGACTGCCCTCCTGTAAAATTAATCCATTAATTTCATTCAATCCATTAATTTTTACATTTTTTTTTTGTAATGGTAATGTGTTGCGGTTGGCAAAGAGCCGGTATTTGGCACCTGCAATACATGTAAAACCTTAATTCTTTTCCCAGTCGCTTTTGGCTACTGATGTTTGAGTGCACGCTTACATCTGTGGCTGAAATTACGGGAATCTAACTTAGCTTCATAAATTCAGACTTCACTTGAGTATTAGTTACCTTCCTTTAGTTGCACTTAGTCTAATGCTATTCCATCTCTGAAAATAATTTTAAAAAATTAAAAAAATTAAAAATTGTTACTATTCAAATAGAACCTCTTATGAACAAGGTTGTATTTGAATCTATATGAATAGTTGTTCTATAATATAAAAAAAATGTTGTCTGTGTCATTATGCATTGATTTGTTAAGAAAGAGTAAATGGGTTCACTTTTAGAAAAATTGCTTTTTATTATTGCATAAGTATGAAGGAGAAATATTGTTTGTTATTTAATTTCTGTTAGATATAAACAGTTGCACGTTTTAAGTGATTTATAAATTACATAAATATTTACTTTCAGTTTTATAGAACAGTCTTTTAATATTGCTGTTATTCTTTCATTCCTTACACATACTATTATATCTTTTATTAGCACTGTAAATGTAAAGATATCTCAAATCATAACTATAAATAACATCATGTGACAATCATAATTAAATAAAAAATTACTCTTAATCTTGGATCTGAGGATTCTTGAATCTGCAATTAATCAATCAATCGTTTAATCAATCGTAAATTTAAATTTTGCTTTTGCTTTTTAATTAAAAATCAACAATAGTGTTATATAAAGCAATATACCCTATATTGCTTTATACAGAATAAACTTGCTCTCTTTTGCTATTTACTCCCTTTTCATCAGAGTCTCATTATAAAAAACTTGACAATCATTTTTAAAGTTCTAATATAATACAATGAAGTATACAACTTCAATTGAAAATACTTCTAAAAAAAAATATTAAGTAGACCATTTAAGTTATGTCCAAATTATTCATAACTAAGATAGATCAATTAGAACAACTTCTAAAAAACTTTAACTTTAATGTTCCATTATTAATCATTTATTGCACTACAAGACACTATGAATCAAATATGAGTCAAATATGAAATAAAAATTATACTGCATGTTAAAGGTTTTAGGCTATCCATGCAAGGTTAGGTTATTATATTTAGATGTGAGAATGTAAATTTTAAGAAAGCTCTTACTATTATTGAGATGCACAAAATTCATTAAAACTCGACACTTACATTTATATAATGATTAAGTAAATCCTCTTCTTATTGTTTTATAACTGCACGTTTCTTCGTTGTTATATTTCTCATTTTAAGAAATATCTCAACAGCTACTGGTGAAATAAGACTTGATACATTTAATTTGCTTCTAGTGATATTTGTTTCAAGAATTTTGCTAACTAAATTAAAACAAAATTATACATTTTAGTAAAAATTAAAGTACTAGAACTTTACAACGGGAAATTTAAAAATTTAATACACCGCCCATTCATTAATTAAATCAACTTGTTGTCTTGTTATATGATAGACAGTCAAAATGAGAATGAGTGCGTAAAAATATGTATGTAGGAGTGGAGCGAGATACAGCTGAGACTATTTTCATACGATTCATTCATAAATACGTACATGTGCAAGAGGGATGCGAGATAACATGTGTTGGCGCCTGTAGTAAAACCGCCCTGCTAGGTACTACAATACAAAAAATTAAGGTTATATGTCATGACTCATAGACTACTCATGAGATTATGACAGTAATTATTTTTTATTATATGATTAATTCAAATATTTAAAAATGAAGATAATCAAATTTACCTACTTTCGAAACCAATAAATAGCAACTAACTGCAGCAATGCAACATAACCCTTAATAGTTTGTTTAAAAAAAAACATTTGCCGAGTTTTTTAGTGGCTCCTTTCAATCGTAATTTTCTGAACCAGCATTAGAGTAGTCGGAGCAAGATTTCTTGTTTACATGTTTTTTTAAATATATAAATTTTATATATCTCTGAATAGGACTATTCTGTTATAAGGTGATTTGTTATTGTTATTATTAAAAGTATTGGCCTTCTATTTCATACGTTATTAAATAAGAGATACATTTTTTTCCCTTATTATTCTATACGACACGATATTAAATACATAAATCAATTTAAATATATCATTCCAGGACCATATTATATACATATTAATCTATGAAGACTATATTGTATATAATATGTATATAATTATATTGTAGTCCGTGGTGTATTCAAGTATTGTCAACGTCACTAAAATCTGAGTAGCAAAGTTTAGCCGCATTTGATGACGATATTAACGTAAATAGTTATTAAATTTGAGAAATATTAGACTTAAAATTTACCTAATCTTAACATCAACATGGATACCGAACCAGAAGTCATCAAGGAAACTATTAATACAAAACCGGTATTGAATGACCCACTATACATAACCTTACTGAGTGTGGTTTTACTTTTAGTTACGTTTTGTAAGTTGAATTACATTATTGTTTTACAATTTAATTTTGATTTTTACAACCGATAATTTTCACAAAATTATTAAATAATTTTTTTTAAGTTTTATAAATCGTTGTTCTTCTTTTTTTAGTATTTTGGTGGTTGATTTCAACACGTCGGCATTTGCGTAGGTCAGTACTTTTTACCGGCCTTTCCGACGCCGGCAAGACTTCTTTGTTTGTGAGACTCGCTTATTCTCAATTCAGGGAAACTTTCACTTCTATGAAGGAAAATATTGAAGACTATGTTATTTCCAACAATGTAAGTAACATGAATAAGGCAGGAAATTACCTAAATTTGATTACATACACCTAACAGGTGGTGCTATTTTGAGTATTTATTTAGTATATTATTCTCATCATACTAGCATGTTTATTATAGTATACATAATTTCTTCTTACTGAGGTGTCGTAAAATAAGACTAAGGTAAGTTGACGTCAGGCAGGCAGCCGGTCGTAAAAACGCAGCCAAATCATGTTACAGCATGTTTATAACATGTTGTACCAACCCCACTTAGAGTGGGATAAGGGCAGGAGGATATATATATATACTAGGTGTCCCGCCCCAGCTTCGCACGGGTATAAAGCATATGTCACTCAGTGATAATTACAGTATTTCTCTACTCCATATTGAATTTTATTATACATTTAAACCTTCCTCTTCAATCACTCTATATATTTAAAAAAACCGCATCAAAATCTGTTGCGTAGTTTTAAAGATTTAAGCAAACATAGAGATATAAGGACAAACAGAGAGGCCACTTTGTTTTATACTATGTGGTAACATTTATAGCTACTACTATTTTGATAATTGTCAAATTTTTAACATACTTATCCAAAGACAAAATTACGTTTAGGTGTCATTTATGTTTTGTTTTTCCATGTCATAGTCGTTTTTGTTGTACCACGTTTTATAGTGACTTGACGGGATAAAATAAATGCGGTCGAACGGGATAAAAAGTACCCTATGTCCGTCTCCTGGTTCTAAGCAACCTCTCCACCAATTTTCAGCCGAATTTGTTCATCCGTTCTTGAGTTATAAATAGTGTAACCCAGACCAACTTTCTTTTATATATATAGATTATTCTCATCATACAGTGAATAGCATGTTTATTATAGTATACATAATTTTAAATCTTTTTTATGCCTATTTTAATTTTTTATTATTCCAAAGTTTTAAAGGAAAGTTTTATAGTAATTATCAATCGATGCTTTTGTATGGTTGTTAGAGAAATATTTGTAATTTTCAGTGAATGGTATTTATTTTCAGAAAGCCTTAAGGATTGTTGATCTTCCTGGACAAGAGCGACTGAGGCACAAATTCTTTGACCAGTATAAACAAAGTGCTAAAGCTATTGTTTATGTTGTTGATTCAGTTACCATTCAAAAGGAAATAAGAGATGTTGCAGAGTATGTATTTCTTGTTTTAAATTAAAATTTGTTATCTATGAATTACATAAATAATGTTACTTGTAAATCCTATATTTTTATAATTTCGCCCTATCTGAAGAATACAGTCACATTTATTATGTTTATACATGGAACATGTAACTTTATTCTTTGGATGGGGCATTTATGTCTTTTATTTTAATTTACTAATTACGTATATGAAATAGATATGTAATCTATTAATTATTATTTTTACTATTTAATCTCCACATTAAGTGCTAAGTTTAAAGATTAAGTTTCGACTGCCCTGTTGGCGCAGTGAGTAGTCACCCTACCTTTGGCTCCACAGGTCGCAGGTTCGATTCCCGCCGAGGGCCATCATTTTCTATAAATGTATTTGGTGGTCTTTGAGCCTGGGTGTACATTTGTATTTAAGTATGTATTTAAAAAATATATAAATATATATATATTCACCAGTTGTCTGTCTACCATAACACAAGTATTAAAGTTACTTACATTGGGGACGGACAACCGTGTGTGTAAGTGTCCCATGTATGAAAAAGAATGCCTAGACTTAAAAGTATTTATTGTGAGTTACATAAGAGAAAGTTAAGTTTTATTATAACTACACCTAAAAGCAACTGCATGAATGTACAGGTTTAAAAAATATGGCATCAGTTATTACTCTCCTACTTTCTAAATAACTACTTATATGTTCAGATAATGGCTGTTATAGTGTTTTGTTAATATAATTATTTATTGTAATAGATGTTATCTCTTCAATTTTCAGATATCTATATACAATTCTTGTGGATCCAGTAATTCAAAGCAATTGTCCCCCTCTACTAATCCTGTGTAATAAGCAAGATCTGCCAATGGCTAAAGGAGGTCAACTTATCAAGGGGCTATTGGAAAAAGAAATGTAAGATTTTTAACAAATTATTACAAAGATTTGTTAACCCTAATCATAAGATAGAAAATATATGAACAGGCTATTTACTTTAAGCTGTGTATAAGTCAAAAGTAATCAGAATATTATTTTGCTATAATCCGCGATAAAATCCGCGCGATCCGCGATTTATCGCGGATTATATCAAAATAATATTCTGATTACTTTTGTATTATGGACCTCCGCAAAGTAACGCCTAACTCTATAAATTATTCTGTGTATAAGTATTTTATTTGATATTATTTATTTATTAGTAGTATTTTGTTTATTAGATAATATTATATATTTAAAAATGTGTATTAATTGAAACATTTTAAGAATCAATAGATTTAAAGGAAATAAAAATAGTTATGAACTAAACACAACTAATTTATAGAATTTGGCATTACTTTGCTGAGGTCCATAATACAAAAGTAATGAGAATATTCTCATTACTTCTAAACACTACTATTCACTGAGAACTTTTCATAACTTATGATCTATAAATAATTATAGGAATTAGGTGGCATTCTATACTATAGAAAATAATGAACTATTTTAGTATAATCTGCAATTAAAAGAAAACCAATGCTTAAGGTAGAGTATAGTATTCATTTTAATAACAAATACATGCAGAAAACCTGTAGTTATGCTACAAACCCTCACTAAAATGGTGCATTTATAAAAAAAAAACAAAAGATCAAATGTTAAAGAGTATATCAGCACACAACACTTTATAAGATTTTAATTCATAACGTAGCACTTCATTTTGTGCAAATTTAATAATTGTAACATCATCTCCCTGCCCTTATTTCACTCTAAGTGGGGTCAACACAACATATTATAAACATGTTGTAACATGATTTGGCTGCGTTTTTACGACCGGCCGCCTGCCTGACGTCAACTTACCTTAGTCGTATTTTACGACACCTCGGTAAGAAGGAGGGTGGTCTATTCTACTAAACCGGATACCACACAGTGGGTCAACTTACCTTAGTCACCTTTTACGACACCTCGGTAAGAAATGAGGGTGGTCTATTCTACTCAGCCGCATACCACACGGCGGGTCGACTTACCTTAGTTGCCTTTTACGACACCTCGGTAAGAAATGAGGGTGGTACTATTCTATTCAGCCGGATACCACACGGCGAGTAAATTAAATAATTGTAACATCCCTCAAATATAATATTAATTCATAAATTTAAGACATAGGAAATTAATTTACAGAATTTGAAATGTTCATTTATGTCTGAGGTTTTGTTGTCCCAATGCCTAATCATTGTATTGTTTTTATTATTTTAGAAACCTTGTACGTTTGACTAAGTCAAGTCAACTGGAATCTGTTGATCCACCACAGTCCAATAACCAGACACACCTTGGAAAACTGGGAAAAGATTTTGAATTTTCACAACTCAGCTGTAAAGTTGATGTACTAGAAAGTTCCATAGATGCAGGAGACGACGATAATCCAGCAGAAATGAAGGGGTTACAAGAGTGGATTTCTAAATTGTAAAAATCCATTTTAATTTAATTTAATGTGCTCTCATTTTCCTATTAAATATGCTTGAAGACTTAACATGTGACTAGAATGAAATAATTTTAAGATATTTCTTGTTGAAATTGTGCTTTTGAATGTATTTTTATAATAAATTTTTTATAATTAAAATGTTTAAAAAAGTATTTTTTATTTTATTCATCCAGTCATTAGAAATCCTATCTATTAACCATTATGCTATCCGACATCTGCCATGTTGTGACATCGATGGATTTATAGTAGATTATGATACTGTTGCATAATAAGGGTTCTTATAACACGAGTGTATTTTAAAAAGACGAGCCGCAGTCGAGTTTTTTTATAGTATCACACGAGTGTTATAAGACCAAGTTATGTACAGTGTCATACACTACTTTATCTACTCTCAAACAATACGTAAAACAATATTAATAAAAACCAAACTTTGTTTAAATATTGAAAAGATTTTTTTTTGTTTTGTTTAAATATTGAAAAGAAAGATTTGAAAGTCAAATGTTAGCACCAAAACGCAAACATCGATTGCGCATGCGTGTTTCGTCGCCGCGGACTCTTTTTATTGAAAGCTTTTTTTTTAGGTAGAGGTTCAACCTACTTGGTCCAGCTGGAGGTTGTATAGGTGTATCGTTATGATTAAAAAGTTATATTATCATATAGGTGTCCATACAAGACCTGTATCGTAATAAATTTTTGTTATTTTTGGCCTGTACGTAATGTTTGTCATAAGAATTTTGGTTTCAGTTTTATAATCTTTGTATTATAGTATCAGAGTAGATAAAATATTTTATTAAATTGTCGATTTTTATTTACAAATGCAGGCATTGGCCCAAAATAATCATAATAATATTATAAAAGATAATTTATTAAAGAGTACCTAGTGCTTTGATCTTATGTGACAATTGATCACGCACTATATGGTAAAGAAGATCATTGAAATCTGCATGCATATTGGACAATATATTAATTGATAACTGTAAATGAGCATGGGTGGCTAAGTTCCAATATTATCTCCAACGTTTGTCTTCACTTAAATTTTTCAGACACACACACACGGTCGTCCTTCCCCAAAGTAAGTAACTTAATACTTCTGTTATAGTAGACTGGTGAATATATACATATATAATTTTTAAATACATGCTTAAATACAAATATACACCCAGACTCGAAGACCAACAATCTAAAAAAATCGTGTTTGCAATTAGTACTTTATTAAAATTAGATACAAGTTAAACACGTATAGTTTGGTTCAATATCATAAAAATAGTAAAAAGTTAAATATACAAAACGATTTAGTTACTTTATACAACTTTGTAAGTTGTAGCTCTAATATATTGTAATACCTAAGTAATATCTCAAATAAGTTGTAGCACAATAGCAATGGTACCCGTTTCAGAGAACAGCAATATAAAATTGTCCTAGAGGACCAGGTGTTTCGGTAGCGATCATATCAATCCCAACCCTTTTATATATTTTCTCACGATCGTAGAGAAACATTGACAGATAAAATACTTAATTACGGAAGTATGACTCGTAAAAAATAACGAATGAAGCTAATATTGATTATTTTATTTGTTATTTTTGCATATTCATAAGGTATCGATTCAATTCAATAACGGTCTTATCCTATATTGTAAAAGGGGTGAAAGGTTCGTTGAAATATAACAATGATATAGCTGAGCGATATTTATTTTGAGAAAGTGCAAGGTGCAAATATGCATATTCATGACTTTGCCATTAAGCACTGTGTCCTTTGTAGAATGTTAGTTACCCCTCGCAGATTTTTAAGATAAATTATTACCCTCCATCAATGACTATTATGTTTATCGTAAAAATGATCACGAAATTTAGCGGTATTTTTTAAGTTCATAAATATACCTAAAACTAACGGAATAACATCATCATCTTCCTGCCCTTATCCCACTCTAGGCGGGGTCGGCACAACATGTTATAAACATGTCACATGATTTGGCAACGTATTTTACGACTGGCCGCCTGCCTGACGTCAACTTATCTTAGTCGTATTTTACGACACCTCGATAAGAAAGAGGGTGGTCTATTCTACTTAACCGGATACCACACGGTGAGTCATTTAGCTTAGTCGCCTTTTACGACACCTCGGTAAGAAATGAGTGTGGTCTATTCTACTCAGCTGGATACCACACGGCGGGTCTAGTTACCTTAGTCGCCTTTTACGACACCTCGGTAAGAAAAGAGGGTCGTACTATTCTATTCTGCCGGATACCACACGGCGCTAAAACTAACGTAATAACGTAAAATATAAAATTTTGGTTAATTTTTAATTATAGACATTTTTCTTTGGGATATGGAAGAGTTGATTTCATTGCATTAATATTGAATGAAATACTGAACTAATATTCAATTTTCAGCCATAAATACATCTTTAAAGATTTTAATAAGTGGGTTCACGATTTACTAATATTATCCCTAGTAATTATTCGAAAAGTAA